>CM062804.1:1125185924-1125853180 GCA_031772625.1 Pinus tabuliformis | reverse complement strand
CTTTTTCCTTATCCTATGCAGGATTTCTCCATTTGATGGTGCTACATTCAAAGTAGCTTCCTTCTATGGAGTCACTTATGAAGTTCCTACAAAACTAACTGGCTCGCGGGTATTTGAGGCATTATAGAAATTCCTCCATGGGTCCTCCTTCCAATGAAATGTCTTGTTGAGCAACTAAAAGTGAATTCTTTCATAGTGTTTCTTGCAAATATCACAGGGATCAAACAAATTAAAGTCTCAAGTATCAAATGGAAACTTCCCCATCGCCTTTCCTTCGATATCTACAACTTTCAAGTTCTTTATGTCATACAATCCAATTTTCATAGGAAGAGTTGGCCAAGGTGCTTTCTTCTTCCTGTGTAATGCTTCTGAAAACCCTATGGAGAGATGATATTAAACTTCTTACATGAAAATCTTGTCGGTGGCATACTTTGGCAAAACATGCGGTGACTTCTCTCTGTCGAACACTCTAAGGAAGGTGCCATCCGATGCGGCAAACCAATCTGCGATCTTTGATATTGCATCCATTCTCATAGGTGGCATATAAGGTGGTTCTTCCTCAAAGATAATATTGTATAGCAAAATGAGGAAGTGGTCAGTTAGCTTGTCCATAACTCCTCGATGGTTGAATTCCGAGAGCAACTTGTAGTGGATGTGCACGACAAGATTTCAAGGTGTCCAAGCCTAGTTCATTCTAGGGAATGTGTTATGTGTGCAGATTGAATCCAGTAAATATGAAAACATATAAAATATCTCTTGCTCGCCTTTAGGAGGATTCAAAGCATTACGTGCATGGATTTTTAACTGTCGAGACAACAAGTCTGACTAGTTTAGTGGCTACCCTTCATTGATAAGTTGGTTTAGAAATATTTCCCACCCTTTTGGAAAGGTCTTTGTGCTCTTATGACTATAGATTCTACAAGATAAGATGACCAACAACTTATAGGCTCTCCTATGAGACCTTTTATTATATGTGATTGTGTGTTTCTATCGAAACTTTGATGGCTTCTTCACCCATCTCTTAACAGCATCCTTCATGCCCAAGTAGTTGTTGGTGGTATAGAAGAGTGAATCCATGAGTGTTTCTACCTTAGGAAAATGATACATACGTCGGTAATCTACTACCAAAAAAGTAGCAAGCCTTTGTCCCCTAGCAATTTAAAAGTCATGGTCTTCACATCAATATGTGGGACAAACTAGATGATGACATATGCACATGGGAAGGTTGGATATATGCATGAAACCATGTATAACCCTGATCTCTGGACATTAACGTATACTTGCTAGTCCTCTAGATCTGCTATGAAGTCCTTTTTTGAAAACACTTCATTTAGTTTCTTCCATGTAAGATTTGAGTCCTTTTCTACGTATATTTGAGTGTCTGAGTACACTGGAAAGTTTACTGGCATTTTCTCAATTTCTTCCCTGATATTTCTTTCAGTGGTATCTTTGGAAGCAATTCCCTTGGGTGCCATGGTCAATGGTGAATGCTAGAGAGAAGTGCTCAACCATTGTGGTACTTGTGGGACATAAAAGGTACTCATGGAAAGAAAATATTAGCCTTTTGCAAATATATATTCACAGTAAGATCATGCAACAAACCAGTGAACTAGTCAAAAAAACTGCACAATTTTTCTGAGGAAGTGAGGGAGACTCGTTGTAGGAACTAGACATTACATAGTCCCAACAACCAAGGTGAATCCTAAGGCTTGAGGCTGTAAAATGCGTAGTCTAGCATGGGTAGCTACTGGGATAGACTGCACATTATGCTATCTCAGTGGCCAAGGTGGCAGTATGAACCCTTGATCTACGTAATGCACAGCTGGACCAACCTGTACTACACATTGCACAGTAGCAGAGGCCAAGACTGAACTTGAGCTTCTAGATTGCGCAATGGCCAGCTGGGTAAGGTGAAAACTGGCCAAGTGAAAGTGCAAATATTCCTGATGGAATTGTGGGAAATAAGCGGATCTGAAAGATAATGAAAGTTGAAACATAGATCTAACTAACTGTAGATGGATAAATGTGATTCAATTACATAAACTTAACATACAGAAGGAAAAATAAATGTGTGAGGAGAGTCATTGAAACGATGAACGTTGATGCGCAAAAACAAGAAAATTGACGTGACACTTATGGAAGGCAAAAAAAAAACTAAAACAACACTTATACAAGCTGATACAAGTTAAAACGCAAGAAACTATGAAGAGAAACAAGAAAATACAACACTCATAGAAGCAAAATACAAAAAATGATAGAAAAAGCAACAAAAGATGACAAAAGAAAAACACACCTGGAAAAGAGACGAAAACTCCAACGAAGGTTCCTTGATCTCCTCAGGAATGCTAGATCTCCAAGATCTACTGTAAAAATGAGCTCTAAAGGCATATATTAAATAGATTTAGGTGGATTGGGGTTTATGACACGCATGCCTAAAATCAAGGAAAAACCAACATATGGCAGAAATTTCTAAAAAATAATAGGGACTATGCTACCTTCGAGAAACTAATGATGAATCCATACTTTCTAGGGGTTTCTTTTTTCATTTTTCAGGAAACTTACCATGCACACTACTAGGAAATATTTCTCGATTCTGGGGAACTGGGAAACTTTTTGGCTTAGTGCATTGTGCAGTTTCTGAGCTCAAGGAGTGGATTGTGCAATTTCTGACATTAGTGCTGGGCTACTATCCATGACTATGTAGTTCTCAAGCTCAAGGTTGGGCTTCCAGTTAGGATTGCGCAATTTCCATCATCAAGGCTAGCTTTTCCTCACGGATTGCATTGTTTCTAGAGGTAAGCCCATAAATGTTGCGAGATCAAGTCAGAAGGTTGCTTGTGATTCAAAAAGACCAGTTACATATGAAAACATGCAAACACAAGAAAAAAATAAAAATATAAGTCTTGATTAGATCATGACTACTTGATGCTATTCAAAGGTAATCTCATGTTAACAAAAAGGAAGGCTCCAAAATCAAAGCAAAGGAGAATTTTTGGAGGGTGGTTTTATGCACTACAATAGTGAGGCATGCATCGTGGTGGTAATTATGTAGTTTGTGTCATCGTGATGTTGTTGGTATGTTATGATGTTGATGTCTTGGCTGAGATAGAGTAGGAGATGTATACCATTAGAGTGAGTTTGCAACACCAGACATCAAAGAAACAACACATCGTCATACATGTTTGTATGTTGGGCATGTAGGTATGTTGGTTAATGGTTGTTATATGCATTATGGGTATATACATGCATGTCATTCTATTGATGTTGCGGTTACATTCATGGTAGATGCTAGTTGTTCAATGTGGCCATATGCGCATGTTTCAGATAGTCATGTATGGTAGCTAACTTCTTGTTATATGCATTGCGGTCATACACATGATGATTATGGTCATTGCATTAGGATCTTGATGTTATATATATCTTGCTAATCTAAATTTTCCTATGAATATGGTCATGGTTATGATATTGAGGCATGAGTCGATATATTTGAGATATTGTGTCATACTAATTTGGATTGACTTGTGCAAGTGTGATAGCCTCCCTTCAGATACATTGAGCTGCTATGTACTTGAGTGTAAGAAGTTGTACGGAAACATGCTTGGTATTAGCATGACAAGGTAATAGTTGACTTTTTTATATAACTAACAACTGGGTGATGTGGTAGTAGAAAATAAGACTCAATTGTAGCAAGGTAAAAGGTAAAAGAAAGGAAATGGGTGAGAATTCATTTGACTATGTTTGGAAACCACAATTATAAACGAATGAGTGCTTTGCATGAATATAGCAAGTATTATTAACCCTGATTTTGTCTGACATTATGTGGATATGTGCTATATTCATGAACATGCATTTGAAAGGTACATTAGATGGTTTCTAGTTATAACTGGATTCATCAAGGAATTGGAGTCCCTTGAGAGATGATACATCTACATGTTCAATTATAAGAAGCATTCTTGGAATAGTAAGGTAAGGTAACTAGTAAATTGTTATCTTTATTTTATGCACTGACAATTATGTGTTTATGGTAGTATGATGTAGGGGATTCCATGGCAAAGAGACTGCCATGAAATCTTGAAGGAGGCTCCGTTTGAGCATTCCATTAGAAGCATTCAAAACCCATGGGGATGTAGTCATGGTGTCTATTGAGAGTCTTGCACTTTTGGTATTTTTTTTTTTTTTTTTTTTTATGCTTGATTTGTAGTCATGATTGTGTCTAGTGCATGATCATGCCACTTTGTTTTTGGTGTCGTATTGTTATTGGTTTTTCTTGGTTTTCCATCTTATTTGTTTTTTTCTTTCCTTTTATGTTTTGAGGGTCTTAAGAATCGGTTTGGGAAAGAGGAAAGTTAATGGATATTGGGAAGTGCTGGATGAAAACCATTAGCTAATGTAAGACCTTGAGGAAGCTAAGTGCATGAGTAAAGGGTAGCTAAACACAAGAATATAACAGTCAGTTGAATTGGTTGGGCTCATTGTGATAAATGGATGGTGGAAAGATATTCATGAGAAAGGTAATAGGAAAGGTAAAGCAAATGGATCTGAGAGATTATATGCCTTGGCTATGTTGGGAACTGTTGTTCTCAATTTTGTACCTATTGTGCACATATAAAGGGAGTTATCTTAACCTTGACCTTGTGATAACTGGTAATTATGTTGTAATTATGATTATTATGATGACTATATGTATATACATGTGTGTATGTATGATGTTTTCTGACAGGGTCATCAGGAATCATGATTGTTTTATGCTAATGATTATATGTATGTATGCATGTATGTATGCCATTGTGTGATAGGGTCATAGGGGGATCATTATTGTTTTATGTTGACGTTTATATGTATATATGCATGTAAGTATGTTGTTGTCTGGTAGGGTCATCAATGATCATTCCTGTGGAGGAATGATTGCTTATGCACATGAATGACATGAAGAGGTTCCTAGTTTCATGAGCAATCAATTGGGAAGAGTAGCTTTGACAAACATATGGGTTAGTATCATGTGGATATTATTTGATAATATGTGCTTATGCTTATGTGTATGTTATAGCAGATAATGATGAGGGATACATCATTGGAATGAAAGTAATATGATCTTCGGCATGTTGAGATAAGCATGGATAGTGGAGAGACAATAGAAGTAAGGTTTATGGGTAGAGTCAGTGTGTGGTCTATGGATGTGCAATACTATTATTGTATATATGTTGTACATGTTGCACTTGTGATTTTGTGTGCATATGGTGTTGTGTACACGTTGTTTATGCAATGCTATGCATAGATAATGTTGTGTACATGTTTTTTATGCAGTTTTGTTTATAGATGATGTTCTACACATGTCGGATATGCAGTGTTGTGTACATATGGTTTTGTGTGCATGTTGGATATGTGGTGCTACGTACATGTGGTTTTGTGTGTATGATTTTACATGTGGTATTGTGTGCATGTTGTACATGCTATGTTGTGCACGTGTGGTATTGTGTGCCTGTTGTACATGTTTTTTTGTGTACGTGTGGTATTATGTATGTGCATTGCGTATTCGTGGTATTGTGACATGTGTATTTATTGTGTTGTACACCGGTATTGGTGTGTGTATTTGTTGTGTTGTACACTGGATGTAGGTGTATGTATTGTGTTGTGTTGTACACTTGTTGTAGGTGAATGTATTGTGTTGTACACCAGATGCAGGTGTATGTGTTGTGTTGTACATTGGGTGTAGGTGTATGTGTTGTATGTCAAGTTTAGGTGCATGTATTGTATGATGTTGTGTTCCATGTGTGGTTGTATGTGTGTGTTGCACACTATGTATATGTGTACATGGTTGAAGAGAAGGCACTCGGTGCTTGCCGAGAGTGGAAGTTGATCTGATGTGTGTATGTAAAAGATAAAGGTAGAAGTTAAAGATTGATTAAAGGATAAGTATCAGTATTTTATTTTAGTTATAATTATGCATGTGATCTATGATTCTAGTTTATGATGATTAAATGCAACCTATGATTCTGGTTTATGATGATTACATGTGATCTATGGTTCTGGTTTATGATGGTTATAGATGATCTATGATTTTGATTTATGATGGTTGATTTTTGAGCTAACTAGATGTGATATGTTCATACATGATGACTTGATCAAACATCTAGCTAAACTTTTTGTGACAGGAAGTAAGCATAATTGAAAGTGTACCTTATTGAGGAGCTACCAATGAGGTATGATTTGAATTTATTTGAATTCATTTGAATTCTAATGGAAATTATGTGTTTGGTATAGAAAAGCATGAAATTCTTGGTTGGGTGGATTAGCACTGATTGTAAGAATTAGCAGCATCACTGAAAGGAATTGGAATAGGAAATAAAATGTTGGTAGAGCATTAAGGAGCAGGGCCATTGTGGGACATTGGTACCCAATAGTGTCTATCGCTTTCCATCAACATGCTATGAACAGTATGATGGTTTTAAGGTAGGCATATGCCTTGGTTTTTTGACCTTTCAATGCGAGGAAACATTTCCAAGGGAGGGGTCACTCGAGGGAATATGTAGCAGAGAAGGGGATGACTGTGAAGCTTGGAAGGTGTGTGACTGCATGAAACAGGGTGATGTGATTTCCTGAGGGACTGTGTAGAAGAGAAGGGAAGGTTGGGCATGGATTTAGTTTGGTCATTCACATTGCCAAATGGAACCAGGTGCAAATTGGCATTGTGCCCCGAAACAATGAGTTAGTAACTATTCACTGAGAGGAAAACAACGAAGGATTTTAGAGTTGTACCTTAGATGCATCTTTGACTTTGGTAGAGGATTCTGGACTTCTTGGGAAGGAAGTGAATCCTGTTACTATTTATGAGGGTTGAGGTTGAAATGTATATTATTGTAAATATGGTAGTGAGCTATGTTATAAATCTCCATAGACAATATGGTTATTTTCTGGTTGAAGTAAATGTGCATGAGTGTATATGTGGTTGTTATTGTAAATATCGTAATGAGTTGTGTTATAAAGCTCTAGTAAATGATATAATTTCCATGTTTTTAGAAGGATGTGATTATAAATACTACAACAAGCTATGTTATAAATCTCCATGGGCAATATGTTCTATCTTCAACTATTTTCAAGTTGTAGGAGGCATTGAACATCGAGGACAGTGTTCCCCCAAGATAGAGGGTTTTGTAACAACCCTGGTTGAATTTCCATGTAAAAAATATAAGATCGAGGTGATGGGTTATGTATTCCAAGTTGAATGGTGGGAAACCATCCTAGTGGGTGCTTATGGCTAAGCAAAAATTGGCAAAGGCAATGGAAAAGGAATTAAAAAGGAACAAGACATTAATTGGCATTTTATTTATGAAAATAATATAAAATTAGGAGAAAAGGAAGGTGAAATATCATAGGTTGCATGTATGAAGGAAAATTAAGGAAAATAGAGAAAAACAAAGAAATTAGAGGTCTCAATGATAAAAATTCTTCTGAGGATCAGTTCATGGATTTCTTCTTAGCTTTTATCAGTTCTATGCTAGAGCTCTCTCTCTCTATTCTCTCTCTCTCATACTCTTGGACACTTAGATTTTTCTTGGAGAAATCTTGGAGGAGTGTTTCTTACTTTGGATTTTGAGAAAGAAGGAAAAGGAAAACTAGGAAAGTATAAGATAAATGGATTTATTTTTAGGAATTCAGTTGCATGTATGGTTTCCTTACTAGTTTTGGCATGCATGATACATGCTTGTGGTTTCTTGGTTATGAGTTATCATTGGGATGGAGGATTGGCTAGATTGAAAAATGTTTTTCATAGCATTTCCTTTTCTTGGATATGCATGGTGTTGTGGGTTTTCCCTTTTTTTTTTATTGGTGCTCATGTTCCTTATGGTTGTGTGTTGAGTTATCAGTTCCTAGAGCTTTGGCTGGAAAAATTCTCTGGAAGCCCTGTAAACTTGGGTTGAGTTACTAGTCTTGTAAGCGTTGGTTGGAAAAACCCTTTGGCTCCCTTGGTGGGTTGAGTTACTAGTCCTATAAGCCTTGGTTGGACAAATGCTCCGGAGCTCGACAACAGATAGACGTTGAGTTACTATCCCTTGAAGTTGGGTTGGAACAAACACTCTGAAGCTGTGGAAAACATGGGTAGATACCAATTTGGTTATTCTTAGTGATGTATGACCATGAGGTGAAATCACTAGTTGAGTGTTGAGGTGGTTTGGCCTCTGGAAGCTGTGGTTTGGATTTCTTGTTTATTCCATGAGATCCAACATTCATGCTTGGAATATGACATGAGGGTGATTAGCTGAAAGAAAGATTTGGTTCAACCCAATCTATGGTTTGGTAGTGCGTGAAGTCCCTAGCTTAGTTGGCATATTCATATGTTAATTAGAGGTATTTTCTATTGTGATTTATGAGCACATGTATTGATTATGATGGAGATATTATGGCTGAGTTGCCATGGTTTATAAGTTGATTATTTGTTGGTTTCTATGTTGGTTATATGTCAGTTACATGACGTATATTGTTTATGGTTCTTGACATGTTTGTTGAATATATCAATGGTTGATGAATGCAAGACATAATGGATGATATTGAAGCTATTATCAGAGGGCATTAGAATTTATTGGCGATTCTCAGATAAGTATGAAATCCCTATGTTCAGATATGTTTTTACGACCTATAAATTACATATTTGTGATGTGTTTGAAGAAATGTATGTCATGGCTATTAAGGGCCAGATTAAGTACTTGTACCAATGATTTCATTAGTAGCCTTATTCCATTGTTATTATTCATTTAAGAAAATTTCATGAAGTTCCAAGTAATGGCTTGAGGCCTAGTCTTGAAAAAGTGGCTTAGAATCTAAGGTCGTTGGCTAAAAACTTCTTGAAAAAAGTCCATAGACGTTGGCATGACTTGTTGTGGAAGCAACTGGAATGCCTCAGTCACATGCATGGTTTTCATGGGAGGGGCTGAGGGTCTAGATCAACAAAATTATAAGTTGTCTCAGGGGTTAAGCACCTGGAAGGGTTGGTTGCCTCCTGAAGGGTCTATAGATCTTGAGGAAAGTCAAATTGGTTTTGTTTTATCAGTTACACTTCCTTAACTGTACATGGGGATTTGAATCATATCATAGTAACTCTTCATCACATGATTACCCTAATGAAACAATTATCTTGGGTAAATGTGGGAGGAGGTGGTTACAGTCATACAACTATTAGGATTAACCTTATATACTATATTTTATTCTCATGGTAATGAAATAATATATATGGAAATTTTAAGGGTGTGAACTACTGCTCGAACCCAAATTTTACAAATATGTAGTGCTCAAACTAAATTTTGGCGTAGATACTCAAAAACTTTTGATGAGTGCTTGATAATAGTCAACCACATGTTTGGAACATCAACATGAAATCAAATAGTAGTACACTTTTTCTGAGAGATAAGGGACACAAACATTAGCCTTAAGTCCTTAATGAGTGTGGGGTTCAGATCAGTTATATTAGACTCTGGATACTATTCATTTATCCTAAGTCCAATGCATATGTAATATGGTCAATGTATCATTGCTTATCAACAAACATTGGATGTTGCATGTGCACATATTTGCTTGAAATAATGCCAATATTTGTAGATGTAGAGTGCATTTGAGATCCATCGTGTTGCATATATTAGAATCCCCCCCCCCAAAGATGCAAGCCACAACCCTAAATAACACCCTATGCCCAAAACATCGAATCAAACCCTTCAATCTTCTTGAACGTAGGTAAATTGTAGAGAAAACTTTGCTCCATAAGCTCAACCCAGATTTTATTAACCCTCCTTGTTGTAGAAGAAATAAATTACATCACATCACATATTAGATGAGCACAAGAACTATATTTATAAGAGCTAAAAAAATTCTTTGAAGAATAGGCTAACAAGAGGCTTTGGAGGTAATTCAAATTTTTAAATTTTAATTTTTGGAGCCAAAATGATTTAAAATTTAAATGTACTAACTTCTCTCCTATGATGAAAATTTTGGATATTATTGACAAATCCTCCTCTTTACTTTATCTCCTTCATAATTATTATATTAAATTGGACCAAATTTATTTTATCCACCTCCATTTCACATTTAAGACATTGACCTTATTATATTTATCCTTTTAATAGGAGCTCCTTGATATGTGCCATATATGTTGCCATAACATCAATATGTTTGGACCCTCAATCCTTTTGAGCAAAATTATTAATGTGATTCCACATCATCTCCGTTTGGGGTTTTTACCCACATCAAGGGGAGTGGGCCTTTGTCCAAGAATATCTCTCCAATAGTGAGGCCTATTAAGACAATCCACATATCAACAAAATTAACATGATGAATAGAATCTACTGGCAAGGGTCTATAAGGATATTTCATTGGTTCTTTGCTTCAAAAACTCCAACAAATGAGGGGTGTTTTGATCATCCAGGGAATATAAACACTAGAGCTAGGGTTTCATCATTGCATCATCTCATCCATGACAACCAACATATCAAGTAAATCAATGATGATATCCTGCACCTATTGCACATGCTTTGTCATCAATGAAAACATACTCAACTCCTACATGGCTACCAGCTGGTGCCATGTGACACCATTTTATTAGGCTACATGGTTCTTTCCCATTGGCCCACATGTGTGCCTAGCAACCCTTGTCCCACCATGTCATATGCTTAGCACGATGCCACATCATGCCATTATTAGGACCTCATATTGTCTCTTTTTTCCCATATATTTTGCTATAATGTCACCCTTTTTCAACTTACATTTAAAGTCCTTGATTACTATTTTAACCCAAGTATCCCAAAGGTACACAATATTTCTTCTCATCACTATACGTTTAATTATTATTCATATAATTATGCTATCTTCATTATTAACCATTGAATTGATAATGGCTGAACGGTGAAAGAATAATGTGCAGTTCACATTGCTAAAACTGCCTGGAGATTGCAAGACTACTTGCAGAGTTGCTGAAACAGCAAGAATGACATGCAAATCTCGTGGTTGAATAGTTGTGATTTGCAGTTTAGATTTGATAGCAGCAAAAGGAGATCACCGAAGGAGTTGCTATACCGATGCAACGATCATGATCTAAAGACAGTATTTTTGTAACAACATTTTGTTAAAGGGAAAAATGATTTCCCTATTTTTGTACAAAGGGTTAAAATGGGACTTATAATGTAATATATTGTAATAGATGTCTCCTCTTTAAAAAGAGGAGACATCTACATTAGTGGGGGATGAACAAACTGCGAAGAAGGCTTAGTTGAAGGAACAGAACTGGAATCTTTTTTTTCTGTAACATGACATATTGAAGATGAATAAAATATTGTTCTAAACATTTCTTTCTAGTTTTTGTTTCCCGGGGAATCTTGTGAGAAGGACAGGGCCCAATTCATCACAAGATTCACCCATTTTATTTTTGTAGTGTGTTGAGTGTGTCTTTTGTTTATGCTTTGTTAACAGAACTGTTTACTGAATATCATTTTGCTGAAACTCTATTTTCTTTTCAATTGATTGCTGCAGCATTTATTTTACCAACAGTTAATTCATGTGTGTGTTGCAATTAAGTTTACAGAGTAAGGTGGCAGCTTGATAATCAGGAACAAGTGCTGAAGATTCCCGCTCCGGGAATAGGGTCCTATTCCCTGTTACAACATAGCTAGCACCCTCCTATGCAGATTGATTCTTTAGATTACTTCCTTTCAACATTCTTTGGTAGCTGCCCGCAATAGGTTGTTTTTGCTGTAACTCATAGTGGAGTTTCAGTTTGCTTAAAGCAAAGTGTGACCAGTCTTTACCACAACTTTTGTTGCTTTTAGGATTGAGTACATATAGGACGCAATTTCCTTTGAAATAATAAGACTTCCCTGGGTTGAAAATTTATGTAGCACTTTGTTGTTTAAATCAATAAGCAATTAAAGTGACCAACAACCATGTGGAGTGTCGAATGGGTGACACATGGTGCCTCTCGAGGGTGCCATGTGATGTCTCCTGGGTGTGCCACATGGCACTATCAGTGTTAAATTTTTTCTTATTTACACAAAAATTGAGATGAGCATAACGTTGTCATATGGAATTGGATTGAGGTGTCATTCATGTCATTGGAATTTTCTTGATGAGATATACAACTTGATGTTAGTTTTGCCAATATTTGAGGACTTCAAATTTTGAGCATTTTAAGATCCTCGTAGATAAATCCTCCCCATTAAGGAGCCTTTGGGCCTCCAAAATCTTTATCAATTAATATGCCTGTGAGGGAATTTCTCCCTCACTTTCACCTTTTCAATCCATTGATCCTTACTGGGATGCAATCATTTGAAACCCACTTGAAGGTAATTCGCATCTCCCCATCATGAAGTATTAGTTCTTTTGTCTAGGATAATGTCTTCAAGTCACTTGTCCAAATATTATGGAGAAAAATCATCCATTTATGGAAGTTGACCACTCTCCTATGGATCCATGATCATCGGAGGTTGATAAAGTTTTATGTTATCTACATTGTCTACATAATACATCTGCATATTGTTGTGTGTGGAGCATGATTGTTCAGAGGTCTTTGTTTCAGCTGGATGTATACCCAGGAAGTTTGTACACCCCTCCACGCGGTGGGGGGGGGGTTGTGGGGGGGTGCGGGGCCAGCGGTCCCCCAGTGGGGGCTCGGGGGCAGCGCTCCCAAAGCCAAAAATAGATGTAAAATTGCCTTGAAAATGTATAGTAATTTCTAGTCAATCTGGGCCGTTCATTAGGTTGATGATCTGACGGTAGAACTCATGTTTAGTTTAGGGTTTTTTTTCCCTAGAAGGCAACCCCCTCTCTTTATATGAGAGCATTGTATTTGAGGCTATGAAATAGATGTTTATTCTTTGAGTGAGGAATAGAGAGGCGAGACTATGAGAGAAAACAGAGGATATTACAGCGGATCTACTGTAGGTTGTGTCTCTTCATTTTGCTGGATAATAGAAAGGAAGGACTGGCTATTCGAGGTGGACGTAGCCCAAACTAGGTGAACCACGTATATCTGTGTCTCTCCTGTCTTATGCATTTTTGTGTTTATATTTCTGCAATATTTTATGTGTTCCATTGCTCCATAATATATAGGTTGGAAGGACTCCCTTGTAATGCAAGGGCTTGGAGGTGAGCGGTGAAGGCTCACTTGGCCTGATTGGCCAGGGTTTTGGCCAAGGATAATGAAGTTTCATTATGATTGGGTTTTTCCCTTTATTTGGGGTTTTCCCGAATAAACATGTGTGTTTATGGTTGTTGTTGGTTATTTTTATATTTGTTTCTCTTAGTAATTCTCCATAATTAATTTGTGTTCTTCGCTAAATTTATAAACAGATATAAGCTATAAGACCAAGGAAATAATCATTTGCCCTAATATTTTCTATGATGATTAATGGACCATATCTGATCAGTTTCAATTTTTTTTCCTTCTCCCTTCAAATTGTCATTCTTGCAATACCGTTGGAGAAAATGAACGAATGTTTTGTTGACAACTTTTTTTTAACCATCAGTATATGGATGCAAATCCATGCTCCTCATAGCTTTTTGTCCATCATTCTCCAAATCTTGTCCAAGACGTTCAAAGGAATCAAGAATCTTGATGCAAGATAATAGATGTTGGTTGTCCAAAATGGACCCATGCATGCTGAAAGAAAAGTTGATCAATGCTTTCTACAATAATCTTCATTTTACATGGCATGAAGACACACATCTTTCTAAACCTATATAGCACTACGTATAAGTATTCATGACCCTTTTTCAACAGAAGAAACCCCCCTACAAAATCCATGGAGTTACTCTCCCAAGGATGATAAGGAACAAGGAATGGTGTGTATAACCCAAATTTTCTATTAGTGGGTATACAAAGAAAGCACATCACATACCCCTTTACATATTTGGTTACATTTTCTTTCATCATATGGCAATAACAGAAATATCTACAAATAAAGAAAGGTTTTTCCTACCCCAAAGTGATCAGAAACGAGAAGCGTGAGATTTTTGAATTACATGGACTCTTTGACTTGTAGGAATACATAAATTTCCAAGATGGCAGAGTAAATTGTCCTGCAAATGATAGTTCTCCACCTTTCATCCATGGGTTAGCCTCTCGTAAACATATTTAAAATGTTCATCAATAACATACTATTCAACATAGTTATCATGAGATAAAGTGACATTCTTAAAAATAATAGATGCAAAAACAGGAGGTCTAGAAAGCATATCTTCCACTTTGTTACTTGTACCTTTGTTGTACTTGATTACCAAATGAAACTATTGAAGGAATCGTACCCACTGGAAGTGACAAACCTATTACAAATTGGTCTATGACTGGAGATACTACAAGGGTTGATGATTTATGTGTATGATAATCTCCTTCCCAATCAAGTAATGTTAAAATTTCTTGACACTTTGAAAAAAGACATATAACTCTTTGTCATCCATGGAATATTTTACAAAAATTTCAAAGAAAGTATCTAACTGGTAACAAACCACTTTGTCAATACTACACCCATGGCATATCCACTGGCATCCATCTCAATCTTGAATGGTTGTTGAATTTATGGCAGGGATAGTACTAGCATTGTGGTGATCTTTTCCTTTAAGGTGTTGAAAGCCTTTTGTTGTTTTCCTCCCCACTTAAATACCTACTTCACACTAGTCAAGGCATGGAAAGGAGATGAAATGATAGAGAAGTTAGCTATGAATATTCTCTAGTATTGAACTTCTCCCAATAAGCTTCTTACTTTTGTCGCATTTGTAGGTTTAGCCCATTTTACAATTACATTAACTTTAGAAGGATCAATATTCAGTTGACCTCCTCCAACAATATGACCCAAACACACCAAAGAAGTTTTCCCAAATTCACATTTGGACAAATTTACCTACAATTTCTCATTTTTCAAAGTATTAAGTACTTTCTTGACATGTCTTAAATGTTCATCCCATTTTTTATTAAATACAAAATTGTTATCTAAGTACAAGCACAAAATCATCTAAGAATGGTCAAAATACACCATTAATTACCTGCATAAATGTAGCTAGTGAATTGTAAAGAAAAAATAGCAATACAACCACTCAAACAAACCTTGTTTGGCTTTGAAAGAAGTTTTCCCCACACTATTTTATGCAATCTTTATCTGATGGTATCCAGTGCACAAATCCAACTTAGTGAAATAAGTAGAATTCTTTAACTAATCGAGCAAATCATCTATACAAGGGAAAGGATATTAAACTTTCACCACAATCTTGTTAAGAGCCTGATATTCCATGCACATTCTCCATGTGCAATATTTATTTGGCACCAACACAATCAGTGAAGTACCACATGGGGATGAGCTAGGTATGATGAGTCCTTGGTCCAATAAGTCCTTCTCCTACTTATTGATTTCCTCCATTTCCATAGATGACATCTTGTACATTCCCTTATCTGGGAGAGGCACATCTTGTTGAAGATTGATCTCATGTTGAATTTCCCTTATGGGAAGAAATCCATCTGGTTCTTGGAAAATATTACTATAGTTAAGATATAATATCAAACATTTATTTCTTGTGAGAACGATTACAAACTTTGAAAGCATCATATTCTTTAGCATATTTTGTCCTAGCAAGCATGAGCATACACTTCTTGTTGGGGTTGATGAGTCTCTTTGTCTATCCTACATTGACAAGGGTAGAATCGACTTTCATGTAGTAAGCTATAACAATATATTCCAACCCATATTTAGTGAGATGGTACTCGTTCTCATGCCTTAAAGATACTTCTTTCCTATCATATAAGTATGTTCTTCCTAGGACTATACCACAAGCATCAAGTGAGACAATATCTAAATAAGCCTCATCTATCAACGTTGAAGAAATAGCAAACCTAACCCTACCTTGCTTGTTGAAATTGTGCCTTGGATTATCACACACCCAACCAAAAAGATATGGTTTTAGATGAGGTCTTGTTTCCAAACCCAACTTCTTAACAATTGATTCTGAGATCAAGTTAACTTGAGAACCCAGATCAAACAATGTATCTATTTTTGTATACTTAAATATAACTCTTATATGAAACAATACACTTTTTTTTCTTTCATAATCATGAGATTCACTTTCAAAACTTGGACTAGCATGAAAGGAACCTTTACCTTGTACCCCAAGGGCTATGATATTTATCTCATCAACGAAATCAGAAACAAGGTCTTATTGCATTGTAGAAACTGTATTCTACTTCCCATTTCCACTAAAATTATTAGGCTTTAATTTTGGATGTAGCTTCAAAAGTGCTTCTCATTGTTCCCTTCTTTCTTGCAATGAGTACAAGAGGGATTTCCTTCCTTTTTCATTGTTTTCATTTTATTCTTTCCCTTCTGTTTTCCTTTGAATTTGTTTTTCTAAGGCTAGGATGGAATATTCTTTGCATGATCTTCTCTTCCACGCTTTTGTTGGAAATATAGTAGCCATGGTCGATATTTTCATTAATAAAGAAAAAGGAGAAATTTAATTTTGAAATTATGCCCCCACAAGTGTCAAGTCATTCTGGACCCTTTTGAGGAACCTATTCATCCTCCTTTTAATACTTTAAATATAAGATCTATCCCTCTCATTTTCAAATCAAATCATCTCAAGTTTCATGTTTGTAGAGGTAATTTAATTGCTTAAATTCCTTAACATAAATTATCAACTCGGGGGTCTGTGGACTTGCAAGGAACACGTGCCCCATATGTGCAAGAGATCGGTTTTCCAATTTCAGAAGATAAGTATTAATCTATTAAATGAAAAATAATAATTGGCATAAAAATAAATCTATTCTAGAAATCAATAAATCACACCACATACTTTTGGAAGTAAAAATCATTTATGAGAATTGAAAGCACACATTTGTAGAAATGAAATAACTAATCTAACCACTTTTATATAAATTGAAATCATTAATATAAAGCACACTTTGTGAAAATTAAAACAGACTTGTATGAATTGAAATGCTATGCTAGAAAAAAATTATCTTATTACATCCTCACATTACATCTCCTTCCATGATTCCAAACTTCTCCAATATTACAAGTTTCACATTACAAATTCTTCCTCTTTTCCTCCCCATGAAAGGAGAATGTTCTCTTATTTATACAAAAAATAAACAACTACCTCATTAATGGTGACCCATAATTATCTCCTTAAATTCATAAAAGTCTCAACCAATTAGACACATATCCATGATTTTTCTCCATGAGATATGTTTGACTCCTATTCCAACTCTCCTTCCAATCTTCAAGAAAATTCGAAATTGAACCTTGGAGGTCACATAAGATTGTCTTGGAAGCTTCCAAATCACATACACATGTCACCAAACTCATTCCACCTTTAGGTATAAGTAAATATATGTTAGTTTTCTAACTTTTAATCATAAATTCACTTTAAATACTTGAAACTAATAACTTTGGATAATACAAATATTAACCCATATGGTAATGAAAATGGAGGCTAATGTAATGAAAAGGTGATGAAATGAAGTAATAAAGTGGGAATGAAGGTGAAAGTTTATGATATTGTGAAGACATTTTGGAGACCCAACATACCCCACAACTGAATTTATTGAATGTCATCATGCAATCTATTGCATTGATCATGATTTGATCTTTTGAATTGTCTTGCTTTTATATGAACTTTGGCTGATGTTGATTTTTATTTCTACTTTGCATAATCATTTGATAACTATGTTCCTTTTGTAAAGTGTTCTTTTGAAAAAAAATTGATTGCAACATATTTCTTTGGTTGGTTCTTGTGTGACAACCAAATTTTATTAGTATTGGTTCTTGTGTAACAATACTTTTCATTTTTGTGTTGCATAAAAAAGACTTCTGAAATCATTTAATCAACCATCTAATGTGCTCATTCTTCTATCATCATTTGCAAAACATATAAATTTTTGAATCATAATTCAATAGTAGTTGTTTGGAAAAGTATGTTGGTTGGGATGACATGTGATATAAAAGGTGATGAAATACCTTTCATTCCTATCTTTGTCTTCAAATAAAATGGATTTAACACATTAAATATTCGTAGAATTTCCTCACTCCTTTCTTTTGAAATTAGAAATGATCTTCACACTTGGAAAATGAAAATTAAAGGAAACTCTCACTATCTTGTTAAGAAAACTTAATTGATCTATTGCACACAAATTTAATATCTATAAGAAGAATTATTCATTTAAAATTCTAGCAATCCTTCGCATAAAAACCAAGATGAAGTTGACTTCTATTCAAAATGAAAACCACACATCTACTCATTATCAATCACTCATGTTTTTGAAATGAAGACCATAAATAAATCACTCAAGCTCTGAAATGAAATACTGTAAAATGAAACTCTAAAGAAATCACTCAATCTATGAAATGAAATACTATAAAATGAAACTATAAAGAAATATATGAAAATTGATTACATGACCATTAGCATCATTATAAATCAACTTGAAAAAGGAATGATTAGTGAAATCTTGTTATTGCTATTTTATTGAAATTTAGACTGCACAATGATTCTAAAACATGTAAATAAATTCAACAACAAATAAAGAAACCATATGAAAATGCAGAGCCTTCATTGTTTCCAAGGGTCCTCCATAAACAGGTGGTCATAAAGCTTTAATGGAACATTCAGCTACGCATCAAAGCTTCATTTTTCATTAATATATAAAATGGAGTTTGAAAAATTATTGTTGCATATATAAATTAATCTATTTTTCATGTTTGTTGCACGATATTTATAAAATCCCATGTCAATAACTATTTGAGCCTTTTACGCGTACATTAGCTAATAGAGTTATAAATTAAGATTCTAACAAATATCAAGATATCATTTCTCATGATTTTATATTTGGAAAAGAAAATCATGAAGCGCAGGAATTTCAGACTCTCGCTCACCTGTTCAGCAACAAGTTAAATTTACCCTTTGACCATGCAATCGAACAATCATTTGATGATCTGGTTTAGATGAATAGGAGGAAATGGATAAATGAATTAATCACCACCTGTCCATATCTTTCTCCCCATAGCTGGTGCCTCTGATCCTGGTAAACATTGGACTCAGCTATGGAAACATAGATTAGCCGCAGAATCATGTGAATTCGGTAGCTAATACAAATATTAACTCAATAAAAATGAAAATTATTAAATATGAAAGACAAGATAATTAAATAACTTACCATGTCAAAAACCTTGTAGTTTGATGCCTATTGAGTTGATGATGATGGCCAACGGAAGGAAAAATAGGTAAGGGAGAGTGTTAAAATGAAGCAATCATGAGGCTCAACATTCTCCCACATAGAGGCCATTCCATGTCCTCATGCAAAAATTTAAAACTGGAAGTCTTTCTCTGTCACCGCTCTCTCTTAGAAACATGGGAGAGAACATCCAAGTTGTATTTCTTATCTTCTTTCTTGCAACTTTCATTCTAGGCTTCTTCATCAAAATTCGGCATTTTAGACTCATGACCTTCCTTTTTAGAGATTTATTCTTTTTCTTTAACTTCTTGTTATTTTCATACCCTAAGCCCATATGTAGAAGAATGTAATCATTATCAGTCCTTTGTATCTCACTCTGCATCTTTAATGTCTCATGTTCCTTCTTCAAATGTCTATTCGGTGTCTCCAACTCAAAGACTTATTGTTTTAGGGTTTTCACAATTGGAGGTCCTTATGGACTGTGAGACTAGATTTCTTTTTCATGGACTGTAGAACAAGATTCCTTTTCTATAGCTCTCCTCTCGAGAGACTCAATGTAGTCATAGATTTCTTGCTATACTGGATCTATTTTTGGTGTTTTTCAGCCTGGGCTATGAACATGTGAGATGATAGTAGGTGATGGAACTTTTATTTTCTCTTTTTTCTCCAAGCTAACAACATCTGTAGATTATTGAGATAGTTTTTTATTAATCCTGGCGATCATTCTTACATTTGATGGAAGCGGGTTTTTAGTTTTAACTCTTTTCTTCTCAGTTTTAGCTTCCTCTATCTTCTTGGATGTGCTTTATTCCTTTTTGTTGGAATTATTTCTTCTAACATATTTCCTTTTAATGCTTTTGTTGTAGTGGCTAAAACCATCCTCCAAAATTTTGGCCTTCACTCGATTTCGGAGCCTGCCTTGAGAGTTTCACTAGATGACTGCACACACTCGAGTTCACTCGTTGAGCTCGTGTGATTCTTCACACCAGCCTTGCTTGATTATTTCATCCAAGCTTTTTCATGTTGATGTCAATGTCATGCTTGCGACCATGTTTTGGTCATACTCAAGGTCTTCGCTTCGTGTGTACTTGTTGTGTTCGCCATGTAAACATCTATGACACTCACACATGGAGTCACATACACTGTCATGCAGGCAACCAACAATCAATCACAAGTGTCATTCTTGTCGCTTACACCATCAGTCAATCATGTTGAGCGTGTGTGTTTGGATGGTTGCAGTCGTCTCGTTGTTAAGTCATGTAAGTGTGTGTTTGCAAGATCACGTATGCATATTTCAATCATTCACACACTTAGTCACTTTACTGAATTTGTGATGATCGGATCCCCCTCTGACAGCCGAACCATCACCCCACCATCGAATCGATAGACTGTCATCCAAAACAGCACAGAACCACCAAGCAAGCCATTTCAAGCTATGCTGCTCGCAAGCAAATCAAGCAACCTTCATGCTGGTCAACCAGAGAGTTTGACCTGGTAGCCACCTCAGGACTCACTCCCCTAAAAAATTGCATAGAAGTTGCAAACATTGCCTGCTCCATTGACTGAGAAAATTGTGCAGATAAGCTAGACAAACACCCAGTGGTCATCTATGTCTCCCTCAAAAAATTGCGTAGTTTTTCCTGCCAACCATCCCCATAGTTGATTGACTGCCGAGCTCTTGACAACCGATTTCTAGTTTTTTTTGCCGAGCTCTCACAGTTAATTTCTAGTTCCTCTCAAGGATTGCATAGTTTTTTCTACTAGTGACCCAACAGCTAACTGCCAGTTCCCTTAGGAATTGCACAGTTTTTGCTGCCAGTCTCCCGATGCTCACTTGTTCTAGAAATTGTGTAGATTTTTCCTGCCCAACCTTTTCATAGACCAGACTATTCCTCCCAGAAAATGCGTAGTTTTTTCCTTAGCTGAGCCAAACCCCGTGGATAGTCAATGTCAATCCGGATTGCCCATCTTCATCACGTAGTGACTCATGCATAGTTTTCATCAGTAGTCCCCGAAGCCTCCATCCCACCTCAAAACCTTGTCATCTCTCCTGGTCACCAGCATCCGAAATGATCCTGCATCATTGTAGACTATGAGGTTTTTGGATTTGATGTAGTCTCATCATGAGTGACTGTAGATACAAGTACACAAAAAAACATGGTGTGATGATGGATGGGATAAACGAAGGGAGCGCATGCAGAAGGATAGGTTCACCAACATACAAACAAATGATGCATACAAAGATATATGCTCATGAATGGATGATCATTCAAAGATGTGTTCAAGGATGGACGAACAAGCAAACATGCAAGATGTGTTCACGGACAGACGGACAGACGAACATGCACCTTTCGCAAATGGACGAATCTTTCAAGATTACTAACATACAATCAAGGAGAAATGTGTGAATGCAACATCAAGTGAACCAATGACCATCAATACTCCATGGACTTTTCCATACGGATGTGAAGCTGTGACACACCATGAGAACATCCATCACCTAGCAATGTCGCAGCTCGGCATGCACACTAGCAGTAGCACGAATGTACCATCACTGTCATGTCGAGTCATGTCGTCCACATCTCTAATGTGGGCCATACGGTCAATAAATGTAATGTAATGTGGAATTCCAAGAGACCTAGTTGTTGTATTTAAAGTCATGTAAAGTCAAAAAGTCATGAAAGACAAATAGTCATGAGGGTAGTCGAATAGCCAAAAGGGTCAGTTTCACCCTTCGCTATAAATACCCCCTCATTTGTACATGCAAGTGACTTTTTCACCTCAACTCCTCCCTCATAGCCTTGAGAGTCTGTAATATTTTCTTTGAGGAGTAAGTAGTGGCTCCAATGTCCCACGCATGGGGTTAATGATGTATGGTGTAACGATGTGTCTTGGAACTTTCACTTAATTTAGAAGTTTTCTCACAGGCCAACACATTTTCACACATGTATTGTAACTGTTGTAAGACTAATCTTTAACACTTGTAATGCATGTTGCTTTAACCTATGTTTAACACTTGAGTTAATTCACATGTTTTAATACATATATGTTAATGAAAATGTGTTGTATATGCTGTTAATGTTGTCTTGCCCATGTAGACTACTATCCAGGACAACAGACAAACCTTTCACATAAAACTTGCTATAACAACCATTGTACTTTCTCAGACTAATCCGTTGAGTGTTATACATGTTATCTTCCCTTTTGTGTTATGACTGCCACATGCATGTGGACTGTTCCACCAGAAGCTATGCATGTCCTGTTGTGTTGTGTGTTCCTAGCAGAGTTGGGATTGCTCCCAACTAACGTGGGACTCACTCCCACCCTCTCCCTCTATGGTGAAGGAACTATTGACAGAACAGACACTTACAATCACCAGGCACGCAAACCTCACTTCTGGCAAGACAAAGCAGATCACTCTCCTGTGCTGACAAGTAAGAGTTGAGGCAAATATTCAAGATAATGGTAACCATGTCATCATATTGGATGGGACTCCCACACCAAATGGTGTGAGGTCTAGTTAGGACTTCATACCATGGTGATCCCATGAATGTTGGTGGCTCCAAAACTGTCAATATTTTGGTGGTGGAAGGAGGGCCAGATGACACGTTGAGCTTGTACATCTGGGTTGAACCTATTATCCAATGAATAATACACAATTCTTGCTCCCTGGGTGTTTCTATAATTTCTCCCTTAATCAGTTATCAATCCCTGATGAGCTTCTTGATTACTTAATGTCCTTGTTAAAGTTTGACGGTGAGGAGAAAATGTCTGTAATCGAGCACATTTATGATTTTTTTCATTTCTATGAATCTCATGAAATCGATAGTAATGAGCTTGTCTGCGTACTCTTCTTCCTCACCCTTGAAGGTTGTTCTAATTGATGGTGTAATACCCTACCACTTGCTTCCGTCCATTCCCTTCTCACTTTCCTCAAGGAGCTCCATGAAGCCTTCGATGAGTGTGACAACCAAGATGTCTATGAAAGAATCTCTCGTTTAAGAATGAAGCCTAGTGAATCAGTTGAGGACTTTTCTACTCACTTTCTTCACCCATGTTACGAAATTCTTGAACGCTTTGTGGACCTTGACTTCATGAGCTAAGAGCTAAAACGCTTGGTTCATGTCTCTCGAAATGGTGAACCTCTTGATTTTCCTTCTTGCTCAACTCGTGTAGATCCCGAGACACCTCATGTCTTGAAGAGGGTGCCCCCTCGTAGCAACCAAAAATCTAAGAAACCTACGCAGTGGGTACCCCCTTGTAATGGTTGCAAAGTTGAGAAATTTGTGCAACATATTCGCTACCCATCTACTCAGTTGTCTCCTGCCCCAATGGAGGAAATTCCAAAATGGTTCAGAATACCTTAGGTGAAAACTCATCCCTCCATTCCACAAGAGGACATCACCATTCAAAACCCAAGTATTCAGTCTAATCAACATCTTTGCTATCCTCCATCATCTACAAGCCATGACTCCTTGCACCATGACTCGCTTGAGCTATTTACTTCAGAAGCTAGTTGCGTGCACTCTCTTGATTCTCGAGTTGTTGGCTCAAGTTGTAGTCATGTGCAAGGAAGTCTCATCATAAAAATAAAGGAGAAGGACAGTGAAGACATAATCAATTCCTCTTAAAACATTGAGCCTCCATTCTTGATCGATTCTCAATCCGCGAATCTTGGTGAAACATCATGCACAATCAATTCTTTCAATCAACCTCCAGTCTTGGTCTGTCATCAATCCCATGCTTCCGTATGTTGTGATGAACACCCAAGCAGATAATATGATGTACTGTCATCTCATGTACACTTTAACTCAGATCTGGAATGCACACCAGTTAAAGTAGACATCCATATTGAAGCTTCCCCTGCACCCCACTTTCCCGTGTGTCCTATCATTCATAGTGCATCAACATGCATCAGATATATTCCACGTTCTCTTTCTTCTTCATCTCATGAGTTATCTCCTCGATCGACACAATGCAATGAGGTTGTCGCTGATGAAAATAGTCTCAACACAAAGGACTCTTCCCACTCGTCATCATCATGTGTGTTTCATGAAGACAACTTATCAAGTTAGCTTGCTGAAAATTTTGATTAAGCCTATGCAGAGATGCCTGTCATCCTGAGAGCAGTTTTGAAATTAGTAACAACAACCATCCTCAATCCATGCATGATATGGTTCACATATCAAAATGCAATTTTTCAATTCTGGAAAGTTCCAGGACATGCCATGGAGTCGAGGCACTTCAACATCCATCGATGGTTATGTCAGGACCTTGCGACTCTGGTAACACTGCCAAACCAAATCAGATATTGTTTCTCATGCACAATCCGTATATATGCATAGTTTCACTCGACATGGATCCCTGTTTAAAGAGTATCTAGTATTCTGGATGTGATATTTAAAAATTTCAGATTTTGGATAATGATTGAATCCACTAGTTCACTACAACATGTCCGTCTGCATGCACCTCTCTTACATCTAATTCAGGTTGGGAGTGTCCATCCCTCATTCAATCATGGGAAAACAAAGTTGATCATCTCAAATAATATCTTTGTCAGGAATCATACTTATCGGATGTTCTCTCTCGTAATAAGCTCCTTCATATTTTTGCAAATTTCGCACGTCAAATCTACCCTCTCATCACACCAGCAATCTCCCTATGTGATGAAGAGCACACAACGCTATCACACGAATCAAGTTACTCTCTTTTCACCACACTGCAATTGGTTTCATACATTCACAGTGTTGGCATCCTTTCTACATTTCTATGATTACCATGATGCCTACACACCTTTTCACCAGTGACATGTTGGTGTTTTATCATGTTTAGTGGACAACGAACTTGGTTCCCTCATTCAAAGATTTTGCACGATTGTTCAAAAATTTTCTTCATTCGTGTCAAACTGGGAATCTGCCATCTCGATCGACTGGTCTGATTTTTCTTCTACCTTGGGTGGTTGTCATGTAGATTATCATTTTCCCAACATTACATCCAATGACAGTCACTTCGCAAACTATGATTTTCACTCTATAACATCTTTATTCTTAGATTTCTATCAAGCAAGAGAGGCACCTCGACATGCGCTGATGGCTATGGCGGGCCCTCACTGTCTTGACATGACTGATGAGAATTACTAGATCTATCTATCTCTATTAGATTCCCATCATGATACCCTCTCTCGAATTAGGAATCCATCTTCTTAAATATCACGAATCTTTTGAAATAGCCATCATGGATTTTGTGATCCAATCACTGAATGGCTACAACAATCTTACTTGGTGAGTCGTGTTTCAGGTAACAAGCTTCAGTCCTTCCTCGCACTCGCTAAAAAACTTGGTGTATAACAAAACACACTCACAAGAGGCCTCCAAGGTTTGTTAAAAAACAGTAGTCACAGAAGAGGTAAGCATGTGTGTTGGGTGGTTATGACACATTCTTTCACCCACTGGCAAGACCTTCTCTCTCGTGTGCAAGTTTTTCAAGTTTTTTCATTTTCTATTGGACACTATTTTTTATCTTTTTTAATTGCTCATATCTTTGTGGCTACAGGTTAGGTACGGCTACGGTGCCTTCATTGGAAATTTCATTTCACGTAACCTAGACTATTTAACGTAGGAGTAGGAATAGTTTTTTCTTTTTCTCTTGTCTTTGATTTTTGGTTTGCATGTTTGTTTGCTTGTTGTTATTTTCACTTTGTTTTTTTTCTTACTATTTTTGTTTTCTTTTGTTTGGTTTGCTTGATACCTTACTATGTTTGTTTGCAGAAATAAGTGTTGCCAACCACTGCGTTCTAGATTTTGATTAGAGTATGTGGCTGAGATTTGAAGAAACTTGTTACACTGTAGCACTTGGCCAATCTTGTGTCTATCTTCTCTATGCTTCGTTATAACCTCCGATCGATGAAGTCTTGAAGGAAAATACGAGATGCCCAGAAGGGAAGTTTTAGTCCAACCATAAATCTGTGTCCACACTAGGAAGCCTCATGCCTATACTCAACTTTATTCTCTATGTGTTCAAGCTCATCCAACTAGTGTAAATGGAGAAGGAGAAAATCTAAATGAGCAAAACTATGTCAGAGGAATTACATGCTTCTTTGAAGAAAAACCCTCTTCTAATCTCAATAATTTGGGTTCCCTCTTCCACCCGAAAAATAAATAAGTACCCATGCACAATCATTTTTAAAAAATACAAAGGCAAAAGAAGAGAAAGGCTTCCCGCATAGAGAGGTGAAGCATGCAACTCCACCGAGGTACTGACTAGGCTCACTGGCAATGGAGCAATGCATGTGTTCCTCCGTGACTCCGTCGGGGTTTTGTCCAGGCCTGGTGGCAATAGAGAAACACTAGAGATGAAAACTTATACTCTGAAAATCTTCAACTCATGAGCCAAACTACCCTTCCTAAATTTGAAACATTGTGATCAAGCTGAAATTTTGATTGTGTTTGACTGAGTTGGGAAAGTGTAAACCATGTATGTCCATGGGGTAAGTGGGAAAGATGACATAACTCGCATGTTGATTCAATACTCCCTGAGAGACCAAGGCCCTGTGTTATTAATGAACCGAAATAGAGAAGTTGGAGTTCTACCAGTGTGTCGCCAAGTTTTGTGGCGGTTACAACCACCCTCCAAAATTTTTTCCTACACCCGATTTCAGAGCCTCCCTTGAGAGTTTCACTCAATGACTACACACACTCGGGTTAACTCTATGAGATCAAGTGAGTCTTCACACCCACCTTTCTTGATCATTTCACCCAGGATTTTGCATGTTGATGTCAATATCATTTTTGCGACCATGTTCTGGTCATACTCAAGGTCTTCGCTTCATGTGTACTTTTTGTGTTCGCTATGTAAACATCTATCGCACTCACACATGGAGTCACATACACTGTCGCGCAAGCGACCAATGATCAATCAAAAGTGTCATGCTTGTTGCGTACACCATTGGTTAGTCATCTTTAGCATGTGTGTCAGGATGGTTGGAGTCATCTCGTTGTCAAGTCATATAAGTGTGTGTTTGCAAGATCATGTATTCATCTCGTTCACACACTTTGTCACTTTGCTGAATTTGTGACGACCAGATCCCCCTTCGACAGCCGGACCATCACCCCACCATCAACTTGATCGATTGTCACATGGAACAACACATAAGCACCAAGCAAGTCATTTCAAGTTGCATTGCCCACAAGTAAATCAATCAACCTTCATGCTAATCAACTGGAGAGTTTGACCCGGTAGCCACCCAAGGACTAACTCCCCTCAGAAATTGTGTAGAGGTTGCAAACCTTGCCCACTCCACTGGCTAAGAAAATTGCACAAACAAGCCGAAAGACACCCAGTGCCCATCCTTGTCTCCCTCATAAAATTGCACAGTTTTTCCAGCTTGCCCTCCCGATAGTCGACCGACTGCTCACCTAGAAATTTTGTAGTTTTCATGAGCAAGTCCTATTTCGCTTAGTAGTTTTCTCAGCTCAGAAACTATGCAGAGGTGACCAGTAGGCCATCCTCCCAGCACCAGAATAATTTTTCCCACCAACAACCACCGACAGCAAACTAACACTTCCCCTCAGGAATTACACAATTTTTGCTGCCAAGCTCTTGTAGTTGAGTATGAGTTCCCCCCAGGAATTACACAGTTTTTCTTCCAAGCTTCCAGCAACTGACTGCCAGCTCCTCTAAGGAACTATGCAATTTTTGGTCCCAGTGGCAATTTTTGTTGCCAGTGACCCAACAACTGATTACCATTTCCCCTTAGGAATTGCACAGCTTTTGTTTCCAAGATCCCAATGCCCACTCATTCTGAAAATTGTGTAGATTTTGCCTGCCCAGATTTTTCGCAACCCAGATTGTTCCTCCCAAAAACTGAGTAGTTTTCTCCTCCAGCTGACCCAAACCTTGCAGGCAGTCACTGTCAATCCAGATTGGCCATCTTCATCACCCAGTGACTCCTACATAGTTTTCATCAGCAGTGCCCAAAGCCTCCATCCTGCCTCGAAACCTTGTCACCTCTCCCTGTCACCTGCATCTTAAATAGTCATGCATCATGGTAGACTAGGAGGTTTTTGGATTTGATGTCATCTCATCATGAGTGATTACAAATATAGGTACACAAGCAAACATGGCATGATGATGAATGAGATGAATGAAGGGAGCACATGCAGAAGGACAGGTTCACCAATAGACGAACAAGTGATGCATGCAAAGAGATATGCTCATGAACGAATGATCATGCAAAGATGTGTTCATGGATGGATGGATGAGAAAACATTCAAGATGTGTTCACAGACGGACAAGAGGGCAAGCATGCACCTTTCGCAAACGAACGAACCTGTCAAGCTTACCAACATAGAAGCAAGGAGCAATGTGTGAATGCAACATCAAGCGAACCAGGGACCATCAAAGACTCCATGCACTTCACCATATAGAAGTGAATTTGTGACACACCATGAGGACATCCATCACCCAGCAGCACTGCAATTCGACATGCACATGAGAAGCAACATGAATGTACCAACATTGTCATGTCAAGTCATGTCATGAGTCATGTCATCCACATCTCTACTGTGGGCCATACAGTCAATCAATGTAATGTAATATGGAATTCCAACAACCACAAGGGCCAGTTTCGCCCTTGGCTATAAATATCCCCTCATTTGTACATGCAAGGGAATGTTTCACCTCAGCTCCTCCCACATAGCCTTTTAACGATGTGTCTTATAACTTTCACTTAATTCAAATGCCTGCTGATAGGCCAACAAGTCTTCACACATGTATTGTAATTGTTGTAAGACTAATATTTAACACTTATAATGCATGTTGCTTTAACCTGTGTTTAACACTTGAATTAATTCACTTGTTGTAATACATATATGTTAATGAAAATGTGTTGTATATGTTGTTATCACTATCTCGCTCATGTAGACTACTCTCCCGGACATCAGATAGACATTTTAAATAAATCTTGTTATAAAAACCATTGTACTCACACAGAATAATCCACTAAGTGTTATACGTGTTATCTTCCTTTGTGTTTTGTGATTGTCACATCCGTGTGGACTCTTCCACCAGAAGCTGTGCACGTCCTGTTGTGTTGAGTGTTCCTAGCAGAGTTTGGACTACTCCCAACTGAGTTGGGACTCATTCTCACCCTCTCCCTATACGATGAAAGAACCATTGACACAAGAGACACTTAAAATCACCAGGCACATGAACCTCACTTCTTGCAAGACAAAGCATACCAATCTCCTATGAAGACAAGCAAGAGTTGAGGCAATTCTTTAAGATAATGGCATCCAAGCCATCATACCAGATGGGACTCCCACACCAAATGGTGTGAGGTCTAGTTGGGACTTCATACCAGGGTGATCCCATGAATGTTGGCGGGACCAACACCATCAAAAACTTCCTAAAATTTCTTCAATAGGAGTCTGATCTTCTGACTGTTCTTGTAGTTGTTGTTGAGGTAAGTTTTTAATAAGATTCTCAAATATTCTCTTCCTTCCTCTTTCTTCTTTGCTGCTACTAGGTGGCTCTTGATCCTCCTCCCTAAAATGATTCATAACTAGGAAGCTATCCCAATTATATCCTAGTCTTTCAAGATGAAATTTAATGAGTATTTTTATAAGGTCATGGTGATACATGACATTTTATATGAATTGAATCCTTTTATGAACATTCCCAGACATTTTACTTAAGCTATTTAATAGAAAATAAGGACGAATGATTTCATTTTCTTTGATAAAATGCATCATCAAACGAATGTGGTAAAAGAACATAAAACCAAATCTTCCTTCACAGGTGACAAATTTTTTAATTACTAGCAACAAATTTCTCCATTTACCCTTAAGTGTTGTAATAGGAATTCCTTTCTTAAAAATAATGATATCCATACCTAGGTTTTTCAAGAAAGTCTTGCATTCTTCTCCTTCAATGCCCCTGTTCTTAAACCATTTCTCTCTGACTCTTAATAGTCTGGTACCTTAAGCAATAATATATTTTGTCACTACAAACTTGATGTCTTATATTTTAACCTCTACCCCATCGAAAGCTTTGGCAAATGATTTGGTTACTTCTTTGTTAAAACCATCAAAATTTTCCACGAAATCTAGCCATTGTGCTTTCTGCAACATTTCCTTCACCTACAGATATCCTTCCATCAATTTTCTTCCATTTGGTTCTGTTCTTACTATGATGCTCGTGCTTGAGAAATTTTACCTTAGAATTCACTTCTTGACAGGGTATGAGTCAGGGTTTCAGGATAATGTCTTTGGTTATAGTATAAACGAGAGCGAGGGGAAAAATAAGTGAAGTGACCATTATGATATGAATGGATGTGAGTTGGGTGATTTCAACAATGAATTTAGAATTTGAGATGAGTGTTGAGTAATGATGAGGGATGAATGGGTGGTTTACGAGTTTTTATTTGATATGACAAGATATTTTCATCTCACATTTGGAAATGATGGCTTTTGAAGCAGTGATATATCATCCATATAATTTGTATACTAATGTCTTGACCATCATTATTAAATTAAAAATTTGCATACCTTTTGAATTGATGATTCTCACATTTGATTGCTCTTTTTTTGTATTGCCTTCAAGTGCTTCTAAGGATGGATTTGATCATTTTTTCAATTTCTCCAATTAGTAGTCCCTATTAAACATCAGTTGCAGAATTCTGTCAAAGCTCTAGATTCTTATAAATTATGTAGTTATTTTATTCTAGAAAGAAAAAGAGGGATACAAATAAAATGGTAATGGCAAAGAAAATTTAGGATGCCAAAATTACCTTTTTTTAACCCTAATTTTTTTATATAAACATGCCAACAATGTTGGTTTTCATGTTTATACAATTTATATTATCTATATATATATATATATATATATATATAGATATTGGTTTTTAGAAAAGAAAAAAGCTTAAGAGTCAAGTTGGAGGAGAAGTAAAATTTGTCTTAACCAATTGGACATCAATGTTGCCTTGCAAATGTTTGATAAAATCCTCCTTTGTCAATGGATTATGATATATTCTCAATCGATGACCATTCAAAAGAGAGGTGATCCTTTCTTCATGAATAGTTCTGATCCTAATTACACCATTATCAAAGACTGTTTCAATCTCATAGGACCCAAACCAATGAGTTTGAAATTTCTCTTGGAAATATTTGAACTTTGAATAAAAAAGTAATGCCTAATCTCCTGCTTGGAAATTTATTTCTTTGATATGTTTGTCATGCCATATGGATATCTTTTGTTGAGCTAGATTGGTTCTTTGGATTTCATCTTGTCTTATCTCATCAAGTTCATTTATTTGCTCCATTATTTATTTTTGTGCTTCTGAAAGATCAAGGCCCAATTTAATTGTTGTCTTGAAATTTTTTACTTAAAACTCAATAGGAAGAAGGAATTGCTTCCCATAAATAAGCTCATAGCGAGTATGCCCTGTAGTGTTTCTCGATGTGGTATGGTATTCCCATAAAGTTTCTAAAAGCTTTTCTGTCCAACCTCTTCTATGTAGATCCATAGTTTTTGTGAGAATTTTTTCAATTACTTTATTGGTGGACTCCACTTTTCCATTTGATTATTGATGGTATTGAGTGGACTTCTGATGTTTGATTTTTTACTCCTCAATTATCTTCTATACCAACTTGCCTGTGAATTGAGTACCTTGATATGTTACAATTTCCCTTGGGACACCAAAATGAGTAAAGATATCCTCGAAAAGAAATGAAACTAAAACATTTCCAGTAGCAAAAGGAAGTGCTTTAACTTCTACCCATTTTGTAACATAATCAGTCAAAACAAGAATGCACCTTTTAAGCCTTGATGGTGGATTGATTGGACCGACAAAATTTACAGCCCATTTTTCAAAAGGCTCAATAAGTACCTAAGGGTGTAGAGGCATTTCATTAGAGGGAACATGTTTCCCCATCCTTTGACAACTATCACATCTCTTGACATACTCCCTGGAATCCTTAAAAAGGGAAGGCCAATAGTATCCTAAGAGAAGGACTTTGTAGAAAGTTCTCTTGTCAGCGATGTGTCCTCCACATGGCTCATCATGACAAGACTTCAATATATATGGTACTTCATCTTCTCTAACAAAACTTCGAATGATGAGATCTAGCCTTGTTTTATACAATTATTCATTTATCCATGAATAAGATGCACTAATTTGAATTACCTTCCTTTTTTCTCGAGGAGATAAATATGATGATAACTTCCCTATAGCCAAATAATTAGCAATGTCTGCAAAGAAAGGTGATTTAGTAGAAACTTCGAAAGGATATTCATGAGGGAAATTGTCTTCTATAGGTACATCATTATTATGATTTTGAATCCTAGAGAAAAAGTTAGCAACCGTATTTTGTTTCCTAGGTCGATCCAAAATAGTGATGTTAAACTCTTTCAACAACAACAACCATCTTGTAATTCTTCCATTAGTGACAAGTTTATTCATTAAGTACCTAATTGCAGAATGATCTATATGTACAAAAAAAATTTAGCCAGTAATGTAATGTCTGAATTTATTGATGGCGTGGACAACAACAAAAAACTCATTTTCTGTTATAAAGTAATTTAACTCTGCAGGAGTCAAATTTTTATTGGTGTAATAAATGGAATAAGAAGTTAAATATTTTTGTCCGAGTACAACTCCTAAATCTATTTCCGAAGCATCAGTTGAAATCTGAAAAAGTATTTTCCAGTTTGGTCTGCTAAGAAATGGTGCTTCAGAGATTTTCTCCTTTAATGTTTCAAAGGTCTTTTAGAAATAAAAATTCCAATTGAATTCACAGTCTTTTGTGAGCAGTTTGGAAAGTGGGGATGCAAATTTTGTGAAGTTTTCTATAAGTCTTCTATAGTAACCAATGGAAGAAAAAAAATTCTAACATCTCATTGACAAGTTGGAATTGATAATTTAGAAATAACTTCTACTTTAGATGTGTCCACTCTAATTCCATTTCTTGAATTATGGTGTCCTAAAACAATTCCTTCAATAAACATCATAAAAAAAATTCATGGCTTAATGAGATATTTTCCCCTTTACATCTTATGAGAAATTTTTCCAAAATTTTAAGAGCTTCTTCAAAATAATTTCCTTAAACTATAAAATCGTCCATATACACTTCCAAACAATCATGACGTAGATCAAAAAAATTCATAATACTTCTCTTTGGAATGTTGTAGGTGCATTACATAATCCAAAAGTATGTACTAGCTAAGCATAAATTCCCCATGGGTAGGTAAAGATAGTTTTATTTTAGTCTTCTGGGGCTACTTGGATTTGATTATACCCGCTAAAACCATCTAAGAATGAAAAATATTTATTTCCTGCCAATGTATCTAAAACCTGATCCATGAAAGGAAGTGGAAAGTGATATTTTAAAGTGGCTTTATCGAATTCCCTATAGTCAATACATACTGTCCATTTTCAATTATTTTAGGAATAATTACTAAGGGTGAAACCCATTCACTGTCTGATATTGGACAGATGAAATTTACATTCAATATTTTTTCTAGTTCCTCCTTTACAATTTCCCTTACATTTGGATTCATTCTTCTGTGAGGTTGTCGAATTGGTTTGGAATTTTCTTCAATGTAGATACGATGTATACATGTATCATGATCAATTACCTTCATGTTAGTATATTCCCATGCATAGGCAGAGGAATGTTCTTGTAAAATATTTATTAATTCTTTCTTTGAAATTCTTCCAAATCATTATTGATATTCAAAGTTTTTCCTTAAAAGATTTCAATTGTAGGATTGCCAAAATTTTCCATAGAATGCAAGGATATTTGACGAGATGATAAATATTAAATATTGCATTGTTCTTGAAAACTTTGACTAGATTCACAATATGATGAAGATTCATTATTTTCCATTAAATTCAAAATTTCATCTTCTTCATATATTTGTGAAGTAGTAAAGTTTCGTCTTATATCAATATCATAATCTATCTATTCTCCATTTTAAGCTTCTATTGTTGTATTGTAGGTGGATACAATGTAAATTTATTTGTTGAGCTCCCATCAGAAATAAACATATCACGAGATCTACAACTTATAAAAGCATCGACTATAGCTAGGCATGATATTCATATAATCAATGGATTTCCTCCTAAATTATTCTTTGGTGTTAAAATCATAAAATCGTGAGGGTATTCCCAAAAATAAAAGTATACATATATATCTTCTAATACACCACCAAGTTTAATTAAAGTTCTATCTCCCAATTGTAATGGTGTAGGTGTATATTGAAGATTAGAATGTTTTAATTGATTCATAGTTTGTTTACTCATGAGGTTTATATATGCTACTAGATCAACCGATGTATTTGTGATCTATACACAATTGATGTGTGTTTTCATAATGGGACTTCCTGGACCAAGATATTTCTAAATTGTTGTCTTACCCATCAGGATATTTGCAATTTTCCCAACTAGATGGATTGTTTTGAATTCTTTTCTTTTTCTTCTTGATCTTTTTATGCTCAATTCCCTAATTTTATTTATAATAATTGGTATTTATTTAATGTCTTGTAGCAAAGGGATTTTTATGCAAACATTCTTTAGTTCATCTAACATGTCAAAATGAGGAAATAAAATATGTTTTTCTACCCTTTCATCAATTTTTTATCTCTCACAAAAAGGTGGTTTTGAAACAGATACTCAAAGTTGTTCGATAATAGGAGTTGAGTTATTTGAATGTGTTTGAGTAACTTGTTTTTGAGTTTTTTTATTTTTCATTAAGAGACTTCTCTTCTTCAGAGATATTTTCTTTTTCACTTTCCTAAATAACAATTATTGGGAACTTTTTCTCCAATACTCTACCAGATCTAAGTTGGACATTATTTAGATATAGTGGAGATATCATGTAAGTTTGGAAATTTTGTCCTTCCATATTGTAACTAGGTTGTGAGTTTTTATTATTATTTGGATTTGGAAGTGGTTGGGAAGGCAATTGGTTTGTTCTTTGAGGAAATGGTAATGAAAGTTGTGGATTCAAATTTTGGGGTTGAGTTTGTTGAATTGGCTTAGGATAATATTGTGGAGGAAAAGTAGGATATGATTGTTGAAATAGTGGAAATTGAGGATATTGAGGATATTGAGGGTACTTTCCATAAGGAGTTTTCCATCCTTGTGATCAATGTGGTGTCCAATATTACCAAGGAATTGGGGCAATCCAATTACTTTGATATGGTTGTGCAAATGGTTGAGTGTTAAAACCCTGAGTTGTATTGGCTGTGGATTCTCTCAGGGTATTTTAGCAATAAAAAAATAGGGTATACCTGATTTGGTACTCCTTCTTGATAGACACCTTTAAGATTTTTTTTATTGAGGTAAATTCTTTTGTATCATGATTTTCTGCACATATAACACAATTTTCTACACTCTTTAAATCAAGAGGACATTCTCTCAAGGCATGTTTCTTTCTATACTTAGGGAAAAAAATGGACATTGCATCAATATTTTTTCTTGTTTTGTATTTTAAGGGTGTCAATTTGTTCACTAAGACTCCCTAAAATATCTATTTTAAAATTATCAAGAAAATACCCTAATTCTTCTCTACTTACTGTCCCAGCTACAAATTTATTAATCCTTGATAAAAGAGGATCTCTTGAATATTTCCTAGTTCTTGCTCTGCCTCTTTAAATGTGTATGCATAACTCACTAATTTATTCAAGTGACAACTGAGAAATGTCTCCATTACACATTATATTGATAAGATAAATCCACTCATCTCTAATGGATTTTAATAAGATAGCTTTCAAAGTTTCCTCACCTAGATTATTCATTTTTTCCATTTTAACATTATAATCAAATATTTCAACAAAGTCTTCAATATTTTCATCTTCTTTTTGTACCATTTTAAAGAATTCATCCTTAATATTATGGGGCATACAACAGTTCTTATATTTCTCTGAGAATGTAGTTTTAATTTTTTGCCATGTTCTTATGCAATTTATTCCTAAACCCATAAACCATTTTAATGTTTCATCTTTAAGGGTTGCAGGGAATACTTTCAAATTTTGAGCATCATGCAAATAATCATATGATATACACAAGACTTCAAATTAAAATAGAAATGTTTCAGGATCTTCACTCCTTAGTCCATTAAAGTTTTGAATGATAAAGGGTGAGATATTTTACATTGTCACAATTGTATCTTCATCAAGGATAGGAAATCCAAAGGGGTCTGGATTTATATCTTCTCCTCTCCCTCTTCCTCTTCCTCCACCTCTTCCAAATCCCGTATTTCCTCCTCTTCCTCCTCCAATCTTAGGTTGTTCACCATTCACATTATGTACCTCTCCTTCCCCTTCTCCAGCCATTGTATATTCCTCATAACCATCATAGGGTTCTGGTTCCAAAATTGGGTTTTTAGCTTCCTCTAGTTCCTCTAGTTCTTATATCAATGGTTTGTTAAAAGAGGTTTCTTATTTCTATTCTTCAATAGGAACTTCCAACTCTTGAGCTAGAAGTTGTTCTCCAGTTGAAGATAGGAAAATTACTCTCATTGTTGGAGATATCAGATCTTCTTCTTCTATTATGGCTTCTGTTAATGAAGTTTGTGAATCTCTAGGTTGGTTTTTGGATCTTAATACATCAAGGAGTTTGTGTTTGCCTGCGATGGATGGAATTCGAGTTTGTGTGGGTGGTGTGGCACTATGAGGTCATGGTGGGGTGAGTGATGTTGTTGCAATTAAACTCTTACCTCTACCTACAAATCTACCTCTACAGTCTCTTTCCCTATGCATATCATGTTTTTGTTTTTGTTGTTGTTGTTGTTTTTTTTTTTAATTTATCAAAATGAAAAAGACAAGGACTTTTATTTCTACTTCCCCGATAATGGTGCCAAAATGTTTGTCAATCTAATTATCTTAAATTTTTACATAAATTATCGACTGGAGTTGGTAAACTTGTGAAGTGAAAGTGCACTATATATGCTAGAAGTACTTTTTATTAAATCAGATTATTAATGTGCATGATTGAGTTATTGAAAATTACTTCTAAGGATGTTTTTCATTCCTATATTACTCTTCAAAGAAAATGGATTTAACACATTAAATATTCCTAAAATTTCCTGACTCCTTTCTAATAAAATAAAAAATGCTCTTCACACTTGCAAAATGAAAATTAAAGCAAACTCACACTATCTCATTAAGAAAATTTAACTGATCTGTTGCACACAAATTTAATCTCTATAAGCAGAATTATTCATCTAACATTCTAGCAATCCTTTGCATATAAACCAAAATGAAATTGTCTTCTATTTATAATGAAAACCACACATCTAATCATTATCAATCACTCATGTTTTTGAAATGAAAACCATAAAGGAATCACTCAAGATGTGAAATGAAATACTGTAAAATGAAACTATAAAGAAATCACTCAAGCTCTGAAATGAAATACTGTCAAATGAAACTATAAAGAAATCACTCAAATTCTAAATTGAAATACTTTAAAATGAAACTATAAAGAAATCTATGAAAAGTGATTACATGACCATTAGCATCATTATAAATCAACTTGAAAAAGGAATTATTATTGAAATCTTGTTATTTCCATTTAATTGAAATAAAGACCACAGAACGATTCTAAAACATGTAAATAACCGCAACAAACGATAGAAAAAAGATATGAAAATGCAGAACCTTCACTATTTGCAGGGGCCCTCCACAAATAGGCAGTCACATAACTTTAATTCAACACTCATCTACGCATCAAATATTCATTCTTCATTAACAAATAAAATAGAGTTTGAAACAATACTGTTGCATATATAAATTATTTTGTTCATGTTTGTTGTATAGTATTTATAAAATCCCATGTCAATAATTGTTCGAGGATTTTATGCCTACCTTAGCTAAGAGGGTTCTAAATTATGCTTCTAACAAATATCAATATATCATTGCTCATGATTTTCTATTTGGCAAAGAAAATCGTGAAGTGTAGGAATTTCAGACTCTCGCTCAAATGTTCAGTAACAAGTTGACTTTACCCTTTGAAAATGCAATCGAACAATCCTTTGATGATCTGGTTCAGATGAATAGGAGGAAGATGAATAGGAGGAAATCAGTAAAGGAATACTTCTCAACCTATACATATCTTTCTCCTCTTAGTTGGCACCTCCGATCCTGGTAAACCTTGGAATCGGCTATGGAAACATAGATTAGCTGCAAAATCATGTGAATTCGGTAGCTAATACAAATATTAACTCAATAATAAGGAACATTATTAAATATAAAAGATAATACAATTAAATACCTTACATGTCAAAAACCTTGTAGTTTTATGCCTATTGAGTTGATTATGATGGTCAAAGAAAGGAAAAATAGTAAGGGAGAGTGTCGAAAATGAAGCAATCATGAGGCTCAATAGAGACATTATAATAACACTACCAAATGGTAGTGTCAGACACAGTCATAATGTTATGTATGTGCGTGGGATCAAGAAAAATATGATCTTTGTGTCTATAATCACAGATCATAATATAAAGGTTGATTTTTTCAAAACAGACTGCTTAGTAAAGGACATGTTGGATCATTGCAAACCCATTGCTTCACGAGTCAAAGTTGGAGGCATGTACAAACTTGATGTCACTAGCAAGAGTCATCGATTAATGACTTCTATAACTATCTCAATAGAATTTTTTTGGCACTAGAGGTACGATCATATCAATTATCATGATTTATTGTTGTTGTAGATATAAAGAATGGTTGAAGGGATCCCTATGTTAAAGAATGGGTATGCTACTTATGAAGGTTCTGCATTAGGAAAAATACATAGAGATGAACTCTCCTCTAATTCTGATAGGAGCAGAAGATATGCATTACAACCTGTGTATACTAAACAATGTAAACTTTGAAACGAGAACTATAAACTAAAAACATGAATTGTAGCCAAAAAGCTGCAAAAAAATAATAGAAACAGTGCTAAAAATGAAAAGTGTGCATATTGAGATGATTTTTTTTTAGGGTTAATTTTAAACATATTTAAAAAATGGCAATAAAATTGATTTTGTTTGTGCAAGAAACAATTGTTTTTGAGGAAAAAAACACACTAATGTTTTTGGTAGAATAATGTTTTTTTTTTCCAAGTATAATGTCAACATTTTTTAGTAATGATGATAATAATGGGATCTGAAGCACATTAAAATTCCATTAGTTTTCATCGATGTTGTTAAACATATAATAAAATGACACTAAAGATTGCAAAAGTTCTAATTTTTTCAACCATAAAATTAAAGATACAAAAAAATTGGAAAAATTTTAACCATAGAATTAATAAACTCTAAGTTTTCAACACATTTAAACCATGACATTATGAAAAAAATACATGACTAAATTAATCGAAATGTCAATACTTGTAGATTGAATGAAACATAAATTATATCTCTAAGTTATTGTTGCATTGTTGATATTCTAAACAATAAAAATCATCATAATTAAAACATATAATCCAACAAGCATAAAAATGACTCATAACTTCATTTAACACCATATGGAAATCAAAATTTTTATTTCAACATATGATGCAAACATCAATTATATAAATTGTCATAGAAAATTATTCAAAATCACTCATATTTTCTTGCAAACCATCAAAATTCACATCTTCAGATGAATGATTGGATCATGCGGATGGATATGTTCCATATTCTTCTTTTTCATCAACCTGTGCCCCATCTGAGTCCACATGCTTGCCCACCATTTCAGGTTTCAAAATTCTTCTGGATCTGTGACTGGTTTCAGCAGACTCCCATCTCAACACTATTCCTTCTAGTAACAACCTTTTTAGAATCTCTATCATCTTGAAGTGAAGAGTTCCTCCCGTTCTTAAATTGAAGTCATAAACAAGTATGTAAACATCCTCCAATTTTAAGAGGTCTGTACGACGACGATTTATATTTGTACCCTTTCTTTTTCTCTTTCCACCAATTTTTTTATCAACTACCATCTCTGGCTTGTACACAACATTGAATGGGTGTGTATTTATGTCATACCAATGTATTTAAACACTTGCAACATCTTCATTTTTTTTAATTACCTTTATAACCTTAGCAATCCAGAATGGATAGCCATTGGGATCTCCATTTGCTAGCATTGAGATCATGCAACCCTCCTTAATATATTGTATTGAACCCCTGTAAAGATCTTCCATGGCTTCACATTGTGCACATGATCTTCTAGAACCAATATGAATTTCTCTTTCCTCTACCTGTGAATAATTAATAATACCTTGAGATTGTTGTTGTTCAACAATGTTTCTTTTCTCATGTTCATTTGACACATTTTGTGGCCAAATAAATGGAGTTTTCAAAGGTATATCTTCATTTGTTGTTCTTGAATTGATATCACTTTGATTATTGAAAAAAGACTCCCACCAAACTAAATCAGCAATATCAAAATACTCATATGTATATCTAATACATTTTTTAATTTCTCTGAGGCAATCAAAATAATTTATATCTCTATTCTACCTGATTTCATTATGAACTTCAGAAACTGATTGTAATAACAAAATATTTGATGCAAATATTGGATAATTTGGAATGAACTTCAAAAATTCCAAACCTGATGATGATGCCCATTTCTACAGAAGTTGAATACTTATTGCCCCATATTAGTATTTTGCCATCAATTTTTTTGATACAAAATTGATGTTGGAAGCTAATGTCGTTAAGTTGCTCAATGCATTTCTCCTCACCATGCGATCCCAGAATAAACCTTCACATGTCAAAAATTTCTTCCAACACATCAAAAATAGGCTCTAGCATGTATGATTTCTTAATACATTCAATTAATGATGGAAAGATCCCAACTTCCTTCCTCCTTAATGTGATTGGAAAATGACTGAACATTTGATCAACATGATCATGAGTGTGCCCAATAAGAAGGAAACCAACCTTTACCTTCAGAAAAATTCTCAATTAAGCAAGCATGTTTAGATATACAAAAAAAAAATCTGATTTTTGTTTTCACGACAAGTGTTGTCCAATTCTAGATACAAAACTTCAGGAAGATTACCAGATCAATGAGAAAGAACATCATGAATTATGGTTATTGTCAGATTTTCATCATTATGAATATTTGGAGCTCCTAAGTATACCCTTGGTGACATTTTCCCATTGAAGAGCATACAACTGACAAAGTGATACTGAATAGAATTTTCTTCCCGTAAACGTTTGGGTGTGCGAACAAAATGTGGTAGAAGTGTTTTCTTCTAGTCCATAACATCAGTCATCAAACCCAAATATTTATTTGGATTAGCATAACACTTATTTCGATTCTTGTACAAAATTTCCTTTCACTTGTTTGTTGTTTGTGATGGTCTTGAAGTGCTTTGACAATGGAATCTACACAACATAATAGAAATTCATTAATAAATACTTTTTCATAGTTGATGACTATACAATTTTAAAAATTAATGTTATGAATGCTTACTTCTTTCTGCCCCTTCACATTTATCCTCTTTTATTTAAGATAAGCACATGTACTACAAATCCTCATCCTTGTCTTCTTAGGAATATGGACATTGTTGAATTCTTTCTTCCATAGCTTCACAAAATATTGCTATGTAATAAATCGACCATGTCCTTTAGCAACTTCTGCATATTCTTTGTATAAGTTCTAGATTTATCGTCTTGATAAATTATATGGAATATGTATTGTCTCTCTATTTGGCATACACTCTCCATTCTTTGAAAGGAGGTCTTTCATCCATGACATTGCATTATTTGATAATGGCCTAAACTGTTGTTTATGAGGTACTTCTAAATAAAATGCGGGACCCTTTTCCAAATTTTCTTGGATTCTTGACAGATGAAAATTACCCATTGAATGAAACATTTTGAAATCCTTTCTATAGATAAATAAATACCCAAATATGATAATCATAACCTGACAATGTAGATTGCATGTACCCCACCAAATATAAATTTTGCATTCTTTTATTCATTGACAAATACCTCTTCCTTTTCTCCAATGAAAACTTGAAATCCATTTGTTTCAAGCAATATTTTTGACAACATTCACTTGAAATGAGAGCAATTATAGAACTTCTTCTCGTCATATATTTTGCTCTACCCCCTGTATAACTAGGACATATTGGACTGATATGAAAAGGTCTGCTCCTACTCCTTGATACAATATTTTTTGGCAACATCTCCATCATTGGATCGTCATCTGTATAACCATTTTCATCATCATTATGAGGAATATTATCCTCACTATGATCATCCATGCTTTTGAAATACTGATTTGGAGGATATTATTCATCTTTGCCTTCTTTAGTGTTACCCTCATAGTCCTTAGAATTAGGACTAAATGGAAAATTTGACTCGATGTTTATTAGATATTCTTCTTCATATGCATTGTCAGTGCTACTCTCATATTTCATAAGATTAGGACTATGTGGAAAATGTGACTCTTTACTTAGTGAAAATTAATCATCTTGCCCTTCGTCATTGTTGCTCTCATAGTCCTTAAGAGTATGACTAAGTGCTTCATCTTACCCTTCATCACTATTGCTCTGATAGTCCTTAGGATTAGGACTAGGTGGAAAATGTGACTCTCGACTTATTGGAAATTCTTCATCCTGGCCTTCATCGCTGCTCCTCTCATAGCCCATAGGATTAGGAATAAGTGGACACCGGTACTCTCTATTCATTTGAAATTCTTTATCATGCTCTTCATCTCTACTGCTCTCATAGTCCACAAGATTAGGGCTAAGTGGAAACCATGACTCTCTATTCATTTGAAATTATTCATCACACTCTTCATCACTACTGCTCTCATAGTCCATAGGATTAGGACTAAGTGGACACTGAGACTCTATTAATTTGAAATTATTCATCATGCTCTTCATCACTGCTACTCTCATAGTCCTTAGGATTACGACTAATTGGACACCATGACTCTCTATTCATTTGAAATTCTTCATCATTCTCTTCATCATTGCTACGCTCATAGTCCTTAGGATTAGGACTAAGTGGCATCCACGACTCTCTATGCATTTGAAATTATTCATCATGCTCTTCATCACTAATACTCTCATTGTCCATAGGATTAAGACTAAGTGGAAACCACGACTCTTTATTTATTTGAAAATCTTCCTCATGCTCTTCATCACTGCTGCTCTCATACCCAATAGGATTAGTACTAAGTGGAAATCATGACTGTTTATGTATTTGAAATTCTTCATCGTACCCTACATCAATTTTCTCTCATAGTCCTTAGGATTAGGACTAAGTGAAAGATTTGACTCTCTGTTCATAGTGGAAGAATTTTTGTAATATTGATCAATATGAATAGAGTTGTTACATGAAGAAGATGTTGATGCTTCACAAAGTGAAATTTCCCAATTATAATAATCCATTTGAATGATACAAATGCACTCTCTCCTAATGATAATATATAGCTTAAAGAATGAAAATTTCCATCCAAATTTTCCCTCTAAAATTTTTTGCCAAAAGTTTTCCCTCCAAAAATTTCATTTCATGTATTTTCCTCGATAATTTTCTTCTACAATTTATTGAAAATTTTAACTAAAATTTTCTTATGATATTAATCTTTTAAACTAAATCTTTAAATTAAAACTGTAGACTAAATCTTTTCCCTAAATTAATTTTTTACTTAAACTATATAACATTTACTAGACAATTGAATGTTTTTATTTTTATTTTTATTATATCTTTTATCACACATTTAAAATAAATTTCTATATCACCATAACACAATTTATATGTTAAGTGTTTATATAAAAAAATTAATACCACATTCACCATGTGGTAAAACAATTCCGTAATGTTCACTTTATCATAATTTACTATATCGCCATAACAAGATTTACATGTTAAAGTTTTTATAAAAACAAATTAATCCCACATTCACCATGTGGTAAAATAATTCTGTAATGTTCGCTTTATCATATTTACCTATATCGCCATAACAAAGTTTATATGTTAAAGTTTTATAAAAAATATTAATCCCACATTAACCATGCCATAAAACATTTTCGTAATTTCCGCTATATCATAAATTTCATTATCACTATTCTTCACATCACATCAAGGCTTTTCGAGGTTCGTTAAAAGACTGGGAGCAGTTTTGTGGAGAAACTACATTGTTATAGACAACATATTCAACGGAAGATTATCGCATTTGAAAGCTTAGTTTCCATTTTTCTGTGTGAAAGTTTTAAAATTCAATAGGTTTACTAGTAGTTATGTGTCAGTTGGGTTGTTATTTTCGTGTAAAATACCTAAACAAAAGCATATTCCAGTAAAATAATACTTAATTTTTTATTAATGAAATTTAGATTTTTTTTATAAATTAAAAATTTAGATGAGACAAACTTACTCAACAGCCCCATGGCAAGTAGAAGGCCACTACGCCGCATTGGGCGTGGTGGGCCCGGTTGTGTTCGCTAGCGGCACCCACCCCGAAGGCCCAAGGGGTCTATGGGTGTGGAGGCTTGATTCTTAGAATCAGGCCTCCACCTCCATGGGCCTGATAGGCCGTGAGGTTTGTGCTGGAGGGGGTTGTACCAGCCCCTCTCACCCCACCTTCATGGTCCAACAAGGCCATGGGGGTGGAGGCCCAATTCTTAGAATCGGGCCTCCACTCCCACATGTCCATTGGGCCACGGGGTAGGGCAGGAGGGGGCTGCATTTTTAAATTATTATTATTTTTTTTAAAGGTTATGTTTTATAAAATTATTTATGATTTATGATTATTTATCGTTTTTATATTTTGTTTCGTTTTGTATGTTTATTTAAGCTATTTTTTCTTGTAATTCACTAATTTATATATATGTGTATATTTTTTTGCAATAAAATGGAGTCAAAGAATATTTTTGTGAATCTTTCTAGACCAACAACTGCTAAAATTAAAGGTGGATTCTCAAAACACACTATTGAACGAACCAAACCTGAGCTAATAACTATAAATCTATCAAGTGCCTCAAACAATAAGAAGGCGATTTCATACAGGGAGAAATCAAAAGAAGTGAAGATTACAAAAAATGTATGGTATGTGAAAGATAGAGAAGGTGACCAACAATTGCATATATATCTATATGTTGATATCCCTGACGATAATGGAATTTATGAGGTGTTGGGAAACTTCATAGACATCTGTTTGATACCGGACACTGAAGTTGTTTATGTACTTATGAAATCGCCTAAGTCACATGACAAGATTAAATATCAGTTATCATTGTCATTATATGACACGACAGATGAATCTACAAAGACGTGTGAACAAATTATAAATGACATTGCACAAGATATGGTAAGTATTGTTATTTATACTTGTGTTTTGTGTTATTGTAACTATATCTTTATATTTTTATAACTTAGCTTTTATTGACATATGATATTTTGTTTGATAGAATTTTATTGAAAATATTTCAATTATGTTGGGAGGCATTCATTTTATAGAGCAAGATATTATGAATTTTGTCAGAAGTTTCTACTCATGGTCAGAAGAATATATGACAAATAATAAAAAAAGAATAATTCGTGATGCTACAAAACTACATCCAAGAGATCAACAATGAATGTCTATAGTAGATAAATCTAGCAAAGGTAGACAACTTACTTTTGAAGATGAGTAAGTTGAAACTGACGCTGAAGAATATGGTGCCATTACTCAAGATGACATTAGAACTGATGTTAGGAAGGAGAAGAGACATAAAAGACCAAAGATAACAATGCCCAGGAATATCTCTGTTCTAGTTAATGATGAGAATGTTAGGAAGAAAAAAATGAATGTTGAACATTCTCAAGTAGTCAATGCCAATAGTGAAGATCCTAGTGAAAATTAAAAAGAAAGCAAGGAAATCATTACACCAGGAGCCGATTTAGAGAATGACATTATTAAAACAAAACAAAATTCCATTCAACATAACTTGACAAAGACAATCTTAATTGAGGGTGTTCATACATTTCAGCGTAATGTGAGACAATTATATAAGCCAAGTGAAGGACAATTTAAATATCAAATCAGAAAGCCACATCACCTGCATGTTCACAACTTGAAGACATTGATGAGGTATAATCCATATGCCCATGTGGCTAATTATGTGCTTCTTGTTGATCCAGTTCAAGTTCCCAACAAAGAAGAATTTGATAAGTCAAAATGTTTTGAATACAATTATTATGTGCTTGGGGGGAACCATTCTGTAGAAGCTCAAAGGAAATTGATGGAGGAATATCCCAATAAACCACGTTTTGAAACAATGAAATGTATCATTTATTCTAGTTTATCAGACATAGAAGAAAAGTTATTGGCATGGGGTCATAACACAGATAATGAATATATGATGTCTGTGACTCTCATCCAAACGTTTAGATTGATTCATAATGAATTTGAAGAAAAATGTGGTGGGGATAAGATAAATGTTACTCTAGAATTTCGAAAGGAATGTTGTATAGAAATAGGCTATCAAATTGAGGAGAAAATAAATTCAAAAGGTGACAATGTAAATTATGATATATTCAGAAGTATTGATAACATTTTCTAGTTGGCATTTAGAACTGGAGAGATATGGGAATTGATTAATGACATTTTTAGCATGTGGGAGAACATTGGCATTAAAAACTAGAAGGTCAAAATGTCTAAAACATTTATATGTAGCAGTAGTAAATCAGGTCCTGAAATGAAGCAACTTCTAGAAGATATGACTATCACAACTTGGAGAGCATTGCAAGGAGTGAAGGATGAAAAACTTGTCAAAGAAATATTAGCTCGTGTGAGTAAAGGGAATTATGTTTAGAGGAAATGTATGAGGAATTTCAAAAGTAAGTTTGTTGAATTATTTTTACTTATTTCTAGATTATAATTTTCTTTTAAATATAACATATTGATCTTGGTAGTATTTGTTATACATATCATTATATTAAAACTTTTAAATTTATCTATTCAATCACAAAGTTTAAATGAAAATACAAGAACAAATGGTTAAATTGTTTAATGAAGATAGTTTGGATGATGTTGTATGCAACTACCCAGATTCAAGTTCTACGTCAACACTAAAAGATTTTTATCTTGCATTTAAAAAGCTATGTTGATTTATATATTCATTTTTATTCATCTGTATACTATTTTTATTTTATAACTTATACACATATTTTTTTTATTTTATTAAAAATGAGGAAGGATGCAAATGGAGCACTAGATAGTTTTAGAAGATTTATTGAAAAAATTAAGATCGAAAGACTAAGAAAGAAATGTCTTAGGAATGTTGAACTTGATACAACTCTTACTCATTTAATTTGGAATGGGCTTGACACTATTCAATATCAAGTAATACAAGGTCACTGTGAAGACATTGCCAAACTCATACCAAAAAGGATTATTCCCTAGTTATTTCAGATATTCCCCATGGTTTCAATATCCCAAACATTGAATATCATAGTGACCCTTATACTTATCAAGCTCTTAGTAAAGTGGTTGTGGGATTTGTAGAAGTCACATTATCACCATTATGGAGATTTATGACATTTCATTCAAACACACAATTGGTAATGTTATTGACAAACTTCAAGGGGAAAACAAACTCAAGGATGCAGCTTACACGGTAAGACGTTGAAATCGTGTGTTTGATTAATGTTAAAAAATTCATTTATGTACAAGTTAATTGACCTTTTACTATTTCATGTTATTGGAAAAAGTCAAATCTTCTTAGCTATGAAGATCAACCAATTATAAATGATTGTGAGTTCATCCATATTGATAGTTGGACAAAAGATGATAACTATATGTCTATGCTTTTTAATTAGGTAGATGGAAAGATTCATAACCAAGTACTAGTTTATGATGTTGTTGTTAAAAAACTACCATATGAAGATAAAGAAGAAAAAGGAGAGATAGTTAGCATTTATCAAAAACCACATTCATTGATTAATTATCTTATAGAATTATGTTCAAATGAAGGAGATTGGGTTTTGGATTTATTTTCAAGCTCAGGTAAGTTTTATTATATAGAATTGAATTTGAATATCTTCTTTCACAATTTATAAATTTACTTCATTATTTATTTTGTGCTTTATAATTAGGTACAACACTAGCATGTTGCCTACAAAAAGGAAGAGTTTTCATTGCCATTGAAAAAGATCCAGTACAATGCAAATTTATTCAGCAAATAATTAATGCTCTTCAATTTCTTTGAGATGCAATGCAAGAAATTAGGTTGAAGAAAGGGGATTTTAGTGAATCACGTGTGGCAAAAAAGGCAAAGGAACCTCAACCACAATTACATGGAATTATGGGAAAGGCATACATTGGGATATTCACAGACATCAAAGATCCATTAGAAGAGAAAAATGAGCAAAATGAAGCAGAAAATACTTTGGAAGAAGACAATGATGAAACTCTAGAGGATGAAGAGTTTGATTACATGATATTGTTGATTAAATTTAAGTTATGCATGGAAATCAAGCTCATTTTTTGTAAATATTAATTAGTTATACTTTTAATGTTTTGATTTTGACATTTTACGAGAAGAATAAGCATTCAATTAATGTTCTTATATGTTCAATATTTGTGTTATGTGAATCATTTTTTTTTGAAAAAAACTGTGATTATTATTATTATTTGACATGAAATTCATAAAAAAAAACTATTATTTAACCATTTTTCGTTAATTTTTCCTATAAAAATTGTGATTTTGATTTGTCATTTCTAGAAAAAAAATTATCAAAATCTGTAATTTTTTACTTATATTTATGTTGAAAATGTTTATTTTTATGACAATTGTTAAAAATTATTTTTTTTAGAGACAATTATTTTATGTGCATTGAAATATTAATTAATGATATATAAATATGTAGAATATTGAAACTTTAAAATATCAACCTTTTTCTTTAACTATGCAAAAAATAAAGACCTCACTACAAAAAAAAAAATAAAAAAAATGAAGAAGAAGACCACTTCAAAAATTGTTAAATTTAGAAAATAATTATTCACATTTAATACATTAGAAAATTTGAAGTAAGAAAATAAGTCTTTTAAAAAAAGGGCCTGATGTAGAATCAACACTTTTTAAAATCAACATTCAAATCACTAACATTCTAAAAACTAATGTACATAAAAAAATATAGTGTCAAAAATATGCTAAAAACATATATGTATTCTACATCACCACTTTTCAAAAATCAGTTGATTTTTTTTCTACCTCAACAAAACAGGTAATCGTACCAATTCTCATTTCAAAGTTTACATTATTACTATGGTTTGTGGACCAATGCATATGAGATCCCTAGGAGGTGCTTATTAATTTTTATTTTTTATTGATGGTTTCACACGGCATACTTGGGTTTACTTCCTTAGGAGAAAGAGTGGTGTTTTTGAGTATTTCAAAGAATTCAAAAACATTGTAGAGAAATAAACATAGAAGTTCATAAAAATCCTTTGTTCAGACCAAGGGGGAGATTATAGGCTAGGGAACTTCATCAAGTGCTGCAAAGATCATGGAATAGTACATCAACTTACAATACCCTTCACTTGACAGTAGAATGGTGTGGCAGAAAGAGGAAACAAAACATTGGTGGAGTGTGCATAGAGTATGATTAAAGGCGAGATTATCTCAAATGATATTTGGGATGAGTCCATTAGCACTGATATTTATTTAAATAATAGAATTCCAAGAAGGTATCTTGATCTCAATACCCAAAGGCTTTTATGGTTTTAAAACAACAATTCATGATTTGAGGATATTTGGGTGTAAGGAATTTTCACATATTCCAAATGAGAATAGAAATAAACTTGATGTGAAAGCCATCAAATGTACGTTTTTAGGGTACTGTTCATAATTTTAAGCTTATAAAATGTTTGATTCCTCTACTCACAAAGTATTTTCAAGTACAGATGTAATTTTCCATAAGAAAGTAGATGAAGGAAACGAGGATAACAACTATGAAATGTGGCACATACTTCATAAAGTTTAATACACTATAGAAGAAGCTGAAGATAGAGAGCAACAAAAGCTTGAGGAAGAATCCAATTATATGGATACAACCAAGAGATGGAGCTCACCTAGAGGTGGCAAAGGACCTTCAAAGAGAAAGGATGAAGATATCAAATTGCCAAGGAGATCTACTCCATAGATTCACCTACCTCAAAGGTATAAGGACTATGCCGTAATGAATAGTGTTTTAAATGTCATAGAACCCATGAGTTTTATTGAATCTAATGACATGTAGTGTGGATAAAAGCATTGAAGAAAGAATATGACTCTATAATGAAGAAAAAACCTAAGAATTTATTTAATTGCCTAAAGATAAAAGAGCCCATAGGATGTATATGGTTTTACATACCCAAATTTAAATAAAATGGTATTATATATAGATATAAGGTCATATTTGTGACAAACGTGTAGTCACAAAAAGAGGGCATTAACTATGCAGAAACATGTGCACCTATAGCTCACTTGAACACTATTAGATTGTTAATTGCATTAGCTACAAACTACCATTGGAATCTTCACTAATTAGATGTAAAATATGATTTTTTGAATGATGATTTAAAGGAGGACATGTATTTGACACAACTTGAAGGGCTTGTGAAAAAGGATCAAGAACATATAGTTTGAAGATTAAAGAATGCTTTGTATGGGTTGAAGCAGGCACCTAGTTCATGGTATGAGAAGATAGATTCCTTATTTCTTCAACAGGGTTTTATGAGGAGGCAAAATGACCCAAATTAGTATGCCATATTTGATTCAAAGCAGAATGTTGTACAAATTTCCTTGCATGTTGATGATTTAATTATTAAAGGGAATTCTAGTAAACTAATTGATGGAATTAAGGTGTAGAAGTCACAAGTATTTGAGATGAAATATCTTGGAGAGCTACATTATTGTCTAGGTCTTGCAGTTTGGAGAGAAGTTAGACATAATTTTTCTTCTCGGTGTAAGTATGTCCAAGAATTTCTTAAGAAGTTTAAAATGAATCAATGTAAAGTTGCTTTTGTTCCAATGCAATAGAATGTGAAAATTCACGTTGATGATGGCTCAAATAAGGTATATGGTACTTTCTATAGACATCTAGTGGGAAGCTTGAATTACCTTACTACAACCAAAGCTAATATAGAATACATTGTTATTGTGTTAAATCAGTTTAGTTCGAGACCTCTAGAAATCCATTGGAAAGCAATGAAGGGTGTACTTGAGTATCTTAAAGGAACATTTAATTTTGGTATTAAGTATATTGATTAATATAATTGTTGGCTTGTGGGGGCCTGACCCAGGTTCAAATATTTATCCAAACAAATCCCAACACTACTGGCCCTTTCAGCATCAACCCACGGAGCGCGGACTGAAGTCTCACCCGAGGCAATATGGGGGGATGTTGGAACCAAGTGCTCGCACCCTTGAGATGTCTGTGATGTCAGTTTAGTCCAACTAGAACCGTCTTCGTGCAGATTGCTTCAAACTCTATTCTAACCTTCAGTACCTTCATGATCTGTTACAATCAGCTTTGCGCAACCCTAACTAGGGTCTGACATCCTTTCGCACTGCTAAGGAAACGTATTGCGCTATTTCCTGAACTACGCCAAGTCTCTTACCTATCTTATTATTAGATCTTAGTTATCTTCATGTAAGCAAATATTCTCACTTTAATTCACTTAACCAATACAATTATACACATTCGTGAATCATATAAGCATTAAAAGTGAAATTCATACCCAATATAATAGATGCATTAAACAAGAATTAAAGGTGCAAAACTGATAGAAAATTCTCCTTATTAATGTTTCCAATTGGTTACAGACTCGACTCGACCTACGCACTCAGCTGCAGGGGTCCACGCACTTAGCTGCAGACTACTAGGCCTCTACGCAGTTAGTTGCAGAGCCTCTTCCTACTCTACAACCCAAACTAGACTTTTTTCCTTTAGAGTATCTCTCATACATCTTATGAATTATTAGATTAGTTGTCGTAACTACTTAGAGCCTCGCTCTATTTATACAATTCCATTGTGTGCGAACCATGGGTAGATCTTATACAACCAACATTACATTATCAAAATAAGGGCGGGAAACCCTATGAATCTTTAACAAACTACGTGCTCCGCGCCCACAAAATGTTGAGTCTTTACATTGGAATTACAAAATTGACCAAAATCTAGCCTATGAGCCCCAAAACTTCCTTTGCGAGATGTCACGCCCAATAGACTGTTGGAAATAATACTGAGGGGGGGGGGGGTGAATTAGTATTATCTAATCAATAAAACTTTTCATTTTCATACCCAGATTCATATATGCTACTTTAGTTAAGTATACCCGCGTATATATGCGACTCTGTCTATTGAAACTAGCGTATAACCATTAAACTCATGATTCAATTATGTGAGCCATATTAACAGTCAACAGTAGCAATAAAACAGATAGATCAACACACATAAGCAACACACATGGACACCATGATATAAGGTGGAAACCCGATGTGGGTGAAAACCACCTGCTGCAATTCGTTTCTATATTCCTTTATTAAGAAACTTCTTTTACAATGTACTGGTGCAGTCCTTTACCAGCATGCAGGCTACAACCTTCTCGCGTTCTCCAGACTCTCCTGGAAGGGAGCTCCAACCCCCTTTGCTCTTGTACTATCTAAGATACTAGTATGTAGGCACTGGCCTACAATATTATCTCCTCGAGGTACCATGTTTCATACATTTTCAAACTGGATACTCCTGAAGCACAACACTATAATCTGAATGCCACGTTTCATCAAATTATCATACTGGACCCATAACTATCATTGAAGCTAAAAAAAATCACTACTAGCATCATCAATCTCTTAATCACTGAAACACTAAAACCCTGTCAATCAACACACCACAGAACTCTGCAAAATCAATCAGAACCAACTGTATCATCAAAATCATGCATCAAAGTGCATACGCTACTTGGAAGTGCTGAACCTACGTGTATACGCAACTTCATCAAGGTGAACCAGCATATATGTCATTAATTGCTTATTCATATCTTCGTTGCACTTCCTAACTTCAGACATAACCAGATCATTACATATAAAAGGATAATATATGAGTTAGTACCTAGATCTAGTCCATCAGATCACATAAATATGAGTCATTATGATCTTGATCCATATTAGTTCTCATCCATCAATACACAATCATCCAACCAAGATATGCAGAATACTGACACCGTTAAACTGTCATCAGAACTCATCAACAGTCAGAACCACCTGTAACTTCAGACATCATAGCTCAAATGGTATACACTACTACAATGAACCAAACCTGCGTACATACGCGTTTACACCAACGCCAACCTGCATACAGATCTATAAATATTCAAACATGACTTGCAACAATTTCAAACTTAAGATATAGCCAGTTCAGACCATTACATGCGTCAGTATATAGATCTAGAATAAACATAATCAATCATTTAGAGATAGTTTATTTCAAACCATTTGATCTCGATCTATCCTTAGATCTTGTTCTCCATCAACTAGTGAGATCCCTCCTTAGCTCAGATTAAGCAATGCATCATCAACCCATAACCTGCATACTGGATCTCATACTTCTTCAGGTATTCAAGACTTTTTCGATACCCTTGCCTAATGATCTTCATCTCCTTTTATAGTCTTAGCCCTTTCTCAATACCATGGTCCAAAACCATAACAAAACAATACTAAGGACCCAATACCTGGGTTCAACAACTTCGGACGCAATACCAAGGACCAAGACCATAGGTCTAAATGCCATGGACCCAAAAATAAGCTTTCCCACATGTACGTGTTTTTCCGTGCATGAAAGTGTGTGCATACACATACGCATACGCGACTTTCGATCGGCAATCCTGCGTGTATACGCACCTTTGTATTAGTGAAGCTGTGTGTATAACTTGGGTGTATACCCTACTTGGTATATAGCAAACCTGCATATATACGCGACTTGGTACATATTGAACCTGCCTATAACCTGTGTGTATACCCTACTTGGTATATAGTGAACCTGCGTATATACTCTGACCTGCATATATACTCTTATTTCTTCATTCTTTGAAGTCTGACCATCAAATCTTTGCTACTGATCTGCTACACTATGATCTACTATCTGTGTGAGTTTCCATCAAGGACAATACTTGTCTCATAATGCCAACAATCTCCCCCTTTGGACTTGATGGCAAAGCTAGCTTGTCATACTTAGAACTGTCATCTGATTCCTTTGAGCCATCCTGCATCCCATGTATTCTGTCACATCTGATATCTCTTCTATAGATTCATCTAGTTATATATGTAAGTGAGATGTTCTTCTATGAGAGGGTTGCCATCAAGTACAACACATGCATCATAATGCCAACAATCTCCCCCTTTGGACTTGATGGCAAAAACACCAAATCACTCTCCCCCTTTTACATCAAGGGCAAAGGGCGAACCAAGATATTTTCTTTCCAAGACAAGCATTCCGCTTTTTGTACTCCCCGTGAGTACCTGCTGAACTCTCTGAATGAGCTCCCTTTATATATGCCAGGGTGTACCAATCTGTCCATGCTACATACTGGAAGCTCTGCTCTTGTTGAAATGTGTTGTTCATGCTCCCCCTGACTATAGGCAAGATCTGCAAAAGATGTTCTTCAAGAAGAACATGACTCTATACATCATAAAAGACCTTCCTATCACCAAAAAGACTCAATACATACATCCATCACCCAACCAAGTGGGGATACTAGAATTGACTCATCCACCCAACCAAGTGGGGATACATCAAAAGTTTACACATGATAAAACAAGAACATTACATCTTCATCCCAGGCATAGTGGGGAAACCAATATAGGCCATTACATGACCTTGACACCATGAAAGAGATACCACAAAAGAGATATATGACATAGAGACGAAATATCTAGAGCAAGACTTATGAAAGTCACGAATAACTGATATCGGTAGCATCTATCAATCACCATTCAGATTAGCAACCAAGAGATCCTTCTGTTCTCCTTTTGCCTTTGTTCCACCTGAAACCAACAACAACTGTGAACTAGAACCAAAAGCTTCTAAGATAATGCCAACAATGCATCATTGGAAGTTTATTTTCTCCCCCTGAACCTGTGCCACATGGTCTCTGCCAGACCCATATCAGAATCTTCTCATTCTGAGTTTGACCCACTGATTTCCTTCAAATTGTCATATACGCGACTGTATCCACATAAACAAGCGTATGTACGCGGATAGTCCTTATGAAACTCGCGTACAACCATTTCCATATCAGCCTCCTGTAAATGTCCTGTAACAAGGTATGTCTGAACATAGATGTCAACTCCTCCTTTTAATTATCATCATGAAATCATTCACATTATATGTGAAACCACCATAGCCATTACATCAACGTCAAGATCTACATGATCCAAGTATCATTACTTGGGAACATCTACATCAATCAACATATGTAATTATCAACCTATCATCATATAGATAAGAACTCATCATCATGTCTCCAACAAAGCAACTTTGAGTAGTCATCCATGTATCAGCACTATGTATCTTGAGCTCAAGCTCATTTGACAAAACTTCTTGATATCATCAACAACAACAATCCTTATCCACATGAGTGCCTGCATCATAACTGTATGATCCTTATGCATATGACGACAACAGCATATGAGTGACTCATCATCAAGTGAGGAAGATGTGAATTCAAGCTTTGTACTTCTCCTTATCCTTATGAAGATCACCATGTAAGCACCATATATGCATCATCAAAGAATCAACCATAAATCTGATCTGAACATCAACTATGTAACCCCAAGAATCATATGAGATTTTATCATGGACAACTCATAACCACATCATAACAAGATATATCATTTAGCCATATGAGCATCATCACCAAGGACTATTAACCATAATGCCAACAATGCATTATTAAAAGCATATGCTCCCCCTCAACCTGTGCCATTTGTTAGATCTGATCATGCATATATCAACAATAAGCATCAAGACATCATCATCATCAAGTTAGGATCAAAACACTTCTAAAAATCTTTCAAGTATCAAAACATTTCCACACATCCTCAGCAGACCGTAACTATTAACCAATAGAGCAAATAATGGACCAAATCATATCAGATCCTTTTTATGAGCCTATCCCCACTGCTTTTCCTCAGACTAACATATACGTGACTTTTCAGTGTCTAACTCGCGTATATACCCGACTTCCCTTTATGAAACTTGCGTATGAGATTAAGGACACTGAAGTTTTATACTTTCAGTTCCCTCTGAGTCTGTTATGTCTGTGCTGTGTTGTATCTGAGTACATTGTGTTGTGCCACATCTTTCTGACTATACTTCCTTCTTCTTCCATATCTTCAAGTGTGATGATGTTTTCTCCTTTTGGTGTGATGTCCGTACTTTTTTCCTGCATTCCTTTGCTATATGTCCAAGCTTGTTACATGCATAACATTTTACATGTTTCGTATTCCTCCTGTAACAATCAGCAGCTTTGTGACCAAACATATTGCAAGAAAAACAATATCCATTGAAGTACCTGGAATGTGATGATATTTCTATGTGATGATATTGAACCATCCTTCTTCTGCATCTAGCTGCAACATGTCCAAGATTATGACATTCATAACATTCAATATTATTCATCTGAGTAAATGGCCGACCATAGTTAGGAGTAAGATATTTTCTTTGAAGAATCTCTTTCCTTGATTGTTGATGAGATTGACCTTCCATCTCCTTTTTGAGCATTTTAGATTTTGCATTAGAGTCCCTTGTCTTACTAGATTCACCTTCAACAGTTTCGTGAAAACGAAGACCAGTCTTGATAGCAGGAGACCTTTGACTACTAAGAATATTGTCCAAGGCTTTAGTACTATCTTGAAATCGTAACAGTTTATCCTTTTCTTCTAATTTACATTTCAAGATATTTACCTCAACTTGAATTTGTTCTTCCTTTTCTAGACATTGCTTCTTCATGTCTTCTTCAGCTTCCCTTCCTTCTTCCAACCGATGCCTTAGTTTGAGAATCTCCTTTTCTTGTTCTTCATTCAGATCCTGCTGCATTTGATGAATTCTGAAGGCACATTCCAGCTGATATTTTAAGCTGATAACTTCGTTTACCTGTTTTTCAATAGCTTGGAGTAGACCTTTATTCTGCTTCTTTGATTCTTCAAGATCTTCTTTTAGCGATTGGATCGTGGCTTCAAGACTTTCATAGTAACTGGATCTATATCTGAGTTTCTTGATGGTTGTGCTTCTTTCGTTGACTTCATCTCTTAGTGAAGTTACTTCATCCTGTAGCTTTTGATATTTTTCCTTGAATAACTTCCTTACCTTGTTTCCTTCCTCTAGTTGGGCCTTTAGTTTGGTAGCTTCTTCTTTGAAGTCACATTCCCTTTTGTTCAATAGATCTTGTTGATCTCTGATTTTATCTGAAAGTCTTTTAAATTATGACTCTATTTGATATCTTTCTTGTTCACGCATAAGAGCAAATTCAGTTGTTTCGCTATCACTTTCATCATCTTTTCCAAATGGATAGATAGCTGGAACATCAGAGGGTAGCAAATTCATACCTGATAGTTCATCTTCATTCTGAAATGATTCTGAATCTAAAGAGCTTCTTACACCTAATCCCCAATCGATTCTCCCACTGTCATATTTCTTTTGAGATGTCTTCTTCTGCTTATGTGATTTCTTCTTAAGCTTCTTTCCCATTGTTCCACAGATCTCCTTCAAGCGATCAAGCTTCTACCAAAGGACCTGCTCTGATACCAATTGTTGGAAATAATACTGAAGGGGGGGGGGGGGGGTGAATCAGTATTATGTAATCAATAAAACTTTTCATTTTCATACTCAGATTCATATACGCTAATTCAGTTAAGTATACCCGCGTATATACGCGACTGTGTCTATTGAAACTAGCGTATAACCATTAAACTCATGATTCAATTATGTGAGCCATATTAACAGTCAACAGTAGCAATAAAACAGATAGATCAACACACATAAGCAACACACATGAAAACCATGATATAAGGTGGAAACCCGTTGTGGGTGAAAACCACCTGCTGTAATTCGTTTCTATCTTCCTTTATTAAGAAAATTCTTTCACAATGTACCGGTGCAGTCCTTTACGAGCATGCAGGCTACAACCCGCAGAAGGCTACAACCTTCTCTTGTTCTCCAGACTCTCCTGGAAGGGAGCTCCAACCCCCTTTGCTCTTGTAATAGCTAAGATACTAGTACGTAGGCGCTCGCCTACAATCTTATCTCCTCCAATACCACGTTTCATACATTTTCAGGCTGGATACTCCTAAAGCACAACACTATAATCTGAAGGCCACGTTTCATCAAATTTTCATACTGGACCCATAACTATCATAGAAGCTCAAAACAATCACTACTAGCATCATCAATCTCTTAATCACTGAAACGCTGAAACCCTATCAATCAACACAGTCACAGAACTCTGAAAAATCAATCAGAACCAATTGTATCATCAAAATCATGCATCAGAGTGCATACACTACTTGGAAGTGTTGAACCTGCGTGTATACGCAACTTCATCAAGGTGAACCAGCATATATTTCATTAATTACTTATTCATAACTTCGTTGCACTTCCTGACTTCAGACATAACCAGATCATTACATATACAAGGATAATGTATGAGTTAGTACCCAGATCTAGTCCATCAGATCACATAAATATGAGTCATTATGATCTTGATCCATATTAGTTCTCACCCATCAATACACAATCATCCAACCAAGATATGCAGAATACTGACACCGTTAAACTGTCATCAGAACTCATCAACAGTCAGAACCACCTGTAACTTCAGACATCATAGCTCAAATGGTATACGCTACTACAATGAACCAAACCTGCATACATACGCGTTTACACCAAAGCCAACCTGCGTACAGATCTATAAATATTCAAACATGGCTTGCAGCGATTTCAAACTTAAGATATACCTATTTCAAATCATTACATGCGTTAGTATATAGATCTAGAATAAACATAATCAATCATTTAGAGACAGTTTATTTCAAACCATTTGATCTCGATTTATCCTTAGATCTTCTTCTCCATCAACTGGTGATATCCCTCCTTAGCTCAGATTAAGCAATGCATCATCAACCCATAACCTGCATACTGGATCTCATACTTCTTCAGATATTCAAGACTTTTTTGATACCCTTGCCTAATGATCTTCATCTCCTTTTATAGTCTTAGCCCTTTCTCAATACCATGGTCGAAAACCATAACAAAACAATACTAGGGACCCAATACCTGGGTTCAACAACTTCGGATGCAATACCAAGGACCAAGACCATAGGTCTAAATACCACGGACCCAAAAATAAGCTTTCCCACATGTACGCGCTTTTCCATGCATGAAAGTGCGTGCATACGCATACGCATATGTGACTTTTGATCGGCAATCCTGCGTGTATACGCGCCTTTGTATTGGTGAAGTTGCGTGTATAACTTGCATGTATACCCTACTTGGTATATAGCGAACCTGCGTATATACACGATTTGGTACATAGTGAACCTGCGTATAACCTGTGTGTATACCCTACTTGGTATATAGTGAACCTGCGTATATACTCTGACCTGCATATATACTCTTATTTCTTCATTCTTTGAAGTCTGACCATCAAATCTTTGCTACTGATCTGCTGCACTATGATCTACCATTTGTGTGAGTTGCCATCAAGGACAATACTTGTCTCATAATGCCAACAATCTCCCCCTTTGGACTTGATGGCGAAGCTAACTTGTCATACTGAGAACTATCATCTGATTCCTTTGAGCCGTCCTGCATCCCATGTATTCTGTCACATCTGATATCTCTTCTGTAGATTCATCTAGTTATATATATAAGTGATATGTTCTTCTATGAGAGGGTTGCCATCAAGTACAACACATGCATCATAATGCCAACATAGACCTCAAACACAAACATTGTGACTTGCCCTCGAGTTTCTTTGTAGGTGCGGAGATATTTGTGAAAAGACTTCCCAACTCTGATTGGATCATTGCAAGTTCAACATCGCACTGAGTGGTTGCCTGTTGGAATTCCTCTATGCATTGTTCAGTGACCGCTGTGGCTGAACTTCTGCTCTAAATCCTTTCTTGTGTTTCTTGTAGTTGCGCGAGCTTTGCTTCAATGGAGGATGTAATGGTATAAGCCTCATCGATCCACGACTGTAGCGGTGCTTTCAAAACTTCCTCTTTATGCCGAGCCGCATCCACCTGCTCCTGAGCGCCATTGCCTATTGCATTCTTGCGAGCCTCTGCATAAGGGAAACCATCTGCATGGTCCCTTTTACCTTGTCATACTTTTGCTGCAGCTCATGCACCTCTATCTCTAGGTGCTCTATGTTCGGGTCCTCCTGTAGGGTGGTGAGGACCTCGAATGATTACTCAAACAACTTCATTTAATCTGTCACTACAGTGTTAACCGCCACCATTGCTGTTGTGTTCATGGTGGTGCACTGTTCCTTAACCTCTGGCGAAGTTGAAGGTTGCGCCTTCAACTATAGTTCTTCTATCTGAAGGTTCAACTCCAACTGAACCTTGGCCATTTCAACTCTGGCATCGCACACCCCTGCTGCTAACTTTCATATGTGCGCCTCCACTAGTTCCTCTGCTTGGATGGGCAACTCCGGGACCATCTAGTAGGCTTCCTGTACCACCTACACTATTTGTCTGTTCTACGCCACTGCCTCATTGCACTGTAGGCTCAACTGCTCAAGGTTGATGCGCTGCTCACTCATTACCTATAGCCGTAACTCGCCCTGGCCCATAGCTCTATAGTGACTCCATCCTGCAAAATATAGAGTGTCTCTAGAGGAAGCACAACCATGTTTAACCCGAACCCTTTCAAACCACTGACCATAGGCCTATCAGCCTCATTCTCTGTCGTGAGTGCTCCATCTAGCAGCACTATTGTGTTGGTAATCATGGCATGCAGCATTTCCTCGATCGTGGAAATGCCGACTATAAAGGTGGTTGACACTGTACTAGCCTATGGAGTGTGCACCTGGAACTCTTGTATTTCCATCCAAAGAGCCCCCAATACCATTTGGTGTTGCTCCTCAAACTTCTGGAGGGCCTCTGTGGTGACATCCTGCACCGTTTCATTGATATCATGTAGACCCCCTACAGTAAGGGTGACGGGGTCGAATGAAGTCTTTGAGGCCTTGATCTTCTTTCGCAGCCCTACCTACTCTCTTCGGTGTGAATTTTTTAGCTAGGTGGACATTGTCTATAGCTCCGTGTCACCTTGTTCTGTATTGGTCTCTGGCTCGAGTGAAGGTGACTTCTGTCCTTCACGCTCTTCTTATGTTGTTTTCTCCTGCTCGACCAACTTCGCAGTGTCGCACACTGCCTGGGCCTTAGTCGCTGCTTCTTCCTTCATGTTCTTTTCCACCAGCTGTTCCATTCACAGTTTCATCTCTTCCTTCTTCCACAGCATGGCGAACTTTCCTACTTCCACTGCGGAGCTAGTTGGAGCATGCCACTCCGATGGCCAAGACTCAAGGACCACGAAAATTACATTGTCGGTCGCCAGGTCAGGTAGCTCGTGCCACATCTTCGTAGGGTCCTTCCACGCCCTGATGAAGACATGGTGGAAGAATGCTTTGAACTCCGCAAAGTTATGTAGACTGTTGTAGACCATGGGCAATAACTGTGGCTTGCAATTATTCCCCATCATGATGTTCATCTCCATGAGCACCCAAAATATCTTGCTCTCCATTATCCTCTATGCATCCCTGGTTTCCCACAACGAAGCGTACATCGATGCCTCTGGAAGGTCCTGTAAAATCGATAGTAATTAGCTATCTTCAAGCAACTCCCATGCCACCAGTACTATCAACAATAGGAGCCATGCATAATGAAATTTTTCCCCTGCTCTTGTGCATCACGACAGTTCTCAAGGAACTCACCACATAGATAGTTTGACAAGTTGAACTAGACCCCTTCTGCACACTACACTACTAGTGCAACCACTGGCACGGGGACCTCATCCGCGCGACACTTATGCATCACCTTCCCTGCCAATATCTGAGTCGCGACCTCAACTGTAGGGTTGTTGATGTTAGAGATGGGGTACCCTCGCTTCTTCTTCTCCAACTTAAATTTCCTTTTCATGTCCTTCGGGATGGCCAAATCATCACTTTTTCCTTCTTAAATGTTTGTTGGGTCCTCTCCTACACAAGGGAGGCATCTAATCCTATGAATCAAATGGTTTGTGATGGGGATGGGTTCCTCCAGCCACAAGCACCAATCATGCACAAAGAAGAGCAGCTTCCTAATGACAAAAATGGTCACTGGGGCGCGGTAGTAATGTGGCACCAAGAGGAGGTTTAGTACCCCTTCTTTCTCAACACCTATCAGCCATTTGTGCAGCTCCAACTCTATCATTCCAGTCGACCCATCTCTCTTCTAGAAAATTAGATGCACGGTTGCTAAGTCCAGGAATTTGTTGTGGTGTGTGAGGTCCCAATCTTCAAATTTTAGAATGGGGACCTATCCCAAGTACACTCCTTCAAACACAATATAATATAGGAGTAGCGAAGTTTGCAGGTAACCTAGTGAGAGTGTCCGCACCCTGGGTTTCAACTTCCATCTCTACATCCTCCTCCTCAACCACGATTTCTTCAAACTCTTCATCCTCATCAGCCTCCAAATTGATGGCCTTCCCCTTTTCCTCCATTGTAAGCTTGGTCCTTAGTGGATTTCTAGGCAAGACAAGCACCAGTATCATGGCCTACTTATCCTTCTTGGGTGTCGACGTGTGCGGTGATTTAGGGATCTCAATGACTATTCTAGTGCTCTCTAGGGCTTCCACTTCCGCAATTCCCTACGCAGCTTCCTTGGCGGTCATTTCTCCTATATCCATGACTTCTTTGGGTGCTACCTGTTAACACCCAGGTTGTTCCCTTTGACTCTAAGGGAATACGGCCGGGGTAACCACTAACCAATCTTTGGATTACAGCTTCTAGCCAAGCTGTAATCAGAGAGGGCTCTCTCTTTATAATTTGTCTCTGTTCTGATAGTATTTTAGGCTAGATGTGAAGTTCAATTTTGGTTTAATTGTTTGGTTGGAAAAGGTTCAGTCAAAACGTGTATGCTCTTACCAGCATCTTATATAACATTGGGCAATGGAGTCAGTGGTCCTTTGGTTTGGTGTGCTATGTTGATACAGTAATGAAAGCTGCAGAGCAGGATAATTGTCCGAGGAACAATGCTTTGGAATTGAGTTTGTGTGTAATATGTTCAGGATAAGAAAGGCAATTAAGGATCTTTCTATAAACTGATATGAAAAGAAAGCAATTGTTACCTGGAAGCATTGAAGAATTTCTAGATAACATTCACAACATGGAATTAAATGTAACATGAGCATTTAAGAATTCATGTCTGTTTTAATCCTGAAGAAAACATTTACAGCAATATAAGATTGAGCACAGGGTGTTAAGAAACATGTCCTGAACTATTCTTTTTCTTTATTGCTAGATATGATGAAAACATGAAAATGAAATAACATAGGGAAACAGAACAGAGTTTAAAGAAAACATATCATTCCACCAGACAACACAGGGATTCTGCAACAGCACTTAAATTATCAACAAGACACCAGAGTTCCAGGAAATCACTGAGCTGAAATTGCTCTTTGTATTAAACTTTTCTGAAAGTACAGAGTATACATGCCTCAGAGTAAAAATTACCAACCCCTTATGCGTTACTAAGGGGAGTATATATACAAATTTACATAAGAAAATATCTGAATGGAGAGTGAATGTTCCATAAATGCTCAGCTAACTGCTGGAGTGTAGCCGCTGAGAGAGTAAATGCTGTAATCACTTTTAGTCCCTTAGCTGTCAGAAAATGGTCAGAAACTGCTGACTTGGTGGCTGTTGGAGTTGGCTAAGGGTACACCGCCAAAATTTGCGCATCTCTTTATCTTTTGGCTAGCCGTCATAGTTTGTATGCTGAGTTAGCATTCAGCTGCTTTTAATGCTAACTTTATCCTTCTGTTTGTCTGATAGTGACCTGGAGCTGGCAGTGACCAAACAGCTGGAGCTACCGTGGCAGAATTTGAAGCATTGCTTGCCACCAATCTTCCTTTGGCATCTGATGCCTCCTAATCTTTATTAAGGTCTCATCGGCCTCTGTATACCTGTAAAAATTAGGAGGAGTCTCAAAAAGGTGGTTCACTTCATTCTCAATAAAGAATAGGCCTCCCAGTTTATCATATAAGCTCTGTCCTGAGGGAGGCCCTGTCTGTTCAGATGTACTGCTAGATGCAGTAATCTGATTCTCAATGTATGTTGCCATTCTGTTGGCAAATTGATCTTGGGAGATCAATTTTCCTGCACCAGTTAGGAGGCTGGGCAGGCCTTTTGCTTGCAGTTCTGCCAATTTGACCCTGAATTCCTCCACATCTGCTGTGATCTCATTGCACTTCCTCTCCACAGCTTGTACATAATTCCTGAGAGTGAGCACTTTCTTGGCAGTGAGAACGGCTTCTGTTCTGTTGGGGATACCTATGGCTGCCAGTTCCTCCTGTTCCTGCCTGTTTAGGAAGTCTATCATTCTGTTGGCCTGTTCTGGTCTGTTTCCCAGCAGTGTTTTGGCCTTATTGATTTCTGTATGTGCTTGGCCCAACAATTCCATCTGCTGATGTATTGTTTTTATTGATTTCCATTGTTGGGTGATGGATTGGCCTATTTTGGCCCATAAGATCCTTTTTATTTCGGCCATAGCTGTTTCCAGATTCAATTCTTTTTCTAAGGCCTTTATCTTGTCCTTGAGGGCCTTTATTTCTCTGCCCTGCTCTGCCACAGTTACCTTGGACTTGTCATATTTGGAATCCAGTTCTGCCAATTTCTCTTTGGCTTTCTTTATTTCATTGGCCTGGAGTTCCATCTCTTTGACAGCCTTGGTCAATTCCTCTATACTTGGGTTGGCCTCTTGGGCTGCTGTTGTGCCTGCTGCTTCTGTTGTGGGGGCCACTGCTGCCCCTGATGTTGCTGCTGTCGTGGAAGTAGTTGGAGGAGCTTGGGAAGTAGATTCTCCCTGTTTATCCTGTAATATTCCTTCCAGCTCTTTCTCCAGTTCCCGGATCCTCTGGTCTTGCTGTAATAAGAGGTCTAGCTGGTCCTCAGCCCGTTTTTCCTTTTGAAGCTCGGCTGTTTGAGGGTGCTCCGTGGGCTGCAGCTTCAATCTCTTCCTCATTGCATTGAGGTCATCATCTTTCTTCTTTAGGAGGGCCTTCACACCTGTTGGATCACTAGGATCATGTCCTAGGTCAACAATGATCTCCTCAAGAGACTTTATTCTATTGTCCTTGGCCTTAGAGGACATTCTCTCAAAATCCAGCTGAGTATTGGTGTTCTTTAGGGACTCTTTCAGCTCATGGGCCAATGTGGCCTTTTCAACCAAGGTGGCATAGACCATCTCCCCAGTCTGCTTGTGGAGTTCAATCTGGTCCATGGGATGTATATCTCTAGCTAGGACCTCCACCCTTGTTTTTATGAAATCTGCAGCTGTCTTAGGCTGCGGCCCTTTGGGCTTAAAATGACTGAATATCATTTTTTCTTCCTTGATGTCATAAACAGACATCAGTCTCTCTTGCTGGGCTGGTGTAGCATCTATGAACTGTTTGTAGACCTCAGCCCTCAATAGCTCATTCTGAGCCTTTATTTGCTTGAAAGAAGCCTTGGTGCTCTTGGGCTTCTTGCTTTGTTGTGAAGGAGAGGACACCTCCAAGCCAAGCTGTAAAGTTTGCTCCTGCTGAAAGGAGCTTGTCCCTGTGTGCTGGCTGCCCTCCTTGTCTCTTGCTGTACTGTTCAAGACATCTTCAGTAATGTCTTCCACCTCTGGGGAGTCTGCCCTTTGCCTTTTGGCTTCTGGCTGGTGGGAGGATCCACTGGGAGGAGTGGACTCTTCTCTTTCTCTTTTCATTCCCCTTTCTTCATGTGCTGGGGTCTGCAAAATTGGGGCAGTCAATGGCTCAGTTTGAGGTGGTGGTGTTTGCATTATGGGGGTTGTTGGAGGCCCAGTTTGTGGCAGTACAGTTTGTCCTTGTTGCTGCTCTGTTTGCTGCTCAGTCTGCTGCTCTGTTAGAGGGGTTGACTTTTCCTTTCCTGCTTCATCTTCTGCACCCATTATGCCTTTGCCTTTGTCTATCCCTGCTGCTGATGTAGAAGGTGCCTGTGGTGCAGTCCTTGTAACCGAGGTCCCTTCTCCCACTGAGTGAGGCGGTCTGAAAGGTACCTGCTGCACATAATCCAGGTCAATAGTCTTCTCAAGCTCTTTCATATTTTTAAGCATTCTTTCTTCTTCAGTTAAGCTCTCAACTAGAGTGTCCAGCTGCCATTCTTGTAAGTTGGCATATTTTTCTATGTGTGGGTAGTGGCAGTGCTTAACACCTAGGAGCCTATACTTATTTCTCCTAGCAGTGATGAAACCTTGAGGGTCATAATGGACCCATCGAAAACTATAGGAGAGCTTATATTTATCCTTGAGGATCAGGTCTGCAGCTTCCCACCCTTCTTTCTTGTTCATGATGAAGGGGCCCAACTCATTTTTGAAATTAAGGTGGGCCTTTTTCTTGGAGCTGTGGAAATGGGTGAGGTCTGACTGAATTAATTGCCTGTAATACTCCAAGGCAAACAACCTCATAGGTACATATTTGGGGAGCCTGTATGGACAGAGCTCACATCCATAGATCCTGAATACAGTATGGTGTTCATATAGGTACCAGTCACCTATTTTATATTTCTTAGAGAGCTGCAGAGCTTTCTTGATCTCATTTGATATTCTGGGAGGAGGGGACTTCATCAACATGCAGGAGATTGGGTATACAAATTGGTCAACAAATTCACAGTAGGTATAGGGTGAACTTGTGACTTTGTGATAGACAGCGGTCCAGAAGATAACAGATCTTCTCTCCCCTCTATGATCCAGCCTTCTGATGTAGCATGGGAAGGCTTCAGAATGATGAAACATGAACAGGTGGTAGATGTAAGCTGAGTATCTGAAGACCCCCTGTCTGTCCACTTTGCTCAACTGATCATGAATCTTATTGGCTATGAACTTAGCAAAGTTATACTTTCGGGCAGGGGGTTGGCGTGGGCTGTAAACAGACAGCAACACTAGCATGGCTTTATCCACATGCTCACTGTTTTGGTATCCCAACACATAGGCTATCATGTCTAGTAACAGCCTGCCTACATCATTGAAATGTACATTCAGATAAGGAGGTGGCCCTGTAGGCTGGCACTCAGGTCTCATGAAGGTCCTGGTGACCTTTTGCAGCTCCTCACTGGTCATCTTGTCACCAGCTTCCAGCAAATAACTCATGGAGAATGGGATCAGCAACTCTGTCTGATCAAACTGTAACATCTTGTTGATGGATTCAGCATTTATGTAGAAAAGGATCCTCCCTGATGGAGTATTGACAGCTCTGTGCTGCACATCATAGTGTTCAGCACATAGGTGAATGATTTCAGGGAAAACATTCACAGCTGGGAGACAGTAATAGGGCAGGTTTGACTCCCATATCCCATGTGTACCATGACCATCTTTATAGTCTTCCCTCAGTTGAGTGAATGTCTGCAGGAAGTCCCTGTTTCCCTCAAAGTCTTCAATGAGACAATCCTTGTCAATAAATGGCAAGGCCTCCAGCTCCTTATTTGTTTGATTTAGTGGAGCAACACTGAGGGATGAGGATGCAGAGGCTGCCATGATATAATCTAAATCTGTACAGGTAGAGGTAATGGTTTGACAAGTCCTTAAAGACTTCAGCAGCAGGTCAACTGTAAACACAGTCTGGTGTCCTCCTTTCAATGAAAAATGCAAGCTGGCTTTTGTAGTTTGCTGCAAATTCACAGGGATGTGAATTGCTAATGGTAAGTTGCAGAGATAGTGAGGTTTCTTTTGGTAAGAATGCAGGTGGCCTGTACTCGGCAAAAGGGAACAATGCCGAGCACCTCGGGGGCAATTTTATGGTTTCAGCCCGTGGAGTGACCGCTCCAATGTCAAATTATAGTTCAGGGGTGGTGCAGGTTGCTTGGGCTTACTTTAGGTAACAGGCAGAGCTGAATTCAGGAGTTTTACCAGTCTTTTAATGGTGAATTTACAGAGAATTGGAATGCATGGGCAAAAGTGGGAAAACTGGCAAAATACCTGGAAAAACTAGCTTGAAAGCTTGCGGGCCGGGCTGTGGAGGCTTAATGCCGTCGAATTCTGGACTTGTAGCGGTTGAAATGTTGAATTTGATGGCTGGCAGACAAATTTCGCGGCAGCTGGTTGACAACGGCTACTTCTTTTGCGCGTGAAAATGACCGAAAACGGCTCATTTGGTCGTTTATAACGTTAAATTTGGAAAAAGTATGTATTTGGCGCTTTTCCGCCAATGACGTCAGCATGACGTCATGGCGGGGCCCGGGTACGGAGGTGACGTGGCGCTGAGGTGTGGGCCAGGGTGGCAGGACACGGTGGCGGGTAGATGCGGTGGCAGAGCTGCGTGGAGGGCCACGGGACGCGGGAGCGGGCATGGGTGAGATGACGTCAGGATGACGTGCCTATGACGTAGGAGGGAGGGTGGTAACAGGGATGGCGGTAAGCGGGTTCCCCGCACCACCTTTGGGCAAAGGCGGTATCGGGGAGGGGGGCTCCGAACAACCCCACTGCCTGCCACGCGTCCCTGTACGGGGCGGCAAAACCGCTTTCCCCGGACGCTAAAGGTCGGCAGGTCGGGGAACAGAAATGACCGCCCACCGTTGGATGATGGGTGGCGGGAGATCGACGGCTGGCGGGCCCTCCGACGGATCGTGCAGGTTGGGGGGGACCCGCCGGTCGATTAAAATACTCGATTAAATATTTCGGGCGGGGAACCTTGGGATAGTGGGTTTTTATGGGTTTTTCGGGATTTCTCATAATTTCAAAGGGGTTATGGGTAGGAAGGGGTTTTTATAGGGTTTTTCTTTGCAGATGAAGGTTTAATGAGTGGAATGATTTGAAATAGGGAGAGAGATGAAGTGGAGGTTCATCATAATGACCAGGTGTCATTTTGATTCCTTTTTTAGAGACCATATGGCTATAATGCCAAGGGGAGGGATATTTATACAAAACTTGTGGTTTATACACCATGGTGTTAATACTAGTAGGGGAAGGGTAAGATAGGGGAGTTACATAGTAGAATTAGAGGTTAATATGGATGAAGGGGGTAAGTGAGGGGGAATGTCACTAAGTTTGTTTGAAACTTACTTAGTTTAGGGAGTAGATCAAAATGAAAAGATTTTTACATAGGAAATGTGGCTTATAAAGGATGAAGAGCCTCCATGAAACCATAAGTCTTTCCATGAATTTCAACTTATGAGGGATGTTAGTAATAAATGGGAAAAGGGAAAGAAGGGAGGTTAGACATGCTTCTTTGTTTTGCTTCTCTCATTTTGACCACCAAAGTCAAATTTTGAACTGAATATCACTTCTGCAACCCCATCTACCTACCCAGCTACTTTGCCTAGCATTTTTTGTTTCTTCTTGTAGGGTGCATTTGGACTTGCAGACCCTTTGTGTGCCTTTTCTTTTCTCTGGCTTTTTCCTTTTGATTTCTATCAAATTCTACCCTTATTTCTTCCAAGGTCCCAGATTAAACTGTTGGGAGCCTTTATTCTCTACCTAAACTACTTGTCTGCCAAGATTAAGCAGTTTGGACAGACTTCTTTCTCTATTCTACAACAGGAAATTTAAACATGGCATGATCCAGATTAGACTGTTGGACCATCCATCAAAATTTTAAGTCCATACCAAGCTATAAGCATAGATTGGTTTCTCTTGGAAATATGTGATCTTTGAGTCATCAAAGCAGAGCATATTTGGCCCTTTCATAGCCAATCATGAAATATGAAACCTATTGGTATAGGTAGCTAACACTACCATAGTACAATTCCACATGTCTCTGAGTGTCTCTAGTAATTGTCTAAGCAACAAATTCGTTTTGTGAAGATCAAATAAGTCTCAGTTCATGAATATTTGAACGCGCAACAACTTAGTTAACAAATTGCCAAGTGTTGTCTACTAGACAACCATTTATAATTTATAGCACCTTTTGAATTTTAATTCGACTATTCCCCCCACATTTAGTTCATTAATGCTAGATTGGCAGCAGATTTTCAAGAATCTAGCCCATAAAGTTTGCCTTAAATTCTTACTGCCCACTCCATTTGGCCTCAAACCAAGCATCACATCATGAATAGTGACTTTAATGGTCACTTTCCAGCCGACCCATGTGGAAATGTAGCTACCCTCGCACTGTTGTAGACCCTGTGACACTTTGCTATTGTGCACAAACCTCACATTGTGCAGTTCCCAGGCAGAGTAGTTTATAGTCCCATGCCTCCTTTCAGCTGCTTGGAGCGCTAAGACTATGCTTCTTTTGACTAGTCAGATGGTCGGGCCACCTATGTATGGCTTCAAATGAGTACCATTCACTTTTCCTGGGAAGGGTTCTCCATTTAACTTTACCAGCTAGACCGTACCACCCTCAGTAATTTCCTTAATAACATACGGTCCTAGCCAATGCATTCTGAGCTTCCCTTGAAATTTATAAAACTTACTATCATACAACAACACCAAATCTTTCACCTTAAAAGTGTGCAGCTTAATATGTCGATTATTCCATGATTTTCGCACTGTTTCTGTACCTGCTGGTGAAATCCAACCAAAAATCGTTCTTCTTCGAGCTCCTCCAACTGCATCAGCCTCTTCTCCAGGGCTCTGCGATCCATCGTGCCTATGAACACTATTATGCGTAGACTAGGCATAATGTATTCCATGGGCATTACAGCTTCCACTCCATAGACAAGCCTAAAAGGTGTCTATCCCATCAGTTTCTTACATGTCGTTCTATAAGCCCATAACACTATAGTTGTACATAGGTTCCAATCACTTCACTACTTATTGCATACCTTGGTTAGCGCGTTGCATACCTTGTCGAACACTTATGTGCGTAGAATATTTTGTGTGGCTGCTCTTCCTACATAATGTCTTCCCAAAATTAAGAGCCATCTACAAGGTTTCCCCCCAACACATGCTTATTAACTAGGTATTATAGCGCGGGGTACATGTGCCACTACACAGGTTGGGACTTTTCTCCATAGGCCTGCGTCCATTTGGCTAGATGCACATGCGGGTCATTTTTTCCATCATACTTGTTTTCCAATCACATCTTAGGCTTCCCAAAGCATGCCCTCATCATTCTCCTACATTCGCACCAGTCGCTAAAGCTTCCTCTGTGCATACCCCACCATCTCACGGGTGTAGCACGCAGTACCTAGTCTAAGGCCTGGAAGCATTTCTTTTCTAGCACCTCCCTCTCAAAAGCACCTCCCTCTCAAAAGCATCCAAGAAGGTATCCACCTCATTTAGACCATCATAAGTATGCAAATCTATTACTTCTATTAAAATGCAGCGCAACGACCTGGTCATCATATTGCAGTTTAACATAGTTACCTCATGTAACCGATTCTTCCATCGTTCTATTTCCTCATTAGAATATGAAGTGTAGGAGCTCTCACGCTCCCATGTAATCCACCCATCCACGGTGGGATTCACCCAGCTTTGGTCTCGCACTATGATCTTATAGATGCAATACAAATCATCATGACTTTCATAGTCGCAGACCGGATCTATATAGCATGATCCTTCAGTAGCGTCCAAGGGTACAATTACGTGCAACGATTTCTTCTCAAACATCATTTTGCGCTTCTTTAGATTAATTACCCCGTTCATATCAGTGGCCCAGTGAATTCCCAGGAGCACAGGGTAGGGATTGTTGTCATCAACGGTCTCTATTACTTCGAAATCTGCCAGCGCGCTCGCTCCCTCAATGTCCATAGTGATTCCTTGCAATTGTCCCATGGATGTTATTTTCTGCTGGTTCACCATCCTTAGCTGAATTGGATACCATTGCAGCATAGGTTTCCCCATTCGCTCCCATGTCTGTTTCGGCCGAAAATTCGCATTCGATCCCAAATCCAGGATGACTTGATCCATTTCATATTCTTGGATCTGCGTAGTTAGTATCATTTCTCACCCCATCCTTATTTTATGTTTTCTGATCTTTCGGACTACACGTGGTTCTCCTAGCATGGTCCCAGTGCATCTGTTGATGAGTTCCTGTAACCCTTTTATAGCCTTACTGTTGCGCAGTAACTTCATACAGGTTTCCAAGAACATTGTGAGCATAGATAGGTCCATTTCTTGCTCTGGTTTATCTTTTCTTTCTGAAGTGGAGGCATCAACGAAGCTCTTCTTAGCTTCCATGAAGGTTTCACGAACGCGCTCCAAATCAAATTCTACCTCTTTTGTCAAAGATTTGTGAACCCATGCACTATCTTTTGGTTCTTTTCCTTTGTCATCTCCCGTCGTGATTCCACTTCAGAGCACAATTTTCTCATTTGGATCTTCCTTGTGTGGTTCAAACCTCATCCTCTGTAGCTTCTAAGTCGAGGGAGGCGATAGTGCTCCTTTATCACGTATCCTAGCTATCAACATAAGACAATCTTCTATCTCATGATGAAACATCATACAGTATTTGCACGACGGGCATGTTGGATTCATGCAATCGAGGGTAGAGTGTCTTAGCCCTCTAAAATTGTAGCAAATAAACTTTCTGTGACCTCTACGAGTTCCTCCTCCACCTCAGCCTCATCCGCACCCTTGAAATCTGGTTTGTGCCATTTGTACATTTTGGTCAAGGGCCGGCGTTTTAGCCTGAACTCTGTAGGTGGGAGTTTTATCCATCATCAACTCATAACTTCTACAAGTTCACTCGTCATGTCCCACTGACGTACAAAAGTTGCAGAACAACTATTGCAAATTTTGCGTATACTTCAGTAATATGTGGCAGTTATTCGTGGCATGTTTTCCATCTATTTGACAGATCATGCACCACAAAGCAGGCACCATGCTAGGTCCCTCTTGAGTTTCCAACCTTAAACATATCGATCCTCCTCCTACAAGGTAATTTGTAAAAACCGGGCAATGGTCTTTTTCATGACCCTAACCCTTGCATTTCACACACCATAGTTCTTTGTGCACTTCTGGTTGAACCGTCGTGTCTTGTTTCAGACTCTGCATCTGAAGGCACAGATTCTTTAGTTGCGCATGGATCTACTGAACTACTAGGTTAGTGTTATAGAAATATTTGGGCCCTGCAACCCCAATCACATATGTCCATAAACCAAGGGCTTCTAAGTCCATAAAAGTGTTTTTTCGTACCCTAAAGGAGCAACGTCAGCTGATTACATCATCTCCCAGAATTTCTCCATAAAAAGCCACTCAGAACTGGTCAAAACAGGACCATTCAGGCTGCCCAGTGCTAAGGGTGCAATGCATCTCACCTGCCACATGCAAAAGGTGCGATGCATACTGGGAATCCCTTCAGTAGGGTGCGATGAGTGAGAGTAGACAAATGGCACAAGAAGTTTGCTAGGTGGAAACCCTGAGAATCTTCCTCAGGTCTGTATTGAGGAAGCCAAGGTTATTACCAAGGTGGCGCAATTCCATCACCGTAAATTCAGGGAGGCGATTGAAATTGAAAAAAGGCCTAACAATCTCAATAGAGATGACGGCTGGAAAATCAGTAGTTGCTGGATCCCTGCCCTTTCTTCTTAGTCCTTCCTTTTTTCCCCCTTCCCCCCCTTTTTTAATTTTCGAGGTTTCCGTTTTTTCCTTGTGCTGCCCTTTCCATCCTCCTAAGGTTTCTCCTTTGTTTAGTTTTCTCTTATTGTCCTGTTCTGGTCCTTCTGGTATTTAAAATCTGTCGCTCGTTCTATTTTTATTACTTTTTCCTTTTCATAGTTTTCTTGATATTATTTGTTATTAAGCTTTTTCCTTGACCTTATGAACAAAATTTAATTAAATTAAAATTTAGAAATTAATTTTAACCAATAATCTATAATAATTTATTCCCTAGTAGTTTAAATGATTAGGTTTGTCTATAAAGAATAGAATGAATTTCTGATTTATTAAACGTTTTTTTCCTCCTTTTTTTTTCATTGGGTGAATTTAAATTAATATTGGGTGATTCAATATTTAAATGAAATTAATATTATAACATAAAAATATAAACAAATCTTTTTTTTCTTTTTAAATAAAATTAATATTATAACATAATAATGTAAATAGAACTTAATTTTTTTTTTTTTTTCACATTAGATTACTTGAAGTTAGAATTAAGTAATTCAATACTTAATAAAATTAGTACTATAACATTCTAATATATAATTAGAATATATATATATATATATATATATATATATATATATAAACCCTTCACGCATCTATATGATAAAATAAATTAAAAATTAAAAAAGGAATTAAATAATATAATTTAATACCCTAGTGAAAATATTTTAATAAATATAACATTCTAATGTATAATATATTATAATTAGGATATTATTCTATTATTAGAAGTAATTACTTTTGACTTTTTAACATTATATAATCTAGCCGTTATATAGTCGTTGATGGTAAACCTAGCCATTTGAAGATCTGCTCTACCTATTTATTTTGCATCCATGATCTGACTCCTCAACTTGTCCTGACAATGAACCACACTAGTTGGTTCGAAATGCGTCGACAAAGGTTTTCTTCATGTGATTTTCACCGAAACTCTTCTTATAATCTTCTAGAAGCTGCTCATTTGACACTTGCCTCCCTGAATTCACCAAAGGATGAGTAAGAGATCATGAAATATCCAAGTGGAACCAAGAAATATCAGAGAGATGACACTACTCAAAATCCCAAAAGCTGAATCAAACCCCCCCCGCAAATATCTATATATGGATCCCTCATCCTAGAGATCCAAAGGTTGGAATTTGGTAATTTGCAAAGAAGTGCTATTGATTTCTCTTTGAAGACATTGTTGGGTGATCTTGCTTTGTATGAAGTGAAGAGGGATTTCAAGCTGGGAGGATGGCGCTGGGTCAGACCATGTGGTTGTAATCCTCTCTTCTACTACTTTTATCAATAAAGCTATTTGAGTTTTCCTCCATATTCTTGTGTATCTCTGAATATTGTGTTGATATATGCATTTGTATGGTCAATATATATCTGATCCTATATTGTTTACAGTGATATATCTCTATGCTTTGATGGTATTATGTTGCTGTGATTCTATAGGTGCTCTTTGAAACGGGACAAGTAAGGAAGTAGTGGCAAGATTCTGTCGAAGGGGAAAGGAAACAAGCAAGGAGCCAAGCGAAAGACCGAGGTTGGTACTCTCTGCTTCATTCTCATTTATCTCTCGTAAAGGAAAGCACAAGTGACTTTAGTTTGTTTGTTTCTAAGATAGCTACCCAACTTAGTGGGACTAACAGTTATGAATAAACACTAGTTTTCCCGGTAACAAAATGGGGACTCCACTGGGTACGAATTAGTTTGATTGCTTGTCTCTATTTGTTTGATTCATAAACCACAGACGGAGCCTGAAGTTAAGCCAGCTAGCCTTCGAACTGCATTTTCTATGCAAGTGCAAAGTAGATCAATGTTGTTTTAGTCAATCTCTGGGTTTGTTTATGAAATGAACAATTTACTTGCAAACATCCTAGGTGCCCTGGAGGTAGCTCAAGTAACCTCATTAGATCAGCCCCCATACTTTGCAGTTATTAACTATCATTAGCTCAGCCTAAATCCCTAAACTACGCTGCAAACTGTGACCAAAAACCAAGTTAAAGTCTCGTCCCTGGACCATCGCACCTTCTCTTCTTGGCAATCTGGATGCATCGCACCTCCCATGTGCAGTAGGTGAGATGCATCCCTGTTTCCCTGTGTTACAGATGTGATGATCAGATAAGACTGTTTCTGCCTCCAGATTTTGGTTTTTTCTTCACTGTCTTCAACTTTATTTAGGATTTTTGTTGTTTGTGATCAGTAGACCACTGTTGAAACCCCCTTCATTTGCACCATCCGGCCTCCATTGTACAAAGATTTGTGAATGTTTTTTATGTATTTTTCGCCATTCACAGTTCTCATTTACAAAATGGTAGCTTAATCGGACTTTCGTCTTTTAATTTGAAAGTGTCGCAAGCGTCGTTTTCAGTCAAGGAAAAGAATCCTCCTCTTTTTGATAGTTGATTACACTGTTACTCTTGTATTTGATCTAAATTAATAGTATTTCAAGTGTCGAAAGCAGTTTTCAATTCAAAATCACAAAGTGTCGTCTTTTCCTCTTTTCATTTTTTGAAAAGAAAATTGTTAGTACTGTCACTTTGAAAGAAGATATAATTCAGATTTGTAATTAGAATTCTTTTTGTCATTCACACGTTAAGAAAGCGAAAAACAAATACATGCATGTGCATTTGCATTTAGACTGCTTGTTGATTTTGATTTAGGACAGTGCATCTAGTGCGTGCTTTCTGCTCTATGTTGAAAGGATTTCGTTTCTCTTTCCTTAGTAGCTAGGATTTTCATTGCAAAAAGAAGAGTAAACGACTATTTATCATCTTATATTGCATATTTAGGAGTTGTATATCTACATCATGCGGTGAACCTTAAAGGCAAACTTATTAAGACAGGTCAACTGTAAAATAAACTCAATGAACATAAAAACGTTTTGGAACCTAACGCACAACATCTAAAAGTCTAGGCTAGAGACATATTCTGGCATCGTAAAGCCTGGTAACTGTCACTTTCATTGTAGGTTGGGTGATTCCTACTCTTTGAGACAACAAGTGCCAGTACAGACTTGTGCTCCCACGTACCGTCGAGTATATATTGGGAGAACACAATAGGCTATATCCTTTATCCTTAGGAAGCTATGTCTGCCACCCTATCGATCACAATGCACTGAACAGAAAATTCGGGAAGATTGACTGTTGTATCGTAAAAAGTATTCTGTAGTTTTGCGATTGGTTTGGTAATACTCTCTTTTCTTCCTTTTCAGACTCCTTAAAAGAAAAGGTCCATCTGAGCACTTGTCACTTCAATCTCATTAAAAATCAAAGGCGACTAGAGTCATCTTTAGCTTTTTCTCGACTCTAAAAATTGAAAAAGCAAGTTGTGTCAAAGCATCTAAAATTAATTTAATTTGAAATAAAATTTTCCCCTCTTATTTTGAGTTGATCAAATAATCCGCAATCGTGGAAGAAAGTCAATCAAAACCCCATCGTTCGTGGAGACTGATGAGTCAGCCATATTTGACTCCAGAAACGAAACCATTCTGGGCCAAGAGAACTCATTTAACTGGGTCAAAGTCTCCTGGTTTGTTTGAAACTTGTGTTTCAACGTCCTCTGAGACTCCAGTTACTCCAACCATTTCTGGTATCCCTGCCTCTACAGAAGAAGTTATGCAGTTACAAGAGGACATTAGAATTGATCCTAGTGTAATAGTAAACACTTCTATTCCTGAACCAGCTCCATCTAGGGTTGATTCAGAAGGTCTTACCCCTCCAGCATCTATCGCTGCAGAATCTATACCTTCCTCGGCACCAGAAATATTTTACGGACCTAACGGTCTACCTCTTCCACTGGATTGATTGCTATAGAAGAGATTACAGAGGATATTCCATCCAGTATTCCATCGCATTTTGGAACTGGGATCCACCTATATCCTTCTAATTCAGAAGTTAGAACTCCTTCATCGCAAGTTCCTGTAGAATCTCTGGGAAGTCTTTTGGATAGACTCGATACGTCTATACAACCATCGACATCTAGGACTGTGTCATCCAATATAGCGGTAGCAGAACCTTCTGCCACCACTCTGACAATGTCTATTGGTATACCATCTGTCCCAACTAGCTCTCAACTGCTAGAGGGAGTCCACCCAGGGACCGTTTCGACAGTATGGTTTGTTCCAGTTTGTTCGTCCGGAATAGTATCTGGAATTTCTTATGTTGAATCGCAGCAAATTGATCCTTCACAACAGTATCAATTTGGGTATTCTGGTCTCCAAAGACCGATCATTCCTTTGAGCACTAGATTGCCACCGTATGGGGTGCACTATACCCTTTCATTATTCCCTCTGGGAGAACAACCGTATGAGAGTTCACAACTGAATTCGGGTCAAATTGGAATGACATCCAGTGGTTGGGTGCCAATACTGCCTCAACAACCAAGAGTTTTATACTCAATGCGACCGAGTCTACTTGTGTCAAATATTCCCACTACACCAGCTATTGTGACATTGTCGCAAGTACAAGCGTTACCTGTTGTATGCCAACCTCAAGTTTCTCAGGTCATAGTACAACAGCCTCTTGTCTCCACGATGCAACCGCAATCTCCAATTAGTGGATGCTTAACTGGAGCGAATCAGGCTCAAACAGGTACTATTACCCCTCATCTTGGTCAAACATCTAGTATTGGGCAATAGCAAATGGTTTCACAACCATGGCTGGTGCAACATCAACGACCGCAATTCTAACAAGCTTACGAAGGACCTGAGCAACAAAGCTTTGCAGGTAATGGGAAGCCGTATATTCAAAACGGTTATCATCAATCATCCAAAATTGGTTATGCCCAGCAACCTTATCAAAGTTATCAGCATCAAATGCATTATGTTGGTATGCAAAGACCCACTGCTCAGGCGATCCCATCTTATCCTGGGTACGCTTCGCCGAACCTGAATCAACAATTGCCCTTCGTGGTGACTTTAGAGTTACCAGATATAAATCGGCTAACGAATGATACAATCGCTTAGGCCCCTTGGTGGTCGATGATTCCTCATAAACTTCCGTCAGATATTCCTAAATTCAATGGAAATCCGAGTGAAGATTTGTCGAATCATGTGATGACCTTTAATCTATGGTGTTCCTCCAACACTTTAAATGATGATTCGATTAGCCTTCGCCTTTTTCAACGAATGTTAACTCGTCCAGAAACAAAATGGTACATCGAATTTCCTAGAGCTTCATTTGATAACTTCGGTGCCCTTGCCATCACCTTTTTAACCCATTTTTAGTTACCAATAAGGTACAAAACAGGAACAAAGCTTCTTACCAATTTCAAATAGACGACGGCCACTCACATATCTGATCATATTCATGAATGGCGACGTCGTCGTAGAATGGTAAAAAAATATGTCCTTGATCAGCTAGTAGCTAAATGGTTTATTAAGTCTTTGTTGCCTTCTATTACAGAAGATGTGGAAAAGGGAGGAGTCGTCACTGAAGAGCAGGTCATTGCTTGTGAGCAATATCTAGACTTGATCTATACTCAGTTTGGCACTTTCTATGACAAAATCCCTGATGCTCCAAGGCTAGAATTTTCCATTCCTCCTCCTCCTAAATCAAACAAGGACTCTCATGCTGGCGATGGTGTGATAGGTATGACAAGCATGAAATCGACAAAGGCTATGTCTAAGAAAGCCCGTAAGGTTTCTGGTCAAAATGCAAATGAAGAACTTATTTCCTCAAAGGTTAATGCCATGTCGACTGACAAAGGAAAAGAACTGAAGCATCCAGGGGGCAAGAGGAAAGGGAAGAGCAAAAAGAAGAAGTAGGATGATTCATCTCCTGAAAAATATTCTGTAAACCCTTATGGGCAAAGGAAACCTAGTTAGCCATGCCTCATATGCGATGAGGATCATTGGATGAGAGATTGTCCATATAAAGCTGAAGTTAAGAAAATCTTTAAGAATTCAAGAACTTCACCAGTATTGACTGACCCATTTCTGAACCCAGGAACCAATCTGGTTTCTAGCGACAATGCTTCCCCATCCCAAGTGCTTATGTTTTCCATTTCAAAACAACAAAATGATGCTTTGATATTGACAAGGAATAAAGATTATAGGAATCCACAGCTGTCGAACAACAAGGCTACTGATAAACCTAGTAGTTTGACAAGAACTTCGAGCGAAGTTGTGCCACCTATCATTCCTAAGCTAATGATAAATCCACCAAAGGGAGTAGTACACAAATCGACATTTAATCCTCGTGCTAGAGCGGCATAGAATTATAATATAGTAGAGGACCTGACCCAATTACCATCTGCTATGTCGACACTTGAAGTACTACAAAATTTCCCCTCCCAAAAGCAGGCTCTATTATCAGCAAGAGGTGGGATTGACCCAGTAGATTCCAACCTTGTGGCCTTTAATCATAAAGGATATGAACCTCAGTTACTAGCTCAACTCGCTTTCCTCATTCAAGTGAAAGCCCTCAACAAAACTGTTCATCGAACAATTATTGATGAGGGGGCATCTACATGTATTATGTTAATGAGTTGTTGGAAAGCTTTAGGATCACCACCCTTGTCACGATCGTCAACGACATTAAAAGTATTTGATGCATGAACAATCATTCCATACGGGATTTTGAGTAACTTACAAGTTGAACTGGGGGGCAAATCAGTAGAAATTGATGTTGAAGTTATCGATGGAAATCTCGATTATAACATCCTACTGGGAAGGCCTTGGATTTATGTTATGGCTACTATTGTGTCAACGTACTTCAGGAAGATTGCATTTCCTTTTCAAGGAGGAATTACAATTGTTGACCAACAAACCTTTCTCCCAAATAGTTCACAAGTTACGGGAAGCATACCGATGATCCACAGAAGCTCTCAGTTGCTTCAAAATATCGGAGTAGGCCTGCTAAAAGACCCTACATTGATGGGTACTTTTTCCCTACCACCTCCAAACAACCTGGCAGAAGTGGCCACGGAGGGAACCTAAAATATGATATCTTCCATTCAAAAGATGTCCAAACATGTTATTATCATGGATCATCACCAGGTATTGCCTCCAAGCCCAATAGAAGTATTGTAGCAATCAATGTTCTCGGCATGGGAGGCAAACCCAAATGAACACTCGTCAAGTGTTTGGGTAGATAGGTCTAAAGAGGATGGCACCTCTTTAGATCCTTGGTCATATGTACATTCTACAGACGAAGGAATTTTTCAGTTAATGAACATAGAGGGGGCACCATGGGAAGATTACCACCATCGTTCCCATCTTCCATATTACAATCAAGATTACTTCGACGACCTTAATCATCCATCAGTCTTTGATTTTCTATCAAATACTGTAAATACAGTGGATTCCGAGCGAAATCTGTCCAATATTCAAGAAACTATCACCATAAATATCTCGACCAAACCAGATGTTGTAGAAAATATTCATGTCGGCAAATCTTGTTCTTCTTCAAAACCGGAAGTATATTATGCTCTCTTTAACGAATTCAAAGATGTTTTTTCATGGTCATATGAAGAAATGCCAGGCATTGACTCGAGCATAGTTGAACACGGAATTAAGATGTATCCAGATGTCAAACCAGTAAGACAATGGCTTCAGCAGGTGCACCCAAAGAAAGCTGCTACCATCAAGGCAGAAGTTGAAAAAATTCTCCATGCTGGTTTCATTTACCCGGTTCCTCTAACTGATTGGGTATCTAACATTGTTCCTATGATGAAAAAGCAAGGAACAATCAGAGTGTGTATCGATTACGAGGATTTAAATCAAGCTTGTCCACAGGAAAACTACCCTACACCCTTCATCGACCAGATAATTGATGAATGTGCCAGATGCGAAATATTTTCGTTTACGGATGGATTTTTCAGGAATAATCAAATAAATATCCACCCACTGGACCAGTCAAAAACTGCATTTATCTGTCCGTGGGGCACATTCGCATATCGTAAGCTACCTTTTGGTTTAAAGAATGTTGGGGAAACTTTTTAAAGGGAAATGAATTATGCCTTCCATGACATCAAGAACATCATTCAACAATACCTCAATGATATTTTGACTCACTTGTGAAAGCAGACCGATCATCCGCAACATTTGAGAGCAATATTTCTACGTTGCCGACACTACAAAATAAGACTCAATCCGCACAAGTGTGTGTTTTGCGTCAGTTCTGGTCGTTTACTTGGCTTTGTATTTTTAAAGGACGGAATTCGTCTCGACCCGTGCAAGGTTCAGGCAATCATCGATTTGCCTCCACCTTCAAATTTACTTCAAATTCAAAAACTCCAAGGGAAAGCAAACTTTCTGAGGAGGTTCATTCCAAATTACACCGAACTTGCTAAAGGTTATATGCGTATTTTTAAAAAATAAGTACCCTTCGACTGGGATCAGGTCGCGCAAGATTCCTTTGATTCTCTAAAGGAATCCCTAATAAAAGCATCATTAATGTATGCTCCTGATTATCAAAGAGACTTCAACGTGTATCTGGCTGGAGTAGATACGACCATCACAATGGTTTTAGTTCAAGAAGACAATGGAATTGAACATCCTGTTTATTACTTGAGTAGAAACTTAAATGATACAGAAATCAAGTACTCCTATGTTGAAAAGCTGGCTCTCGTAGCTGTTCAAGCAATACAGAGATTTCGACACTATTTTCTCTTTCGAAAAATTATTGTTTTGTCAGATTACAATCCCATGACTTACATCGTGTCGCGACAATTGCTTGGGGGAAAATATTCAAAGTGGATAGCAATTTTGCAAGTTTTGATCTGGAGTTCGTAAAATCCAAATCAAAGAAAGCTCTAGTTTTCACGGAGTTACTATGTGATTTCCCATCGTCGTCCAACGATTCAACATCTAAAGCAACAATCATGGATGAAATTTTGTTTCTGATATCTTCAAGTGATCCGTGATATGGAGATATAACCATTTATCTCAAAACCCAAACGTATAGGTCTAGTACCTCTCGCTCAGAACAGTGATGTACTCGATACCAAGCAAAAGACTACATGATCGTCGGTGATACACTTTACCGTCGTGGTGTCGATACAGTTCTGCAAAGGTGCCTCACCCATGAGGAGGTCGAAAAAGTCTTAAATGATTGTCATTCAGGCACATGTGGGGGGCATCAATATAGTTATGGTACGGCACAAAAGATTTTACGAGCAGGATACTTCTAGCCAACAATGTTCAAAGATTGCATAACCGTAGTCAGAAGTTGCCGTGCTTGTTAAATCTTTGACCGCAAAACCAGAATTCCACCCACACCTCTGCAGCCAGTAGTTTTTGTTGGTCCCTTTTCCAAATGGGGCATAGATTTCATGCAATGTAACCCCACCTCAGCCGAGGGGCATGGGTATATCATAGTCGCAGTTGACTATTTTACGAAATGGGCCGAGGCGATGCCCACATTAAACAACAGTGGCAAAATGACCGCTCTTTTCTTTTTCAACCATGTAGTCTCCAGGTTCGGTGTTCCACAAGCTATAGTCACAGATCATGGATCACATTTTCGCAATCACATGATGGTTGAATTGGCTCCCAAATTAGGAATATCCCACGACAGCTCTACTCTGTATTATCTGCAAGCCAACAGACAAGTTGAGGCGATCAAAAAAGTCCTGAAACGCATGCTGCAAAGGATGATTGGAGTCCATAAATGGAGTTGGCACCTAATCTTGTACTCAGCCTTGTGGGCATACCGGACATCAGTAAGAAATGTGACTGGGTTTACACCCTTTCAGTTGGTGTATGGCCTGGAAGCGATCTTACTAGTTCAGTGCGAAATTTCATCTCTAAAGCTCGTAGTTGACCTCCTCCCCCGAACTTCAGAGGAAGAGGCTCATTTCTTAGAGTTAATCCAACTGGATGAAACCTGTTGACGCCACCTTGGCTAACAAAGCACATAAGAAATGGGTCAAAGCACAATTTGACAAGAATGTCAAACCCCGCGTTTTCTCAGAAGGTGACCTGGTCTTGCTTTACAATCAGGAATCCAATAAATTGGGAGCAGGTAAGTTCCAGTCTTTGTGGATGGGTCCCTACATTGTCAAGTGTGCATTAGCAAAAGGAGCCTACGAGCTAGTAGATTATGACAAGGTTCCACCGTCGCAACCCCGAAAGGGGTTGTACCTTAAGCGTTATTATGCTTAACTCGGCATGGTAACCTCTTCATATGCTTTTGTTAAATTTTTGTTTTCGTTAAGAGTGATCATTTTGGTTAGGTAATCCACTTTTACATTTTGTTGTAGATGTCAAACCCATTGGAATCATCTATTGGATACGCCGACGGGGCGAGTCATAGTATGCAGAACATATCTTTTGCAGCTTGGGCCATCTTTGATCCAAGCGGCGAGTTAGTGAGTTTCAGAGGGGTTTGTATTGGTCTATCAATGAACAACATCGTTGAATATAGCATGTTGATAGAACTCCTCTCTGATCTTATCATGCATGGCATACGCCGACTTGTCGTCAGGCTATACTCACAGCTTGTCATTCTACAGCTTACGGGCATCTATTCCATTCAGAATCCAGCTATCCATTGCATGTTCCTAAGGGTCAAGATTTTGGAAAGGCAGTTCAATTCTATTCAATATCAACATATTTCTAGAAACTTAAACACATTAACTGATTCATTAGCAAATTATGTGTTAGATAGACATTTGCAACGTTTTTAAAAGAAAAGCATTTTATCAATAACTGCATCAAGATCATATAACATAACCAAAATAAAGCTCCAAAAATCATATATATATATATATATATATATATATATATATATATATATATATATATATATATATATATATATATATATATATATATAACTGTTTATAGTTTGTACATAATGTTCTATGACTAGGACAAAATCAGTCATATGACCCAAAAACTAAAATGCAAGGAGGCACCCTAATCTATTGGTGCCAGTGATAACTAGTCACCAACTGTGCAATCATGTGCAAGAGCCTAGTCCATCAGCTCAGCACGCAAGTGATATGGCATTGTAATCTCAGAGGCAACTCATTAGTCCTCACGTCTGGAATACCAAGGGTGAGACCCTCGATCTGATCCTGCAACACTGCAAGGGTCTCGAATACATCCAAATCGTGAAGAATGGCCCTCCCTACAGCCTCTCCTGCTGGAATGGCAGTGGCTACTCTCAGATGCACTGTTGGTCGCACTGGCCCGATATCTGCATAAGCACATGAGTTTTGATTAGTCTTGATGAACATTTGAAAAGCACAAGAACACTATAAAAACAATAAACATAGATATGGTTAGATATTTTTACCTATGACACCCCACTACTCGCCAGCCGGTAGTAGCAAATCTGGGTCACCCCAGAAATCCATCCCAGCATATGGATACTCGGCATAAGCCATCTGTTGACGGTTGAACCACTCGAAGAAAGCATCAGAGAATGAAACCCGTGATTGACCAACATGTCTGTCCATAAGGTCAACCCATCTCTACATCCGTGGCTCAGTCGGTGGTGGTAGGCCAAGTGAGATGTAGTGGGGCTACATCAGTGGGATCCTCTCCAAGGTGAAAGCGGTCATAATAGAACCATAGCCAAAGTTCTTATATCTTCCATTTTTCATCTTGGTAAGTTTCTCTTTGATCACTGGAAGTACTGCATCACACTAGTTGAATACCTTGGGTTCGAGGCATTCCAAGTCGTATTGCATATAGGACCTGTTGGCCAAGTGAAGGGTTGCGCTACCATCCAATCTAGCAATGGTGAATAAAATATTCCTCAAGGACTGGTCTGTGACATCTCAGATATTGGTATTTCCGTCCCTGCTTGGCTGAGATCCTTCTCTACAGTATCGGTGAATATAATCCCTCACAGGTTCACCCCTGTGGGCAAAACCTGATAATGAGAGAGGGGCACCACGCCTCAGTAAGCCAGTCAAGAAATAGATGTCCCCAATAGTCATGGGGATGGATTTGCCTCTTATCTCAAACACTTGGTTGGTAGGATTCCATACATTGAGGAAATATTGCAACAAGTTGATTTGTTGCTTCATGCTAGACATGCGGAAGAACTTGAGCAAGCCATAGTTCCGCAATACAGTTACTGTACCTGGATCATGTAGGGAAACCATGTCCTCTTCCTCATGCTCATGTTCATGCCATGTAACAACCATTTTTTCTCCGATGAATCTCTGGAAAGCAAACAAGAGAAGAATTACGATCCTGATTTGGCAAAAAGTAGGCAAAAATTCCATGAAAAATCAGTGCAAAAGTTTTCCTCCTTGCGCCCATCGCACCCTAGCTTTGTACTAGATGAGATGCATCCTAACTGGCCAGTGGCCATCCTAGGATGCATCGCACCTTTTGATGTATACTAGGTGCGATGGGGGCAGAACGAAATGTTCAAACCCTAGGGGCCCATAAAAACAGGAAAACATGCTCAGAATTAAAAAAGGAAAGAATGTGGTTGAAGAGCTCAGGTTTAGCTCCTACCTAGTCCAGATGGCGCCGAAAATCGTCCACAGAATATACCAGAATTAGCTGATGAAAATCAGGGGGGAAAACACCTCCAGAGCTCCAACAGTGACAACTCCAAATGAAATGGTAAAATGAGGGGTAAAAAACTATTTTTAAGTTACTTTTCACATAATTTAAGTAGGGTATTAGTTTTTTAACTTGTTTTTCAAGTATATGTCCTCATTTCTAATCAATGTGATGGAGAAATTGAACAGGAAGTACGACCATCAAAAGAATAGAGTGTTAATGTTGAATCGAATATCAATGATCATTATCAGGAGAAATTTTACGCAAACTTCAAGCTCGTTAAAAATTAAACCTAGCAATGAGAATATGTTCCACCAGAGTTTAAGCTCATCAAAAAATGAACCCATCTCTAGTAAATAACCATTGCGAACACATTATCATCAGCTTTTGAGCCTTGGTCGTGTTCTGACTATCACCTCCACTATGTTTTAGCCGATCATACGCCTCCATTTGATTGTTTACCCCTTTTGAGGAAGAACTGTGACAAGTGATTCTGTTAGCCATCTTCTTAACACTGCCATGATTGGAAAGTTCCAACCCTCACCTGCAACCAGCTGCTACTTGAAATATCACTCGTTCCTCAAAAACGAGTCTCCTTTAAGCTCTTTTCATCTGACTCGTAAAATATGAAAACATTACCGAGAAATTGGCCTCTCCAGCTCGTTAAAGTGATCGGACGTGCCATCCCTCCTCTAGATTTTAATATTTTCGGAGTTGAGGGATTATTGCACAAAAATATCGAGCGTTTGTCTTGTTTAGCTCGTTAAAACTATCGAAAAGTCATCCCTTTCACATTGTTTTATACTTTTTCGGACTTAAGGGATTATACTATGAAAAAGGAATATTGGAGTTTCCTTTCTGTCTCTTTTCAGACTCTCTAAAATTGAAAAGGACCGAGTTATCCTTGTCGTTAAAATCATTAAAACAATAGCGACAAACTCGTCCATTTAGACAAGAGAGAGTTTCACTATCGCTAGGCTCGCTAAAACATAGCGACGGGTTTGCCCGAAGGGAAACTTATAGAACAAGAATATGTTATCCTCCTCAAGCTTGAAAAAAATAAAGAGGTACTGGTCAGAAATGACTGGGGAAAATTGGGAAGAAAACTTGAAGAAACTTTATTGGTAGCAGGTCGCTCTTGAACATGACACTTTCACTCCATCACCATGATTGAGTCGGGTTGAGCTATTCCGTTCACCGGTCATTGATGAGCCCCAAAAATGGACAATTATTTGGGCTCATTCAACCTCCTAATTTGACTTAATCCACCATTCTCATTAGTTTATTGCATGTTTTTTATTATATTTATGTTAACAGAGTGAATTTGGTTAGTCATTATGCCAACAAGTCTAATCGGTGCTTTGTGTAGCCTTTTTGGTCAATTTGGAGACAAAATTGAAGGTCTTAATGAGCACTTGGCAGCCAAATTCGTGGGAGAACAAGGGAGAGGATTTGTAGGAAGGTGTCCCCTTCATTTATGGGCCCTTACCTCGAATTCTCCACCATCAGCTCGGAGTTCAAGGGCCACCGAATCAGTCAGCACAAGGGCAGCCAAGCAAGTCAAGTAGGACTGCTGTTAACTCCAAGTCTTGGGCAGCCGAGTCCCTAAATTTTAGGAGGAATGTTGGGTCCTCAAATTGTATAAATAGGAAGGCTTAGGGCCTCATTTTGGGGGTTAGCCAGTGGATGTTAGCTAGTTAGCCAGTATATAGTAGCTAGTAGTTAGTCATTTCATAGCCTTGTTGTAGTCATTTTGTAATTCGATTTGTAGGCAATAGATTAGCTTTGCTTTCAGCTCATTCTCAAGCTCTTCTTGTGGACAATTTTGATGTAACTCTTCATTTCTTGATCAATAAAGATGAATCCATCTTTGCACCAGCTCTAAATCTCTCTTAGGAGGTTGTATCTCTTGGGGTTGGGCCCATCTCAAGCGCCCAGGACCTCCTTTGTTTACTATCATGTGTCTTTGCTGCGTTCTTAAAATAAAATCTTCTCTTTAAATTTAGATATTTCTTCGTTATTTAGATTTCTTTTGATGGTTAAAGTAGCTGTTTATGTTTAGAATATATTGGTAGGATAATAACAGGAAAAAGCTCCAAAAAAGGGTCAGCAAACGCTTTTGGTTTCACCTCTTCCTTATTGGGTCAGGGGCTGGAGTTGAAGTAACCATGTTGTCCCAAACAAAAACACTTTCTTTGCTTCACCATGCAATCATTAGTGTTTGAATCTCGTTCGTAGAACTTGATATCAGTTTGGATGCATGCTTAGGTTTATGATCACTTAGTTTCATAGTTGTTTCACATGGTTTCACTGCAAATAAACTTCGGTTCATTTCCTTTTGTTTTTAGGTCAGATTAGAGTGAAGTAACTAGGTCATAGGTTTTATAACTAGATCTTTGTTTTCTTGCATGCCTTTGTTTGTTCAGTTTGAAAAACCACTTGCAGAGTACCTGTTATCCTTCCTTACCTGCCCATACTCCATCCAACCTACCTGCTTCACCCTTCACTTATAACCCTTACCTTACATTTGCCTCATCCGCTTACTTTGCCATGATTCTCATCTTCTTGTGCAACATCGTTTCATCCATCCTTGAACAAATCCAATCGCTCCTTAGCCTCATCCACCAAGTCCTATACCTCTTCACACCCCTACTTCACCTTCATACTCATTCCTCCATCTTTTTCCCTCCATCCATGCTCCAAAAACCCAATCACGAAACATCCTGTAGAAGAATTACAGAACTTCCTGTAGAAACCCCTGCAGACTTCCTGTAGAAGTTCATAAACACGGTTGCATGGCATCCTGACTTTGTGAAACTCTCTGAAAGGATGATAGGGATCCCTTAGACCCTCTCCGAGTCTTCCCAACCTTTTCCAAGCATTTCTCCTCCTTGATCCATCCCTGCACAGTGAAAAGCCAGTTAAAAGCACATGCATGATAATTCTAATAACTTAATCAAAAATACAAAAAGATGTTTTCTTCAGATAGTGATAACTTAGACACATGCATTTTACCTTCCTAGAAGTAATGGCATCTCTTCTCGTAGTTTGCATTCTCATTTTTGCATCAGTAGGACTAGTTGGTAGAATTAGGGTTTGCTAGGGTTTGCTAGGGTTTGTATTTCTTTTTGGCTTTCAGTTTCTTTCCACAAGTATATTAGCTTCCTTTCAGTTAGCTTTCGTCCATCAGTTAAAAAGCTTCTTCTAAGAGTTCATAGAAGTTGGCTTGAGCCCCTAGCGGACTTGTGCCAGCTGACCAAGTGACAGCTGCGGCAAGAGCTAGTACTTGTGCATACAGCACCGTCGCTTCCAAGTTTGTTACGAACTACCGGGTTGATAAAATTAGAGAAGGAAGCTCCAGGAGTTGTAGCATTATTGCTACAATACTGGAGCTCACCATCGTTTTGGCGCCGTTGCCGGGGAAGCGTCAGAGTATTGGTGATTGCTGCTATTCTTCTATTTTCTACTACAACCTTCTGCTAAGTAGTTTATTTCATTTCCATTATGCAATTTCGTTTATGCAAAAGTAGATTAGCCTTTCCCGCTTTCATAGATTAGCATTTCAATTCCGCAATTTCATTTCTGCAAATGTAGATTAACATTTCAATTCCGCAAGCATAGACTAGCATTTCATTCCTGCAATTTCATTTGAGCAAAATAGATTAGTCCTTTCCTGCTTTCATTTAAATTCCGCATTTTCATTTTAGCAAGATAGTTAGTTGCAGTTCAATCTATTTCAGTTTTGCAAGTAGAAGTAGAAAAAAGCAAAAATCAACCAAAAAGATTTCATTTCATGCCTTGTAGGAGTAGAGATAAGTTAGAAAAATGATTGCACAACACCCCCCTTTGCTTCACACAGCCAATCTTCTCTCTTCTTCGATGGCTGTGACTAAGAAGAACCCCTGGGTGGACATCAAGACATATCTGAAGAACCTCCAAGGGAGAAGAAGAAGAAACCATTCCTTTGGAGCAAATGGCTACAAGCAAAAATGTTGGGAGCAGTCCCTTTTCCAAAGACGAATTTGAAGATCAGATAGAAGATTTCAAGAGTGATATGAGGCAGTTTCTTGCCATGCAATTGGATACCCTGTGGATCCAAAAGAAGCAAGAGGAAGCCAAGCGGGCTTTGGCCATTTTTTTTCCTAGGTGCACTAGAAAGCATCCTAGGAACGAATGTCCAATGCACTCTCTAGAAGTGTGCTTCATCTGTGAAGAATACCATCCTACGAATCAGTGCCCTTCCTTGCCTGGACTTAAAGTTGCATATCAAAGAGTTAAAGAAGCCACTGAATCACTCTATTATATGAACCAAAGGAGGCAACATGAACCTAGATATTATCAGCAGGAACTGCAAGGGACATCCGAGACCTATTATGATCCCTATCAAGCCACTTTCATGCCTTCTTGGGGTCCCCCTGCTCATCCTTCTTGGTTCACACCTCCTCCTTGTTCCTTCATAGATCCATATTATGCCCAACCAGTTGCTCATTCATTTCACTCTTATGCTCAGCCACAACCTCAATGGAATGCATCTCATTAGGGGTGGAGGCCCCAGTACAACTCTCATCCCGCTCATTTTCCTCCACCACCTGCTCATCCACAACCATTGCCTCCTCCTCCACCAAGGCAACCCCAAATGCCTACCCAACCACAATGCCATCCATCTCCATCTCAATTTCACACCCCCACTCAACTACCCGTACCACCATTTCCAAGACCATACAATGGAGCAGCTCAACCCAATTGCAAAGATGAGGCACAACATGTGCAAATGACTCCTCTTGAGCTCAATGATGTTCACCATAGCTCAGGAAGAGTATTGCAAAAAAGTGACTATATTGAAAGCATTGAAGGATCACATCTAGCAAAAGAAGATTCAAGAGAGGAGATCAATGAACCATGGGCTGCACTTGATGAAGAGAAGAGATCAGAATCAAAGATCGAGAAAGCTTCCTCATGGTTACCATCAAATCTTCCATGTATTCAAGAGAAAGATCATCAAACAGAGGGAGGTGAGAAAGTCATGATATAAGGTGACATGAAACATGATCCAGATCAGCAGAAGGACCAAGGATATCAGAGCTATATTGAGATATGGTTCCAGACAGTTACTAAGTTGCAGCAGTACTCTCTTCCTCAACTATGTTTGATCCCTTCAAAGTCAGATCATTTTGTCTCTAAACTCTGGATAGCTGTTAAAGCATGCATTTCGAGCCTTCACATCATCTTTTCTCTAATCTCGATGTGCACATGGCTCCATTGGAAGTATTCTTATACTTGAAAATGATTTTGTTTTTCAAGTAGGGTAGGGTAGAAAAAAAAAGAAAAAAGAGAAAAAATGAAAATAAGAAGAAAATAAAAATCTAAGGTGAAAACCTCCTCAGAGGCACCTTAGATTGGCTCATTGATTGAAAACCTCCATGAGGCGGTCAATGGGTTGGAAAGAAGAGAAAATAAAAAGGCAATAAGATCTTTGGGTGAAAACCTCCCTTGGAGGCGCCCAAGGCAGGCAATTAGGGCGAAAACCTCCATGAGGCGCCCTAGTTGTTTTTCAAAAAAAAAAAAAAAAAGAGAAAAAGAAAAATAAAAATAAAACTAATTCCATTGGCTAATTACAGGTTGCAAGAAGGACATTTCATGACAAGAGGAGCACTCAAATCAAGATCAAAGGAATTTTTCTTGTGCCTTCTACAGGAAGCTCTGTATTTCTACAGGAAACATCCTGTAGAACCTTTGGATGAGCCAAATCCAATTTCAAAAGTGAATCTAACGGTAGGAATCTATTGATTAGGCCTACAAGCACTTGTGTGTCCATCCCTTCCCTTTATCCATCATTTTTTTCCACCTCATTGTGCTTCTCATTGTGCTTCTACAGGAACTTCCTGTAGAAATTGTGGGAAACTAGACATGGATTTCAAAAAGTGGTTTGGCGAACATGGTAGCTTCTTCAAGGGTTCAGAAGTCCTCATGCAATATTCCAACTCCTCCTCCATCATCTCCATACCTGCATCACAGCCCAAGCTCAGTTTTTCCTTCCATGCAAAAATGCAAAAAGCCTTGAGGCAAAAATCCATAGAACAAAATTTGTTTTTGCCATAACTTGAAAACCATGCATCCATTTGACAAACCGTTTTATGGGGAATTGAACAAGGGTGATGGAAACATGCTTGAGCAGTTTCAGCCAATTCCGGTGCATGATCTCCAAGAAATCAGCCTCCATCACCGTCAGCCATTTTTGCATTTTCTCCATATCCGTGCTTCCGTTTTAAAACCTGCTTCATGGGGAGATGCACATGGGTGACAGTAGCCTACCCAAGCCGTTTCAGCCGATTCCGATGCACGGTTTCTGAGAAATCGATCTCTGAAATATTCAGCCATTTTCCATTTTTCTCGAAATCCGTGCATCCATTGATCACAATTTTGCTATTGTAGATGCATCATGATGATAGAAACATGCTTAGCAAGTTTCAGATCAATCCGCTTTACCGTTTGGGATAAATGGCGAAAACAAGTTCTGGTTCTGTGACATTGCAGCAGCAGCAGCTTGAAGGTGCAGATTTGAATGTGGAAACAAATGCATGCAGCTTAGATCTGGTCAAGAGGACACCTGCAGAAGGAAAAGCAATAAAAATTCATCAGCCAAGCCCTCATGCAACCAAAGGATCCAAGCATGCAGCAGCAGAACATGAGCATGTAGCAGCAAAAAGCTTCACAAGCAGCCGTTTGACTTCAGGTACGTGACTAAACCTTGTTCATCTATTGCATGAATCTAGTCTAAGCATTGGATGAACAAATGGAATGGTGAAATTAAGCCACGAATGTAGCAAGACACCTAGTTCTCTAGCACTCACGAGAAAATCACGTAGCATGCGTGGATAGTCATTCACGTGGAAGATGAGAAACACAGGCAATGGAAGATTTGTTGAACTTCAGTGCACAGGGCATCAATTGATTAACAAATAGAAGAAGACATGCAGTTCATGATAGCACAGCAGTTCATATGGACCAACACACGTTTTTGCCACCTCACTCCACCAAAAATCACGCAGAATTAATGAGCGCTTAGCCGAAACTCATAGACTGCAGTTAACTTGCACTTGCATCATGTTCAACTGAAGTATACATCCTCTGCTTCCTCAAAATGATTAACCTATCATCCTTTGCTGATTGTTTTGGCCTGTTCAAAATTCTCCAGCATACCAAGATTGTGCAAAGGCGCAGAGACATCCTATGGAATCCGGCTAGCATTCTACAGGAAGATGTTTTACAGGAAAATACAACAGACTCTTCCAGGGCAGAGTAAGCTGCTTGGTTTTCAGGCGGAACTAGGGTGGAGCTCTCTGATGAGATTTGTGTTTGCGCTCGCTTCTCATACACCTCAATCTCAATCTGAAGCTGTTCCCAATAGGAACTGATCTCTCTTTCATCTCTCAGCTCGAGGAGGCTAAAAAGATCACCAAGTTGCAGAGTTGGGGGAGGCTTATAATAATGAGACATCCACATCTGTTTTGGGTCCATCTGAGTCCTACACAGTATAGACAAGTACCTAGACGATGCTCAGGTCTGGAAACCAATTGGGTCTTCCGAATATTGATCAGATCTGATTTTTCAAGCCCTCTTCAGCTATGGCCAAAACACAAACATGGACTAGGCGGGGCAGTAATCCAAAGCTTGAACAAGAAGTTATTGACATACCTCCAACTCCAACAGGAGAAGGAAAATATGGTTCATTTCCTGTGTCCCAGACTATTACAACAGCTCTCATTATTGCAGCTTGGTACTCTTCCAATATTGGTGTGCTATTGCTTAACAAATGCCTACTTAGTTTTTGGATGCAGATACCCAATATTCCTCACAATGTTGCACATGTGTGCCTGTTCATTTTATGGTTTTCTGGCAATTTCATGGTTAGAGATTGTACCAATGCAGTTCATCGTCTCCAGAAGACAGTTTCTTGAGATATTGGCACTGAGCTTCATTTTCTCCTTCTCGGTTGTTTGTGGAAATATTTCTCTGCGCTATTTGCCAGTCTCCTTCAATAAAGCTATTGGGGCAACAACTCCCTTCTTCACAGCAATATTTTTCATTTATAATAACATGTAAGAGGGAGTCTTCTGTGGTTTATATGGCCTTGGTGCCTGTGGTATTTGGAATTGTTATTGCAAGCAACAGTGAGCCATTATTCCACCTTTTTGGCTTTTTGGTTTGCCTAGGATCAACTACTACCAGAGCATTGAAATCAGTTGTTCAGGGGCTCCTGCTTACCTCTGAGGCAGAGAAGCTTCACTCTATGAATTTGCTCATGTACATGGCACCAATTTTTGCGCTGTTATTGCTTCCTGTTACTCTTTTTGTGGAGGGTAATGTATTAGCTATTGCTATTGAAAAAGCCAGAGAAAACACCTTTATCATATTCATGTTGCTTGGAAACATGACCATGGCTTATCTTGTGAATTTAACCAACTTCCTTGTTACAAAACATACGAGTGCCCTCACGTTGCAGGTTTTAGGAAATGCCAAGGCCACAAGTACCAGCCTCTGCACCACCACCAATTTGTTTCTCAGCATATCCATCAGGCCTATCAGCATATTGATGAGCCTCGTCATTGGGTTTTTGGGAGAAAATCATGGCAATTTTGGCTAATTAAGAGCAGGAACTTGAATGAGACAAGGAGGAGAGATTAGGAGATAGATCCTCCTCATTAAATCCTCACTCATTCAAATATTACTTAATCAAATCACACTAGCTCAGAGTCGCAAGCAGCACAGTTCAAGGAGAAGGCACCCCCAGCCAAGCAAGCAAAATCAGAGAAAATTGGTTCAGCAGGAAGTTAGCAGACTGTTTCTAGAGGAACACAGAGGACTGGTTCTACAGGAAGCCAGCGAACTGTTTCTACAGGAAGTTTGAAAAGAGGGAAGCCAAAGGAGAAATCGACCGAGATTTTAGCCAAGGAGGCCACCAGGGCCATCAAAGATGAGGAGAGAGATTGGTTGCTCAGAGGATGAGCAACACTTTCAGTAGGGGGGCGACGATGAGCCCCAAAAATGGACAATTATTTGGGCTCATTCAACCTCCTAATTTGACTTAATCCACCATTCTCATTAGTTTATTGCATGTTTTTTATTATATTTATGTTAATAGAGTGAATTTGGTTAGTCATTATGCCAACAAGTCTAATGGGTGCTTTGTGTAGCCTTTTTGGTCAATTTGGAGACAAAATTGAAGGTCTTAATGAGCACTTGGCAGCCAAATTCGTGGGATAACAAGGGAGAGGATTTGTAGGAAGGTATCCCCTTCATTTATGGGCCCTTACCTCGAATTCTCCACCATCAGCTCGGAGTTCAAGGGCCACCGAATCAATCAGCACAAGGGCAGCCAAGCAAGTCAAGTAGGACTGCTGTTAACTCGAAGTCTTGGGCAGCCGAGTCCCTAAATTTTAGGAGGACTGTTGGGTCCTCAAATTTTATAAATAAGAAGGCTTAGGGCCTCATTTTGGGGGTTAGCCAGTGGATGTTAGCTAGTTAGCCAGTAGATAGTAGCTAGTAGTTAGTCATTTCATAGCCTTGTTGTAGTCATTTTGTAATTCGATTTGTAGGCAATAGATTAGCTTTGCTTTCAGCTCATTCTCAAGCTCTTCTTGTGCACAGTTTTGATGTAACTATTCATTTCTTGATCAATAAAGATGAATCCAGCTTTGCACCAGCTCTAAATCTCTCTTAGGAGGCTGTAGCTCTTGGGGTTGGGCCCATCTCAAGTGCCCAGGACCTCCTTTGTTTACTATCATGTGTCTTTGCTGCGTTCTTAAAATAAAATCTGCTCTTTAAATTTAGATATTTCTTCGTTATTTAGATTTATTTTGATGGTTAAAGTAGTTGTTTATGTTTAGAATATATTGGTAGGATAATAACAGGAAAAAGCTCCAAAAAAGGGTCAGCAAACGCTTTTGGTTTCACCTCTTCCTTATTGGGTCAGGGGCTGGAGTTGAAGTAACTATGCTGTCCCAAACAAAAACACTTTCTTTGCTTCACCATGCAATTATTAGTGTTTAAATCTCGTTCGTAGAACTTGATATCAGTTTGGATGCATGCTTAGGTTTATGATCACTTAGTTTCATAGTTGTTTCACATGGTTTCACTGCAAATAAACTTCAGTTCATTTCCTTTTGCTGTTAGGTCAGATTAGAGTGAAGTAACTAGGTCATAGGTTTTATAACTAGATCTTTGTTTTCTTGCATGCCTTTGTTTGTTCAGTTTGAAAAACCACTTGCAGAGTACCTATTATCCTTCCTTACCTGCCCATACTCCATCCAACCTACCTGCTTCACCCTTCACTTATAACCCTTACCTTACATTTGCCTCATCCGCTTACTTTGCCATGATTCTCATCTTCTTGTGCAACATCGTTTCATCCATCCTTGAACAAATCCAATTGCTCCTTAGCCTCATCCACCAAGTCCTAGACCTCTTCACACCCCTACTTCACCTTCATACTCATTCCTCCATCTTTTTCCCTCCATCCACGCTCCAAAAACCCAATCACGAAACATCCTGTAGAAGAATTACAGAACTTCCTGTAGAAACCCTTGCAGACTTCCTGTAGAAGTTCATAAACACGGTTGCATGGCATCCTGACTTTGTGAAACTCTCTGAAAGGATGATAGGGATCCCTTAGACCCTCTCCGAGTCTTCCCAACCCTTTCTAAGGATTTCTCCTCCTTGATCCATCCCTGCACAGTGAAAAGCCAGTTAAAAGCACATGCATGATAATTCTAATAACTTAATTAAAAATACAAAAAGATGTTTTCTTCAGATAGTGATAACTTAGACACATGCATTTTAACTTCCTGGAAGTAATGGAATCTCTTCTCGTAGTTTGCATTCTCATTTTTGCATCAGTAGGACTAGTTGGTAGAATTAGGGTTTGCTAGGGTTTGCTAGGGTTTGTATTTCTTTTTGGCTTTCAGTTTCTTTCCGCAAGTAGATTAGCTTCCTTTGAGTTAGCTTTCGTCCATCAGTTAAAAAGATTCTTCTAAGAGCTCATATAAGTTGGCTTGAGCCCCTAGCGGACTTGTGCCAGCTGACCAAGTGACAGCTGCGGCAAGAGCTAGTACTTGTGCATACAACACCGTCGCTTCCAAGTTTGTTACGAACTACCGGGTTGATAAAATTAGAGAAGGAAGCTCCAGGAGTTGTAGCATTATTGCTACAATACTGGAGCTCACCAGTCATATCACCATTGGTCCACCGTACCATCCACTTTTGGGGTTAACACTACCAATCCATTTCAGTGTTGCCGATATGTTGAAGAGAAGTCGCTCAGAGAATTCACCTACCCAGCTTGTGTCTCATCCGCTGCAATACCTTCACGCTTCATTCTTTCATGACCGCCACCCTGAACCTTGTATCATCAGATCGTTTTCACCTCTACAAAATCATTTGCTCCATTCAGTGTCATAGATGTGGGATCCATCAATGCCATCCTATGATGGGTCACTTCTTATCAGCATCATCTCATTATCCAAGAAGCCGACCTGGTAACAACCCTTTCAGTACTTTGAAGCTTGCATGCCTCAATGGAAAGATTCTCACTTTCGGCGATAAGTATACATTAATGGCCTTCGACCAAAAGATTTTGCGTGGTGTTAGACATCGACTCATGTATTCACACCACGTGAATTGTACTGCAGTACCTTGAGGGTCATCATCATCATTGGTGATTCCTCTCGCACCTGTTAATAGCTTACATCATCGGTTGGTAATCAGGCAATGTCCTTCCATGTTCGACATCAGAACATCTTTTCACACAGATCGACTTGTACTTTCGGGCAAAGATTGAACGAGTTTTGAAGACCCCAGATCTAGTTTCATCCATCCGGGCTACGATATATTCAGGGAAATAAAGACATCAAATGTACATCATTTCTGCATAGATAATCATCCAAAGTAAGGGATGATGGCTCTACCAGAATCGTTAGTCTGCACACAGACGGTTGTCTGTCCTATGTACATGAAAATGAATTTATCAAGCTGAGCATGGGAATGCCCGCCTCAGCTAGATCATGAAACTATTATGAAGATAATGTATTGTATTGTATCTTATTACAGGTCACCTTCCAGTTTGGAAAACCTTGGATCCTCATTATAAAGTATTTCAGCCGACATCAAAAGATTTACGACCTCATGCTTTAGGGGGCAATTGTTATAGACATATTTGGGCACTGCAACCCCGATCACATATGTCCATAAACCAAGGGCTTCTAAGTCCCTAAAAGTGTTGTTTCATACCCTAAAGGAGCAAGGTCAGCTAATTACATCATCTCCCAGAAGTTCTCCATGAAAAACCACTCAGAACTAGTGAAAACATGACCATATAGACTGCCTAGTGCTAAGGGTGCGATGCATCTCACCTGCCGCATGCAAAAAGTGTGATGCATATTGGAAAGCCGCTTTGTAGGGTGTAGTGAGAGAGAGCAGACAAATGGCACAAGCAGTTTTCTAGGTGGAAACACTGATAATCTTCTAGAAGCTACTCATTTGACACTTGCCTCCCTGAATTCGCCCAAGGATGAGTAAGAGATCATGAAATCTCCAAGTGGAACCAAGAACTATCAGAGAGATGACACTAATCAAAATCCCAGAAGCTGACTCACCCCCCTGCAAATATCTATATATGGATCCCTCATCCTAGAGATCCAAAGGTTGGAATTTGGTAATTTGCAAAGAAGTGTTGTTGGTTTCTCTTTGAAGACATTGTTGGGTGATCTTCCTTTGTATGAGGTGAAGAGGGCTTTCGAGCTGGAAGGATGGCGCTGGGTTAGACCAAGTGGTTTTAATCCTCTCTTCTACTACTTTTATCAATAAAGCTATTTGAGTTTTCCTCCATAATCTTGTGTATCTCTAAATATTGTGTTGATATATGCATTTGTATGGTCAATATATATCTGATCCTATATTGTTTACAGTGATAGATCTCTATGCTTTGATGGTATTATGCTACTATGATTCTACAGGTGCTCTTTGAAGCGGGACAAGTAAGGTAGTAGTGGAGAGATTCTGTCGAAGGGGAAAGGAAACAAGAAAGGAGCCAAGCGAAAGACTGAGGTTGGTACTCTCTACTTCTTTCTCATATATCTCTCGTAAAGGAAAGCACAAGTGACTTTAGTTTGTTTGTTTCTAAGATAGCTACCTGTCTTAGTGGGACTAACAGTTCTAAATAGACAATAGTTTTCCTGGTAACAGTTAGGATCCTGCATCGGGTCTAATGAAACCTCATAGCAATCTCCAAAGCCTCTTCCTGAGTTGTTATCTTCTGCAGCGATAAAGAACTCCTCAAATGTGGTAGCAGCGAAGCTACAAACCACTTGTGATGCTGGCCATCTGTCAAATTCATATTGGCTTTGTGAATCGTACATTTCAGTCTTTGATCCAAATCCCAAGGAATCTCACCTAGTAGCATCGTAATCTTTTTGAATCCAATGATGAAATGCGCTTCAGACTTAGGCCTTCTAAATTCTTTATTTAGCGATGTTTGGATATCCGTGACTCTCACATTTGGATTATCACTGGAGTACTTAATATACTAGGTTAGCGCGTGATCGTGCAGCACACTAACCAGTGTCGCTTTCTTTATATGGTCATCTGTAACACATTGTGTTTCCTATACAACCCTTATAACGAACCAAAATTGGTTTGGATCCTCATTTCCTAAACCTTTGAACATAAGAAAATTCATTTTGCTTGCCATATTGAATCGTAGTGGTGGTGGAGTTGGTACGGGCGAAGATGGAAGTGATGGTGGTGAAGCCGGTGCTGGTGTGGGTGGAGGTGGTATTCATAAGATTATTTGCTTTATCAGTTGAATAGCACCTCACGGAGAGACCTTCGCGGGCTCTTCCTCGTCCCCTCGCAGAGGTGAAATCAAGGGGCTATTTTCTGGATCCTTATTTCCTTCATTCTTGTAAGCTTTTAGGCTTTGCGTAGCCCCGAACATCAAGGTAACTGCATAACCTTCTTTTCACGCAACAACATTTTAATCGAAGTATTCAAATACTTTACGTACTTACCTCGCAGTCTTTTGTGAAAGCGTCACTCTGCCTCGCTGTAGCGGACTGAGGTTTCAATCACGAAATAAGTAATGAATCCTCCTATAATACGATTGAGTCAACGATTAACAGCGCATGTGATCTTATCCTTTGACGCTTCCAACCTTCGCACTAGCTTTGGGATCCACACAATAGGACTGTCAAGTTTCCACCTTCCTTGGCTATCTACTAGCTTCACGATCCAATCGTATAGCTCAGTAGGGAAGGCCGTGAAAAACATTTCATGGATCTCTGTATACAGGTAGCGATCTGGCCACTCTTCTTTTGACAGTCACGGGTTTCTATTCTCTGGTGCCGCGAACTCGTGAATTCTTCTATCCAACTAGCCTTCAATTTCCTTCTTAGTTGGATTCCAATGATACAAAATCACACATCTCTGATGTAGATTTCGGTCCTGGCAACAGAACCATTTGTTGGCTTATGGGAGCCTGACCCAAGTTCAAAGTTATTTAGCCAAACAAATCCTTACACTACTGGCCCTTTCAGCATCAGCCCGCAGAGCGTGGATTGAAGTCTCACCCAAAGTAGTATGGGGGGATGTTGGAACCAAATTTCCACACCCTTTAGGTGTCTGTGATGTTGGTTTATTCCCAAAAGACATGTCTTCATGTAGTTTGTTTCGCACTCTATTCTAACCTTCAGTACCTTCGTGATCTGTTACAATTGGCTTCACACAGACCTAACCAAGGGCTGACATCCATTCACTCTGCTAAGGCAGCGTACTGCGCTATTTCCTGAACTATGCCAAGTCTCTTACTTATCTTATTATCAGATCTTAGTTATCTTCGTGTAAGTAGATATTCTCACTTGCATTCACCTAACCAATAAAATTATACACATTCACGCATCATATAAGAATTAGAAGAGAAATTCATACCCAATATAACAAATGCATAAAATAGGAATTATAGTCATAGAATTGATAGAAATTTCTCCTTATTAATACTTCCAACTGGTTATAGACTTGACCTACCCTGCGCACTCAATTGCAGGGGTCTGCGCACTCAGCCACGGACTACTAGGCCTATGCACACTTAGCTACAGAGCCTCTTCCTACTCTACAACCTGAACTATACTTTTTTGCTTTAGAATATCTCGCATACATCTTATGAATTATTAGATTAGGTGCCTTAACTACTTAGAGCCTTGCTCTATTTATACAATTCCATGGTCCGTGGACCATGGGTAGATCTTCTATAGCCAACATTACATTATCAAAAAAAGGGTGGACAACCCTATTACTCTTTAACAAACTATGCACTCCGTGCCCACAAAATGCGGAGTCGTTACATTTGAATTACAAAATTAACCAAAATATGGGCTCTAAGCCCCAAAACTTCCATTGGGGGATCCCGCGCCCAACAATAATGTTGAAATGAGATGTTACTCATATTGAGATTAGGCCAATAATACAAATGATAGGAGATCTACTACAGGTTATGCTTTTAGCATTGGATGCAAGATTGTATCATCAAGTAGTAAGAAGCAACCTATTGTATCTTTGTCATCCAATGAGGTAGAGTATGAAGCTTTGTGTGTAGGAACTTGTGAATTTGTTTGATTGAGGAGAGTTCTTCAAGACATTAGAGAAGAACAAAAGAAGGCTACAATAATCAAATGTGATAACCAAAGCTTGATCAAGTTGGAAAATAATCTAGTTTACCATGCAAGAACAAAGCATGTTGATGCTCAGTTTCATTTTTGAGAGAGAAGGTACAATCCAAAGATAATTTTCTTGAATATTGTAATACTTGTGAAAATGCTATTGAAATTTTCAGTGAGCCTCTTGGGAAGATGAAATTTGAGTTGTTTAGGGAGATATTAGGTGTGGAAATAAACCCTATCTCCATTAAAGGGGACACTTGGAAATAATGAAGAAAGTATTTGTTAGGCTAGTTTGATTGTGTTTTTATTTAGGAATTAGATCCTATTTTGCAGGAGTTTGTTTGATCTTCCTAGCTGAATGTAATCATATAAATGCATGTACCTTTAATTGTTTAGTCAATGAGGAATTGACAACGTTTTTTGGCAGCCTCCAGGTGTAGCTCATCTCCCCTATGAGATGCAGGTTCATTCATTAGGTTTTGCCTTATATTTTGAAATAATTATATAGTGTTAATAATTAATCTGTATTCAATTAATATGGGGTTATGTAACACATATTTTATGGGTGTTTCTAAGTGAGAAAAACTCTTGGATTAGTGGTATAGAAAAATAAACCCTAAAGAGATATGTATGGAAAGCCATGTAACATTTGATTTGTTGAAATAATACAATTGCCTCAATTCAAAAAATTAAATGTTTTCCTAGGTGATTAGGATGAAGGAATGGAATCCTCCCCACCTCGATTTAGTTATAACAAGTGACATGACTGTTAAATATGACAATGGTAGAAACAAAATATGAAATGATAAAGATTTAGTTGCATTTATTATTCACAATGATAGATATGTATAGAACATTTGTATGACCCTTGGATTCATATTGTTGAGGGACAACGTCTCCTAGGGTCTTGGGTCAATACCCTAGCAGAGCAAGGGTTATCTATGATGAGAAACAAGCATTCCACACAGCCATGATACTAATATAAGAAAACTACATGAAGAGAGGTGCACTTGGGGGTCCTTCGTTCAGGTAGATCCAGCTAGGGTCCAAACCCTCTTGGAGTTCCTTTCGATCCTTCAACCTGCAAAACAACCATTTCAAAGAAGCATAACAGTATATGGACCAAGCATCATATAGAAATCAACTTCATAACATATTGAAAGGTAGTTAGTTATACAATTGAAACAACTATTCATATGCAAACCATAATAACAACATCATAAGCATGAAGAAGATTGATTTCGGGAAAAAGACAAATGTTTCTTTATTGAAGATAACTAAAGTAAAGCAAGAAATGATATCACCTGAATCTTCCTCTTGCAGGCTCCAAGTAGAACCATCCTCCAAATTCGTCCAATCCCAAGTCTTCAAAAGGCTCCTTCCATGACTCACACAAGCATATCTCAACTAGTGAAAAGACATCATAACTCAAGGAAACAAGGGTTTCCTGTAATGGGGGAAGTGCTGGAAGCACAAGGATCTTCAGATCTGATCAGGGATAATCTCAACAGAGTGATTTTTCTCTCTATTCTCTCCTCCCTCAAGCCTTCCCATTGAAGCCTTTTTATACTTCTCCTAAAGTAGCTTTTAGTTGGGAATTCATTGGGAATAGTTGGGCCACGGGCACTAATAGTTAATCAACAGGTAAAACCCATGATCTCCACCTGAAATTAAGGAGATTTAATTTTTTTAAGTGTTTTAAGACATATACGCGGGTTTGGTATACACAGACCTGCATACACACGCGTTTAGCTTAGGCAATGTCGCGTATAGGGAGTAAACACTGTTTTTAAAGTATTTGGACCAGGTATGGAAGGAGGGGTTTCCCTAGGCCATGAGTGCAGCATCACAAACATAAAGAGTGAGATTTGGAGCTATAACACATATTCCAAGTGGTCTCTTGGACTCCAGTGGTTGCTCACATTCCACAGTAACCCATAGAGGATTTGGTGTCCAACATTCGTCCCTTAATCCAAAGGGGTATCTATGATTCCAAGAAGAGAGTTGTAATACAAATTGTGAAAAGATGCATGGCAGCACTAGGCTGAATGTGCTCTCTAAATTGTTGGTATAAGGGGGTGGTTTAAGGATGACCACCAACACTGGAATGCTTAGTGTAGTTCCCAGAACTCATCCAAGTCTAGCATGAAGCTGAGGTCTTATACTAGAGGAAGTGATCCTAATGTTTTAAAGAGGGAAAAATTCAAACTTGAAAGGGAGGCCTCACCCCACATAAGAAGGGAGAAACTCAACTTGAAAAGGAAGGTCTCAACCTATGATGGTTTAAGGATGATCACCAACTCTAGAATGCTTAATGAAATTACTAGAACTCTTCAAAAAATGGAAATAATTTGAAGTCTTCTGCTAGAGGAAGTGTCCCTGACTCTTTGAAGAGATGTCTCATCCCCGCATAGATTGTTTAAGGCTAATCATCAATCAAAGGCATGATCAGGGCCATGTTTGTCTCTTGCTACAACTCTAAATCTGGTATTGCAGGTTTCCGCTCAAGCCCACTTAATGTGGATTTGAATCTTGTAGATGACCATCACTCCTCCCCCATCAGATACAAGGTGAGAAGATGTTGAAAAATCAACTCCAAGACCTTTTAATAATCTAGAATAAATTATGACATATGACTGAAATATGTTCTTGGCTATTGAAGCCCATTGCCAAGAAGCAATCCATCCAAGATGAATCTTTGTTCTTGCAGGAGGCTTGTTTTTGAAGCATCTGTGTGAAGAATGAGTATGTTGACAACAATACTTGTATAGATGAAGATAAAAACAATGATCTTTCACATGGCCAACTCTGTCAAAATGTTGGCATTTAAAAATTTGTTGTGGCTATTGTGGAAGTGGACTAGAATATGAAACAACTGAATGTGAACTATCATGAAGAAATCTAGCACTCTAAAACTGGATGGGCTTTGAGTAATCTAGAATATCAAAGGACACATCCTTGTCATATCCAAGACCAGTTCTGCGCTTGTTATGGAAAATATCTTCCCAAGTACAGGCTTAATTTTTTATTCTGCGTGCAATTATTCTGCTTCATTGGGTACTAGATCTGAATCAACTTGTTGCTTATGGTAGTCCATTTCAATGTTCTGAATAGAAATAGGTTCAGAATGATGACTCTGCTATTGTAATTATTCCTTCTGCAATTGAGATTCAATCTACAAAAAATCAATTTGTTCTTGTGCATATTGTAGACAGATTCTAATGTCATCAAGGGATGATTTGTTGATTTCCACCATGTCATTAGTTGTAGAGTGTATTATAGTTTTCAAAAACTCTAATACTTCGTAAATTTTTCCATGCTCGACAAAATTGATGTATGATATGAATTACAGTAATGACACAAATGTTGTGCAAATATTCAAGGGCAAGATCAAGCTCAATGGAGATATAGAGCCTCTAGAAGATGATATTGAGTTGAAGGTGAAAACCAAAAAATAATGAGAACACCAATGAAAAGGGAAACACTGATCAAACAGGTTTGAATAAACAAGGCCAATTAAATGCAGAGGAAAATTCTAAAGTTTCCTATATGCAGTAATCAAGGAGCCCACACAATTGGTGTGTCACATTGCTCTTCCTTTGTGAGCAGGCTCTACAACTTCGACAATATGCATGATACTAGCCCATCACTTTATCCTGTGTATGCTATGCAGCTAAAGGCAAGGTGTCCCAATGGAAACCCTCCTATGAAATGTTGTTGAAAAATATAAACCTCAGGAATTTGGTTTTTTTTTTTTAAATTCCAGCGCGTTTATCAGGTTCTCATCTAGTCTCAATTTTATGTAAATGGAAAGGAAGCAACCTCTATCCATAAATTTGAGATGGGCTATCTCAAAATTTCTAGTGAATTAAACATTAGTCTATGTTGATGACAACCACCCTTCCTGCAAAAGAAAATATACGCTGGAAGTAATAATACACGCAAATTACCAGAGAAACCTATGTAAGGTCATCCTCCTCAACCTCATCTTAGATTTCAAAGTGTTCTCAAAAGGCAATATGGTGTTGTGATGATCCGAGTGAAGGTCAAAGACTTTAGAAAATCATCCTTAGTAAAACAATTATGTCACATAATTTGAACCACAGAGCACTTTAACTCAAACAAATAAATTGAAATATGCCTTTTACAGTTTCTACATTATACTCTCAACTGAAGCGTGGTCAAGCCCTTTCACTAAGCTCCTTGATCTTGCTAACACCTTGTCACCTGATTCTCTCAACCTCAAGGTGGAAGGATTTCAAGCCTCAGCAAAGTATCAATTCCGTCTATTCAGCTTCCTGGCCCGTTTAAGGCTCTCGCTACTTTTCAGTCATCAAATATCCTAACATTCCACAATAATAAGAACAAAATGGAAATGCCTTATACTAGCACAAGCCCTAAACCTATTGTCATCCAACAAAAAAAGTATGGAAGCAACCCCTCCAGTTCTCCTTCCACATCTTCGGGTAACAATAATTTGCAAACGAATGTTGTTGATGAAGTTTGAGAGTTTAATAATGAACAAGAGAAGCAACAATCAACTGGGGCTTCCCAACACGACTTTCAAGAAACCTAGAACATAATCTTTTGTGGGTGCTCCGATGAAGGTGCGCAAAGAGAATCTAGGTGAACACATTATGACATTGTATCAACTCCTCTCACCATTTGGAAAGACCAATACAACATCTGTTCTTCTTGAATCTATTGGTATCACCTTAAATTTGTATAATATCAGGTTCAGGTATTAAGCTCACCTTACCTCAAAGGAATTCCCTCCAACCAAAAGGACAAGCAAGGAGATCAGGCAAAATACAACCTTCGGAGTAGAGGATTATTCTTAGTTCTTGTATTGTGTACTGTCCATGTAGCCAACAACAATGGGGCATATTTCTGGACAAATATTAAAATAGGTATCACCATTGCTCTCAATCCACATAACTCTGCTTCAATTCCACATACTTGACTTCAATAGATAGGATGTTACTCCTTAAACACATAAGATGTATAAACTCAGTCCATTTTATGTACAGAGAATAAATAGTCGCTTCAATGTAGAGATCTGGCCATAAGCTTCACCATACAATTCAAATTCCAACCAACTCTCACGCTATTCAATTAATTTTAACACAGAGCTTTAATCATATTTTAGCACAAACAACCAATATACACCAGCCATAGCCAACGCATAGAATATGACATTTAATATCCATATTACATCACAACCATCAAAAAGGTGAAAAAGAGACATTATGTCAGATTTGATAGGTTAGTCAGAAAAACATTCTTGAATTTACCAAATTCCTGCAAAATATTTTTGGCAGAGGGGTGTCCAAACTTTCAGACAAATTTCAAAGTGTTAGAGTAGGTGCATAGTGAGGAGGAGAATTTTTCATGTCAGGGTGAAATGGAAATAAAATAATAGATGGAAGAGTTTAAATGCACACAAATGCCACAAAACTAGTGGCTCACACAAGATTGAGCAGGTTAGGAAGGTACCCATTATGATCCCATGTTAAACATGACAATGACAGAGACAGAATATGAAATGATAAAAAATTAGTTTCATATATTATTCACAATGATACATATATATAGTACATTGGTGTGACTATTGGATTCATATTCCAGGTGGTCTCTTCGACTCTATTGGTTGTTCACATTCCACACCAACTCATAGAGGATTAGGTGTCCAACAATGACAATATTGATAGTATAGCATTGTGCCTCTGAAAGATAACAATGTTATAACCTATAGTGGCCCTTCTCAAGGAGACAAGAATGGAGTAACAAAATATATTATTAAGGAATCATAAAATATGGAACAACAATGTTATCTATTTTGTTAGCTCTAGAGGGACCTCAAGTTGTTTGTGCACTTTGTGGGATCCTTGCCAACTTCAACTTCTAAATTCTCTCAAGATGACACATTGGATAACCTCGTCCTTCCTGAACCTGTCCACAAATCATATATGTGTTATCATCTAATGATATATATATGCTTTCTCATTTTAGAGAGAAGCAATCTTGTTGGAACTCCCTCATGCGTCTTAAATATTTTCAATTTGGCACTAATTTTGTATTCAGAGGGGATTTCAACACCATATTAATATAAAATAATATTAGCCAATGTTGAAGCATTTTTGATAAAATGTACTAAATACAAATTTTCTTATCTTATCTATATTTTATGAACGTAATTAGACTAGAGCACCTCTTCATTCCACTCCAATGGGGAAGTCAAGATGTAGTCCATGTCTAATATGAGAAGGACAATGTTAATGTTGCATGACAAGAAATGTATTCTGAAGGTCATATTTATTGCATGGAGACCAAACCTCATCTTTACATGTCCACACACACACACACACACACACACACATATATATATATAATGAAGGTAGCATGTCTATTTGTGACTAGATTCTCTCTTCCCTGTCCTAGACTTATGTAGCTTCTCTCATTTATAGAATGAAGAAGATCTGTTTTTTCTCTTCAAAAAAGAAGTAGCATGTCTCCATTCACAGCTACATAATTAAACAATAAACGTAATAGACATAGATTCTATGTTAGACTTGCCTCAAAATTTAAAACAGAAAAATACCTAATTAGAGAGAACTTGGATAAAATAATCGTATATATGATCCTTATAAAGTTTACATGTTGCACTACTTCAAAGTACCCATTCACACAACCATCAACTTTATTTATTATCATAAAAATACATTTCTTAATTTTCTTTTTTCAGTTTCAAAGGCCAATTTCTATATTTTAAGAAATTCATGTAGACTGAGATACATCACCATTGTGACCCAATGGGGCTTAGGTAATGCAATGGATATACATAAGATTTATCTAATTTAGGGTTGTCAGGGATCAAATCAATAGAGGTAAAAATTTTAGTCTTGGAGTGTATAACTTCAGGAAAGGTTTTAACCTCAAGGGATTTGATCTATTTCCAACTATCATAGATATGGACTTAGATGGATATAGGCTAATTCCAATTATTTGCAAATGATCATTATTATGTATATGTTTGAGGTAAATGTTAAACGTTGATATTTATATGTTTATTATTGTGTCTTTGTTTGAGGATTTAAAGTGATGACATGTAGATACAATCTTATTTTTACATGGATTGAGAATGGTGAGTTCATAAATTTGAAATTGGCCACTATACACACATATTGTAAGAGATTTTTTGAAATTAGGTCGTTGTTGAAAAGCTTTGTTGAGATCCTTTGGCTTTAAATCATATTTTGTTTTTTCTACATTTGGTCATCGTTAAAAAGCTCAGCGGTGGATTTACATTATCATGTTTTTCTTTTCTTGTGTTTTACAATTGTTAAAAAGTCCTTTTGTTGATTTACATTATGTTTCGTTTTCCTAAGTTGGCCTTATCTTTCTCTTCTTTAATCATTGGATGCTTTGAATTGTTTGTGAGTAGTTTGTGTGTTTGTGTTTGGATGTTAATGTTTTTGGATATTATAGTCCTTGTGTGGTATTTCTATATGTATAAGTAATTGTCTATGTTCATCGAGAAGTGAGATATTTTATCAACAATTAATTTAATTTAGAGAAGAATCTTCGACGAAAATCACATAGAGATAAATATTTTTTTTTGGTCGATGCGTTTCGAACCAACCAGTGTGGTTCATCGTCAGGACAAGTTGAATGAGCAGATCTTGCTATGCATTATAAATAGATTGGGCAGAATATCCAGGTAACAGCTAGATTTGACTAGGAAACAACGAGTTAGACCAAAATATTTATTTATTTATTTATTTTTATTCAAATCAGTTAATTCGGTTATTAATTTACTTATTAATGTAAATAGACAATTTTTTAAATATATATTAAAATAAGTGAGTTAATATACTATAAGCATAAAATAATCGAGTAATTAAAAATAGATAATAGTTGACTATATTTTAAATAAATATAAGTTAATTATATTTCAAATAGAATATTAGATAAAGGGAGATTTAAATCCTAAAATAAATTAATTATAAATCAACGAGGTTATATAAATATAGAATAGTTAATTCTAAAATATATATAAATAAATAAATAAGTTTCATATTCATAGTCAAAGAATAACTTGATAAAAGTATTTACTTAATAGTTATTAAGGGTAAAAATTACTATATTAGTTTAAAAAATAAAAAATAAAAATTAAATAAAATTAAATAAAATATTAATTTTAATTTAAGAATCAAAGAGCTTGCCAAAAAATAAAAATAGAAATAAAAATAAATAAATAAATAATATATCTATATATATATATATATATATGAAAAAATAATAATAATAATAAGAGAACCTAAGGATCGGATTCCTAGTGTCCATCTTCCATATGTTCAAGGGACCACGGATAGGATTGTGAGGATTCTTAAGAAGCACAATGTCCCCGCAACCTTTAGACCTCTTAACACCATTCGTAAGTCCCTCAGATCTGTGAAGGATCCTATCGACCCCAAGGACATGAAAGGTGTTTATATTATTCCTTGTTCATGTGGGACCCCCTATATCGATGAGACTGGTCGCTCCATTAACCAAAGGATTAGTGAGCGTGCAGCGAACCTCAAGCATATGAGAACCAAGTCTTCCACTTTAGTAGAGCATGTGGAGAAAACCAATCACCATGTCTGCATCGAAGAAGCTAGTGTGATTGCTAGAGTGTCGCAATTCCATCATCGGAAATTTAGGGAAGCCCTTGAGATTGAAAAAAGGCCAAACAATCTCAATAGAGAGGATGGCTAGAAAATTAGTAGTTGCTGGGTCCCAACCATCTCCTCCTAGTCGTTTTCTCCCTTGAGTGTTTTTTTTTCAAGTTCTTTGATTCTTAAATTTCAAATTAATATATTTTATTTATTTATTTATTTTATTATTATTATTATTATTATTATGTATTATTATCATTTATTTATTATATTTTTATTCTTAAATTTAATATATATATATATATATATATATATATATATATATATATATATATATATATATATATATCTCCAAGCTCTTGATTAAAATTAACATTTTTATTTATTTATTTATTATTATTTATTATTTACTAATTAATTAATTAATTTATTATTATTATTATTATTATTATTATTATTATTATTATTATTATTATTATTATTTATTTATTTATATTTATATTTCTATTTCTATTTTTTATTTATATTTTTATTTTTTGGCAAGCTCTTTGATTCTTAAATTAAAATTAATATTTTATTTTATTTTATTTTATTTTATTTTTATTTTTTATTTTTTAAACTAATATACTAATTTTTACCCTTAATAACTATTAAGTAAATACTTTTATCAGGTTATTCTTTGACTATGAATATGAAACTTATTTATTTATTTGTATATATTTTAGAACTAACTATTCTGATGATGATGATGATGATGATGATGATGATGATGGTTACCGTCCACTGAGACCAAATAATGATCTATCGGACCTAAAAAGACAAATTATTTATTTTGATTTAAGATTTTATTCCTATGCTCAAAAAGCTTGGAGAGAAGCCTCCCGAGTTCACTATAATTTTGGCATTGTAAAAGGCTAGGAAGGTCAGTATTGTAACAAAGGTTGTGAAAATGAGATCTAATGTGGTTGTATGCAAGGCACTCTAAGAGGAAGTGGTTTTCATCCTCGATGCTCCTATTCTCACAAATATGGCAGATCCTTTCCATCCATGGCATTTTAGGAACTGCCCAGCAGCCAGTTTCACTATGGAGCTCATGAGAATTCGTTCTAATCTTTGCTATATTAATTTTCTTCTTTGAGCTAGTTAGAATAGAGAGATAGTTTTGATCTTGAAGGGTGGGGTTGATGACCTTCTTATAATAACTTAATTTTCTTTTAGACGCTAAATCTTTCTCACACCACAATTTTTCTTTGAATTTAGAAGTAACAATATCTTTAATGTTATTTATGTTTTGCAAAGCATCATTCTCATTGATCTCCCAATAGTTTAACCAGGCCCTTGTGTCCTTATGCCATCCTCGGTTAAGCCTTAGGTGGTTTTGGCTGGAATTTAAAGCTAGCTTAGGAAGTCTATGATTGTCTATGTTATTGAGCTTGTGCTTGTACAACAGAAACCTGAGCATAGCTAGGCTCTCAATAGGAGAAAGTCCCGCTTCTATAAGGAGAATAGGATAGGGTGTATTACTTTTAATTTTCAGGTTATAAGTTATAAAACGCTTCTGGATTTGCTCAATCTTCCTCCATGAATCTCTGGAGATGCTGCAGCCCCAAACTTCACAGCCATATAAGATAACAGGAATGACTAAAGTTTCAAAGAGGAACTTATTTTTATCCCACATTACGAGGTTTGCTATTTTACAATTATTTTCAAGACCAAAATAAGCTTTCCATCCCCCATTGATCCTTTTCTCAATGCTATGCTTCCAGTTGAGCTTGTGATGGATATCAATTCCTAGGTACTTGATTATTTTCATGTTATGATTTTTTATGGAACCATTTTTAAAAAATAAAAACTAATCTATATTTTTTATTTAATCACATCTCCATTTTCTATATCTCTTAAAAATGGATCTTGAATAACATTTTAATGAAAGGTTCATAAATATATTTTTCCTCAAATAAACATTTTGAAGATATTTTTGTATGAAATACTTTTACATATTCTATATTTGATTAAATTTTGGATCAAGGTCAACAAAAAATGATAAATGAGAAATGATGTTAAAATTTTGATTAAAATGATAAATGATAAATGGTAAAATCTTAAATTAAATTGTTCATATATGCCAATCTTTAAAAGAAACAAAATACTCATCTTCATCAAGATGTTGAAATAATTCAGTTTTAATGCTCATAAAAGAGTGTTGGTCATTTTATGTGAAAATGAAACTATAAACTGGAATGATGTAGTTTAGGGACAAGATCTTTTTTATTCTCATTCATTGGGATGAAGAATTAATTTAATTTTATTGTTTATGAAAGAGTGTTGGTAATTTTATGAGAAAATGAAACTATAAACTAGAATAATGTAGTTTAGGGATACTTTAATTTTAATTTGTATACTTGATCAAAATAATTTTCTAATGAATATTCATTCATTCTCATAGAATTTTATTTTTTTCCAGTTTTGTGAATTTTATTATATTATATTTGCAAAAGATTAATTTATTTGCTAGATTGCTAGGTAAATGGTGTATAGAACTATAAAATATTCAACGATCGACATCATATTCATTGAAATTGTACAATATTCGAAATTGAATTATGAGTGTACAATTACTTTAACTATTTATCTCTTTCATTCAGTGTTCTTTGTAGTGTATATTCAATATATGGAAGATGGGATAAAAACTTAAATATTCATTATATTTGTACTATAATTTTAATTCAAATTAAAATGCATAAATAGAACCAATGTCAATAAAATCACATTAGGAAACTAGATTGTCTTTAACTTAAATTTACAATTCCAAAAGCTCTGTGTTAAATCTTCAAAAGGAACCAAAATATAGGATGTCAACACACTAAAATGTTTTACTCATAAAAAAAATATTCTTTATAATATGCATCTAATTTTTTTTCTTTTTAAAGCGTGTATATATGTGTGTGTGGTCATTATATATTTTTAAATACATGTCAATATTATTTAACCATGAATATTGAAATAATTTATTTATAACCAACAATGATTTTATTATTAACAATATTTTTAAAATATCACATAATTGAATGAATTATGCATCTCCCTCTTATTACTTTTATTAGAAAATAATTGAAATTTTGAGCATGAGGTTCATAAAAACCTTTTTATGCCCATTAACATGCGGAAAATAAAAATGAAATATTATTTAAATAGAAAAATAATATCAGTTATAAAAGTATTATAAAATGTAGTACCACTCACATGTGTTATGGGTTGTTGATATTGCAAGCCATGTCTCGTTGTGTGTACCAGCATATGATCTAGTGTGAGATGATGTGAGCCAGCGTGTTGATGCTACATGTAGGCTATGTGAGCCTACATTTTTGAAGTAAAAAAGGGGGCCATAGTCATGCTGTAGGTTGAAATATCACCAAAACCAGTAGTTAGGAGGAGAGCTAAGATCAGATCTCTAGACACTTATTGTGCATGCAGCGAAGGATATATTGCAGTGAACTAGTGTATTGAGTGGCTAACCTATACACTGGTGTGTTGAGCAGCTAATCTACATTCTAGTGTGGTGAGTTGAATTTCATGTGGTGCATTGACCAGTGCATCTATCGTTTAGTGAAACGTGCACCAAAGTGTGATTATTTGTTGTTTGATTGGAAAAACACATACAAGCTCTAGTCTTGCTTTGGGCACTGAAATGTCTGGAGGCATCAAAGGTGTTCATGCTCAAGATCTTCATATTTTGAGCTCAAGGGGAGGGCTGAGAATAAAAATGACCCCAGACAGGGGAAATTATGTTAAGGATGTCTACATATCCAATGTTATAGTGAAAAATTTGAATGTTGGTATTTGCTATTGGGTTTTATAATGATCATCCTAATGATAGATATGATCTAAATTATCTTCTAGATATACAAAGGTTATCATTTAAGGGCATTTTCAGTGATGAAATAAAAACCATAGGTTCCATTGGAGGCATCCAAAATGCTCCCTTCAAATATATTTTCTTATCAATCATTCAGTTCAATGTTATATCAGAGCCTTTCTGGAACTGCTCCTATGTGGGAGGATTCTTAGAGTCGGTGTATTATGAACCATGTACACAGCTTGAACCCCAAATCCCTCATTACTCGCCCGTATGTTATCCTTCTTATGTCAGTAACACATTTAAGGTCGATTGGAATAAAGCCAATTTGTAAGCTACCAGTATTTGATTGTGTTCTTTAATGAGTTATAGGCCCGATTCAGGAATCCCATTATTTATACATTTTTTTGAGATGTTTGTATTATGGTTATTTAAATGGAATTTTATGCCACTCTCGATAGTATTCTAGTTGTCTACTATATTTCACAATTGTTTTCATTTTTATATCCAATGCCTCCTCCTCCTTGTATCCAATATTGTATAAATTATATTTATTTCAACTAAATTGTTCTTCCCTTGCTAATATGAACAATAATTATGTCCCTATTAAACTCGTAATTTGTAAAGTTCATTGACATTCCTGTTACATCTAGTCAATAAAAGCCAAGACATTCATTTTCTACTCTAAAATTTATGATCAATGGGAAACAAGTTGATCATTATTCTTATCTGCAGGGACTAGTCAAGAAAAATGTGTTCGTATCAGAAAATCCATTTGTAATTTTGGTATGTTGGAATATTTTACTCAAATTATTTATTTTCTGTCATCTTTCCACAAAATTTTACAAGATTGAATATGGTTGTGGTGTCTTTCATATTAATTTGTTTAAGTTGTTCATTCTCTTTTCAAATCAATGTGCTCAATTTTAAGACAATTGTGTGCCATCATGTACAATTTTCCATAATTATAAAACCTATAAGGTAGTTTTTTGAAGCATTGTTTGAAATTTCAAGTATGATGAGAAGGGTTAGTTTGCAAAGCTAATTTATAGTTAGGATAGAAATATCCAACGGGATTAATATCTTTCAAGTTTAGTCGTTGTATTCCACTGCAGAGAAAATTGCATGAGATATATCATCTCTCACATGATAGCTACATATGCTACTTCCAACTTTCAAGTATTGAAGATGAACCATATCCAAAGTAATTTTCTCCTCCAAATTAAAGACTATAAATGGACTTAAATACTACTTGTAAACTTTCTTTCTTTCTCGACATTTAACTCATAGAAGGTACCTTCTTTTCATTTTCACAGATGATAAACTTCACTACATGCTCCTGGAATGTTATGCTTTCTAAAAGGTGTGTAATTCATGAAATGCTAATTTAAAATCTTAGTGTGATAACTGAGCAATGGAAGGTTGTTTAAATTTCCAATTGTTACTATCTTGGATGCTTCTATTTTTGTAAAATATTACTATAATATAATTGTATAGCATGTATGAATCTCGTAAATAAATTTTGGCTTTACCTAAAACAAAAAAAGACATTTGAATCCTTTCCAGCATGAAGTTTTTGATCCCTTTGGCGAGAACTTGGATTCCTATTAAGCATGGAGGAATTTTTAAGCCATGAGCTTCACCAGATCAAAATAAGGTTTTAAATATTTCATGAACTTCATCACAGTGCATATTTTTGTTCACTATATTTACAAAATTCACTCTACTTGTAGCTACTTAAACTTGCAAGGACTAGACTTGGTCGCTATTAGCTTTCCTTTAGGCACTTGTTGAATGATGAATGAGCATTATCTGATATGATAGTGAGTGATTTGTGGGAGCAACTGAGGATACATATTACATCAGATAGAGATGGTTCTTCTACAATGCAATAAACTATAGTGATCCTTATTTTTGGGCATAAGTTAAGTATGTTTTTTTGTTCACAAATACAATTTATAACATGATTGTGTTTGAAAATTTAGATCAACGAATGCTTTGGTCGGTTTATGAACAAATGGACACCATGCTAGGCCATCTTAAGGACATTATTGAGCTAGGAGATGTAAAACTGTGTGACTAAATTCTACATAGAGGTGAAGAATGGTGGGTGAAGCAAAATTTCCACTTGAAGCCTTAGCATATCTCCTTACACCAAAATGATTTGCTATGTCATGGTTGGAAACACCATGGGGTGAGGAGGAAACCACACATGGATCCAAAGGTTAAAAGTGATTACATCTAATTAATAGACAAGTTTGTCCCTAGCGATGAGTGTGATATCATACAACAACAATTGAGCATAGTCATCAATATTGAAAGACTATCATTGTTCCCATTAAACTAGAGAATTGAAGAAGATGGCTTATCTTTAGTGGTGCAACATGTATGGTGGTTTTTCTGTACAATTGTAATTTTTAGTGAAATGTGTGCTTTAATAGGTTATGAATACTTGAAATAGTTTACCATCTACATAGTTCCATTGTAGAAAAACATGCTAAGGTGAATAATTAATGTAAGAACAAGTAGCATTTGTATAATGGACAACTCCAAAATCTCTCTAGGTTTTATATTTTTCAAATTTAAGTTTATATTGGGATAATATGCAAGAATTTATGATACTAGGGTTATAGTGTGTTTGACGAAGAATGTAAAGTTGAGGTGACATTTAGATGGACCACTTTATTATTTTGTTTTCTTTGCATTTTCCAGATCCAAAAGAAAAAAAATAAATAAATAAATAAATTATGATTTTATTAACTCATTGTCAAGTTTACCTGCAACTTTGCTTTAATATAATCATCAATCATTTGGGTTTAAAAGAAAAAATTTATTATAGTGACCTAGTTAAGGAGTGTGCATCTTATTTAACCCTAATATGGGTAGAAAAAATGTGTTGCTACATCCAATGAAAATGATATGGAGGGAAAACTAGGAATCAAATACTTTCAAGTGGTGATCTAAATACATAAGTAAGAAGATCTCCAAAATTCCATCTGATTGACACATGAGATTTCAAGTTTTATTCATCTTAGAGAGACACATATGATTTTGAACTTTTTACCTTTTGATTTCTTATTGGATGTCGTAGGTGAGCTGGATGTGAAATGATTACTTAGAGAACCAGTTGTGCCACTGAAATATTCTTTCCCATAGTTAATAATACAAGTATTTTGCAAAATTTTCATTTGGGTCATTTTGTAACTTCTTGAATAATTTTATTTAACCATTTCAAAATTTTTAATAAATATGAAAACCACATGTGATGAAGAATGTAAAGTGAATGGGGTGACATAAAATGGTGAAACTTTCATATGTACAAAAGTTGTTTGTGATCTATCATATCTACCTAACAAGGTAATTTTACTTGCATGATCTAAAAATTAAAGGAAATTTTATTATAGCATAGTTGTATAATATTCCTATGTCATGTTTCCTAAGATATTTTCTTGAGTCATGTTAAGAATATTGGTATAATTTATTGAGCAATTTGTATCATGAGCCACCCCATTTACACTTGATATTTTTTCTTTTATTTTTATTATAGCATAGTTGTAGAATATTCCTATGTCATGCTACTTAACATGTTTTTTTTAGTCAGGTTAAGAATATAGGTAAGTTCTCTCCAACAATTTTCATCATGAGCCACGCCATTTTGAATACAAATGATTCAAAACCAATGTGGATTATTTTGTCTCAAAACAAACTTGAACACAAACATGATATGTATATCCTTTGATATCATATTTTGTCTTTTCAAAAATCATATTTTTTTCCTTATGCTCTTCTAGATGAACATGAGAAATTCATATTTTCCCCTCATTACAGACCATAGTTTCTTAATAACAAGGTTTTCCCATAGAAATTTATGCATGAGATACATGTAAATGCATGAATGTAGATTTATGATTGTGATTATAGGATTTTATCGTACCCTCTACTTTGTAATTTACATGACTTTTCTTCACCTTTCATTTTGTAGGTATGTATTTTGTTGTTCCCATTTACATACTATTTCTCAAAAATAAAAATACATTCCATTTGTCTCAACAAAAGCATAGACTAACCAACCTGAGAAAGAATTACAACTAGGATTAAATTTGCCTGGAGCAGTTGATGAGATTTTTTTTGAAACTTATGACATATATGAACCTATTAATGAACCATATCTTGACAATTTATTCATATTAAAAGTAAATGGTCTTCCCATATTTTCTTTGAATTTTTCATTTATGTATGGATATATTTTTATTATCAAGTCTAGGAAGGTACAATAATGTAGAGTTTTTCTTCCTTTAGAGCTATGATGTAACTACACATTTTGAGACAGTGGTTCAAGATGTTTTTGTTAAGTAAACACAAATCAGAGGAAAGATAGAGTCACTATCTATTTACACTTGATCATTTTTTATTTTATGTTTCTGCAAGTTTATTTTAGCTGTTTCCCTTAACAATCTTGATTTTTTTGCCTACTCTTAATTCCTATTTTTTGTTTTTTTCTTCTATCTCCTTTGCTTTTGCAGGTATTATATCTAAGTGTCGATCTCAATGCTACAAGTGTTGCGCACAAGTAATTTCTAATGTTCCAAGCTTGATTATCTTCGATTGTAATGCTAGGCTACATCCATCTTCTAGATATGGTCAAAACTAACCTCATATATCACTATAAGCTTAATTTGTGAAGCTTATTTCTGTATCAAATTATTGACATGAATTTTTAATTAGCTACGCCAATGCTTAGCAAGTGTTACAATCGAGCTAAGTCTTTTAAACAGTATATGTCAATGATCTCTTTTGAATATTTAATCTATCTTCTTTTCTTGTAGTAATTTATATAGTAAAAGAAACTTTAAATATATGCAAAGTTTGAATTTATATATATGGGTGCATACTGTATATACCTACCGACAAGTAACTATGCATGTCCAACAAGATCAATGATTCGTAGAGCATTCTTGTAGTCATTTGTATAAGATAACATGTTCTTATCATGTGCATATTCTAGATGTCACATTATGATATGTGATTGTATATATATATATATATATATATATATATATATCTATATATATATATATATATATATATATATATATCTATATATATATATATATATATATATATATATATATATATATATATATATATATATATATATATATATATATATATATATATATATCTAATTACTTAAACCATGTTTACACTTCATGAAATTGCAAATTTTATTACCTCTTGATTACTAATGGAATGATTCATGTATTGTCTATTTTTTGCTTAATTTCCATGTTTTAGGTATTCCCTTTGTTTTTTCTTTCTATTCCATGTAAGGTTGAATACTAAGTTAAGGTGTTCTTTGGTATGGCGATGTTTTATTTGCTCTTTTTATAGAGGCCATCTAGACACATTTTGGCCACCGTCACCCAACTGAAGAAAAATTGTTCAATTTTCTTTCTTTTTTGGCGAAAATGGAATTGGTATTGGTCATGTTGAGATATATGTTGTATAAATCCTTTATAGTCTACTTTAGTTCATATTCTAGTGTTCATTGTCTTTCATGTCTTATATTCTGCATTGTATCTTCATTCAATTTTAGAAGAGGGATTGAATATTGATGGTAAGAAGAAGGAATTGAAGAAATAGGAGAACAATAAAAATGGAGTAACAAATGCAGAAAGAGAGAGAGAGAAGAGAATAAGTCTAATGATACCCTTAAAGTAAATATCTCGCATGAGACACAGACATACAGACTGATGGTTAAGTCTTTAGAGTCAAGGAATTCATCTGCAATTCCTTGGCAACATAATGATAATATTTTGAAGTGATGAAACAATATTTCATAAGTAAATTGTAGTCCAACCAATATTAAGTTGGAAAGTCATCATGTAATACTTGAAATTTCATATAATATAATTTATGTCGTTCAAATTATTTATATTTGTACTTAATATTATTTAGTATTTTAATTAACATATGTAACTTTGCATTTTCATATTACATGAGCATGCACATTATATGATATTTTTTTCAATTTAGTCATAAAATCATACTAATTAATTTATGTTTATTAATAATGAGAACATAAAATCAATCTAAAACTGCTAAATTAGTAGTTTATATTGATTAATGATGAAAAAAATAAAATGAATATACAACAACTAAATTAGTCATTTATGATGATTATTAATGAAAGTAAATGAAAAGAATATAAACTACTAAGTCAATAATTTATATAATGAATATGAAACTACCAAAAAAAGATAAATGACTATTATAAATGATAAATTTGTGATTATTAATGATGACTAAATATTGCATATATACGACTATTAGTAGCTAATTCATAGAATCTTATTACATAACTAAAATTTAGTTATTTTGTTGGTCATTAATTAGTTTCAAACGATGACTAAAATTTTCATATATATGACTATTAGTACCTAATTTATAGTATCTTATAATGATACCAATAGTTTAGCCATATTTGTTTGGTCATTAATTGGTTTTCTCAAGTGATCATCTAGTAGTATATGTTATTGTGTATTTGGTCCTTAACTGTGGAAATTAATGACTAAATAAATGACTAAACTAATGACCACATTTATGACTAAATATACTACTAGATGATAAAATTGAGACAACCAATTAATGTTTATTATTAATATGTCTAAAAGTCGGCCATGTTATAAGATATTGCAAATTAACCACTATTGACCATCGACTAAAAAATGGTCATTTATGTGAAAATTTTAGTTACTTTTTTAGTAAATAATTAGTCATTTTGTACTAGTGACAACTAGTATTTACTATGTGTCTCATCCCTGGATTCTTAGGCTTTGTGAATAATAATGAGACCACACCACTCAACTTCAAGTCCATCTAGAAATCCAACTCAACCAAATAAAAGAGAACCCACCACACCGTGGCTATCCGAAAATGCAAAGGAAAGGTTGGAGAACACTGTCACACCTAGGAAAACCCATGACAATGACAAAAATATAACCAAGAACACACGTGCATGTACCATGCATGCCACATCTAGCAAGGAAATCACACATGTAAATCAATACATGCAAGTAATCCTGTTGTAGCTTCTTGATCTATACTTCCTTGCTTGATATTTTCTTCCCTTTTCCATCTTTGTCCTTCCTTTAATTTTCCTTGATCCAATACTTGAATTCTCCAAGAATTATCTAAGTGTTCAAGAGTGTGAGAGAGAGATAGTATAAAGAGAGATCTCCAATACTGAACTAAGAAAAATGTGTACTGAAAAACTACCAACTGATCCTCAGAAGCCTTTTTATCAATAAGGCCTCTAATTTCTTCAATTTTCCATTATTTTCCTTAATTTTCCTCCTCACATGCAACCAATAACCTTTCACCTTTATTTTCTCCTAATTTCCATTATTTTCATAAATAAAATTCCAATTAATTCCTCTTTCCTTTCCAAAGCCTTTGCCAAACTCCCTAGCCATAATAAACCAGATGAAGACCCACACTCGGATGTTTTTCCAAACATTAACCTTGGAATATGTGTTCCATGACCTTGGTATTATGTTTCTTTTTGCATGGAATTTTTACCAGGGCTGTTACAAAACCCTCTCCCTTGGGGGAACACTGTCCTTGGTGTTCAATGACAACTATAACTAGAAATATAGCTCAAAAGCCAAAACATATAGCTCATTGAGCTTTATAACTCATCTTGTTGCAATATTTATAATGATCAACATGTTGAGAACATGACAATGATACCATTTACTGGAGCTTTATAAAACAAATCATTACGATATTTACAATACCAACCACATATATACTCGTGCACATTTTCTTCAACCAAAAAATAACCATACTATCTATTTAACTTTATAAATCCATCTCGATAGAATATTTACAATAATATACACATGTACACATATACACATTTTTTCTAACTAGAAAATAAAAGGATATGATTCCCTTATCTACAACAAGGGAATCCAGAGGCTCACACCTCCACCCTCAAAAGTAGTTCCAGGATTCACCTCCTTCCAAAGAAGTCTAGAATCCACTACCTAAGTTAATGTCCGCATCCGATGTCTAGTGCTGCAATCTCACACTATTTTCCTCTCAGTGAATAGTTACTGACTCATTGTTCCAGGGCACACTCCAAATGTGCATCTAATTCCATCTGGAAATGTTAAAGACAAAAAAAAAAGCCATCTCCTGACCTTCCCTTCTCTGCTATAGAGTCCCTTAGAAAATTCAGTCATCCTCTTCCGTGCAATCACTCACCTTCAATGTTCCCTGATATCCCCTATCTTGAGTGATCCATCCCTTGGCAAGGCTTCCTCGCATCGTAAGGTCAAACAACCAATGCATATACTTTCCTTAAAAACATCATACCGGTCATAACATGCTAATGGATATCAATGGACGCTATCAAGTACCAATATCCCACAATCGCCCATCTCTTAAAGTGTTTTACCAAGATACTACTTCCTATTCCATTTTCTTTAGCTTCTGTTGCTAATTCATTCTTGCAATTAGTTCCAACCATCCAACTGGGAATTTTCATTCTCTCTTGTACCAAGCACATAGTTTCCATTAGATTCGAAATGAATTGAAATAATTGACATCATACCTCATCGGTGGCAGTCAATAAGGTACACTTACAATTATGTTTAGTTCCTGTCACAACAAGTCAAACTAGTTGTTTGATCAAATCATCATGTATAAACATATCACATTCAGTTAGCTAAAAAGAAACCATCTTAATCAAAATCATAGATCACATGTCATCATCATAAGCCAGAATCATAGATCACATTCATAATAAAACTAAAATAAAATATTGATAATTATGATTTAATCGATCCTTTTGATATGCACACCGGATCAATTGCCACACCTGAAAAATATCCAATGCCTTTTCTTCAACCACATACAAATACACATATTGTGTATCACACATATACAACCATGCATGGAAAATAACACCATACAATACATGGACCTATAGCTGACATACAAAACATGCACCTAAACCTAGTGTACAACAAAACACATACACCTGCATCTAGTGTACGAAATAACAAATAAACCTACACCCAGCGTACAACACAATACAATACATACACCTACACTCAATGTACAATGCAATACATATACATACACAGAGTACAAGATAATGAACACTCATGTCACGATATCACAAATACATAATGCACATACACAATACCACACATATACAAAACAACATGTACAACATGCACACAATACCACATGTGCACAATACAACATGCAAACAATATCACATGTAGAATAATACCACATGCACAACATGTATAGAGTACCTCTTGTACACAACACCACTTGCACAATATGTACACAACATGACATGTCCACAACACCACGTGCACGACCTGTACACAACACGACATGTACACAACACCACCTACACAATGTGTACACAACACCACTTATAAACAACACCACATGCATCACATGTACACAACACCACCTACACACAACACCCCACGTACAACATGTACATGGCACCACATGCACACAACACCACATGTACATAACACCATATGTACAATATGTACACCATGCCATATGTACATAGCACTGCATATGCAACGTGCACAAAGCACCACATGTTCACAACAATGCATATCCAACGTGCGCACAACATCATATGTACAGAACACCATTTTATACAACACTGCATAAAAAACACGTATACAACACCATCTACTCATAGCATTGTATAAAAACATATACGCAAGAACATATGTACATAAAATTGCATAAACAACATGTACCCAACTCTATCTATACATAGGATTGCATAAATAACATGTATATAACACTATATATACACAACACCGCATGCACACAACATCGCAGGTGCAACATGCACAACGTATACACAACAATAGTATCACACATCTAGAGACCACACTGTCTTTAGCAAGCAACCTTGCTTCAAGTGTCTTTCCACTATCCATGCGTGTCCCCGCATGTCACAGAATACACCGCTTTCATTCCATTGATGTACCCCTCAACATTACCTGCCATAGCATAAACATATACATAGTATAAGCATATAACATAAATTCATATCCACATGATACTGACCTTATAGATCTATTAGGGTTACTCTTCCCACTTGACTCATAAGACCAAGAACCTCTTCATGCCATTCACTTGCATAAGCAATCAATCGTCCACAATAATGATTCTTGATGACCCTCTCAGACAATAGGACACATACATACATATATATATCTATATATCTATATATATATATATATATATATATATATATATATATACATATATACATATACATATACATATACATATACATATACATATATATATATATATATATATATATATAATCATGATCACAACATAATTACCAGATATCATAAGGTCTACGTTAAGAGAACTACCTTGATCTATTTATAACATGTACAACATCGAGAACAATGGTTTCCATCTTAGACAAGGGATTTGTTATCTTAAGCACATTTACTTTAACTTTCCTACTACTTTTCTCATGAATGTTCTTCCATTGTCCATTTACACAAATGTACCCAACCAAGCTAACCATCTATCATATTCTCACCTTCATCTTCCCTTTACTCATGCATTGGGCTTCATCCAAGTCTTACATTACTTGTTGGCTTCATCCATCTCTTCCCAAACTCAATTAACTTTCCTCTTTCCCAACCAATTCTCAAGAATCTCAAAACATAAAGGAAAGAATGAGAAACAAACTAGAAGAAGATTATGAAAAAATAATAGTAATACGACACCACAAACAAAGTGGCATGATCATGCACCAAGCATAAACAAATCTACAATGAAGTGCAACAAATCACAAAAGACCAAAATCACAGGACTAGCAACAACACCATGACTCAACCACATGGGTTCCCAAGGAAAGCTCAACCCAAGCCTTCTTCAAGATTTTATAGTAGTTTATTTTTCCATGCAATCCCTATATCATACTTCCATAAACACATAAATGTTAGTGTATAAATAAATACAATGGTATAGTAGTTATCTTACCTTGTTATGCCAAGCACATTTCCTTATAACTAAACACATCTATGCAATCTCTCAAGGGAGTACAAACCCCTTGATGGATCAAGCTACAACTATAAACAAAATTTTATACCTTTCAAATATGTGTTCATGGATATAGCACATACCCACATAATGTCAAACAAAATCAAGGTTAAGAAGGCTTCTTGTATTAAAAGCACTCGTTCGTTTGGAATTGTCATTTCTAATCATAACCAAATGAATTCTCACAAAATTCCTTTATTTTAGCTTTTACCTTGCTACAATTGAGTGTTATTACATGCTATGACATCACCCAACCATTATTTATATATAAACAAATCAAGTGTTACCTTGTCATGTTAATAGGGTAAAAGCATGTTAATGTGTCTCATTATATGGCAAAAGCAAAAAAGTACTCAAATGAAAAAACATAAAAAGGAAAATAATATAAAAATATCAATTAAATTAGTTGAGTTTCGTACTTGTTAATTATAAAAAATAAATGCTAAATTTGTAACAAAGCTAACTCACAATAAATTTTGGTAAAAGCTATAGTGAACCTATTTAATGGGTTTAGAAAATATAAATAATGTTATAAAAAGTAAATACTAAATTTGCAAATAAGTCAACTGATAGTAAATATTGGTAAAAGCTATGGTTAATCACTCACAAAATATAAATAACTTTATGTGAAGTTAAATGAAATGCTAAAACTCTTTAAATATATATATAAAATAGAAATAGAATTTCTAAACAAATAATTTTCTATATTATATTTTGAATAATATAAAATACGTTATTATAATCATAATTAAAAAATTTATTATAAAAAATATAAAATATATTTTAAAAATTTTCAAAAAATAACTTTAACATTTTGTTATATGTTATTTTCAAATTTCTATTAAAAAAAATTGATTTAATAAACTTGAAAGGGTAGTTTCTTGGGTCGCGGTTTTACATATACGAAAATAAGATCATTTTTACTAGTATTTTAATAATAATTAAAAAATATGCTTATTTTTTATTTTTAAATTTGTTTAGCAATCTTTAGAATGTTTACAACACATCTCTTAAAGAAATTGGAATTAAAAAACATAAATCAATAGAGAAATGGGGGGTCGCGGTTTTGCCACTACTTAAAAATTTATGTAAAATATTAATGATACCTTTTAAAGAAAATGAATAAATTAGATAAAAATTCGATATTAAATTTTAGAAAAAATATGACATGAAATTGAATTTAAATTGACATGTTTTGTCTTCTTTTACCACCACCTAGTTTTTGATGATTTTGTAATTTTAAGAGTAAACATTCCAACTCCATTTATTTTTATAAAACTTCTTTGCCACAAAAAGGGAAAATGTGATACACATTAACATGCTTTTACCCACCAAGCATGTTTCCCTGCAACTATTCACACATGTAAGTCACACGTTCCAAAGATAAAGACATTATATTTATTAATTTAAAATCATCCTTTATAAAGACTAAGAACTATGTCATAATAAACCTAACATTCATAAGACATAATGCTACACCTATCACCTACTTACACTCATGTACATATCAATTATCTCAACAAATAATGTGTTAGTTCGACCATCTTAAAACAATCTCATTTATTAATGCAAACTTACATACACAAAATATATCATGCAACTAACCAAAAATTCAAATAATAGATAGATAATATAATCAAACATACAAGCACCAATTAGATGACATAAGCAAACTCATACCTTAATCCATCTCAGGGGAGGCTATCTTGTCTACATAATCAATCTAGATTAGCAAGATATTACTTTACACCATATCAACTCAAACATAAATTAAGGTCATGATATCCATAATAGTAACTAGCTCACATGTTCAAATCATAAACTCACAAACAATTTTCATTCATGCATAACAATCAGATATGCATAGTCACTATGTATCAGTACACCACAATATCACAAATAAGTTGACTCATTCATTAACGTCATAACCCTAACCATATGCAATTACCAATTCAAATTCGCATGATACATATAACATCAAGATCTTAGTTGCAATGACCATAACCATCATGCATATGACCACAATGCATATAACAAAAAAGTCATCATGCATATGACCACAATGCATATAACAAAAAAGTTACTATCCTTCATGACTAACCGATGCATATACATATGATTACATTGATTAAATAACATCTATCATACATGTAATTGTAACAACCATAGATTGATAGACATGTACATAACCCTAATTCTTATAGCATCCATTAACAAACAAACATGAATACCCATCATACAAATTTTTATGATGATTTTCTCTTACCTCGAGGTCAACCTCTGTGACCTAACATTGATGATCTATATCTCTTGCTTCATCTCAGAAAACATATTAGCATCATAACATACCAAGAGTATTGTGATGACATAACTACATAAAATGACCTCATGGACAACAACCCTAGCCATGAAAATTCATGCATAACAACATATAAAGATTGGCATGCATAACCAATGCATAATGACTATATATTCATGATAAACACATCCAACATCAACACCACCACTTTCACATGATGACACCACTGCAACCATGATGACCACCATGCATATGAAACAAACACAAAACACAAGCAAAAGGAACACATATGCAACCAACATGTATGCATGACCAACACACTGCTCATCCAGTTCAAGGGGTGAACCAAGCTTTGATAACTCTCTGTGGTATCAGATATCACCCAAAGAGAATGGAAGCCAGACACCACCCAAATAGAGTGCAACCATGCTCTAATACCACCTTGTGGTATTATATATTACCCAAAGTGTGTTGGAAAAAATACCGATGGGGGGGGGAGTGGGGGGGTGAATCAATATTTTAAAAGCTCTTTAATAATAATTTTGTTTTCTAACATGTATACGCAACTTGACTGTGCCCAACTAGTGTCTATACATGACTATTTTAAAACAAGCCAACATATGATCAATGAACTTGTAAAACAACTAATGCTTTATCTGTTAAACTTTGAACCAGAATGTAAGATATTTATCAGGTATTTGATAAGAAATAAATAGGTGCAGTAAGAATAGAATAAAGTATCATACATAAGGAAACACACATGAATGCCAGGATTTAAGGTGGAAAAAACCCAATATGGGAGAAAACCACCATTGTTGTCATCTCAGTATTCAAAACTTATTAATATCAAACAATTCTTACATTCTTGTATTGGTGAAGACTCATACCAGTGGCTATGCACCCACCTGCTGGAGGTTACAACCTTCTCTTATTCTCCAACTCCTACTAGAAGGGAGCTCCAACCCCCTGATATAATCACCAACTACTACTGGCAGGAAGCTTTGACTTCCTCTCTGATGGCTCCAACCCTTAGCAACCTGAATGGACCACGTTTCATGAAATTTTCAGACTGGATCCAATATCTACAATTATTCTCAATCATCCCTATAATTCAATAATCAATCTATGACACACAAAATCAACCAATCATTGAAACCCAAACAACTAAAAAGAAAATCAAAACTTAACCAACCAACTAGAATGGTCAGATCACTATAGCCAACACACACAACTAAAATCAAAGTGTTCCATCATCACACAGAATCAACTGCAACCCTGATCATTCATTTCCAAAATGTATATGCTATTTCACTTAAGGAAAAACATGTGCATATGGATTTTTCTAGAGAGAAACCCATATATAGATCTTAATATATTTAAAATTGAAAAACTTGACCACTAGAATTTATGAAAAGAACACTGAATCATACTCAGATCTACTGCAACAATCTCAACCAATAACAGAATGTTCTATGATCTTCAATCATAATCAACAAGTAATATTAACATTCTTCAATCAATTAATAACCAAATTCAACTTCATCATCCAATCAGATATACTTCAAACATTATCACTCAACCCAGATCAACATGAGGACTTTATTGATAGAAAATAGAGAAACAAATCAGTCATTTCTGAACAGAAACCCCTCACTTTATATACATGACTTTGTAGAAGTGAACCCCCATGTATACGCGCTTTTCTTGAAACCAACCAATATATAGATGTGTAAATTTTGACCTAAAATTGTGTAGCTCTTTAGAACTTCAAAAAGACCCAGACCACCATAATCCGAGATAAAGACATGCGTCGGTACTTAGATCTAGTCAATCTATGAGCATATCACACAATGAAAAGTCATTTCAAGTCTCATGATCCCAATCCAAAATCGTATTCATTAGTGTATAATTATTTCAGATCAATGTGACAATTATGGCCCTTACAATGGCAATATACTTCAAATTGAAGTATTCATCAAAAAACCTTCCAATTGCACACCTCATAGACCTTGATCTTTATCACCTTAGATAGTTTTAGCCTTTTTCAATACCACGGGCCAAACCATAGTTATGTCGATGGTATTCTTTGACTAGATCAATATTCTTTGTCGCACTCTTTACTATGGGCCAATACCATGGTAAGAACCCCTGGTATTTAGAATTCCTTGGTGCAAAATCCATACACTACTTTTTTTCATTAAACTCATGTGCATACGTGAGTTGGCTTAACAAAACCCACGTATAGGTCTTGAACTTCCAACTTTATCACTTATCTGAATTGAATCCTCTAAACTGTCATGCATTCACTCACATTTGTATTCATTCTGGCATTCTGTTGTATTCATTTTGTTACAAGTGAGTTTCCATCAAGGATAACATATGTATCATAATGCCACCAATCCCCCCATTTGGACTTGATGGGAACCACTATGGTGTTGGATCATGACAACCTGTAAATAACATCAAGCCAAGCACAAAAATTTCTAAAAGCTCTCCCCCTTTGACATCAAGGGCAAAGGGCTAACCAATGATAAATAAAGACTTCGATATATGAACTACTAAATATGAATACTGACCATGCTCCCCTTGAGAACATGCTAAATTTTCTGATCATGCTCCCCTTGAGCACATGCCGAAATCTCTGATGGATCTAGATTGAGGTACATGACTCTATGACTCAACTGAATATCACCTTCCTATCACCAAGGACCCATACACATCAAGCAGCCAACCAAGTGGGATTAAATTTAAGCACAACCACCCAACCAAGTGGGATTACATATTCGACATAATCTCAAATGTCCATACATGACCGAATATGACAATTATTTCATCATAGGTCTTTACATGACCTTTACATCAAATGATATACATGATATTTATAACAAACACCAAAAGATCTTAAAAGTAGCATAATTCAACAACCAGAATGTCAACAGTGCATTATATTCTACAAGACTAATGCTCCCCTGAACCTATGCTACCTGTTAATTTTCAACAACTCATTCATCAAGGCATATTCATCAATCAGATAAATATCAATGAGAAAAACATAACTCAATACCATATCAACATGTTGTACCCATCAACACCAGACCAAGAAAAAACAAATTATAGATGTCAAAAGCATGTCATAGGCTGATCTTGATTCTATCCTATTGTTCTTTTTATCAAAGAAAAACATATGTGATTGTCTGCAAAGAAACTCACCTATATACGCGACTACACTTCATGGAACCTACATATATCCAACAACCTTCAGAATTTTCACCTGTAGACTCAGCAGACTGACTTAACAGCAAAATGAGGTAGAGACAACTCTCAGTTTCTATCTAAGATATTCAAATTCTTCTCTAGGAAGGGGTTTGGTAAATATATCAGAAAATTCTTCATTGGAGGGAACATACTCCAATTTAATCTTTTTCTCAAGCACATTTTCTCGTAGAGATTGATACATAATAGGAATATCCTTGGTCTTGGAGTGCATAAAAGGATTTTTCAAAATACTAATAGCACTTGTATTATCACATCAGATGGAGATGGGTGGAGAAAAATTGATTGTATATCCTGTAATGTTTGCATCATCCAGAGAAGTTTTCTGCAACAAGGTGCAACATCTACATATTCTAATTCCACTGTAGATAAGGCAATGGGACTTTGTTTCTTGTTGAACCAAGATACCAATTGGGGCTCCATGTAAAATTCACCTCCACTAGTGCTTTTCCAGTCATCCACATTTCCGGTCCAATCCGCATTTGTGTATACATGAAGGGTAAGATCTACATATTTAGGATACCATAGACCAAAATATTCAGTTTCTTGGAGATATTTGAATATTATCTTTACTGCTTGAAGATGTGATTCCTTTTGTTTGGATTGGAAACATCCAACAATCCCAATTGCATGCATGATATTTGGTCTAGTACCTATTAGATAAAGTAGACTTCCAATCATAGACCTGTACTCTACTTGGTTTACTACAGGAGAATCATCATTAGAACTGAGGCTATATCCTATCATCATGGGAGTACATACAGGTTTTCATTCTTCCATCCCATACTTTTTCAGAATTTTCTTGAGATATTTTGTTTGTGAGAGAAAGATGCCATCGTTTGCTTGTTGTACTTGTAGACCAAGAAAATAGGTTAGTTCCCCAAGCAAATAAATTTCAAATTTTTGCTACATAACAAAAGAAAACTTTCGACTCGTAGATTCTTCATTACTCCCAAAAATGATATCATCAACATAAACAACAATAATTAGTAGTTTATCACCCTGAATTTTTGTGTAAAGGTTGTTGTCTGCGGATCCTTTTGTGAAACCTTGTTGTTTAAGATATTTGTCAAGATGATAATACCATGCTCGTAGAGCTTGTTTTAGCCCATATAAAGCCTTTTTGAGTTTTCATACAAGGTTTTTGTCATTCCCCAAAATGAATCCTTCTGGTTGTTCAATATATAATTCTTCTTCTATATCTACATTAAGGAAAGCAAATTTTACATCCATTTGATAAACTTTTAAATTTTAGACACTTGAAAATGCAAGAAACATTCTTATGGCTTGAAGTCTGGCTACTGGAGAAAACGTTTCTTCAAATTCTATACCTTCTTGTTGATAATACCATTTACAAACAAGTATGACTTTGTTTCTAATGACCTCTCCATTTTCATTCAACTTATTTTTGAATATCCCTTTTGTCCCATTAATACTTTTATCATGAGGTCTTGGAGCCAATTCCCAAGTATTTTTCTTTTCAATTTGATCAAGTTCTTCATTCATGGCCTTAACCCAAGATTCATGTTTATTAGCTTGATTTACATTTTGTGGTTCAATGGTGGATAATAAAGCTATATAACTAGAAGATCCTAAAATTGTTCTTGTTGTTTGTACCCCATATTCCTTTTCTCCTAGAATTTGAGTTTCTAGATGATTCTTTTGAACATACATGGATGGATCCTTTTATTTGTCTGAAGTATCTTCTTTTGCTGCTTCATTAGTTTCTTCTTCTATATCATTGTGATTTGATGTGGGAAAGAATTAATCATCATCATCCTCTCTTGTTGTTGGTACATTTTTGGGCCCTATGCATGCTTCATCAATCATAAAATCAATGCATTCAACAATTTTCCGAAGTCTCTTACTGTAACATTTGTATCCTTTACTTCTAGATGAGTAACCAAGAAGTATTCCTTTATCTGCTCTAGATTCAAACTTACGAAGTTTTTCATCATTATTTTGATGAAACATTTTCTTCCAAAAACTCTAAAATACTTTATAATGGGAGGCTTACGATACTAAAGTTCATATGGAGTTTTATCACTATTTACATGAGCATGAGCCTTGTTGAGAATATTTACTATAGTATGTGCAACTTCACCCTAGAAGGTGTCAGGAGTTCCAGACTCATCAAGCATAATACGAGCTATCTTTTGAATAGTTCTATTCATTATTTCTTCCATGCATTTTGTTGAGGAGTTTTAGCTATATAATATTATCTTTTTATGCCACGTTGTTCACAAAAATAAAATAATTCATCTGATATGTATGCGCCTCCTAGGTTAGATCTGAGACATTTTACTTTTAGAGCTAATTCATTTTCAACTAATTCCTTGAAGACTTTAAATCTATCAAATTATTCATTTGTGTATTTCAAAAGACCGATCTATCACATTCTTGAAAATTCATCAATGAGTAAGATATAGTATTGTTCTCCATAAGGTGAATTTTTCCCGATTGGTCCACATAAATCATTATGTATAAGCTCGAGAGGTTTACTTGCTGATCGTTATTTTGAATTGAACTTTAGTTTGCTTGCTGAATTGGCATGACTTACATATGGTACTTTCTGGTATGGTGATGTAGGGTAGATTATGAACAACTTTGAGTCTAGTTGATTTTATTATTTGAGAGAAGCTTAAATGTCCCAACCTTCTATTCCATAACCATTTTTCTTCTGCCTTGCCTAGCGTTGATAGTGCTGGACCTACCAACATGTAAGGGGATCTCCCTGGTAAGATGTCCCAATTAAACCTCAGACCATTTGGTGTAGGATTCCCAGCAGTGGTTCGTAAGGTAATGCCTTGACCGCGATCTCCCACATAGGAAAGTAAGATAACTTTGTCAGTATCAATGGTGTTACCACTGATGTGAGTTAAGGAAGGTGTATGAGAGGTTCTAATATAGGTGGGTGAGATGAGGGCGAAGGTGAGTTTCACGTTGAAAGTGATCAGTCCCAAATCGGATAGGAACACACAACACACATGACATACACAACCTCCAGTGGAGCAATCCACTCAGATGTGGTAGTCAAAACATACAAGGTAATATAACACATACAACACTCACAGATCAGTCCGAATGAGTGCAATGGTTGTTACAACAAGGTTCATGTGAAAGTTTTGTCTGATGTCTGGCAGAGCAATCAACACGAATAGGAAAACATTAACAACATATGCAACATATTTCCATCAATAGATTATCCATTACAACAAATGAATCAGTTCAAATGTAGAACATAAGTTAAGCAACATGTATTACAACTGTTAAAGATCAGTCTTACAACAGATACAATACATGTGTGAAAATGTGTTGGTCCTTATTATATAAAGACGTGTAAGTTACAATCATACAATACATCCATGTAAACCTTCTAGCCTCAACAGTGAAATGTTATAGCCACATTTGCCTACTCCTAGCTCCATGTAGTGGAGAAGCCAATGCGTGTTACAATACTATCCAAGCTTTCTTCAAGATAGTCTTAAAAGAAGCTTGGCTGACCAAAAGCCACTACAATAAGTTATTAGGGACTATTTATAGTAAAGGGAGGTTTGACCCTTGATATTCCCATTTGTGACAGTTCAACTACCCTCATGACTCTTCACCTAGTCTATAACTGTTACATCCAACTATTAACACTTGACTTACACTTGACATGATTCAACATTACAATGCACATGTATTCACGTGAGACAGCATGGCTTGAGCAAGCCTTGCAAGACATCACTGAAACTCAGCCCGCTGTGATGAGACCAACTCTTTGACATGCTTTTGATGGTGAACGTGGTGAGTTGATGCCAAGGTTGGTCGCCCGTGATGGTGTGCATGTAGCTCATGGTGACATCTTGTTGAACCGAACTCTTGCCTCCGTTGCAACTGGTGCATTGGTTTAGCCCCTTCATCCAACTCATCTGCTAACATGTGCATGCATAGAATCTGTGTTGATCTTCAAGTGTGTGCTGGTGGTCATACACATCAACTTTCTGAAGTACATGCTCAGCTTCAGTTAGAATTTCTTCTTGTCTTTGCCTTGGTGACTATGTTAAATGGGTTGGATTGCATGAGTGTGCAAAATGACATGCATGTTACTGAATCCCCTACATGTGATCAACAACACTGCTTACCATGTTTGCTTCATGTTGACTGCTAGGATGGATATTTAACTTGTACGGGTGCAGTTTCATCCGTGAGTGCATGTTGTGCCCACTGCTGTTCCTGTTTCTACTACAACTCATTCGTCTGTCTGTGAAGCTTTATCTTCTTCCTTGAGTTGTTGCTTCTGCACATGCAACTCCTTCTTTGTTCCATTCTCTCTCTTCACACGATCTTCATGTTGCATCGTCACTTCATAGCCTGAGTCTCCAAAGTTTCTTTCATCATTAGTGTATCTACTTGATCTTCCAACTTTGTTCTACCTCTGTTTTGTCAACAACCTTCCTCTTACATTCATTACATCCTTTGCATTCATGGCATTAATTTTTTTCATTGTGTTCGTTGCATTCACTACATTTATTGCATTTGGTATGTTGCCTTCAGTTGTTGTTCATGATGCTACATGTTGTGATGCTACTACTGTCATATCTTGATGTCCTTATCCACGAACAACTTCATATCTTCATGAGAAGGAAAGCTCATGGACATGTGATCGATTTCATCTCCATGTGTGCTTTGGACGGTGTCTTCAATGCTGCTCTCTTGGAAATCATTGTACCTACACTGCTGGGAGGAAGATGAACACCTACAATACCTGGAGACATGGAAACATTCATGGAAAGCAATTTGTCAATAAAAAACCAAAATGAACTTGAGAACTGACTGGCAACATACATGTGTGACTGATCATGAAGATTGCACAATTTCGGCTGGGAGGTCGGGAGACCGACTGCCAAGATTGTACAAGGCATAGTTCGGGATGCTGGGAGAGTAACTCACTACTGGAACTGTGCAATGCATAGTCTAGTATGGCTGTTGGTTGTTGGGATTTCCCAATGGGCAATTTGAGATTGGAAGGACTACAGGCCCAATGATTGATTTGTGCAATTTCTTAGGTGAAGCTGTCACTGTCCTCCAGAAATGCGCAAAATAATCCTGGAGGCCAGTGTTGGGAAAAAATTAACATTCTTGGAGAGGAAGGCAGAGCCTTTCATCCTTGTATTGTGCAATGCAACCTTGGTGAAGGTTGATTCTATGCCAAGGTTGGCCTCACTCGCTGACAGGAAACTGAAAGAAAATAGGACAGTGAATGCATGTTGATACTGAGTGTAAGCATAAGTGAATGATCATGCATGAAAATGATGAATGACAGATTCAGAAAATGGAACAACATGCATGTGGGTGAGGCGAGTGGCTGAATTGGTGACCGTTCACAGAAAACAATTTCATGCATGCGACAATAGTGAGATGTTGACAAAAACTGAAATGGTGCTAGGACAAGCTAATATACATGTAAACGATAGTAGGTGTTCAAAGAAATCAAGAAAACAATTCTCATACAAGCAAAAACACAAAAAGAGACAGAAATGCAACACAAGGCATGGGAAGTGAGCTTACCCCAAAGAATTTGAGATGAATGTGTTGACTGCTCCTAAATGTGATGTGGGATGTTAGAGCTGTAAGGTTGATGTGAGGAATGAGCTATGCAGCGTTCAGTAGATGAGTTTTTACAACATTGAGGTTGTGACGTGCATGCCACAAATCTAGGGAAAGTGACACTTGGTGGGAGGTTTCTGAAATGATCCTTGCATGTAACCTCCAACTACTAAACATAGATCCCTAAAACATGGGATCCATTTGCATGCTTCCTTGGGAGAAGTAGTCCATGCATGCAAGTCTGTTTTGCTCGGTCCAGGAGGGAACCGATCAACTGAGCTGCGCATGCAAGAGACGGCCTGACTGCTAGAAGGAAATGCACATTTCTCGCTGGGAGCTAGGCTATCTGCTAAGGAGATTTCTGGAATTTATGGGTAGAGCAGCTAACTGCTGCTAGATTTGCACAAACTCTGGGTTGGGCAGAATTGCTGGGGAAAATATTCCAAATCCTGCTTGGAGTGTTGACCGGACGAATTGAACAATCTTGGAGCCTAACAGGCCGCTAGATAGGATTATACAATTTCTGTAGGGAAGGATGGTTTCTATCTAGAAATGTGCAATTTTATTAGGGAAGCTGCTCAGCTTATAGTTGGACCAAGTCCGAGTGATCAACCTGTGAGGGGAGTGCATCAGGCTATGATCGACAGGTTCCCTCTGTGCAAGAAAAACATCGAAGCTTGCAAACTTGATGAAGCAAGGCAAGCTACTATGAAGGTTGAAAGGGAGGCTCCAAAATGAAGCTAAGGCAAAATTTTTAGGGGTGGTTGTAGCCGCTACAACACTTGGAGACACACTGATAGAACTCTAGCTCTCTGAATGGACATTGTTGGTGAAAAGTGAGTCTATCACCTTCGGAAGTATTGTTCAGCTCTCAGCTCATCTTGGCTTCCAAAATAGCTTTATTGTAAGATGTATCATCTATTAAGATCTTAGTCAATTAGCACACATTCCAAGACAAGGAAACATAGTTTTCTCAATCAAGGTTGAGGGTTATATTAGTGTACAAGAAGTATAGTCATCAAAGTCATAGTTTCATCTCTGGTGTTGCTCTGCTGCCAACAGGCTTGGACAGTACCCCGACGGAGTCACATAGGAACACAAGAATGGCTCTGTTGCTAGCGAGCCTGGTTAGTACCCAGGCAGAGTTACTTGAATCACCTCTCTGTGCAGGAAGCCTTTCTCTTCTTTCACCTTATTCATTTTTCATTTTTTTTTCAAACTTTTTTCACTTTTTTATTTTTTTATTTTTCATCTTCATAACTGCCCATAACACCTATTCATTTTAGAGGCAGAATAGGGATCTTGACTTATTGAGAGAAAAAGGCTTTGTTCCAGTAGAGAAGTAGTTTATTATACCTCTAACGTGCCTGTCAAGGTTTTGCCCCTCACCTTATTCTACTTGGCTAAGTTGACAAGTGTTAACCCAAAAACAACTGACTAGAGTACATGCAACTAGCTAGCATGCAAGCATTGTGTTTTCAACAAGGTTCACTTCACATAATACACGTTTTCCATTGACATATCATGGAGTCAAAGTAACAATTTCTTCATACAGAGGCAAGATGACAGATAACCAAGTAGTGATAGCAGCACAAGGCCTCTTGTACTTTACCCAACTTGCTTCAAGAGTCATACATGGTTTCATGTGAAACTATCCTATGAAATGAAACAAGCGAACTAACAAACAACAAAGAAGAGCAAAAGTAGAAGCAAAAGTGAAAGCAAAGCAAGTAAGCAAACAAGAAAGCAAGCAAACAAACAAACAAAGCAAGTAAGCAAACAAGAATGCAAGCAAACAACTCAAAAGCAAACACTACTACGACTCCTAAGCTAACAATGCATGGGTCATCTCACATGAAGTGATACTTCCAATGTAGCCACCGGTGCATGGGTTGGCCCATTTTGGTGAAGGCATGGTTCACGAACATGACAACTACGCAAACCAAAAAACAAGAAGGATATAATAGTGAAGGCAAAAAACATTATGAGCTTATAAGTGACCAAAGAACAAATATGAGTGAAAGTGCATGACATGCATTCTGTGGTGCTGCCATGATGTTGTTCTACACCACATGAAGATGTTGGGTGTATGCATTCTCTTGATTGTGACATGTAAGAAAATGTGAGAAAGGTAGACCTATTGTGTTGTGCATGTGTGCTTGATGTGTAAGATTCATCCAGTGCATGAGAGATGGGATCATGTAGTCCAAGTGGATGAAGTGAAATCTGGGTGTTTGGTTGATCTTCTATGCAAAGTAGAGAGTGATGAGGAGCATTGAGTGTTTCAACAATTTCCTGACCCGAAGTGAAACCAACCTCAGGACAGCAAGGGCCTGACATAACCATCAGTTCGGGATGAAGTGCCTCGACAGTCTGGGTGGTTTTGAATTTGTTGACAGATAGATCATTGTAGACTAGTGTCTTGGATAGATTAACAATGGTTGAATCAACATCATGATCGAATGAGGAAGTGAAAAAATCACGACAACCAAGATCAGAAAATTCGAGATGTTCATTAGCACCCTCATGATTTGATGAATTAGGCAGAGGGGTATTTGAGAAGCAAAGATGTTCACCCTCTGTGTTTTCAAGAAAGATAAATGACAAATAGAATGGATTTTCCAAGGGAGATGTTTCCTCTCTACACTATAATGACAGACTGACATCCATCATGTCCCGTGAATGATCGAAAGTAGAAGCATCCAAAAATGAGTTTTCACAAGGGAAATCGGGAGTGGCAGAATCACAAGGGATGTCAGGATGAAGCGGACTAGGCATGAATGGAAGGGTTTCATCCTTCACCATGGGTTCTTCTTTAGATTCCCGCACACACTCATCATGAATAATGGCGCAGGATGGCTGCATAACACTAACTTCATTGACAATCTGATCCTCGTTCACAAGAAATGAGGAATCTTGAATGGGAGAACAAATGACAGTACAATCTGGAGGATCAACAGAATGAGAGGATGGAGGTCGAGGGAAAGAGTCCACATGACAACCAACAAGGTTGCAAGCCAAATCTACACAAATATCAAGAGTAGATGGAGTGGGAGGATGTGATAGTTAAACAGAGGTGTGTGCATGATCTCCCACATCACTCCCCAGTGGTGGAGCTGTTTGATGAGGGGAAAGTGGATAGTAACTTGTGACAAAAACTATGCCTACCTGCGATTGTGCAGATCCATCACCGAAGTGTGCTAAGCAGGGTTCGAATATGTGAAGAACATACTCGAATATTCCATCAAGAAATTCCCAATCAATATCATCTTCTGGGAATCGATATGAAAGATTACAAAAGCGTTTGTGAAACTGTTCAATGGATTCATCAGTTTCTTTTCGTAATTTCAGAATTTCTTTTTTGAGTGCTTTTTGATCATAGTGATTGAAAGCACGGTCTATCTCTACAACTAGATGAGCCAGAGAATGAATAGATCTTTCAGACAACGTGGCACACTTGTGAATTGGGTGTCCTCGAAGTGTGTAGATGAATAGCATGCATCTCATGTATTCTTCAAAGAACCTATGTCTTTCGAATGAGCCTACAACACTGACCACATGCCTTACCAAGGCTATGTAGCCTCCACCATCAAATTTTTTATGAGAAAAGTTATCTGAGAGCCTATTCGGAACGATGAAATTGTTTCCATAAGACATGAATTCTGGAAGAGAAACTCGGTAATTTGTCATGATAGATATGAAGATATTCAAAGTAGATGTGAGGACTCAGCTTGTCATCTAGCCCTCCTTCTAGCACCAAAATGTTGACGATGTTGGACCCACCAACATGTAAGGGGATCTTCCTAGTGAGAAGTACCGATTAGACCTCAGACTATTTTGTGCAGGAGTCCCAACAGTGGATCATAAGGTAATGCCTTGACCATGATGTAGCACAAAGGCAAGTAAGATAAATCTGTTAGTAGCAAGGGTGTGACTGCTGCAGTGAGTCAAGGAAGGTGTATAAGAGGTTATAACAAACATGGGTGAGTCAAGGGTGAAGGTTAGTTCCAGGTTGAAAGGGATCAATCCCAAATCAGCTAGGAACACACAACACATAGGACATATACAGCCTCCAGTGAAGAAGTCCACTCGGATGGGGTAGTCAAAACATACAAGGTAATATAACACGTACAACACTCACAGATCAGTCCAAACGAGTGCAATGGTTGTTACAACAAGGTTCATGTGAAAGGTTTGTCTAATGTTTGGCAGAGCAATTGACACAGAAATGACAACATTAACAGCATATACAACACATTTCCGTTAATAGATTATGCATTACAACAAATGAATCAATTCAAATGTAGAACACAAGTTAAAGTAACATGCATTACAAATGTTAAAGATCAGTCTTAGAATAGATACAATACATGTGTGAAAATGTGTTGGATCTTATTATATAAAGAAGTGTAAGTTACAATCTTACAATACATCCATGTAAACCTACTAGCCCCAACTATGAAATGTTATAGCCACATCTACCTGCTCCTCCAAAGAGATGTACTAGCTCCGTGCAATGGAGAAGCCAAGGCGTGTTACAATATTGTCCAAGATTTCTTCAATATAGTCTTAATAGAATCTTGGCTCATCAAAAGCTTCTACAATGAGTTATGAGGGACTATTTATAGCAAAGGGCGGGGTGACCCTTGACATTCCCCTTTGTGACAGTTCAACTACCCTCATGACTCTTCACCTACTCTATGATTGTTACATCCAACTATTGACACTTGACTTACACTTGACATGAATCAACATTACAATGCACATGTACTCATGTGAGACAACATGGCCTAAGAAAGCCTTGCAAGACATCACTGACACTCTGTCCATTGTGATGAGACCAACTATTTGACATGCTTGTGATGGTGAAGGTGGTGCGTTGGTTCCGGGCTTGGTTTTTTATGATGGTGTGCATGCACCTCATGGTGACATATTGTTGAAGTGAACGCTTTCCTCCATTGCAATTGGTGCATTGGTTCATCCCCTTCATCCAGCTCATCTTCTAACATTTGCATGCATAGCATCCGTGTTGATATTCAAGAGTTTGTTGGTGGTCATGCACATCAACTTGCTGAAGTACATTTTCAGCTCTAATTGGATATGCTTATTGCGCTCACCTTGGTGAGTGTGTTGAATGGGTTGGATTGCATGAGTGCACACAACGACATGCATGCTACTGAATCCCTTACGTGCGATCAACAAAACTGCTCACCATGTTCGTTCTGTGTTAGTTGCTGGGATGGATATTTAACTGTCAAGTGCAGTTTCATCCGTGAGTGCACATTGCGCCCACTGTTGTTCTTGTTTTTGCTACAACTCATTCGTCCGTCTGTGCAGGTTCATGTTCTTCCTTGAGTTGCTTCTTCAACACATGAAACTCCTTCTTCGTTCCATTCTCTGCCTTCACACGATCTTCATATCACAATGTCACTTCCTATCCTGAGTCTTCAAATTTTATTTCATCATTAGTGGATCTACTTGATCTTGCAACTTTGTTTCGCCTCTGTGTTGTCAACAACCTTCCTATTGCATTCATTGCATCCACTGCATTCATTGTGTTCATTGTGTTCGTTGCATTCGCTATGTTGCATTCAACTACTATTCATGATGCTGCTTATTGTGATGTTGCTATTGTCATATATTGATGTCCTTGTCTACGAACAACTTGATATCTTCATGAGAAGGCAAGCTGATAGACATCTGATCAATTGCATCTCCAAGTGTGCTTTGGATGGTGCCTTTGACTCTGCTCTCCTAAAAACCATTGTACTTGCACTGCTGGGAGGCAGATGAACACCTACAATACCTGGAGACATGGAAACACTCATCGTAAGCAACCTGTCAGTTGAAAACCAAAATGAGCTTGAGAACTGACTAACAACATACATGTGTGACTGATCATGAAGAATCCACAATTTCGACCAGGAGGTGGGGAGACTGCTTGCCAAGAATGCACAAGGCATGGTCTAGGCTACTGGGAGATTGAATGTCTACTAGAAATGTGCAATGCATAGTCCAGTCTAGCTTCTTGCTGCTGGGATTGCACAATGCATAATTCCAGCGGGGAAGGAATGTTGGCCCAGTGATTGATTTGTGCAATTTCCTAGGCCAAGAAGTCATTGTCCTCTGTAAAGGCACAAAAGAGTCCTGGAGGCCAGTGCTAGGAAAAAATGCACATTTCTAGAGAGGAAGGTGGAGCCTTCCCTCCCCATATTGTGTAATTTAGCCTTGTTGAAGGTCGAGTCTAGGCCAAGCTTGGCCCAACTTACCGATGGGAAACTAAAAGAAAATAGAATAGTGAATGCATGATGATACTAAGTGTGAGCATAAGTGAATGATCATGCATGAAAATGATGAATGACAGATTTAGAAAATGGAACAACATGCATGTGGGTGAGGTGAGTCGTCGAATCAGCTACTATTCATGCAAAACAGTTTCATACATGTGACAACAATGAGATGTTGATGAAAACTGAAATGGTGCTAGGACAGGCTAATGTACATGTAAATGAGAGTAGGAGTTCAAAGAAATCAAGCAAAAAATACTCATAGAGGCGAAAACACAAAAAGCGACAGAAATGCAACATAGGGCATGGGAAGTGGGCTTACTCGAAAGAAGCTAAGCTGAATGTGCCGACTACTCCCACATGTGATGTCATAGCTACAAGGTTGATGTGAGGAATGAGCTATGCAGCATCGGGTTGATGAGTTTTGACAACATCGAGGTTGTGACGCGCATGCCACAAATCTAGGGAAAGAGACACTTGGTGGGAGGTTTCTGAAATTATCCTTCCATGTAACCTCCAATTGTTAAACATAGATCCCTGAAACAAGGGATGCATTTGCATGTTGCCTTGGGAGAAGCAACCCATGCATGCAAGTCTATCTTTCTTCATCTGGGAGGGAACCAATCAACTCAGCTGCACATGCAAGAGACTGCTTGACTATTGGAAGGAAATGCACATTTTTGGCTGGGAAATGGGCTGGAAACCTTGGAGATTTGTGAAATTTATGGGTAGAGCAGTTGAATGTTACCCAAATTTATGCAAACTTTGGGCTGAGCAGCCCTGTTGGGGAATATTACGCAATTCCTGTTGGGAGCGTTGACTAGAAGAATTGCAAAATATTGGATCCCAATAGGCTACCATAAAGGATTGCACAATTTCAGGAGGGAAGGCTAGTTTCCCTCCAAAAATGCACAAATTTCTTGGGGAAGGTGCTCAACCTATAGCTGGACCAAGTCTAGGTGATTAGCCTGTGAGGGGAGTGCATTGGGTTATGATCGACATGTTTCCTTTGTGCGAGAAAAACATTGAAGCTTGTGAACTTGAAAAAGCAAGGCAAGCTATTGTGAAGGTTAGAATGAGGCTCCAAAATGAAGCAAAGGCAGAATTTTGGAGGGTGGTTGTAGCCGCTACAACACCTAGGTAACATTTTTCTTGGCCACCTTTCAATATATACATATTTCTCGGGGTTCTTGTTCATTTTATTATGGTCTTTCCTATCTCAAGTTCACGAACAACACATTCTTGTGATCAGAATACCACCTCATTTGCTTGATCACACATTTAGCTAACACTCAACAACTTATGTTTTAATCCATCAACATACATAACATTACCAGCTTAAACTTTTTCTTTTAGAAAAAAATAATATTTACCCTTAATGACAATAGGTGAGTCATTTCCAAAAGTGACGTTCTTTTCTTTCTCTAAAGCATTGTATGAAATAAGTTTATCTTTATCACCTGTCATTTGTTTTAAGCATCCTCTATCAATGTAAAACTTATTTTCTTTTCCTTTACAAACAATGCTATGCTACAATTTTCAGACTATAACTCCTTCCTTTTGCATACCTTGGAAGTTGTTGATAGTTGCTCCTTTTGAGATGTTCGCCGTAATTTTCTCATGCATTCATATTCTTCATGTGCAAAGTTATTGCAAACTGAGCATTCAATTTCATCTATAAGATGTGAGAATATATTATAATAGTTATTCTTGACTCCTATGTCATTCCTTTTTTTTCTTGCTTCTCTAGTCATGATAGTTTTGTATGCAACACATTGAGCAACCTTATGACCAAAATTATGACATGAAAAACAACTTCCATTAAAGAAGAAATTTCTGTGACCATAGAATCTTCTAGTGTTTTTTAACTTTTGATTGGTTCTTCTGTTGTTGTTCATCCTTGGATTGGAGTGAACATGATTTACCTATACAATTCCTTTATTCTTTTGCTGAGCACTGAAGCTTTGTTGACTGGGTTTTGCTGCATTACTAAAGCTTTGTTGATTGATTTTTGTTGTATTACTAAAAATTTGTTGATTGCGTTTTGCTGCATTTAGATATCTTCTAGTGGTGGCTAATTAGGGGATTTTTTAGGTCTAAAATGGGCCTCCTAAGAAGATTATAAAATAATAGTGGAAATAATAAAATAATATTAGATTACATCATCAAATTTTAAAGGGAAAAAAGGAAAAACTATTTTTTCAATTCATATTTTCAACTTATCTCCCTATGGGTTTACTCAAATTTGGAGCAGAAACATGTTGGATGCATAATTTGATTCCTCATCCTTGGAGTATACATGTTGCATACTTTCGATGGACCCGCCTACACGAAAAATGAGAAATACATGAAAAATGTGGTTGCAATCTTGTTTTTTCAAGTATTTCTCATTTTTCATGTATCAAGGTGCATCGAAAGTATGCAACATGGGTACCCCTTGGAAGAGGAATTACATTTTGCATCCAATGAGTACACCCACTCAAAATTTGAGTAAAAACTTCGGGAGATAAGTTTGAAATATGAGTTGAAAATGTAGTTTTATTATTTTATTATTTTTTAATCTTTTTACATTTTTACTCCAAAAATGGTGAATCATACCCCATGGTCGGCATCATCATCTTGAGTCCTCTTGGTTCTTATAAAGTTTATTTTCGTTGTAGATTTTTCTTAGGAGGCCGATTTTAGACCTCAAAATTCCCCTAATGGAAGACTTTTCTGGTTGAAATGTTTCTCTAGTGTATCCAAGACCTATCTTCATAAGAGGAGAACATTGTAACTTGATAATTTCATCTAAGGTTTTAGATCCTTTATGTTACCGGGAAAAGTGTCTATTTAGAACTGCTCTATCCCACTAAGGTGTGACAGCTGCCTTAGAAACAAACAGAGAAAACTACTTTTGCATTTCCTTTATGAACTATAGATAGAGAGGAATAGAAAGAACTGACCTGTGTCTTGCGCTAATCCTTTGATCCAATTCCTCTCTTCTTTGACAGCTTCCAGCTACCCGCTCCCTTACTTGCCCAGCTTCACCAAGTACCTGTAAGATCACAGAAGGAGAACACTATACAAAGACATGGATCTATATTCATAAATAACTTAGGATCAGATTTAAGTTAACCATACAAATGTAACAAGCATCAATGATGCAAAAGCATGGAGGAAAAACTCAAATAGTTTTTATTGATAAACAAGAAGATCCAGGAGGAGTTACAACCGATGATTCCTGACCCAGCATCAACCTCCCAACAAAGAAGCCCCCCTTCACCTCCAACAAAGCATAGATCACCCAATTCTCTGATGTTTGTCTCAAAACCAACAGCAATTCCTTACAATGTGCAATATTCCAGCCTCCGGATCTCTGGGATGAGGGATCCATATATAGATGTATGCAAGGAGGATGAGTCAGCTTGTGATTTGATTAGTGGCTTCTCTCTGTCAGTTCTTGCTTCCACTTGGGGACTAAAGGCCTCTTACTCATCCTTGGTCGAATTCAGTGAGGCAAGTGTCATAGGAGAAGTTTTTGGAAGCTTCCATTGTCTCTCCACCTCGCGGAATGACACTGCCATTTGTCATTTCTCGCTCAACGCACCCTCATAGTGCATTTAGGTGCATTGCAATGCATCTAGCTAGTGGATTTAGGTGCTATGCAATGCACTTAGCTAGTGGAGCAGCTGAAATGATCTTGTTTTGACTTATTCTGAGCAGTTTCTGGTGGAGAACTTCTGGGAGAAGCTGTAATTTGTTGACCTTGTTCCTTTAGGGGTTGGAACAACACTTTTAGGGACTTAGGAGCCCTTGGTTTATGGACATTTCATGCTTGGAGCTGCAAGGCACAAAAATGTCTATAACAGTTGCCCCCTGAAGTATGAGGCCGTTTATCGGGTGAAATGCTTTATTATGAGGATCCGAAGTTCTTTCAATGCTGGGAGGAGACCTGTAATAAGATACAATACAATACATTATCTTCATACTATTTTCATGATCTAGCTGAGGTGGGCATTCCCATGCCCAGCTTTATAAAGTCGTTTTCATGTACATAGGACAGACAATCGTTTGATTGTAGACTGATGATTCTGATAGAGCCATCATCCTTTTGGTAGGATGATTATTTGTGCTGCAATGTTGTACATTTTAATGTCTTTATTTCCCTGAATATATATCGCAGCCCGAATGGATGAGACTAGATCCGGGGTCTTCAATCTCGTCTGATCTTCACTCGAAGTACAAGTCGATCCATGTGATAAATGTTTTGAAGTCGAACATGGAAAGACATCGCTTGATTACCAGTCAATGATGTAAACTGTTAACAAGCGCGAGAGGAATCACCGATAATGATAATGATCCTCAAGGTACTGCAGTACAATTCACGTGTTGTGAATAAAGGACTTGGCGTCGAACACCACACAAAATCTTTCGGTCGAAGGTCATTGATGTAAACCTGTCACCGGAAGTGAGAAACTTGCCATTGAGGCATGCAAGCTTCAAAGTACTGAATGGGGTGTTCCTAGACCAACTTCTTGGATGATGAGCTGATGTTGATAAGAAGTGATCCGTCACAGGAGGGCCTTAATGAATCCCACATCAATGAAATGGAACAGAGCAAATGATTTTGATGGAGGTGAAAACGATCTGATGATATACGGTTCAGGGTGGTAGTCATGAAAGAATGGATTATAATATATGGTAGTGGGTGGGACACAGGTGGCTTCTCTGGATGACTTCTCTTGAACATGTCGGTGACACTGATGTGATGGATTGGTAGCATTAACCCCAAATGTGGATGGTATGGTGTGACCATGGCGATGTGACCGGTGAATGAAACAACCCAACCCGACTCGGACACGGAGCGGAAGTGTCATGTTCAAGAGCGACTTGCTACCAATAAAGATTCTTTGAGTTTTCTTCCCAATTTTTCCCCAGTCATTGCTGACCAGTACCTCTTTATTTTTGTCAAGCTTGAGGAGGATAACATATGCTTGTTCTATAATTTTCCCTTCGGGAAAACCCATCGCTATGTTTTAACGAGTCTAGCGATAGTGAAACTCGTTATCGTCTAAAGACAAGTTTGTCGCTATTAATCTTTTTAATGAGTTTAACGACAAAGATAACTCGGTCCTTTTCATTTTTAGAGAGTCTGAAAAGGTACGTAAAGGTAACTCCAAAATTCCTTTTTCGTCATCTAATCCCTTAAGTCTGAAAAAGTATAAAACAATACAGAAGGGATGAATTTTCGATAGTTTTAACGAGCCGAATAAAACAAGCGCTCGATCTTTTTGTGCAATAATCCCTCAGGTCCAAAAAGATTAAAATCTAGATGAGGGATAACACTTCCTGTCCCTTTAACGAGCTGGAAGGCCAAGGACTCGGCAATCTTTTCATATTTTACGAGTCAGTTGAAAAGAGCTTAAAGAAGACTCGTCTTTTGAGGAACGAGTGATAAAATGGGTAGCAGCTGATTCCAGGTAAGGTTTGGAATTTTCCAATCATGGCAGTGTCACAAGGATGGCTAGTGAAATCACTCTTCGCAGCTGTTCCTCAAAATGGGTAAACAATCAAGTGGAGGTGAATGATCGGCCAAAAGTGGAGGTGACGGTGCAAACACGACCAAGGCTTTAATGGCTGAAGTAGTACATTCACGGTGGTTATTTACCGGGTAATAGTTCATTTATTAACGAGCTTAAACGTGGGTGGAAACATTTGCTCATGTCTTATGTTTATTTTTTAACAAGCTTGAACTATGTGCTAAAACTGCTCGATGCGGGTTTATTTTTTAACGAGCTTGAACCCTGCAGTAACACTGCTCGTGGCGGGTTTATTTTTTAACGAGCTTGAACCCTACAGTAAAACTGCTCATGGTGAGTTTGCATGCCCCCAGCATAATAACGCAAATGGAGGTGCATGCCCCCCAAGCTTCATTGCATTCAACTCGATGGTTGGAATGAAGGTTTACCTTTGAGATTTGGAAAGGGGATTTGTTTCATTTTTTAATGAGGTTGACACAGTAAAAGAATTATCCTCATGACTCCTTGTTTCATTTTTAACGAGGTCGACACGAGATAAGAACCGTCCTCGGAATCCAAATCCATTAGATATAGAAGATTTCATATTCCACTGTGGCCACTTCCGCCAGATTACTCGGAGGCGGTAGGGAAAAAGTACCCATTAAGGCAGGGTCTTTTAGGAGACCTACTCCGATATTTTGGAGCGAATGATTGCTTCCATGGATCATTGGAATGCTTTCTGTAACTTGTGAACTGTTGGGGAGAAATGTTTGTTGGTCGACGATTGTAATTCATCCTTGGAAGGGAAATGCAATCTTCCTGAAGTAGGTCGACACAACTGCGGCCATGGCATATATCTAGGGTCTTCCCAGTAGGATGTTATAATCGAGGTTTCCGTCGATTACTTCAACATCAATTTCTACTGTTTTACCCCCCAGTTCAGCCTGCAAGTTACTTAAAATCCCGTATGGAGTGTATGATCCTCCATCAAATGCTTTTAACATTGTTGACGATCGCGACAAGGGTGGTGACCCTAAATTTTTCCAGCAACTCATCGACATAATACATGTGGATGCCCCCTCATCAATAATTGTTCGATGAATAGTTTTGTTGAGGGCTTTCACTTGAATAAGGAAAGCTAGTTGAGCTGGTAACTGAGGGTCATATCCTTTATGATCAAAGGCCACAAGATTGGAATCCATTGGGTCAATCCCACCTATTTCTGATCATGAAGCTTGCTCTTGGGAGAGGAAATTTTGCGGTACCTCAAGTGTCAACATAGCGGACGGCGATTGGGCCAGGTCCTCTATTATATTATAATTTTGTGCTATTTTTGCACGAGGATTAAATGTCGATTTGTGTACTACTCCTTTTGGCGACTTTATCATTGGTTCAGGAATGATGGGTGGCACAACTTCGGTCAAAGTTGTTGTCAAACTACTAGGTTGTTCATTAGCCTTGTTATTCGATGGCTGTGGATTCCTGTAATCTTTATTCCTTGTCAAAGCATCATTTTTCTGCTTTGAGATAGACAACATAAGCACTTGGGATCGGGAAGCATTTTGATTAGCTACCAGTTTGGTTCCCGGGTTTGGAAACGGATCAGTCAATACCGCTGAGGTTTTTGAACTCTTAAAGAGTTTCTTAACTTCAACTATATGTGGAAAATCTCTCGTCCAATGATCCTCATCGCATAGATGACACCCCGCAGGGGGTTTCCTTTGCCCATAAGGGTTTGCAGAAGGTTTTCCAGGAGATGACTCATCTTGCTTCTTTTTCCTCCCTTTCTTTTTCTTCTTGCCCCCTGGTTGCTTCAGTTGTTTTCCCTTGTCGGTCGACACAACATTTACTTCTGAGGCAAGAAGTTTCTAATTTGCATTTTGACTAGAAATTTTACGGGCCTTTTTAGATGTAGCCTTTGTCGATTTCGTGTCTGTTGCACTAATCACGCCATCGCTGACATGAGAGTGATTGTTTGATTTAGGAGGAGGAGGAACTGAGAATTCCGGTCTAGGGCCGTCAGGTATTTTATCATAGAGTGTGCCAGACTGAGTGTAAATCAAGTCCAAATATTGCGCACGAGCGATAACTTGCTCTTCTGTGACGACTCCCCCTTTTGCCACATCTTCCGTGATGGAAGGTAGTAATGACATGATAAACCATTCAGCTAAGAGCTGATCGAGAACATACGTTTTTACCATTCTACGATGACATCGCCACTCATGTATATGATCAGATATGTGAGTGTCCGTTGTTTGTTTGAAATTGGTAAGAAGTTCCGTTCCCGTTTCATACCTTATCGGTAATTGAAAATGGGTTAAAAAGGTTGTGGCTAGGGTACTGAAGTTGTCAAACAAAGCTTTAGGTAATTCAATATACCATTTTGCTGCCGGACCAGTTAACGTCCTTTGGAAAAGGCGAAGCCTAATCAAATCATCATTTAGGGTGTTTGATGAACACCATAGATGAAATGTCATCACATGATTCGACGGGTCTTCACCAGGATTTCCACTAAATTTAGGAGTATCTGACGGAAGTTTATGCGGAATCGCTAGCCACCAAGGGGCATAAGCAATTGGATCATTCGTCAGCCGATTTAGATCTGGTAATTCTAGAGTTGCTACAAAGGGCAACTGTTGATTCAGGTTAGGCGAAGCATACCCAGGATAAGATGGAATCGCTTGAGCAGTGGGTCTTTGCATACCAACATAATGTATTTGATGCTGGCAACTTTGACAAGGTTGATGGGCATAACCGTTATAATATGGTTGTTGATAACCGCTTTGGAAATGCGGTTGCCCATTACTTACAAAGACTTGTTGCTCAGGTCCTTGATATGATTGCTGGAATGGCGGTTGTTGAGATTGAACCAGCCCTGGTTGTTGGACCATTTGCTGTTGTCCAATACTGGATGATTGACCAAGATGAGGAGTCATAGTACTTGTTTGAGCCTGAGTCGCTCTAGATAAGGAGACACTAACCTGAGGTTGTGATTGAGTCATTGAGACAAGTGGCTATTGTATTGCAACCTGAGAAACTTGGGGTTGACATACAGCAGGTAGCGCTTGTACTTGCAATGCAGTCACGATAGCAGGTATAGTGGGAATATTCGACACAGGGTGGACTGGTTGCATTGAATATACAACCCTTGGTTGCTGAGGCAGTATTGGTACCCAACTGCTGGATGTGATTCCAGTTTGACATGTACTTTGTTGTAAACTCCCATATGGTTGTTCTCCAGGGGGGAATTATGAAAAGGCATACTGCCCTCCATATGGTGGAAATCCAGTACTTAAACGGTAGATTCGCCTTTGTAGACACATTGGATCAATTTGTTGAGTTTCAACATAAGAAATACCAGATAATAATCCAGATGAAGAAATAGGAACTGACCATGTCGTCGCGACAGTCCCTGATTGGACTCCGGCTTGTTGTTGATAACTTGCTGGGACAGATGGTATACCGGCGAACATTGTTGGAGTAGCAGCAGGAGGTTCTGCTGTTTCTGTGTCGGATGACACAGTCCTAGATGTCGACGGTTGTTCAGACATATCTAGTCTATCCAAAAGATTTCCTAGCGATTCTACAAGAACTTGCGATGAAGGGAGACTAACTTCGAAGACCAACGAGGGAAAGGTGATGATTATTCCGTTTAAAATAAATTTTAGACGCTTTGACACAACTTGTTTTTTCAATTTTTAAGAGTCGAGAAAAAACGAAAGATGACTCTAGTAGCCTTCGATTTTTAATGAGCCTGAAGTGACAAGTGCTTAGATGGACCTTTTCCGTTAAGGAGTCTGAAAAGGAACAAAAGGGACTGCTCTGGAGGTCTAGGTAGAGGGAGTACCAAACCAATCGAAAAACCGAAGAATACATTTTACGATACGGCAGTCAATCTTCCCGAATGTTGTGTTCAGTGCATTGCGATCGATAGGGCGGCAGACACGGCTTCCTATGGATAAAGGATTTAAGCCTATAGGGGTCTCCCAAAATATACTCGATGGTACGTGGGAGCACAAGTCCATACTGGCACTTATTGTCTCAAAGTGGAGGAATCACCCAACCATCAGTGAGGACAACAGTTACCAGGCTTTACAACACCGGAATACGTCTCTAGCCTAGACCTCTAAATGTTGTGCGTTAAGTTCCAAAGCATTGTTAGATTCATTGAATTTATTTTAAGTTGATCTTGCTTATGAAGTTTGACTTTTGGGTTCACCATGAGATGTAGATGTAATTCCTAAAATGCAATCTAAAGATGAAAAACAAACTTTTATCTCTTTTCTGCAATGAAAATCCTAGCTACTGGGGGAAAAGAAAGACACAATCTTTTCACAAAGAGGAAAGAGCACACTGTAAATGCACTTTCCTAAATCAAGCCAAACAGACTGCATATATGCAAATGCACATGCATGTATTTTTTTTTCACTTTCTTAGTATTGATGCTGTAAACAAAGTTGATGTACAAATCTGAATTTGCTTTCAAGCGACAAACACAAACAAGCTTCTTTTCGAAATCAAAAGATAGAGATGATTATGACACTTTATGATTTGGAAATGAATACTCGTTCTGACACTAGAAAGTCACAAATTCAGATCAAAGGCAATAGTAAAAGTATAACCGAACATCAACAGCAATTAAACCTTCTCCTATGATCGAAATCGACACTTACGACAGATCTAAATCAAAGGACGACAGTACGACTATTCTACTTTTGCAATGGAAAACTCTAAACGACTCAACAAACACACAAAAACATCTACAGTTATTTTGTACAAAGGAGGCGGAATATTAGTAAGGAAAAGGGGTTTTGAACAGTCATATACTGATCACAGGCTGCAAAATTCAGAGACAAAACTGGAAAGAATGAAGCACAAGAACCTCAGCTTGATCAGCGCACTAGTAACACAGAGAAACTGCATTGCAGCACAGGTTTCCCTTTCAGGAAGTGCGTTGAAATGCAGGATCTCTTCATAGTGCCTGTGCTGGGCCAGAAACGAGAATCTGTCCAGGTTCTGGGTCACAGTTTGCAGTTTAGTCTTTGGTTTTTGGCCGAGTAAAAGCAATCAGTAATGCACAATCAGGGGTAGATCTAAGGAGGGTCTAAGAGCTATCACAAGGGCAATCAGATAGTTTGTGAATCAACTATTCAAATCATAAACAAATCCAGTGAATGGATTGAAGCAGCAAATGTCTACTTTGCATTTGTTATGGCAAATTCAGTTCGAATGCTACTTATGAGTTTATGAAACAAACAACAAAGAGATACACAAACAAAGTAATTAGACATTCGTCCCCAGCGGAGTCGCCATTTTGTTATCGGGAAAAGTGTCTATTTAGAACTGCTCTATCCCACTAAGGTGTGACAGCTGCCTTAGAAACAAATAGAGAAAACTACTTTTGCATTTCCTTTATGAACTATAGATAGAGAGGAATAGAAAGAACCGACCTGTGTCTTGCGCTAATCCTTTGATCCAATTCCTCTCTTCTTTGACAGCTTCCAGCTACTTGCTCCCTTACTTGCCTAGCTTCACCAAGTACCTGTAAGATCACAGAAGGAGAACACTATACAAAGACATGGATCTATATTCATAAATAACTTAGGATCAGATTTAAGTTAACCATATAAATGTAACAAGCACCAATGATACAAAAGCATGGAGGAAAAGCTGAAATAGTTTTTATTGATAAACAAGAAGATCCAGGAGGAGTTACAACCAATGATTACTGACCCAGCATCAACCTCCCAGCAAAGAAGCCCCTCTTCACCTCCAACAAAGCATAGATCACCCAATTCTCTGATGTTTGTCTCAAAACCAACAACAATTCCTTACAATGTGCAAAATTCCAGCCTCCGGATCTCTGGGATGAGGGATCCATATATAGATGTATGCAAGGAGGATGAGTCAGCTTGTGATTTGATTAGTGGCTTCTCTCTGTCAGTTCTTGCTTCCACTTGGAGACTGAAGGCCTCTTACTCATCCTTGGTCGAATTCAGTGAGGCAAGTGTCATAGGAGAAGATTCTGGAAGCTTCCATTGTATCTCCACCTCGCGGAATGACACTGCCATTTGTCATTTCTCGCTCAACGCACCCTCATAGTGGATTTAGGTCTGTTGCAACACACCTAGCCAGTGGATTTAGGTGCTATGCAACGCACTTAGCTAGTGGAGCAACTAAAATGATCCTGTTTTGACTTATTCTGAGCAGTTTCTGGTGGAGAACTTCTGGGAGAAGCTGTAATTTGTTGACCTTGTTCCTTTAGGGGTTGGAACAACACTTTTAGGGACTTAGGAGCCCTTGGTTTACGGAAATTTCATGCTTGGAGCTGCAAGGCACAAAAATGTCTATAACACTTTAGCAAATCTAAGATTCAGAGTTTTTATTTTCTCAAGTTCCTTTCTTAGACTTACTACTTCTCATTATGGTTTTCTTTTTCTATGAGTTGATGCTTCAAACGATCTATGGCTACTTTGTTTTCTTCCAAGAAAATTTTGAGTTGAGTAGTTTCTTAAAAGAAATCATTTTCTTCTAATGCATCCACAAATTTATCATTAGAATCATTAGTATTTTTCTCAAAATCCATGAGTAATTTATGATCTTGATCAGATTCGCCTTCTTCACTACAAGTTATCACTATCATTATGAGTATAATAACTTCTTCTACTATCAAATTGTCTCCTATTACCTTTTGAAAAATCCTTCCCTTTGTCATGGTTGTCCATATGAGGACATTTAGAAACGTAATGACCAACTCTACCATAAGGAAGGGAATCTTACCTTTGAATCTTCCAGTGCCCAGTTGAAGTTTATTTACAAAGTTCACTTGACCTTCTTCTCATACGTACCTTGATTCCTTGCTTTCCTCCTTTTCTTTTCCTTTCTCACATGCTTTAAAGGAGGCTTCTCTGACTTCTGAGGGACCTCCTTTCCTCATTTCAAAAGCAGTCAGGATCCCATGAAGTTGAACAACAGTAAGAGTGTACAAATCCTGCTTCTCTTCAATGCAAGACACTTTTGACTCAAATTTAGGAGTTAGAGATCTTAAGATTTTCTCTACTAAAGTAGTGTCCTTTATTTCTTCACCTAATTTTTTCATGCGATTTACAATCTCATGTATACGTAGAAAGAAACTGGCAATACTTTCATCATTATGCATTCTAAGAGTTTCATATTGAATTCTGAGAGTTTGGAGTTTAACACATTTTACCTTGGTATCGCCTTCATAGCTTTGAATGATCCTGTCCCATATTTCTTTTGTAGTGTTTATCTACATAACTTTGACAAATTTTGATTCTGTGAGACTTCCCAATAAAGAATTGATAGCTTTGGCATTGGTTTCATACATCTTCTTTTCTACTGCATATGTGGGAACTTCAACTAGATATTGGTAACCTCCTTCCACAATTACCAAAACATCTGCTCCAAGAGACTGAAGATAGGATTTGGTTCTAGTCTTCCAATATATAAAATTATTTCCGTTGAAGAGTGGTGATCTAATAGACTTAGATCCATCCTGATTTATCATCCTAGGAGATCTTCCTTCAAGCAATCAATCTTATTTTGAAGGACCTTCTATGATGCCAATTGTTGGGAAAAATACTGAGAGGGGAGCTGACTCAGTATTTTAAAATCAATAATAATTTTCTTTTCTGAAATGTATACATGACTTGACTGTACCCAACTATTGTATGCTAAGTAAACTTGTAAAATAGCTAATTCTTTATCTGTTAAACTTTGAACTAGAATGTAAGAGGTTTATCAGGTATTTGATAAGCAGTAAACATGTGTAGTAAGAATAGAATAAAGTATCACACATAAGTAAACACACATGAACACAAGGATTTAAGGTTGAAACCCAATGTGGGAGAAAACCACTGTTGTTGTCATCTCAGTCTTAAAAAATTATTAATATAAAAAACTTCTTACATTATTATACTTGTGAAAACTCATACTAGTACGCAGGCACCCACCTGCTAAAGGCTATGACTTTCACTTGTTCTCCAGCTCCTACTGGAAGGGAGCTCAAACACCTTGATCTGATTAGCAGCTACTATTGCCAGGAAGCTTTGACTTCCTCACTAAAGTCTCTAACCCTCAACAACATGCATGGACCATGTTTCATAAAATTTTCATATTGGATCCAATATCTACACTATTATCAATCATCCTTATCATCAATCTCTGACACACGTAATCAACCAATCACTAAAACCAAAACAACTAATACATAATCAAAACTTAAACAATCAACTGGAATAATCAGATTATTGTAACCAATACAGAGAACTAAACTTAGAATGCTATATCAACAAACAAAATCAATTGCAACCGTAATCATTCATTTTCCAAAATGTATACGCTACTTTTCTTAAGGTAACATGCATGCATACACATTTTTCTCGAGAGAAACCCGCCTATAGATCTTAATATAATGAAAATTGAAAACTTGACCACTCCAATTTCTAAAAAGAACATTGAGGCATACTCAAATCTAGTACAACACTCTGAACCAATCACATAAATGTCTCTGATATTCAATCACAATCAACAAGTAATCTTAACATTCTTCAATCAATTAACAATCAAATTCAACTTCATCATTCAATTATATCTACTTTAGACATTATCACTCAACCTAGATAAACATGAGGACTTCATTGAAAGAAAACAAAGAAATAACAACGCTGATCAGATTCTTAAGTCATTTATGAATAGAAACCCCTTACATTATATACGCAACTTTGCAGAAGTGAACCCGTGTGTATACACACTTTTCTTGAAACCAACCAGCGTATAGATATGCAAATTTTGACCTAAAATTGTGCAGCTCTTCAGAACTCCAGAAAGACCTAGATCATAATAATTAGAGATAAAAACACCTGTCAGTAGTTATATCTAGTCAATCCATGATTAGATCATACAATGAAAAGTCATTTCAGGTCTCATGATCCTAATCCATCATTGTATTCATCATTGCATAATTATTTTAGATAAATGTGACAATTATGGCCCTTATAATGCAAATATACTTTGGATTGAAGTATTCATCAAAAACCCTTCCACTTGTACACCTCACACACCTTGATATTCATCACCTTATATAGTTTTAGTCTTTTTCAATACCATGGGTCAAACCATTTTTATGTCGATGGTATTATTTGACTAGATCAATATTCTTTGTCGCACTCATTACTATGATCCAATACCATGGTAAGAACCCCTAGTATTTAGAATACCATGGTGCAAAATCCATATGGTACTTTTCTTCACTGAAATTGCCTGCATATGTAACTCGGCTTAATAAAACTCGCGTATAGGTCTTGAATGTAAAAATTTATCTTACCTTTGAACTGAATCTTCTAAATTGTCATGCATTCTGTCACATCTTTATTCATTCTGGGACTCTGTTGTATTCATTATATTACAAGTGATTTGCCATCAAGGACAACACATGCATCATAATGCCAACAAAGAGAACACAACCATGCTTTGATACCACCCTTTAACACCCTCCTCCCACATTTACCCAAGCTAACCAGTCCACTGAGGTAAGCATGTGATGAGAGGCTACTATGATGTGATTCAATTCCCATGTATAGTTAAGGAAGTGGAATTGAAAAAATGCAACCAAATTGACCTTCCACGCATGCTAAAAAACCTTAAGGAGCCAACCAACCCTTCTAGATGACCAACCCCTGCGAGAACCTGACATTTCACTAATCTAGACTATTAGTCGCTCCCACAACAAGCCATTCCAATGACATTGGACTTTTCCTCGCAATTTATGATAGAAACCCCAGACTCTGAGCAACTTTTTAAGGTCTAGGTCTCAAGCTATTGTCCAGAAATTCATGATAAAACACAGTTAGTGATCAAATGAGAAAATTACTGCTTACCCATTTTTTGAGGTAGTAAATAAATCACCCAGTTTTGAAAAGTAGTGATTCAGAATACACCTTTTTTTGGAGCATATTTTTGACACTTTAGATTTTCTTATGCATCAAGTATGAACAATTTTTTTTAAACGTGGGAGATTTTCATGATGATTTTAAAAAGTGTTGATACAACATCAAACCCTTTTTATAGAGGGTTTATTTTTGACACTTCAAGTTTTCTAATGTCTTCTTCTTCCTTAAGACATTTATTTTTAAGTGTATTTGTGTTTTTGGGTTTTTTTTATTTTTCTTTTCAATTTTTTTTGTAATTAAATCTTAATTTTTTTGTATTGTATAAAAGTAAGGAAAGTGTCAAATATTTTAAAGTTAGTATTTTCTATATGTTTATGTAATGTTTGTTATATTTTCAATGCACATCAAATAATTGTCACTAAAAAGCAATAATTTTAAACGTTTGACCAAAAAATACACATTTTCAATATAAATATAATGAATAAAATACACATTTTGAGACCTTTTGTCAAAAATGGCATATCAAATAAATGATTTTTATGGGAAAATCCTAACAAAAAAAAAGAGCATATTTTACAAATCCTATGTTAAAAACTAATAGTGATCATAATTTTTTTATAAAAAAAATGATTCACATAAACATTAAAGTGAGAATTAGATAATATAAACATTAAACGTACATCAACAATAATCAAATACTCATTCTTCTCATAAAATCTCAAAGGAAAAACATTGCAAGTAAAACTAATGAATATCTCTCAAAATTGATCTTGATTTGCAAGCATAACTTAAAGTTCATCAACAACATCATATAATCCATGTTCATCATCTTCTAGAGCTTCATTATTTTCTTGTTCCACAATATGTTTGTTGGAAAAAGGAATTGCTGTGAAGGGGGGGCAAGGGGTGAATCAGTAATTTAAGAAACTGTTACTTTTATTTTCTTTTTTTACTTTCTTATATGAGAGAATACATTCATGAAATAGTAAATTACTAAACTTTTAGATATGCAGACTCAAACAACGATCTCATGTAAAACATACATTTGACAAAATGTTTTTAACCTACAAACCTAGAGGGAAAAAACCACCGATTTGTTATTTGTTTTATGATGTAATTTAAGCAGCAACTTAATTCCATTTGTTTGTTTGTGATAACCCAGTCACTGGAGGCACCAACCCCCTTAGTTTCAGCAAGCACCAACTTGCCAAGAGGCACCAACCCCTTTAGTTTTAGCAAGCACCAACTTTCCAAGAGGCACCAACCCCTTAAGTATTTAGGCACCAATCTATCACTACCATTGTTCTACTTTTTCATACAATTTTCAAACTGAAAATAGAGGCATATAATATTACATGTAAAATACGATCTAATGGTTGTTTGCAGATGCAATTTCTACACTTTGCTTTTTGAACACTTGTGGAAGTCCTCCTCTTGCTAATTCCTCTGTGTTTTGCTATCTCAGCGCAGGGCTCTCCATTGTTTTAAACACAAAACTACCCTTGCAACACTTTGAACCTATTTCTTAGGCCAAAACTCTGCTCTTGATTCCTCTCACATCTGCTCACTCTCCCACTTTGCTCAATGGAGGTTCACATTTTTGTTCCTGTGCTGCATGTGGCTCGATGTATTCATTGTCATAATCGTGTTTTCCCAAATCTATACTACTGGCTTGGCTCCCTAGTTATTTTTTGAAACACACTTTCGCTGTGATGTCATTTCATTCAAGACCAGAGGAATGGGTGATGATCACTTCTTCATCATGTTGTAGACACTCCATGCTTTTGCTGAAACCCACTTCCCCTGCACCGTCGATGCATTTAAGATCCAAGGAATGGATGATGATAATTTCTATTTCATGTTGTAGGCACTCCATGCTATGTATTAAATATCATCTCTCCTTACATATTTCATAGAGGCTCCCCATGATCATTTATGGTTTGTAGAGACTTAGCTAGACATTCTCACAACACCTCTATTCATCATTTATGTTTACAATTCGTGTAGAGTGTTCTTTGACAATCAAATACACTAAAATTCATTCAAAGCCACAACTTCTGATTCATACATCTTTAATACACCTTTTTATTGTTTTTATATTGACAAATTTTCACAATAGAACACTATCCAAGCCTTTTCCATATCAATGTCTTTAAAAATAAAATCCATACAAAAACAACGAACTCTGATAGTCCTCAACCCCTTATGTATAAGCCTCTCTTTGTGTTTTCCTCCTTAGAACCGAGGGCTACGACCGAGGGTTCATCCTTAAGGTGCTAAGGCCTCGAGACACTTGACAGGGGCTATATTTCTTTTGTTGGACACTTACACATTTGTTTCACAAAACCGACACTTTATACCCAAGTAGACCATTTATCGAAGAATTCTTTATGATGCAACTATGTTAGCCACCAAGGATCGTCAAGCACCGATTATTGATGTGATATCATCACATGCCATGTGGCGTCTTCCATCCAGTGATATGTGTCACTCAGATATGGTCCATTAGGCCATCCAAAAACCCCAAAACAGCCTACCATGTGTCCCTCTATATTGTGATGTCATGTTGATGTGAGAAGCTACCTAGAATTATCAAAACTAATAAAATGCTACCATGTGTCCTCATCAGAGCTTATATGATGATGCTACTCATCCTTATTGAAGGCAACTAGAAACCTCCACTGTGCTCCTAGAGGAGATAGAAAGGGCCTCGCCCTTCCTGGATTTGTAGCGATTTTCTTTGTTAAAACATGTTTGACTCTCATGATGATTTAACACTGGAGGCCTCAATCCTGTCATCACTTTTGAAATGTTGAACGTTGGTTGTCGATGCACCACTATGTGCCGACTGTCGATACCTATGATATGAGATATCACAAATCGTATATCACAACTTGTTGTTGTGTTTCTCCCTTTATTATTAATCCTTCGATCTATGATATGTTGGGACCTCTGATCTATGATATTCCTCATTGCATAGGGCCTGAATCACCCTAAACTCCAGTAGGCCATATCTTCCGAACCACACGACCATTTCTGGGCTTCTACATACTGTTGGAGAGCTCTTATAGAGAACTTTCCAATGAAAGGATTCTAATTAGCCACTGAGCCCATATGCTTCCTCAAAGTATGGCTCCAAAGTCTCTACATAGAAGATCATCACAACCACCAAGGGAAAATCCCCATCATCAAGTTGAACCTTGTTTGACATTAATGCAAACACTTACACATCTGGCCACCTTCATACCATCAAATGTACAAGAATCCCCCCCTTTGGCATTAACAACAACATTGCAGACTCTCCCTCAGGCATGATTTTCTCTGATGCCAAATTTCTCCCCCTTTTACATCAGTGGCAAAGAAAACTTCACCTACACTCTGACTGAACTAATGCAGTCTACTCTCCCATGAGTTCCTCTTATTGAATAATTTCCACCTCCTACCAATATGATGTCATTTGGAGGGAGGAGTCACAACTCCTATCTTCTGCCTAAGATTCTCAAATGGTTCTCTTGAAAGTGGCTTGGTAAATATATCTTCCATTTTCTCTTTAGTGGGCACATACACAAGTTTAACAATTTTGGTTGCAACTTGTTCCCTCAGGAAATGATAATTGACGAGAATATGCTTGGTTTTTTAATGCATGGCTATATTTTTTGAGATGTTGATTGCACTAGTGTTGTCATAGTTTATAGGAATGGGATTAGAAAACTCTACCTGTATATCCTTTAAGGTCTACTTCATCCAAAGAATCTGTGTACAACAAGTCACAACAACAATATGTTCTTCTTCAATAGTCGATAGAGAGATTCAACTAAGTTTCTTACTAACCCATGACAACAAGTAGTCACCAAAAAGAAGGTTGCACTTGAAGTACTTTTCCTATCATCAAGACTTCCAACCATATCTACATCTGTGTAGGCCTTCAAATTAAAGTATTCACTCCTAACATACCACAACAAATATTCTGTTGTACCTTAAAGATATTTGAAAATTCTCTTAACAGCCACCACATGAATTTCTCATGGACAGGCCTGAAATCTTGCCACAATTACCACTTCTTGCATGATATCTGGCCTTAACACTGCTAGATATAGTAACATTCCTATCATTAATATGTATTCAATATGATTTACCTGTGGCGTTGCATATTCCTTGCATAACTTACAACCTCTAGTCATGGGTGTGCTGACCGGTTTGCAGTCCTCCATTCAAAACTTCTTCAAAGTTTCCTTGAGGTATTTGGATTGAGATATAAAAGTTCCTTGTGGAGACTGTGTAATTTGCAGACCCAAGAAAAAGGACAACTTAGAAATCATGGGGATTTCAAACTCTGTTTGCATAGAGTTTGCAAACCTATGCCCCAACTATTCCACATCGGTGCCAAATATGATGTCATCCACATACACAACCACTATCATAATATGATCATTTTCAGAGTTTACATAGAGATTGTTTTTTGTTTGCAGATTACTGTGTTGTGATTTTTGAATGGAGTTCGGATTTTCCACAGTGTTCATGTTTTTCAGTCGACGTTTCGAGTCTGAAACTAGACTCATCATCAGGACTGAAACTAGACATTGTCAACTAATCCTTTCTTAAAACCTTGTTTCTGGAGATACTTGTCTAGCCTTTCATAACAAGCTAACAAGCCTGTTTCAAACAATATAGAGGCTTCTTTAGTTTGCGTACAAGCCTTTCATCAGAGAAAGACAGACTTTACATCCATCTGATAAACCTTGACGTTCACATGAATGGAAAGAGAAACACGGATTCATATGGACTCTAGAAAATATACTGGTGAAAACATTTCTTCAAAGTCTACTCATTCTATCTAGGCATACCCTTTGTAGGCCTACTGATATTTTTTCATGATTACTTGACCTTATTCATTCAATTTGTTCTTAAAAACCCATTTGTTCCAATAACACTTTTCTTCTTTCGTCTTGGGACCAGCCCCCATTCATGGTCTAGCTCCCATTCATGGTTTTCACCCAAAAATTATTTTCACTTGCTTGACAGAGGTTCTTGGGTTCTATTTGTGACAGTAGAGCCAAATCAACAAGATTTGTACCCCCCACAAGTTTCCTTCTGGTCTGCATGCCCTATCTTTGATCTCCAAGGATATGACTCTCAGGATGTTCCTTGTGTACATACCTAGAAGGCATTTTTTTGTCTTGAAGATGTGCTTTCTTTCTCATCTTCATTGTTCGAATTTGTTCCATTCAAATTTTTGGTCATCAACTCTGAAATCTCTTCATTATCTAAGTTCAAATTACTTATAGAGGGTTCAGGTTGTGAGACTTCTTCCTTAACCACTATGTCAATGTAGTCTTCTATCATCCTTATCCTCACGTTGTAGCATTTGTACCCTTTGCTTTGAATACAATAACCAAGCAACATTCCTTCATTAGCACATGACTTAAGCTCTCCAAGGTTCTTTTGGTTTCTTTTAATGAAGCATTTTCTTCCAAACACCTCGAGTTGTTTAACTGATGCAGGTCTACCCTTACATAACTCATACAAAGTTTTGTCATTGTCAGGCCTCAGATGTGTTCTGTTTTACAAGTATCCTGCTACCTAAGCTGCTTCTCGCCATAAGTGGTGAGCAACTCATGCTTCATCTAACATTGCTTTGTCCATTTCCTAGATTGTTTGGTTCTTCCTCCACCTCCATTTTGTTGAGGAGTACTAGCCACTAAGAATTTTCTTCTGATACCTTTCTCTTCACAGAACTCCTCAAACTCATTTGAGGTGAACTCTCCCCCTCTGTCTGATCTCAAGCACTTTATCTTCAAATATTTCTCATTCTCAACATGAGCCTTAAACTTCTTGAAGTGATCCAATGCTTCTAACTTATGTTTTAAGAGAAGAATCTAGGCAGCCCTAGTAAAATCATCACTGAAAAAATAGGAGGAACTTTATCCTTTTGATGTTTTTGTTCTAGTGGGGCCATAGATATCTGTGTGGATAAGCTCTAGAGATATGAATGAGAAGAACTCTTTTTATTTGAAATGAGTCCTGGTCTTCTTGCCAAATTGACATGATTTGCAGGTGGTGTTATCAGGTCTTGACAATCTAGGCAATCCTTTTACGACACCTATATTTCTTATATTTATCAAGATATCAAAATTCATGTGCCCGAGCCTTTTATGCCACAGGTGTGGTTCACTTTTTCTACTCAAATAAAAACTAACCCTTGATTCATAGAACACATAAACGTTCTTGTGAATGGTAACTGCCTTTCACTAGTTTTCCATCTTTTACATTTCAAATCTCACAATCTTTAGATCAGAAGGTAACATTATACCCATTGTCGCACATTTGACTAACACTGATACAACACATTCTGTGCTTTTGTCTTCTAATCATGGTTGACCACTCCTCTTCCCTTGGTTCTTGCTGTAGCATTGTTACCAAAGGTGACATTGCCTCCTCTGTGTTTTTATTTTAGTGACAAAAACTTGCTTTTGTCTCCAATCATGTGTTTGGGGCAACCACTATATGCATGCCATTAATTGTTTTCCACATCATGCACTGATAATTAAAGCCCACATGGCATGTTATTTTTGGTATTTTGTTTCCAGCTTCTATTATCCTTTTATGGATGTGTCTGTCTGTCAATTTGAGATTTTGGTAGGTATTCAAACCTACTTCAATAGTCATTGGCTTTATGCCTTAAATTATTACTTATAAAACATTTAAATTCACTTTGTAGGGGAGTGTAGGAATTTCAATTTCTTAAAGAGGAGTCTTGAGACTTAGCATACCAATGTGTATTAATCCTGATATTTTCATCTCTTTCAACTTTGACACTTCTAAAATCAAGAGCTTTGTGTCCAAATATATGAAACTTATAGTAGTGACCATAAAACAAGTAGGCACACCTATTGTTAAAACTATTGTAACATTTGGTAGATAAATACCTTTGTCAACTAGATGTTTGACTCATCCCCCATTGACAACCTCCTCTTTGACCGACTACTCTTTTGTCTTCATGAAGTATTTCATGTTGATTCCTCCTATGACTATGTCGCTCTTCGACTCATGTGAACTTGAATTTTATCTTCTTTTTCTTATCGATAAAATATTCTTGTTCCTTTGAGTACCCCTATATGGTTCTAGCTCCTGAGGGCCTTTGATAGCTCATAATCTAATTTAGTCTTCTAGTCCCTTAAACAAATCTGTCATCTATACCTTTATTGGTCTTTTCTTTCTCAAGGTCAGTTCTTAGAGAGACCACCTCTCCTTCAAGATACTCGCAATTTTCTTCCCATTCTTGAATCATACCTTGAAGTAATTCCTCCTTTGATCTGGATTCCTCTAGCTCAACCTTCAAAGATAGAGAATCATCTTTGCAAAATTTTGAGGTTATTTCCCTCTTAAATGTGAACAACTCCTATTTCAATTACTTGTTCTGCACTTCTAATCTTTATTCAACTCATCAAGGGCACTGATGAGTTCTCCTTCAAGGTATGCCACTTCTTCCTCTTCAAAGTCTGTAAAACCTTATTTCTTGGAGTTTGTTTTGAGGGCCATAAGCAGATGCTTATTTGACCCATTTTCTGATGAGTCTTCACACTCTCATTCCGGAGCTGAACTATCTTCTTTGGAATAGAATCCCTTCTTTTTGTAGGGTTTCTTCTTATGAAATGTCTGAGGCTTATTTCTAAATTTTATATCTTCTTCTCCTTCACCCTTTATTTGTAAGCGAAGTTGGAAGAGAAATTTCCAACTCTTCCATAGTCAAAACACTTAAATGGAAAATTCCCTTTATATTTACAAGAGACATGCCTCAGTTTTCTGGCTAGTTGAGCTAGGTCCTAATCGGATTCACTGCTTGAGAAGTCTTGATGAAATTTGTGCTCATTTCCTTATTGGATGCTATGAATGTTTCTTCCTTTGGTTTAGATTTCTCCATTCCTACCCTCATCTCATAGGCTATGAGAGTACCATGTAGTTGATCCATTTTGAGATCCTTCGAGTTGACCATTTCCTCTATGGCTATGATTTGGGGATTAAATCTGATGGGTAGAGATCTCAATACCTTTTGAACAATAAATTCTTCCCTGACTTCCTCAGATTGTCCTCTTATCATATTAACTACTTCATCAAACCTGAGGAAGTATTCAACAATGCTTTCTTTCTTAGTCATCTTCAAGCTTTCAAACCTCATTCTGAATGTATGAAGTTTTGCTAGCTTCACTTTGTCATCTCCTTCAGGACATTGGTTAAGCTTCTCCCCCATTTCCTAGGCAGAATTATAGTGCAAGAATTTCACAAGTTAAGGTTGACTAAGACCAGACTGAATGACATGCTTGGCTTTACAATTGCTCATATACTATTTATTACCATCTGCATCTATGGGAGGTATATCTGGGACATCATAATTAACTAGTACATAGGTCCAAACATCTACCCCTAGGGACATGAGATATGCCTTCATTCTTACTTTCCAAAAGGCATAATTAGCTCCATCAAGGACCTTCACCTTACTTGATTAAACTTCTTGACTCTCTTGCATATTCATAATTCCTTAAGGAACTTCCTTCAAGTAATTAAATTATTGTCGGAAGAACTTGGCTATGATACCAATTGTTGGAATAAGGAATTACTGAGATGGGGGCGGGGGGGTGAATCAATAATTTAAGAAACTGTTACTTTTATTTCTTATTATACTCTCTTATATGAGAAAATTCATTCATGAACCAGTAAATTACTAAAATTTTAGATATGAAGGCTCAAAAAACAATCTCATGTAAAGCATACATTTGACACATTATTTTTCACATGGAAACCCAGAGGGAAAACACCACCAATTTCTTGTTTTTTTAATGAAAAAATTTAAGCACCTACTTAATTACATGTTTTTGTTTGTGAGCACCCACTCACTAGAGGCACCAACCTCCTTATTTTCAGCAAGAACCAACTTTACAAGAGGCACCAACCCCTTTACTTTAAGCAAGCACCAAATGGCAAAGAGGCACCAACCCCTAAAGTGTTTAGGCACCAACCTGTCACTACCACTACTCTACTTTTTCATACAATTTTCAAACTGAAAACAAAGGAATATAATATTAAAATTAAAATACCATATAATGGTTGTTTGTAAATGAAATTTCTACACTCTTAATTGTGAACACTTGTGGCAGTCCTCTTATTGCTCCCTTCTTTGTGTTTTGCTATCTCTGCTCAGAGTTCTCCACTATTTTCAACACAACACTACTCTTGCAACACTCTGTACCTATTTCTTAGGCCATAACTCTGCTCTTACTTCCTCTCACATCTTCTCACTCTCCCACTCTTCTCAATGGAGGTTCACAGTTTTGTTCCTGTGTTTCACATGGCTCGATGTATTCACTGTCATCATCAAACCTGACCAAATGTGTACTACTGGCACAACTCCCCATTCATTTTTTGAAACATACTTCCCCTGTGCTATCACTGCATCCATGATTATAGGAATGGGCGATGATCACTTCTCTGTAATGTTGCAGGCACTCCATGCTTTTTCCAAAACACACTTCCCCTGTGTTGTCACTACATTTAGGATTAGAGGAATGGGTGATGATCACTTCTCTGTCACGTTGTAGGCACTCCATGTTGTGTATTAAATCTCATCTCTCCTTACATATTTCACAAAGGCTCCCCATGATCATTTATGGCTCGCATAGACTTAGGTCGACATTCTCACGACATCTTTGTTCTTGATTTATCTTTACAATGCATGCACAAGAGATTTTTGGCCATAAACCACATTGAACTGCATTCAAATCCATAACTATCAATTCATACATATTTAATACACCTTTCTATTGTTGTTATATTAGTGAATTTGTGCAATTGAGCACTATCGAAGACTTTTGCATATTGGTGCTTTTATGCATAAAATCCATACAAAAACAACAAACTTTGATAGTCGTCATCCCTTTATGTATAAGCCTCTCTTTGTGTTTTCCTCCATAGAGCCAAGGGTTGTGACCGAGGGCTCATACTTAAGGTGTTAATGCCTCCAAACCCTTGATGGCAGCTATATTTACTTTTTTGGCCCCTTACAAAAAATTGATGCTTTATACCCTAGGAGCCCATTTATCAGAGAATTCTTTATGATGTAGGTATGCCAACCACCAAGGATCATTGGTCATTGCTTACCAAAGTGATGACATCACATGCCACATGGCATGTTTCGATCAGTGACATGTGTCACACGGATATGGTTCATTAGGCCATCCAAAAACCCCGAAATAGCCTGCCACATGTCCCTTCGTATCATGATGTCATGCCAATGTCAGCATCTACCTTGCATTATCATCACCAATCAAATGTTGCCACGTGTCATCATTGGAGTGTCTCTGTTGCTAGCACCTATCCTTGTCGAAGCCAACCAGACACCTCCACGTGTTTTCCTAGAGGAGATAGAGAGGGCCCTGCCCTTCTTGGTTTCGTAGCGATTTTCTTTGTAAAATCATTTTCAATTCTTAATATGATTTAAAACTCGAGGCCTCTCTCCCAACATCACTTTTGAAATGCGGATTTCCGAAGCACCATTGTGTGCCAATTGTCAGGATCTTTGATATGGGATATCATAAATCATATATCACAACTTGCTTATGCGCTTCCCCCTTAATTATGAATCCTCTAATCCCTCATATGTTGAGACCTCTGATATGCGATATTGCAAATCTGTAATTAGCAATTCACTTTCATTGTGCATTTTGTCTTGAATCCCCCAATCACCGATTTTTGGGACCTACAATCGGATTAGCCACTAAGTCCATCTACTACCTCAAAAGATGGATCCAAAGTCTCTACATAGAAGATCATCACTAACACCAAGGCATGAAGCCCCATCATTAGGATGAGCGTTGTTTTAAATTAGTGCCAACACTTGCACATCCAACCACCTTCATACCATCAAATATCCAACAATTTTCTGCTTCATTTTCATCATTTTCCACTTCTAATGGATCTTTCATGCCTACAAATCTCCCAAAGTGTATTTTTCCATTCATTCCATATAATGGTGGTTGATGTCCATGTTCCTATTTTACCACACATGGTTCATCAAAATCTCCTTTCCTCAAACCAACTTCTTGCATTTCATCTGGAATAAATTGAAGAGCACTAATTCTTTGTTGAATAAAATTCCATTGTAGCGGGTCTTTTTCAATGGCAACATAATTTCCTCCTAGTTGTAGGCAACATGCTAGTGTTGTACCTAATCATTAAGAACAAAAGAAATAAGTAAGTAAATTAGTACAAACACATAAAAACTAAAAAATAAAATATTATCATTCAATTTTATATAATTAAACTTACATGAGCTTGAAAATAAATCTGAAACCAGATCTCCTTCATTTTAACATAAATCTATAAGATAGTTTATCAATGCTTGCAATTCTTTATAAATGATAACTAACTCTCCTTTTGCATGTTTATCCTCATATGTTATATTTATTATGACAACATCATGAACCAGTAATTGGCTATGACTCTTTCCATCCACTAGATTCAGAATAATAGGCATATAGCTATCATATTTTGTCCAACACTCAACATGGATGAACTCACAATCACTTATAATTGGTTGATCACCACAAGAAATAATATTTGACTTTTGTTTGTAACATGACATAGTAAAAGTTCAATTAACTTTTACATAAATATTTTTTTTAACATTAATCAAACATACAATTTCAATGTCTTACCATGTAGGCTACATCCTTGAGTTTCTTTTCCCTTGAAGCTTAATAGTAACACTCCAAATTGTGTGTCTAAATGAAATGTCACAAATATCCAAAGTGATGATGTTGTTACTTATTGAAAGCCTGCAACCACTTTATTAAAATCATGATAAGTATAATGCTCACTATCATATCCAATGTCTAGGAAATTCAAACCATGAGGAATGTCTTCAATAACCAGGTCATATTCCCTTTTAGGTATGAGTTTTGCAATGTCTTCACAATCACCTTGTATTATTTGGTATTGGATAGTTTCCATCCCATTCCAAATGAAATGAGTAAGAGCGGGATCAAGTTAAACATTCCTAAGGTGTTTCTTTCTCAGCCTTTCCAACTTAAATTTTTCATTAAAGCTTTTTAAAGTATTTGGTACTCCATTTGTATCATTCTTTGACATCTTTAATGAAATAAACAAATGTATGTATAAGTAATAAAATAAAATAAAAAAGTTTACATATGAATAGAATGGATGTAAAAATTAACAAACCTTTTTCAATGCAAGACAAAAACCTTTAAGTGTTGTTGTAGGACTTTATTTTTAATAGTTGCATACAACATCATTCCAACTCTCTTTATTCAACATTCTAACAATATGTTCTTATATTTTCATATAAATATTATGACTGAATAAATAAAGTAAATTTTTTTAATATAGTGATATGTATAAAAAATGCTACCAACAACAATATGTTATATTTAAAAGAAAATTATAATCTAATAAAAGGAAAAAATAATTCAACAAACTTAATTTTGAAATTTCGAGCACATATCGTCCAATGACAATTCACCTCACTTCACACAGCTTAATATTTATTTGACTAATTTGTCATCCTTCATTGCTTGCAATGTTCTCCAAGGTGTGATAGTCATATCATCTAGAAGTTGCTTCATTTTAGGACCCGCCTTACTATTGTTACATATTATGGCTTCAGAATTTTTAACCTTTTGACTTTTTGTGGCAATATTCCCCCACATGTCGAAAATATAACCAATCAATTCCCATATCTACCTAGTTCAAAATTCCAACTGGAAAATGTTGTCCATGCCTATGAATAAATTTGATTTTACTTTTCCACCTTTTGAATTGATTTTATCCTCAATTTGATAACCCCTTTCCATACAACATTCCTTCTGAAATCTTAGACTAACTTGTATCTTATCACCACCACATTTTTATACAAATTCATTATGAATAAATATGACCCTTTGGATGAAAGTCATAGACATTCGATACTCATTATCTGCATTATGATCCCATGCCAATAAATTTTCTTATGTTTTTGTTAAACCAACATAAATAATGCATTTCACTTTTTCAAAAAGAGAGTTATCACTAGTATAAAATTGGTAATTAGTTACCAAAAAAATGACTAAAATGTGCATATAAACGACCATGTTTTAGTCGGTGACCAATAGTGGTCAATTTACAATATCTTATAACATGACCAACTTTTAGCCATATTTAGCTTAGTCATTAATTGGTCATCTCAATTTTATCATCTAGTAGTATATTTAGTCATAAAATTATCATTAATTTAGTCAATGATTTAGTCATTAATTACCACAATTAATGACCAAATACACAAAAAAATATACTGCTACATGGTCACTCGAGAAAACCAATTAATGACCAAATAAATATGATCAAAATGTTGGTCGCGTTATAATATACCATAAGTTAGCTACTAAGAGTCATATATATGTAAATTTTAGTCATCATTTGAAACCAATTAGTGACCAAAGAAATATGACTAAATTTCGTTTGTGTGATAAGATAATTTAAATTAGCTTCTAATAGTCCCATATATGCAAAATTTAGTCATCATTTGTAATCGCAAATTTATCATTTACAGTAATCATTTATCTTTTTTTAGTAGTTTCATATTCATTATATAAATGATTGATTTAGTAGTTTATATTTACTTCATTTACATTCATTAATAATAATTATAAATGACTAATTTAGTCGATGTATATTCATTTTATTTGTGTTCATCATTAATCAATATAAATTACTAATTTAGTAGTTCTAGATTGTTTTTATATGCTCATTATTAATCAACATAAATTAATTCATATTATTTTACGACTAAATTGTCAAAAAAACATGTCATATAATGTGCATGGTTGTCTAATATGAAAACACAAAGTTACATATGTTAATTACAATACTAAATAAGATCAAGTACAACTATAAATAAATTTAACCACATAAATTATATTATATGAAATGGCAAGTATTACAATATGAGTTTCCAACTAAATACTGGTTGGACTATAATTTACACACGAAATATTTTTTTATCACTTCAAAACATTATCATTGTGTTTCGAAGGCATTGCAGGTGAATTCACCAACTATAAAGACTTGACCATCGCTCTGTATGCAGGATATTTGCTTTAAGGGTATCACTAGATGAGTTCTATTCTCTCTCTCTTTTTGCATTTTTCACTCTAGGTTATCATTCTCATCTTCCTCCAATTCCTATTTGGGTATCATGTGTAGGAAGGATCATATTCTTATTTTCTGCCATTTTTCATAGCTCCAATGACAACAATTAAACACAATAAATATCAGCATATCACATATCTCAATCACAATATCTATCATTAAAAACTCTTACAATGAAATAGCTCATATTAAATAAGTAATAGTTCTGAAGTCAAATACCAAATGTGACTAACCTGATAACATCCAGTTACCAAAAGTTAACAACTCTCACAAGGAAAAAACCCATATTAAATAAGTAATAGTTTTGAAGTCAAATATTGAATGTGACTAACTTGACAACATAAATTACCAAAAGTTTTGAATATTATGGATGGAAGACACATGAATGGAATTTATTTCCACTGCATTTCAGTTCATGTATGCATTCACCTTCTTTTACATAATGAAAAGACCATAACCTAACATAATCCTCACTTACAACAACAAAATATTCTCGACTTGTATCTAAGCAACCTGAGTGCACAATATTTGTATGCCTATGAAACAATATATATATTAAAGATACTAATGATTTCCAGGTATTTCTTTATCTAAATGCAATAAATGTTTACAACCACTTATTATATTTCCAGAAAATATTTATTAAATTAGAAGATATAGGGATCACATGTGGAAACTATAGATACATTAAGTAAACCAATTTCAGCAAAACTAAGAGAATCAACAAACTCAGAATCTTCATCCAATATTTCTTATAATTTTAGTGTGGATAAAAAAAAACTGAATGTGAATGCAATATAACACAAAACATACATGTAACGAATGCAAATTGTGCTCAGTGTCAACATAAAAATTGATACAACATTTTCTACAATGGTGCCAAGATGTCTGCCAACTCCTATTTGAAATCACACTTGACTCATACTACCCTTTGAAATAAGTGAAATAAAGAATAATTCTTTCATAATTTAATGTGTACAACATCTTATCTAGCACAGTGCATTCATATCTGCGGCGCGCACTGCTGTTAACCGCAAGGGTTTCGGTTAGGGCATCCTGAACCCTACCTCCGCAACCTGCAGCATCTCTCAGCCACCTATCGCACTACCGACCGGGCCCGAATTTTCAGGACACATCTGTCGCTGTCGTTTTCACCATGGAGCCGGTAAATGAAGTTATGGACACGGAAGAGGAGATCGATTACTCCGAAGACCCGCACCCGTCACAGGTATTTCCCGACCGACCTACTTTCGCATCTCCGTCTGCTGCTTCGGGCTCCCTGTTTCCTGGGTCGCACCCCTCTCCTGCGGTATCTATCCCGGTCCCCCTCCCCTCAGGAATGCCAGAAGGTACTGTGCTCACCGAATCGGCGGGCCTAGACCTTCCCCCCTTATCTCCGGGTACCCTACGCTTTTTATCATCAGTGATTCCCCCATCGCCGCCCTTCGAATCGCGACCCCCGTCATCCTCCATCCCGGCTCCACCCTCCACTAGCCAGGCCCCTCCGACATCGTCTGGTCCCTCCGCGCTCCTTCACCCTCCTTCGGGGAGTTTCGAAACCCCTGCGGTCAAAGTAAGTTCATCTAGGGCAAATCCGCCTGACAGCCTCCCGGATCCCTTGGTTCACCACCCTTCCGCGCCGCGATCTGGTAAAAAGAGAACCAAGTGTGTCAAATCTACTGCAAAAGACATTGCTATTTGGTTCAGTGAGGCCACGGCCATATCAGAGGCTGCTACCATGGCCAATACTATTCTGGTGGGTCATGTCCGGGGTCGAGCCTACTCCGCGACCAGATTAACACACTGGGTTAAAGAAATCTGGGGTGGGATATTAATGGAACTACCTGAAGTACAGGTCCTTTCCCGCGGCTGGTTTGCTCTGCACTTTGCAAAAGAAAATTACACGGATCTGGTTCTGGCCAAGTTCTGGCATATTGAGATGGCGCCGGTGTTGCTCAAGCGCTGGAGCCCCCTGTTCGATCCGGAGCGAGAACAGATTGGAGCTGGGCCTTTATGGGTTCGTCTGCCGGGGTTACCCCTTCAATACTGGAATGAGGAGACATTCATCCGCATTGGCAATGCTCTGGGCACTTACCTTGACCATGATCGCACCTTTGTGGAGTCTAGAAATAGAACCCTCGCTCGGATCCTGGTGCATCTGGACACTCGCGAAGGTCTGGAGGAAAAAATCACACTTCATTGGGGAAGATACACTCGCGTCCAGATATTAGATTATGAAGGTGTCCCTTTCAGATGTCGTCGCTGTCACCGGGTTGGACACGTCTTCAAGGATTGCCCTCTCAATCAGAGAAGCACAGATGCTCCTGTTGACACCATCCCCACCCCGAGATCTACCTCTCCGGCTGTACAACATGTCCCGGCTGCCAGCATTCCCAATGATACTGCTTCACAGGCTCAGGGCATCTCTCAAGGGCGTCCTACTGCTCCGGTCACCAGATCCCGGGCGGCCACAGCAACAGCATCCGCAGGCTTTCCGGGTAACTCTCTATATCCTCCATTGTCATATTTATCTTCATCTCCGTTATCAGCTCCAACATTGTCTTCTGCTATCTGTTCGATGCCCACATCCTCTGTCATTGCCCCTGTGGTCACCGCCACGCTCCCTCCCACATCCCCTGCATCTTCCCTCTCATCTCCCAGGGGCGCTCATCATCCATATTACCTGCGGTCTCGCAATCACTCTCAGGGCTCCCAATCTTCACACATTGGTTTGGGTATTATCACTCCTGGTCCATCCTCCCTGCCCTCGCGAGGGAGAAAATCTGATCTCACTAAGGCTATCCGGAGAGCGGGGGCAGAGGTCGCCACTGGGAGGCAATCCACTATTGATGGGGTACTTAGAGCGAAGAACACCCCTGGCCACCTTCCCCCATGAAGTGTCTCTCCTTCAATTGCAGAGGCTTGGCTAGTGCCTCAAAGAAACTAGCCCTCAAGCGATTGTATGAATCCTCTCCCGTCGATATCATCCTACTGCAAGAAACCCTTGGACCAGCGGACTCCATTACGGCCACATTATCTTCTATCATTCCTGGTTGGCAGTTCTCGGCTATGGACGCTTCGGGTCGATCTGGTGGTCTAGCCATAGGATTCAACCCTGTCACAATCAAAGCTCATGGTTCTTGGGGGGGACCTGGCTTTATGGGGCTTGATTTCTTCTCTGCCGACTTGGGCATCGCCCTCAGGGTTATTAATATATATGGGCCATGCCAACAGCGGGAATCCTTCTGGAACCACCTTTTGGGCTTATCCATTCTATCTGTCGATCATTTAATCATTGGGGGGGACCTTAATTTTTCCATAGGATATGGGGAATCATGGGGAGCCTCTGCACAAATCGACCCCTTGACTGCACACATGACAGACCTATTGGATCGACATGACTTGAGCGACGTCCCCATGGTTAAGCCCCTTCCCACCTGGAGGAACAGAAGAATCGGTGATGCTGCCCTAGCCCGTAGACTTGACAGATTCTTGATGAAAGGATCACTGCTTCAAGGACTACATCACTACAGGCAATGGGTGGGGAATGGTGGTATATCTGATCACCATCCCATCTATCTAGAAATAAATGGCCCTAACAAAAAACCAAAGGCGCCATTTAAATTCAATCATGGATGGCTTCAGGACCCCGCCTACATCAAACTTGTTTCGGATTTCTGGCCCTTACATCCGATTGATCGAGCTGACTCCCTGGCTAAGGGCTTCTGCATGAATCTATTGCAGCTCAAGGAGCTCTCGATCGAATGGGCTAGGAACAAATACAGGCAGGAGGTCTCGGCTCTCTTACATATTGAAGATGAGCTCACCTCCCTCACTGATGAAAGAGGGCTAGGTTTTATTTCGGAGGCAGATAAAACCCATCTTGTGGAGTTGGAAAATCAGAAGCAAAAAATCCTTAAGGAAAGGGAAGAATCTACTCGGCTGCGCAGTAGAGCTATCTGGCTTAAGGCTGGGGATGACAATACTCGCTTTTTTCATAATTATGCAAAAGGCAGAAAAGTCAGTAACACTATCTGGAATCTCCCTATGCCCGAGGGTGGAGTGGCTGACACCTTCAATAAGCTTTCACAGATGGGAACTGCCCATTTCAGGAACCTTTATAAACATCCCCCGGGCTCCAATCTTGCAGATATCATCAACATTGCTGGACACTTCCCCAGATTTGTAAACGCAGAAGAAGCAGAGAGCCTGCTTGATCCTGTGTCCCCTGAAGAACTTGAGTCCACCATCAAATGGTTTAAAAAGGAGCGTAGCCCGGGACCGGACGGATGGACCATCGAATTCTATATTGCCTTCTATGAGATGATCAAATTGGACCTCCTCCGGGTTGTAGAGGAATGCAGAATATCAGGCACCATGTATAACGCCATCAACTCCACTTTCATAGCCCTGATCCCGAAATCTGACTCTCCATCCTCTTTTGATGAATATCGCCCCATCTCACTCTGCAATGTCCTCTATAAAATCATCTCAAAAATCATTGCAAATCGCTTGCGCCCCATTCTGTCTCGCCACATTGCCCCACAACAATTTGCCTTCTTGGAACACCGTCAGATTCATGAAGCCATTGGGGTGGCTCAGGAAGCCTTCCATTCCATATGGACAAAACATCATAAAGCCATCATCTTAAAAATTGATCTGGCAAAAGCATTCGATAGGGTTAGCTGGCTATATATTAAAATGCTCCTCATTCATCTGGGTTTCCCTCATCACTTCATCACATGGATCATGGCTTGTATCACCACCCCTTCTTTCAGTGTGTTGATTAATGGATCGGCTACACCTTTCTTTCACTCTGAGCGTGGCCTCAGACAGGGGTGTCCCCTGTCTCCCCTTCTCTTCCTTATCGTCATGGACAGCCTCAGTCGCCTGATTGAATCCGCTAAGAGAAATGGAGACTTCTGTGGCCTCAAAATATCAGATGACTGGTTCCTCACACATCTTCTATTTGTGGATGATGTCATGATCTTCTTAGATGGTAGCATCTGGGACTCGCGCACCTTCTCAAAGATTCTCACTCTTTTTTCATCAGCCACTGGGATGCAGGCAAATCATTCAAAGTCATCAATCATACTTGCCAGAACCTCTGTAAATGAATCGCATATGGCTCATCAGCTATTTCCCTACAGCCTACATCCTCTGGACCAGGGTCTCAAATACTTGGGATTCTGGATCAAGCCTATTTGTCCAAAAATAGCTGACTGGGTCTGGCTAGTGGCCAAGTTGGAAAAGAAGCTAAACATCTGGAGCCACCGATATCTATCTCGAGCGGGTAGGCTGGTCCTGATTAAAGCTGTTTTGGAAGCTACCCCGGTCTTCTGGATGGCCTTAGCATGGATCCCTCGCAGCATTCTATCTCGACTACAGCAAACCTGTAATAGGTACCTATGGAATGGGGCAAAAGAAAAGCGCATATTCGCATGGATCGGATGGAAGAGGATTGCCACTCCCAAGAAATGGGGGGGCTGGGGACTCAAGGATCTCCCATCTTTTGCACAGGCTTTGGCTGCAAAAATGGGATGGACCCTTATCTCTGGGGAAAATCTGTGGACTCACATGGTATATCATAAATACATATGGCCCCTTCAGATTATGGATTGGATCCGCCTTCCCTCTTGGCCCAAAGCTGGGATCTCCTCCGTCTGGAAAGCACTACTTCATGCTTTACCCCTTATCAGAGAAAACTTGACATGGAGAATTAATGATGGCACATTGGTCAGGGTTGGGCTGGACCCTTGGAATGATAGCGGGGGCAGACACATCCTACCGGAAGCACTCATCCGGTTCCTGCACACACAAGGGATCACTCACATTGTCGACATAGCAGATCAGCTGAATACCTCCATATTTGAACAGGGTTGGAAAACAGCTGACCAGATCAACATTCCGCCACATTGGCACCAAGAGTGGAGGTCTTACACTAATGCATTAACAGAAGCACACATCAGAATCAAGCAGGGCCCCGACGAGCTCATCTGGTATCCCTCAAAGCATGGTATCTACACACCAAAAGATGGGTATCTCTCCCTCATCTCACACAAGATCCCGGATCATATCTCTTTTTGGTGGAACTCCATCTGGAAGCTCACGGCACCTCCCAGACAAAAGCTATTCTTCTGGTGCATCCTAAAGGGTGTAGTCCCCACGGGCGACTACCTCATGAGACGAGCTGTCCACGGACCATCCTGGTGCATCTTATGTAAACAGGCTGCTGAATCATGCGTTCATCTCTTTCTTAAATGCCCCTCCATGACCCACATTTGGCAATCCATATCCTCTGATATACAATACTCGGGTAGATGGGAGGGCGAGGACATAAACCATATCTGGGAACATTGGTACCAACAACACCGAAGCTCCAAATTACAAAGCCTGCCCATTATCATCTGCTGGTACCTCTGGCTAGCTCGGAACCGCTTGACTTTTGATGATAAAGTGATTCACTGGCCTCACCTCACGGCAAAAATCATTGCTGTATTCAATGAAATACCGGAGCCTGCACAGCCAAAGCCCCGTAGGCCACATGACCCTCCTCATATCAACCAAAACAGCCCGTGGGCCTTTTTTGATGGTGCTGCCCAGCAGCAAGGATGTGGGGGGGGCTTTATACTCTACAAAACAGAACAGCATTACTACAAAGCAAAGCTGGGTTTGGGTGCTGGTTCAAATAATTTCGCTGAGCTCATCACCCTCCGCCATCTTCTACATTTTGCATTGAGCCACAATTGTTTGCATCTGAACATATATGGAGACTCAAAGATTATCATAGACTGGTTCAACAATAACACTGCATGTCACACTCACACACTCAGCAGCATATTGGATGAAATATATTTATTGAAGGCACAGTTTATTGATATCTCCTGCTATCATATCTACAGGGAACACAACAACAGTGCCGACCAACTATCCAAGGAGGCTACGGCACTTCCCAGAGGCGAGTGGATGATACAGGAGCAGCGAGGTGACAATGCATACCAGTACTACCACCGGCCGTATATAGATGCACAGTATCCCCGGGCAGCCAGCCCATGAATATGTTTATGATCTGATATTTATTTTTTGAACTTTATTGTATATAGCTGAAAATGAACTACTGATAGCCCTGCGTGGCAACTTATATATATGATGATACAGAACATCCTATGAGATGCATTTTTGCTCTTTTTGTTAGATAGTACAGAAAGTTAACAGCCACACGCTTATATGGCGGAATGAACATACAGCATATGCTAAACGCATCTACAACATGTAATTTTTTCCAAATTAATGAAAAGATTACGATTTTTCCAGTGGAAAAAAGCACAGTGCATTCATCATGATTGATTACATGGCTAAAAGCTTATACTTTATAAATTGTCCACCTTAAAAGTTCTTGTGCAATTGAGTTGATTAACACTACAATAACGCATTTCATTTTCTCCATCACAAGACTAGATAAGATCATTGTTTCAATGGAAATCAAGAGACATAACAATTCCTAAATGACTAGTAAATGTTCTTAATGAATAGCTTGGTTGTAACAAATAACAATATGTTATAATGATTTGACCTATCAAACAAAACATTTGGAAGCAACTACTATTTAAAACAAAATGACCATTGAGTAAATGCTTGGATGAAATCAAATTATAATGGAAATCCTACACCCAAATATATTATAAAAAATTTAAATATAAAAAATAAATTCAAATGCTTGCATGCGCCAAGAAGGTACCAAAGAAACCCAATCAATGAAAGTGGTAGTAGGTGCTAGATAGCTATCACCTAGAAAATAGTGTACTTAGACAAAAGAAATTCTAATATTTGGAGGAGAACAAAATTATTTGCCCATTATTCACAAAATTACAAGAGAAAATGAAAAAGCCAAGCATCATTTAGTGAAAGGATGAATTATTCATCTTCAAAGTTTAAGAGGACAAAAATATTAGAAGGTTGCAACAATATATCAATTATGTCACTAATATCTCAAGGAAACATATCATTCATGTCCCTTGAACATTAGAAATATGCAACAATACATCAAATGTGATATTAGTATCTGATGCAAACCTATCTTGCAAGTCCCTCAATGGGCATTTTTTGAGAAGGGATAATTGAACCATATTTTAGTTTTTAGAGGCAAAATAATACTTGACATCCAATTACAAAAAGTTTTGGATAGCTTGGGGGAAAGACACATGAATAGAATCTATTTCCACTACAACTCAGCTCATGCACACATTACCCTTCTTTTCTATAATGGAAAGATCGTACCCAAAAAAAATCCTTGCTTACAACTTGTTGTGCTCTACAACAACCCCCCATTTCGTACCATTTTATTCACAAAACTATAATATGAAATGGGTCCCTTTTTATTTTTAATTGGTATCAACTTTCTATTATTCAAAAAGGTCCGAAAACAAAATGAAAGCATTATAAAAAACCTTTTTGAAAAACCAATTATTTGGTCTTATAATATAAATAATTAATCTTTTATCATTGCGATAAAGCAATCGCAAGATCGCATATCGCAATGACAAAGGAGGCATAAATTAAAGGCCCATTGGTTTTCTCCGATGCGATGACATGCAGTAGGCTATCGGATATCAGCAATAATAAGTTCCCGTAACAAAAGTGCCTCCCGCTCCAATGCGATGCGATCAAATGCTTTTTTCTCCGATGCGATGCGATCACGTCCCTTTCACTCCGATGCGATGCGATATCGCTATCGGCGATCGGGGATATACCATGCATGATTTTTAAAGTGCCCATACTCCCGATGCGATGCGATATCGCTATCGGCGATCGGGGATTCCAAAAGGTGTCAATATAAAGATTTAAGTTTTCCCGACACCTGATTGTGATAAAGCCAAAAGTGCAAACTTCAAAAAACCGTTAAAGCAGAGGTATCACGATTAATTCGTATTTAAGGCCTTATCTTTCAAACAGTGATTCACCTGTGCTCAACCGCCAAAACGTCCAAGGAATGCTTAAACAAATCATTCGGCCGATAAGAGATATGATGGGCATTTAAAGGATTGGCAGGTTTTAATGGCCATTTAATGAAATAGTAAGCTTTAAAAATCTTCTCATAGATTGTATCCGCGGCCACTTTAAGTTAATCCCCCATCATGCATTGACCAATATATCTCACGCATATTTGGTTTTCGCTACCAATTCTCTGTATTACGCTTATTTCCACTACTATGCAGAATTCTTCCGAAGTAATAGATTCAAGCAGAATGGGGAAGAAGTCTAAGAAAACCACAATCGCTTTCGCTGCACCAACCACAGGACAAGCCGTCGCTGATCCAGCAACTAAAAAGAAAGGATTAATATCTGATACTACATGTTCAGGACTTGACAAGACCACTTGGAAAAGTACCTATAATTTATCAAGGCCGAAGAACCAAAGGTAACGACAGTACAAGCTACAACGGGTTCCAATAGAAAATCTGATGGTACTTTGAAAGACTTGGTTGACTCTTTCATTCATCGGATAGGGGCTCAGGAAAAAATTCTCCCATATACGGATGTAGTAAAGTGGGCAATTGAGGAAATCCTAATCACATACAGAACTTTCTGCACCAGAGAGGGGAGAATCTTCGGTTCATTCAACGCTGATGATTTGAGGCAAATGTATCATTTTCCTGAGCCAGAGAAGAAGTACAACAAGGCATTTCTGGAGAAATTCCGAAATGAGAACGAAATTGAATCCAAACCCATTCGAGAATGGAGGCAAAATCCGGAGAAACACAAGCATGAAACTTCCAATAAGTACTCTGTTGATTCTCTATGTTCTCCGTATTGTTATGCTGGGATAATGATGTGTAGATTGTGGGGGTTGCACGATTCCGCTAATTTCACTATAGAAATGGTTCCCTTGATGGAAGTGGCATGTGATAGTGAGATAATGGATTGGGCAACCATACTGTCAGATAGGCTAGCGACAGCAGTTCTTAGTTTTAGAACTAAAACTTCCGTCTCAGAAAGGCTTATTCCCCCATTCTACTACAATGCTTATATTCTAGATACCCTGTGTTTTAATTCTGAGTTTCCTGTACTCAGCTGGAGGTGGACTACACAAGACCCTACGCCAATTCACATATACCATCAGAAATTGTGGAAGACTTCCTATAGGCACCATTTATACCAAGTCTGCAACGGCTTCATGTTACCCATTTATTATTCTATTTTTAGTAAACCTGCTCCCAAAATTTCTTACCAAGCAGGGATTGATTTTACATCAATAGGAAGATGGTTCGGAGAGGAGAAATATACTTATGTAAGAATTTTCGGCAGCCAAGCCGAACCTCATGTCCTTCCTTTCTACATACCTGATAAACTGCTGGCAAGGGAGATAGCCTATCAGATTATTGCCAAAGGAGTTACACAAACTCTAAAGAAAAATAAGAAGTAGGTCTGGCCCTCCTTTCCTCTGAGATGTGGTGTCTATACTTTGCATGATTTCAAACATGCGGAAAAAGAAGCTACGAAGATGAAATCATTAACTCTAGCGACTCTCCCTAACAGGCGATTTGATCCCAACAAAGTCGCCTATAATGCTCTTGAACAGGCCAAATTGACAAAGTTTGATCATATAGAAGATAAGTTTGATGACCTGTTCTCCTCAGCTGAATCAATGTATCAAGTTAGATAGCTGGCCATAATGGAATACAAAGATGAAGGGTTAGTTGAATTCAACAGACTTAGAGAACAGAGGTTGCAAACTCTGCCTCAAGATCTGTTAGCAACAACCCCAGCAAGAAGACCAAGCGAGCCTGAACAACAACATTCAAAGGAACCTCCGGTTACAACAGAAAAACAAGAGAAAGTGCAAGAGGAAACCCAGACTAAAGAGCAAAAACAGAGCAACATAGAGGTGAATGTGGATACTCAAATTGATCCCAAATTGCTCCAGGAATGGCAGCAATTTGATTCAATTATCAGTAGTCTTGAATGCTCAAAGGACACTAAAACTTCGAAAGCGGCAGATACACGGGACACCACTTCAAAACAGGTTCCAAGTGGAACTAGCGGCCTACCCAGTTCAAAGGAAGTAGAAATAATCCCAAAGGACCCCTCCGATCAAATTATTTTGCAGATAGAAGAAATTCCTCCCTTGGATGTCTTCTATAGCCCAAGGCACAAAGCTGTGGTAAAACGACAGAGGAAGAGGAGAAGGACTGATCAACCTTCCCTTTTCCTAGAACAAATGGTCACGGGAAATGTGGTTTGGAAGGAGGAATTTGACCCCTCTGATGACCTAACAAAACTATCACAATATGCTGGAGCGTATTCTGCAGCAACAATAGACAAGGCATCAGAGGTGAGTCTTTTATTAAAAACAAAATACCAAGAAATCTTTTTATTGGAAGCACAGCTAACAGAAGCACATCAGAAAGCAGAGCAGGCATAACAACAATTGTTAACACAACAGCAAATCAATAATCAATTAACTCAACAATTGCGGGAAGAGAAATGGAGGATTGATCATAGCGGAATCCAGAAGCAGAAAGAGTTGTCTGAGGCCTTGGCACAACTGAGGGCAGCAAATTAACAAATGATGAAGTCAAAAGATGAGCAGATTGCTCAACTATTAGCACAGCTTGAGAAGACAAAGGATCTTCCACAGATAGCTGAATTCAAATCAGAAGCATTACAGATAAATAAGGCATTAATAACACAAATCAAGCTTCTATGTCAACAAATCGCCCAGGTGGAACCATTATGCGATTTGATGGCATCAGTAAGTAAACAAACAGAAAATTCTAGAACAGACTTGGATCAAGCTGAAGAAACATTAACTGAATTTCTTGACTGGCAAGATAACGATCAGGGACAAGCGGCAAATTTACCAAGAATTTTAGAATCACATAAAGAAATATTATTTACAGAATGGCAGTCTCAGTTAATGAAAGTAGAGAGGGCAATTTCAAGATGCAAATCAACCACAAGTAATTTGGTTGAATTGGTTAATAATACTCTCTACTTGTCAAACATGATTTCCCAATGCACTCCAGGTAAATTGACAGCGGTGAAGACATTGGAGCAGTCATGTTATCTAGATCTAGAGAAAAATGGGAGATTAATTGTTGGAATTAACAGTTTAACATGGGACACCTATTAGTTCTTCTTGGTAAAACCGCACAGTCAAAGAGCCACCCTCAAATGCCTTACATATGCAATCGGGTATATTATCCCCGATATTCAGGATGCCACCTATGCCGCCCAGCTTAACTCTCGCCTCAATAGACCACCCGAAGTAGAGCTAATGCTTGCGATAAGTCAGCTCAAGTTTAAAGGCAAACAACCTACTTGATGATTCAAGATGCCGACTGCCAGGTTGCTGAGAAGGAGATATTCAAGATCATTTGATACCAATTAAGTAGGATTTTAGTTTCATAGATAGTTAGTTTAATTCAGTATTTATAGACCCTTTCATGTTTTTGGAAAGGGTCGTAAAGTTTTGTACATGACTTAAAGCCTGAAGTTGCACTACTGTACTTCAGGCATATTCTTTTATAAAACTGGACCAATCATTCTGATTTTGGCAAAGAAGCTTTTATGCAAATGTGCACTACTGTCTTTGTTTGAAAGTATTTCTGCGTTGGAGGAAGAATCTCAAATAGCGATTGATATTGGGAGTGACTCGCAGCTCATATGGTACTATTATCTATGTCTGAATTCATTCTTTTTATATGAATTGTCATTTGATCGCCTTTGCTATTATCGAATATATGTATGTGTTTTAACAGCATTTCTTTATTCCCTCCACTATTGGATGTTTATGGTATGCTTTTCTTTTGATCATATATGTATCGATGATACAAATGATAAGTGTAGCAATATTGCGCGAATCACTTTGTTTAACTATTTAAGCAAAGTAATCCTTGAATGAATAAATGTCCGTGTCTATTAGATGGATCCATCTATATGCCTGTCAATAGACATAGATCATCAAGCGCTACACTTCAAAGTACAATAGTTCCCGAGATTAGTAGTATTTCTTTTATTTTGCTGATAGATTAAGTTATTTCACCTATCATTAGATTAGATAATCAATCATTCATCCACCCCTTTTATTCATTACTGGGAAACTGGTCCCATTATCCCCAGTTGGAGCCACCATTCCAAATAGAAAAGGAGTTGTATTAAGGTCCGGACCGGGTGGTTATCCACCAATGTTGATACAACAATTTTCGGGGCGTCAAAATTTTTGGCACTAGAAGGAGGGCCATCAGCTGTGAATGGAAAGCAAACCCAAATCTGGAGGCCCTTCTAAGAGTAATTCTCCCTCCGCATCACCTCATACTTCCCAATTGCATGCTGTTTCTCCAGTATCCAAACAAGAAGAAGAGGAATCAACTACCACTTCTCAAACCCATCATACTCCAGAACAACTAAGTCTTGAATCCCCTGAAGTCTAGTCTCTTCTCCACAAACTTCAGAACTTCTTGATTTCACCACAAAAATCTGAGGTATCTCAAAGCAGTGCGACTTCGCAGTTCAATTTACCTCACCCTCTCACCAGACTTCAGAGTGGAAAGCTCGGTATTGAACCTACTGATTTCCCTTTAACAAAAAATAAAAAGGCGAAGAAGAACACTGAAGGATCTGACAATGAAGAACTTTCATCCACATCCTCCATCTCACCTTCCCCTGTGCGACGTCAACCATCCACTCCCTCATCACACATTATTGTTCATCAGGGATTAGCAACTGCAGCATCCCAAACCACGCAATCCTTAATATTAACTCCTTCCCAGACTTCTATAAGTTCAACAGTAATATCATCCACTACTGTGGTTACAATGGCAGATCCATGGACCAGGCCTGGTGCAGTCAATATGCTTGCTCCATTGCATGCATTACCTGATGCACCTGAAAAATGGCTACCCAAGTTTAACCCATATGATGGAACACAAGCTGAGGAACATATTAATAAATTCATGTTGGTAGTTAATTTGAAGGGAGTAACAGAGAAAGATGTTGTCGTTAGGCTTTTCCTTTATACCTTGCAAGGATCAGCAGGATCCTGGTATTTTTCTTTACCTTCTGGTTCCATTACCAGTTAGACGACTTGCCAAGAACAATTTCCTACTAAGTATGGTGATGATAGGTCATTGGCTACACTAATAAATGATCTCTCCAATCTTAGGATAGAGCATAGGGAACCAATTAAGGAATTTAATGCGTGATTCAATAAAATCTTGAATAAAATCCCAACGGCCTCCAAACCAAGTGAGCAAATCCGAAGCGAGTGGTATATAACTGCCCTACCTTCCAATATAGCTATTTTTGTAGACAGGGTTGGAAAACCTACTTTAGCTGAAAACATGAAAGAAGCACTTGCTGTGGAGAAACGTATTAATGCTCTAGAGAAGAAAGCCGCTCTTGAAGATAGAAAAACCAAAAAAGTTTCTTTTAAAGATGATTCAAAGAACAAAACCCCTAAAGATCCACCTGACATGGAGTGTCTACAAAAGGTCCTCAAAACTATGTCAAATGAAATGGTTGAAATCAAAAAACAAGTAGCCGAAACCTCAACGAAAAGACCCTTTAGAAATTACAAGAAAACTGAATCAAAACCACCAAATGTTATATCAAATGCAGATTCAGATCTTGAAGAAGGAGAAGAAGAAACAGCTACACCAACTGATGAAGAAGAGGAAGTTGTTGAATATCATGGAATGTGGGATTTTATATTACCTAACTCTGACACAAAAAACGAAGAAGAAGCATTTCCTGTCACTACGAGGAGTAGAGGTACTTCCGAACCTGTTCAGACAACTTCGAAGAAAAGAAGTGCAGGTGTTGCTACAATAAAAGAAAAGGTACCCCCAAAAAAGCCACTTGTAACAATTCCACAAAACCAACCTTCAACCTCAACAATTCCGTCAACATCTAAGACATTGGTAGTGTCTGATTCAATGGATTAAAACATTGTTGATGACATGAAAAAGACCAAGGCAAACATTACCATGTTTGAACTTAGTAAATTGAAACATCAGCAAAATTTGCTTCTCAAAGAATTAAATGTTGTTCCTACTTCACCCCTTCCCAGTGCTAAAGCTGCAAACAATACAGGTCAACCACCTTCTGGTATGGTCGAAGCTATTGATACAGTCCTAATAGGAGATAGATCAAATTCTCATACTCCAACTTTCCTTCTAACCTATGAGATCTACAATAGAAACTTGCACAATTGCTTGATTGACTCAGGGGCATCTTCTAACATAATGCCAGCTTCAGTTTGTTCCAAACTAAACATTGAACCCCAGAAGTCCACTATTCATATTGTACAGTTGGACAGGACTAAAGTACAAGTTTTGGGAGAGATCAACTCCGTAACTATTAGGTTATCTGCTGATCCCAGAATAGTACAAAGGATTGATATCTTGATCATCGATATACCTGAATTTTATGGTTTGATCTTGAGTAGGGATTGGTATGAAAAACTACATGGGTATATTTCTACTGATTGGTCACATATGTGGCTTCCCTATAAGGGTAAGCCAAATCAAATAAGAATCGATCGGGAAAAGCATATGACCCATACAGTTATTGAATTTGAACAAGAAAACCAACCAATAACATTTAATAACAACGTTTTGGGGAATTATTCATCAGAGTCATTCTTTGGCAACTTTGCTGCCCAACCATCCCCTTTCTCAGTAAACCATTTTACATCTCAGATCGAAAATTATTCACAAACAGATAGGTCAAGATGTTTCAATGATACTGAGAAAACTGTAAATAAAATTGTTAATACTTCTTTATTTTGGTCGTTATATTTCGATGGGTCCAAATCTAGTGAGGGCTCAGGAGCAGGATGTATTTTGATTAGCCCGCAAGGAGAAAAAACAATGTTGTCCTGTAGATTAGAATTTGAATGCACGAATAACACAGCAGAATACGAAGCCTTAGTCCAAGGACTATATAAAGCCTTTGGCCTCAAGGTCCAATATTTGAAAGTGTTTGGAGATTCTGAAATTATTATCAAATAGGTAAGGAATACAATTCATTGTCTTTCCACCCATCTCAAACATTATCAATCGCTGGTACAGGAACTCACCTCCCACTTTTCAGCATTCAATATTTTTTCCATTCCCAGGTCTCAAAATTCGGCAGCTGACCTGCTAGCCAATGTTGCTTCCAAGCTCCTACCTTCCAAAGACTATAGACCAGATAGATTTTCAGTAGAATTGCTTTTTAGGCCATCAATTCCTGACAATGTAACTAATTGGAGAGTATTCAACCACGATGAAGACATTTTACAGTTTTTAACTTCTGAAAAGTCCTATGATGATCAAATCATTGAGGAAAATGAGCATGACCTTCAAATGAGAGGTAAACCCGAGGAGAATTCAATCCCTAAGCCTGTGGTGAAGCTTGAGGATCTTTATGATATTAAAGACAGGTTTAAACCTATGACCAATACAAAGCCCCAAAGTTCTACCCTAAGGTTTGAATTGATAAACCTTGGAACTGAGAAAACTCCTCAAAACATTAATTTAGGATTAGGACTTTCCTTGGAAGAAAAGGAAGCATTCATTAGACTATTACGGAAAAATAAACAGGTCTTTTCTTGGAAATATGATGATTTAAAGACATATGATACATCCATCATCCAGCATACCATTCCAATGCTTCCCGAATAGAAACCAATTAAGCAGAAGTTGAGAAAAGTACATCCGAACTTAGAGAGTCAAATAAAATCTGAACTTAATAAACTCTTGAAAGCTAAGATTATTTTTCCCGTTCGGCACTCAAACTGGGTCTCCAATATGGTGCCAGTCAGAAAGAAAAATGGCGACATTAGGATTTGTATAGATTTCAGAAATTTTAACAAGGCGAGCTTAAAAGATAATTTTCCATTACCTACTATGGAGCAGATACTCCAATCAGTAGTAGGCTCTGAGTTAATGTACTTTCTAGATGGTTTTTTAGGATATAACCAAGTTTTGGTCCATCCTGATGACCAACTCAAAACCACATTCAGAACAAAATGGAGAACATATGCGTATCAGAAAATGCCTTTCAGACTTATTAATGCAGGAGCGACGTTCCAAAGAGCAATGGATATAGCTTTTAAAGGGTTGATTAACAGAACAATAGTTGTCTACCTAGACGATATTATCTGTATTTTCTAAAGAGAAGTCCAATCATTTGCATGATTTAAATCAAATCTTTCAACGCTGCAAAAGATATGGTATTTCACTTAACCCTAAAAAATCTTTCTTCGCTCTTGACCAAGGAAATCTCTTAGGCTTTATTGTGTCTAAAGATGGCATTTATATTGATCCTGATAGGATCAAAGAAATCTCTGAAATCCCTTTCCCTCATAATAAAAAATCCATGCAGTCATTTTTAGGCCAAATCAATTTTGTCAAAAGATTTGTTCCAGACTTTTCTCAAATCATTTTGCCACTTCAAACTATTATTAAGAAAAGTTCAGTCTTTAAGTGGGGATCAGCAGAAAAGGAAGCGTTTGATTTAATCAAACAATCAATAATTAATGCCCCCGCCTTAAATACCCCCAATTTTTCTAATCATTTCACACTGTATACTATCGCATCCGATTTGTCTTATGCAGCAGTACTCACACAGATTAATGTTCACAATTCGGAAGCACCCATTTCATTCTATAGTTCAAATCTTCAGGGTGCTGAATTGAATTACTCCAAGATAGAAAAACAAGCCTTTGTTGTATATAAAGCTGTCAAACATTACAGATCCTTCCTTTTAAAAGCCCATACAAAAGTTATAGTTCCTTTCCCTGCAGTAAGGCAACTATTAATCCAAATAGAACTAGGTGAAAAAAGGGAAAACTGGGTTACAGCACTTCAAGAATATGATTTAGAAATTAAACCAGCAAAGATTGTTAGAGGCCAAGGTTTTTGCAGGTTATTGGAAGGAGCATACAACATTTGAGAATCAGGTGATACAGATCAAACCGAAGAAATCAACCAGACAAGTATTACTGGTTCTGAATCACAATATGCAGACTTAATCTTTTATTTAAAAAATGGATATGCACCTCCTAACCTGTCTTACAAAAACAAAAGGGCCATTAGACTAAAAGCAAAAAATTTCACAATTATTGATGATGTGCTTTTTAGGAAAAATTATGATTCAATCCTATTAAGATGCCTAGAAAAACCTGAAGCACAAAAGGTCTTGCAGGAATTACATGATGGACCAGTAGGAGGACATTTTGGAGCTGATACAACGGCCCATAAAATCATTCATGCTGGATATTACTGGCCCACTTTGTTTAGAGATGCTCATGAATATGTAAGGAAATGCCGAAATTGTCAAACTTCTAGTGGAAGGCAAAGAAAACCAGCTTTCCCTTTGCAACCAGTCAACATTGAACAACCATTTGAGAAATGGGGATTGGATATCATTGGGGAAATTACTCCTCATTCTTCCAAACAGCATAAGTATATCCTTACTGCTACTGATTATTTTACTAAATGGGTTGAAGCAATTCCTTTGAAGACAACAAATTCTGAGGCAATCATTGAATTCATAGATCAATTCATCATTACCAGGTTTGGTGTCCCAAATGCTCTTGTTTTTTATAATGCATCTTACTTCTCAGGCAATTGTATGTTTGATTTCGCTATTAAAAGAGGATTTAAATTAAAATATTCTGCTAATTACTATCCCCAGGGTAATGGTTTAGCAGAGTATACAAATAAAAATCTGATTAAAATTATTAAGCGAACCATCGAACAAAATCATAAAAAATGGCACAAATCCTTAATATTCGCACTATGGGCTGATAGGATAACGCAAAAAGCTTCCATAGGATCTTCCTCGTTCAACCTTGTGTATGGAAAATAAGCAGTACTACCAACAAACCTTGTTCTTCCTTCTCTAGCCCTAGTGCAGTTTATTGAGGAAAGCCCTTCTTCTTTTATTCAACTTAGACATGACCAAATTTTATAATTAGAAGAGGAAACAGAAAAAGCCAGGGTAATTCATGCAAAACATAAACAAATCATCAAGTCATCCTTTGATTTAGTCTCATCCGGTTCAAAAAAATTTCAAGTCGGTGATTTGGTTCTGAAATGGGACAACACCCATGAGGACAAGGGAAAACACACTAAGTTCCAAAAGATGTGGCTTGGGAAATTTCAGATCTGTGAGAAGATAGGCCATTCAACCTTCATATTACAAGATTTATCAGGTTTGAGAGATTCTCTCCCTGTTAATGGCCTTATCTTAAAGAAATTCTTCAATTGAGAAGGTAACCCCTTCTCCCCTTTTTTAGAATTTTATAGTTTGTAGGATCATTAGAAAATAAAGTTGTGAGATATCTACCATTGACCTTTGTTGTACTTGAAAGTTGCTCAAAACAAGTAGGGTTGATATTTACTTTTAAAGTAATAGAAGTCTTAAACAAGAGGGATAATTCTGGGAAATTAGGTGTAATTGCATTCTGAAACTACACTTCAATTTTTGTGAACGCTTCTCAAAGTTTAGAAATATTGTAAATCATTTTATGTTTATAAATTGGTCACAAAAAGGTTATCAATATCAAAATAGAAACTAATCCAATTTCAGCATCCTTAACTCTTACCTTGTCATCCATTTACTCTTAAGGAGAAAATTGTCCATCCCACTCACCAAAGCTTATGATTACTCAGAGTGTAATTCTAAAATATTTGATATAAAAGATAAGAGGTCTTATTACAAGCCTGCTTACCATGATCATAAGGAAATGGTTTAACCGACATTACCAATACTGCATACCAAAACAAGGTAATGGCTTAGAATTATAAGACAAGGGGTCTCATCATGAGCCGGCTTGTTCGGTTAAATTACTACTAGTGAATGGCATTGTCACTAAGCTGGTCACCAAACCAAGACAATGGCTTTTTATCTTACAAAATAGCATAAAAGTGGAAAAGAAATACAAAATATGAAAAGCATGTTTTGAATTCATTCTTTTAATCATACTCTCAAATGAGCAGGACAATGGACAATAGCATGGTTAAAAGGTATCCTTGTCGAAACTATGAACGTTTACTGGCAGCAGAGGCTCTACCTATGACAAACGAGTCAATTCTAAAAGCTGATTTGGAAAGGTTTTCTGTTTTATCACTATCGACCATTAAAGGCCAATTTAAAACTTAGAATGTATCTAATTTTAAACAAAAGAGGAAGTTAGCAAAGATAGTTTCATTTTATTTGGAATGCATATATACCTAGTTATATTAGAATTTTCCCCTTTGATGAGAACTCTATTTTGAAAAAGTTTAAGTACTACCATACTTTTCATAGATAACTGTTTCTTCCAGCGAATCGCCAATTGTTGTGCTCTACAACAACCCCCCATTTCACACCATTTTATTCACAAAACTATAATATGAAATGGGTCCCTTTTTATTTTGAATTGGTATCAACTTTGTATTATTCAAAAAGGTCCGAAAACAAAATGAAAGCATTATAAAAAAACCTTTTTGACAAACCAATTATTTGGTCTTATAATATAAATAATTAATCTTTTATCATTGCGATAAAGCAATCGCAAGATCGCATATCGCAATGACAAAGGAGGCATAACTTAAAGGTCCATTGGTTTTCTCCGATGCAATGACATGCAGTAGGCTATCGGATATCGGCAATAATAAGTTCCCGTAACAAAAGTGCCTCCCGCTCCGATGCGATGCGATCAAATGCTTTTTGCTCCAATGTGATGCGATCATGTCCCTTTCGCTCTGATGCGATGCGATATCGCTACCGGCGATCGAGGATATACCATGCATGCTTTCTAAAGTTCCCTTACTCCCGATGCGATGCGATATCGCTATCGGCGAGCGGGGATTCCAAAATGTGTCAATATAAAGATTTAAGTTTTCTCGACACCCGATTGCGAGAAAGCCAAAAGCGCAAACTTCAAAAAACCGTTAAAGCAGAGGTATTACGATTAATTCGTATTTAAGGCCTTATCTTACAAATAGTGATTCACCTGCGCTCAACTGCCAAAACTTCCAACGCACGCTTAAACAAATCATTCAGCCGATAAGAGATATGATGGGCATTTAAAGGATTGGCAGGTTTTAATGGCCATTTAATGAAATAGTAAGCTTTAAAAATCTTCTCATAGATTGTATCCGCGACCACTTTAAGTTAATCCCTCATCATGCATTAATCAATATATCTCACTCATATTTGGTTTTCGCTACCAATTCTCTGTATTACGCTTATTTCCACTACTGTGCAAAATTCTTCCGAAGTAATAGATTCAAGCAGAATGGGGAAGAAGTCTAAGAAAACCACAATCGCTTCCGCTGCACTAGCCACAGGACAAGCCGTTGCTGATCTAGCAACTAAAAAGAAAGGATTAATATCTGATACTACATGTTCAGGACTTGGCAAGACCACTTGGAAAAGTACCTATAATTTGATCGAAGCCGAAGAACCAAAGGTAACGGTAGTACAAGCTACAGCAGGTTCCAATAGAGAATCTGATGGTACTTTGAAAGACTTGGCCGACTCTTTCCTTCATCGGATAGGGGCTCGGGAAAAAATTCTCCCATATACAGATGTAGTAAAGTGGGCAATTGAGGAAATCCCAATCACAAACATAACTTTCTGCACCAGAGATGGGAGAATCTTCGGTTCATTCAAGGCTGATGATTTGAGGCAAATGTATCATTTGCCTGAGCCAGAGAAGAAGTACAACAAGGCATTTCTGGAGAAATTCCGAAATGAGAACGAAACTGAATCCGAACCCATTCGAGAATGGAGGCAAAATCCGGCGAAACACAAGCACGAAACTTCCGGTAAGTACTCTGTTGATTCTCTATGTTCTCCGTATTGTTATGCTGGGATAATGATGTGTAGATTGTGGGGGTTGCACGATTCCGCTAATTTCACTATAGAAATGGTTCCCTTGATGGAAGCGGCATGTAATAGTGAGATAATGGATTGGGCAACCATACTGTCAGATAAGCTAGCGACAGCAGTTCTTATTTTTCGAACTAAAACTTCCGTCTCAGAAAGGCTTATTCCCCCATTCTACTACAGTGCTTATATTCTAGATACTCTGTGTTTTAATTCTGAGTTTCCTGTACTCAGCTGGAGGTGGACTACACAAGACCCTACGCCAATTCACATATACCATCAGAAATTGTGGAAGACTTCCTATAAGCACCATTTATACCAAGTCTGCAACGGCTTCATGTTACCCATTCATTATTCTATTTTTAGTAAACCTGCTCCCAAAATTTATTTCCAAGCAGGGATTGATTTGACATCAATAAGAAGATGGTTCGGAGAGGAGAAATTTACTTATGTAAGAATTTTCGGCAGCCAAGCCGAACCTCATGTCCTTCCTTTCTACATACCTGATAAACTGCTGGCAAGGGAGATAGCCTATCAGATTATTGCCGAAGGAGTTACACAAACTCTAAAGAAAAATAAGAAGCAGGTCTGGCCCTCCTTTCCTCTGAGATGTGGTGTCTATACTTTGCATGATTTCAAACATGCGGAAAAAGAAGCTACAAAGATGAAATCATTAACTCTAGCGACTCTCCCTAACAGGCGATTTTATCCCAACAAAGTGGATTATAATGCTCTTGAACAAGCCAAATTGACAAAGTTTGATCATATAGAAGATAAGTTTGATGACCTGTTCTCCTCAGCTGAATCAATGTATCAAGTTAGATCGTTGGCCATAATGGAATACAAAGATGAAGGGTTAGTTGAATTCAATAGACTTAGAGAACAGAGGTTGCAAACTCTGCCTCAAGATCTGTTAGCAACAACCCCAGCAACAAGACGAAGCGAGCGTGAACAACAACATTCAAAGGAACCTCCGGTTACAACAGAAAGACAGGAGAAAGTGCAAGAGGAAACCCAGACTAAAGAGCAAAAACAGAGCAACATATAGGTGAATGTGGATACTCAAATTGATCCCAACTTGCTCCAGGAATGGCAGCAATTTGATTCAATTATCAGTAGTCTTGAATGCTCAAAGGACACTGAAACTTTGAAAGCGATAGATACACAAGAAACCACTTCAAAACAGGTTCCAAGTGGAACCAGCGGCCTACCCAGTTCAAAGGAAGTAGAAATAATCCCAAAGGACCCCTCCGATCAAATTATTTTGCAGATAGAAGAAATTCCTCCCTTGGATGTCTTCTATAGCCCAAGGCACAAAGATGTGGTAAAACGATAGAGGAAGAGGAGAAGGACTGATCAACCTTCCCTTTTCCCAGAACAAACGGTCACGGGCAATGTGGTTTGGAAGGAGGAATTTGACCCCTCTAATGACCTAACAAAACTATCACAATATGTTGGAGCCTATTCAGCAGCAACAATAGACAAGGCATCAGAGGTGAGTCTTTTATTAAAAACAAAAGACCAGGAAATCGTTTTATTGCAAGCACAGCTAACAAAAGCACATCAAAAAGCGGAGCAGGAAGAATAGCAATTGTTAACACAACAACAAATAAATAATCAATTAACTCAACAATTGTGGGAAGAGAAACAGAGGATTGATCGTAGTGCAATCCAGAAGCAGAAAGAGTTGTCTGAGGCCTTGGCACAACTGAGGGCAACAAATGAACAAATGCTGAAGTCCAAAGATGAGCATATTGCTCAACTATCAGCACAACTTGAGAAGACAAAGGATATTCCACAGATAGCCGAATTCAAATCAGAAGCATTACAGATAAATAAGGCATTAATAACACAAATCAAGCTTCTATGTTAACAAATCACCCAGGCGGAACCATTATGCGATTTGACGACATCATTAAGTAAACAAACATAAAAGGCTAGAACAGACTTGGATCAAGTTAAAGAAACATTAACTGAATTTCTTGACTGGCAAGATACCGATCAGGGACAAGCGGCAAATTTACGAAGAATTTTAGAATCACATAAAGAAATATTATTTACAGAATGGCAGTCTGAGTTAATGAAAGCAGAGAGGGCAATTTCAAGATGCAAATCAACCACAAGTAATTTGGTTGAATTGGTTAATATTACTCTCTACTTGTCAAACAGGATTTCCCAATGCACTCTAGGTAAATTGACAGCGGTGAAGACATTGGAGCAGTCATGTTATCCAGATCTAGAGAAAAATGGGAGATTAATTTATGGAATTAACAGTTTAACATGGGACACCTATTGGTTCTTCTTGGTAAAACCGCATTGTCAAAGAGCCACCCTCAAATGCCTTACAGATGCAATCGGGTATATTATCCCCGATATTCAGGATGCCACCTATGACGCCCAGCTTAACTCTCGCCTCAACAGACCCCCCGAAGTAGAGCCAATGCTTGCGATAAGTCAGCTCAAGTTTAAAGGCAAACAGCCTACTTGATGATTCATGCTGCCGACTGCCACGTTGCTGAGAAGGAGATATTCAAGATCATTTGATACCAATTAAGTAGGATTTCAGTTTCATATATAGTTAGTTTAATTCAGTATTTATAAACCCTTTAATGTTTTTGGAAAGGGTCGTAAAGTTTTGTACATGACTTAAAGCCTGAAGTTGCACTACTGTACTTCAGGCATATTCTTTTATAAAACTGGACCAATCATTCTGATTTTGGCAAAGAAGCTTTTATGCAAATGTGCACTATTGTCTTTATTTGAAAGTATTTCTGTGTTGGAGGAAGAATCTCAAATAGCGATTGATATTGGGAGTGACTCAAATATATGTATGTGTTTTAACAACATTTATTTATTCCCTCCACTATTGGATGTTTATGGTATGCTTTTCTTTTGATCATATATGTATCGATGATATAAATGATAAGTGTAGCAATATTGCGCTAATCACTTTGTTTAACTATTTAAGCAAAGTAATCCGTGAATGAATAAATGTCCGTGTCTATTAGATGGAGCCATCTGTATGCCTGTCAATAGAAATAGATCATCAAGCGCTACACTTCAAAGTACAATAGTTCCCGGGATTAGTAGTAGTTCTTTTCTTTTGCTGATAGATTAAGTTATTTCGCCTATCATTAGATTAGATAATCAATCATTCGTCCACCCCTTTTATTCATTACTGGGAAACTAGTCCCATTATCCCTAGTCGGAGCCACCATTCCAAACGAAAAAGGAGCTGTATTAAGGTCCGGACCGGGTGGTTATCCCCCAATGTTGATACAACGATTTTCGGGGCATCAACACAACTGCAAAATATTCTCCACTTGTGTCCTAGAAAATTGAGTGCACAGGTTTTGTATGCCTTACAAATAATAAATATTAAAGAGACTAATCATTTCCAACCCTTTATTTATCTAAATCTTATCATTGTTTACAACCACTGAAGATATTTCCATAACATATTTCAAAAATTAGAATATATAGGCATCACATTTGGAAACTGTAAATACTTTATTTAAACCAATTTAATCAACAAGCTCAGAATCTTCATCCAATATTAGTTTGAATTTTGGTGTGCATAAACAAAAAGGATGAATGTGAATGCAAGATAACACAAAACATACATGTAAAGAATGAAAATTTTTCTCAGTCTCAACATCAAAAATTGATACAAGATTTTTTGCAGTTGTTGCAAGAAGTCTACCAACACTTATTTGAAATCGCACTTGACTCATACCACCCTATGAAGTAAGTGAAATCAAGAATAAGTCTTTCAAAATTTAATGTGTACAACATCTCATCTAGCATAGTGCATTCATCGCGATTAATTACATAAAGCTAAAAAAACATATAGTTTATAAATTGTCCACCTTAAATGTTCTTGTGCAAATTCCCTGATTAACACTATAATAACATATTTCATTTTATCCATCACAAGAGCAGAGTAGATCATTGTTTGGATGGAAATCAAGAGACATAACATTTCTTAAATGACTAGTAAATGTTCTCAATGAATATTTTGGTTGTAAGAAATAAGAATATTTTAGAATGATTTGACCTGTCTAATAAAAGATTTGGGAGAAACCATTCTTTGAGAGAGAATGCCCATTGAGTAAATGCTTGGATAACATCAAATTATAAATACCATTCTCCACCCAAATAAACTATAAAAAAATTAAATTAAAATGCTTGCATGTGCTAAGAAGGTACCAAAGCAACTCAATCAATGAAAGAAACAACATGTCCTAGATGACTATCATCTAGAAACCAGAGTACTTAGAATTTATTTAAACTAAGGTTAGTTTTTTTGAAATGGTTAGTCAAGCAAGAAATGTATTTTCACATGGAATGAAGTATTTTGCTTGAATTTATAAAAAAGAAATGCTAAGATCTCTAGGAAAATAAAATTATAACCCCATTATGTCACAAAAATACATGATAAAATGAAAAATCCAAGCATCATTTTGTAAGATGATGAACCATTTGCCTTCAAAATCTTAAGAGAATAACATTATTGGAAAGTTACACCAATATATCAAATATGACGTTAAGATATCAAGAAAACATTTCATGCAAGGCACTTGATCATTAGAAAGACGCAAAAGCATATCAAATGTGCTGCTAAGATCTGAAGAAAACCTATTTTGCAAGTCCCTTAATGGGAATTATTTGAGAGGGGATAATTGAACCATCTCTTAATTCTTAAAGGTTAAACAATACTTGACATGAAATTACCAAACATTTTGGATAGCTTGGATGAATTAAAAATCAATGGAATTTATTTCCACTACAACTCAGTTCATGTACACATTCACCTTCTTTTCTAGAATGAAAAAGCCATACTATAGCCGCAAAACATTCTCCACTTGTATCCTAGCAAACTGACTGCACAAGGTTTGTATGCCTCTGAAATAATAAATACATTAAAGATACTAATCATTTCTAAGCTTTCCATTATTTAAATCTAATAAATGTTTACAACCATTGAAGATATTTCCAGAATATATTTAAATACTTAAAAGATACAAGCATTACATGTGGAAACTGCAGATAGCTTAAGTAAACCAATTTAAGAAAAACTAAGAGAATTGGAAAAATCGTAATCTTCATCCAATATTACTTAGAAGTTTATTGTGCATAACAAAATATTGAATGTGAATGCAACATAACACAAACATACCTATAAATAATGAAAATTGTTCTAAGTCTCAACATCTAAAATTGGTACAACATTTTCTTCAACGACTGCAAGAAGTCTACCAACTCCTATTTGAAAATCATTTGATTCATACCATCATGTGAAGTGAGTGAAACCAATAATAAGTATTGCATAAATATTTAATGTGTACAACATCTCACCTAGCATAGTGCATTCATCGCTATTAATTACATAGAGCTAAAAAACATATATTTTATAAATTTTCCACCTTAAAAGTTATTGTGCAAATGTCATGATTAACACTACAATAACACATTTAATTTTTACCAACACAAGAGAAAATAAGATCATTGTTTGGATGGAAATCAAGAGACATAACGGTTCATAAATGACCAATAAACGTTCTCAATGAATAGCTTGGATTTAACAGATAACAATTTGTTAGAATGATTTGACATATGTAATACAAAAAAGCGTTTCAAGCTAATTGAAGAAATATGAAAAATAGATGAAACATAGATGAAAAATAAACATAATTAATGGTATCTCACTTGAACCTTGACATATAGAAAATTAACTAAAGATGTTTGTATAAATGTAGAAAATTAAGAGGAAATTATTCGAACATTAAATACCAAAATGAGAGAATTCAAGATCTTTGAGGGTTGACTAGCTAGTTTAGCCAATGCAATAAACGACCTTCATTTAGCATGATCTCAAAATACTTTTACTGTGCACTTGCACCAACTACAAGAAAATTTCACCAACTACGAGAAAATTACACTTGTTGTTGCATCTTCTGATTCTTGATCACTTCCCCTTTCACTAGCCTTATCAATTATATTGTCATCAAAAGTCTCTATTTGGGTGAAGCGAAGAATAAGGTGTGCACTGTGATTAGTTTTAATGTCAACTATATCATTAGCATGACATTTTGGAGGGCCTAAATCCAAAACACAAGTGTACAACCTTAGATGTGTACTTCTAATGATGAAACATTTTAAAAGCTTCTCACTTCAATTTGGAAAATATTCTTGATGCAAAGCATATTCCAGATCTCAAACAAGAAAAAAAATTGTTCCATAATGAAAATTTTGATATGACTATCCAAATCTGCAGGTTTTCACTCCTCCAAAATAAGAAGTGAGATTCAATTCAACATGTAGCAGCGATGGAAATGGCGAAAGCAATATAGTTTCATAAGGGTACCTCAAATACTTCATGTCTTATGACTCAGGTGTTAGCAAGATCAATTCAAAAACAAGAGCCACTTGAGAAAAAAATAAAGCAATAGTCAAGTAGTCATAAATAAATATTATCCTTCTGTAACTCAATTATGTCAATCATGTACTAGATCCCAGGAAATGTCAATGAATGTGCCCAAGTTTTTGTTCTTTCACCAAAAAAAAAATTATGCCAAAAAGTCAGGAAGAAAGTCCCATGCCAGAATCCCCATGCAACCATGAAAGCATGCTAACATGCCTAGAAGTGCCAGCACACAACCTAGTAATACGACACATATGCCACTATTGGTGATCAAGTCTAAGTAGGTCAACATCAAATCCATGTGAAAGCCATTAATCAACATGGACTCAGTCAAGACCTACTATAGTAGACTCAAAAACAAGGAGTGATGCACCATTCAACCTCAGCTACAATGTGCAAAGCCAACCTTACATACAATGCCTAGGGCCAACCATTATAATAAACCTTTAATGATTTTGTTTTAACATTAACCAGTGATCACTTGAATTATATAAATATGTATCATATCAACATTGATCTCCTTGCATTCTCTTTAGTAGTTAGCTATAGCGTAGCTTCCATGGAATCTCTCATCACAAGGATCTAGAACACAACTATTTCACAACTCTATAATCGATTCTCAATGTTATTAATTTGAACTAGAAATAGTATTGTGCAAATTTGAGATACACCTTCTCACTAGGGGAATTCTCATTGTGGGACGTTGATGATTCTATCTAGTTTACCCTCTAACACTCAACTTTCTAAATATTTATGCATTATCCTCTAATTTACTATTTATGTTGTGCAAAATTATCTAATTAAGTTGTTTATTTACATTAATGCATTATAAATTGTTATTTCATTGTGCACACAACAAATGTGCTACTCTATAACAATTCTCTAGTTCATTATATTACCATGTGAAGCTTTATGCCTTGCCTAATCACCTTTATCCACTTTTACAAATCTAACAATTTTGCATAGGACTATGATCTTGTCAAATAAAAAGTTCCCTCTCTTCCTTCAAGGGCTCAATTAATGTTGAAGCTTGATCATATTATCGGAGCTCAAAAAAGTCACTGACAGGTACAATCATCTTTGGACCATAATAACAATTTTTGAAGCACCAATGGTGATTTTCATTATATGTCCACATGGATGATATCCAAGTACAAGAAGCACAAATACAATCCTACTCTCCACACAATATCCAGTGGTAGGAAATCTCAAACCCAACAGTTTTATCCTTGTCAATGATAACTACATGAAGAAATGCATGAGAAATCTCCTAGGTTCTTGAAAGTGTTCAATTGTAGATAATAATTACTACATCTTTCAACATTGGATCTGATTTATTTGGAGAAAGCACTACCTTCAAATTTCATGTGAAAATCAATATCTTGCAGTTTCAAGTCAATATCAACATTGAAGCATTGGATGGATGGCTGCAGAAGGTCAAGACCTTATTTGTAGTCAACCACTTCAGTTTCACAAACAAGATTGCCTTTGCTACATTCCAACAAACAACAACCACATTTGGTTGGTGGGAGTTGTTGTTCTCTGAGATAATTCTAGGTTAATTAATTATGCGACAACATCTAATTTTTTTTTGTTTTAAAAGTTTTTTGGATTACCAATGTGATGAGAAGGTTAAGTCAGGTGCTTAAAGTTTATTAGTACTGCATACTATGAAAGGGTTGATTCTTTACCTCTGAACAATAATTTGATTTATAATATATGGAAAGTAAGAATTGAAATAAGCTATTATTATATCCATACTAAATTTTAGTTAATCATATGGAAGCATGCTAGTAAACAATGTTTACAACCCAAAAAAAAGATATTTAACCTTATGAAGATGGTTGACAATTTATTAATGTAGAGGAGATTATAAAGACTAACTGTACAATAAACTATTCCCTAAAATAGATTATAACTTCTTGGGGATTTAATATAGACTGATATTTAGTTTTCTCTTAACCACTTATCTTCAAAAAACTTAAATACATGTAGAATAACAAAAATGAAATGAAAACATTAAGAAAAACTCACAAAGAAACAAGTTGTTTCAAGCAAACCCAGAATCATTTCATTAATGTGAAGTGAATTCAGTCTGATACAATTCTTCTTTAGAAAAACTAATGCAAGGGTTCAACCCTTAATACATCAAATAAATGTGTATCTATACAATAATATAAGACTTGGAAAGATTTGAACTATTTTTCAAAAATGGTACAAAAATATAGAATTACTTAAACTGCTAAGATGCTAGCACTATCTTCGAGGAAGTTGTTGATGACTTGCCCCCTGAAAATGTTGTCTTGTTGTCTATTTGTTGGATATAGAACCTTTTTTTACTCAATGGGATCACAAAACTCATCCCATCTTTCATTAGTTGGTATAGAAATATTTATTAGCTTTCTATATACTTCATCTACCTCAGTATACTTCTTGAAAGTTGGCTTGTTGATGAAGATATGCTTGATTTCATGTTTGATAGTGTTGAGGGCCCCGAAATCGGGTCGACAACAAGGGGGATACCCACCCGGTCCGGAACCTGGTTGGTGGCTCCTTGCCCGTTTGGAGTAGCGGGTCCGACTAGGGATAACGGGACCAGCTTCCCGATGCAAATGGTGTGTGTGTGAGTAAGTTTTGATTTCTGCTGTTTCTAGAAAGCTTTTGAGAACTAATTTTAATCTAACTCGTCATTCGACTATAAGCTGCTGAAATCAGAATAAAAATAACATATATAACCTACGCTAACCCGGGATATATCCTTTCCATCATGCGATCTAAAAAGATTTCATATAATAACTGGTAATGAAGATTATTCAGTTACTATAAGAATATAAACCATTTAAGATAAACCATTCTGCATAAGAATTTAAACAGGACAGTTGTGGACTACATATCACATGACAAACCATTCATATATCAAACATAAACAGATGATTCCACCGTACAAAAGTGCCAAATGGTAACCATAAATCTATACATTAACATACAAATAACATCAGCTGTATATCACTTTAAGCAAATCAGTAGAAATTCGTCAAGAGATAAAAGTACCATTTATGACTAATTTCTACTCACAAACTTCAAGCAATAATGATCTACTTGTACTAACTTTGAACGCCAAATAAGAGTACAGAAATGCAACATCAGTAGCAGATATTAAAATGCAAATATAAATAAATTCGATCCTTCCATTCATCAAAACCTCCTCTGAGGTGCAAAAGTGCATGTTCTGAGGACAAGTTTTTGACAAATTTCTGGACCCTTCTCCAATGCAATGAGAAGGGTTGAAATACTACTATCTAATCCTAATAATAGTATGTTACAAAATTGAGGATACGGTTCTCGAATGACCGCCCTTTTTCTAATTTAGTCAAAAAGGAAAAAACGACATTCTAAATGAAATTACTTCTGAATTTGGTCTCTAAAGTTGTAGCTGTCAAGCATAAGCTTGAGAAGAGTAGGCTGGCTGATTTCTGTGCTTAGCTGGGCTACGAAAACGGCATCCATAAGAGCTGGCGCTACCTTCTCGGCAGCTTTCATGATGCATCTTACCGTCATGCATTGGCTGTGCGGCTTAACTAAGTAAGTCCAGTAACTTTCCCAATTTAGTCTAGCCAATGCCTGGATTGTTTTCCCGTTTGCCTGCGTTCTCTGTCTCCATTCTGCCTCCAGTTGCAACGTGCTCGGTAGGTACCCCGGGGTGGTCTCTGAAATCAAATTAGCCCTATGTAAATTTTCATTTACACAGTCGATAAGGATGCTCGCTTGTGTCGCCGCTGTCTCTGCTGCTTGCTCCGCCTGTGTGATTTGTTCATCCCATTTATTAAAGAGCAGCTCCTTATGATTTTCATTAATCTTGGGTGCTCCTGCTCTTTTCCCTTCCTCGTCATTTTGCCAAGTCAGATATTCTGTCACTCTTTTGTTGGCCTGGTCATAGTCGTTCCGCAATTCCACCACCTGACTGGTGATCTTGTCGCTTAGTTCACAAAAATGCCTCCACTGTGATATTCTACGCACCATATCTTCCTGTTGTTGTGATAGTTGGTCGTTCAAGCCGATGGACTCTGAAATGAACTCTGACAGCTTAGGTTCATCTTTATGCATTTCTTGCACCGTCTGTAGCTGCTTTTCTTTTTCTTCAAGATTTCTTTGATAGCTTACCTGCATCTGGCGAAAGTCTTCCTGTAGCTTTTCGAGCTGTCTGGAGGCTTCAGTGTTCGCATTGGCTTGTTGCAGCTGTTGTTGTAGCAGTTGTATTTGATTTTCATGTTCTTTTAGAAGTTGCTGGACTTCAGAGGCCTTGTCGATAGTTGCAGAAGCATATGCTCCTGCAATCTGAGACAGTTTCGTGAGATTCTCGGTTGGATCATTATTTGGGTCTTTCCACAAGACATCTAGATATTCAGCATCTTGAGATAGTGCATTCTCAAGTTTTCTCTTCTTTCTTTGTCTCCTTACAACTGCTTTGTGCTGGGGGCTGTAGAATACGTCCAGTGGAGGAATTTCTTCTACGTTGAGTAGAAGTTCTGAGGATGGAGCGATAGGGAGATGCTCCGTTTCTGCGGCACTACTGACTATGGTCGAGACGACCTCTTGCACCACCTGTGTATTGCTCACAGGTGTCTTTGGGGCTTGACCTTCAAGATTAATTAATTCATTGAAGGTGTCCCATTCTTTATCCAACTCTACTGTGACAAGAGGTGTTTCGATGACAGGAGGGGGAACCTCTCTTGGTGGTGAGGCGATAACTTGCTGCTGAGCCATCGTACTCGACTCAGCTGTGTCTTTGATTCTTTCTTCGTTCTTCTCTTTGTTGCGCACAGACTCTTCAGGATGTTCAGATATTCCTTTTGCGGCACTGGACTTAGATCTGGAAGCGCTGGAGTTTTCACTGAGGCTGATGCTCGGAGTCGGTTCTCTAGTAGCTACTCGCAGTCCTTCCAGTGGGATACTAGCCAGTCTTCTTTCTCTGTACAACGTGAATTTCCAAAGGTCGTCTGGAGACAATCTTGACTGAGCTTCTTGCAAAACTTCTCTGAGCGAGTTCTTGTTCAGAAAGAGATCATCAAACAGATCTTTCTTCCCAGAGAATACCCTTATCTTGACGTCCCCAAACCATCTTGCGATGGGGAGGATGTCAATTTGGTCCTCGGGAGAGCACCTTGGGGGGTCCTTATCATATATCATTCTATGCATGGGCAATATGAGCCCATGGCAAATCTGGTAAAAATGAGGGGAAAACTGGGAATCCCATAAGACTTTATGATAGACATGAATGGGCAATGGGTCTTGGGTAGTCCATTTCCAACCCATAGTAGGGAATTTCGATACAAGACAGACAGAGTCCATTATATAGGCAGACATATAAAAAGGAGGATAGACCCTTTGGGAGAAGGATCTCTTAGAACGGTAGTGGAGAACCGCCGTGTATAGAGTGTCAGAAAGGATTTTGGCCCAATCCACTATTTCAGAACTAGTCACGGCATCAATTAACGGTAGCCATTCAGATGAAAACTTATTGATATCGGGCTTACCAAATAGCCTACAGAGCATGGCTGCAGCAAAACAATATGGAGAGGTAAGGGAACCAGTACTATACATACCGTTCTTATCTTTTTTCAATGGCTCATCTCTTCTTGACCATTCCTTAGTGGTGTTTGATAGGACCGGGTTCTCTACTGCGAACTTCCTGAAAAACTCTGCATTATAGGTCGCTTGTGGTTCAGGAAGATGATACATGAGCTTCAGGTCTTGAGCAGCAAACGATCCCACGAGCCCATGTCCCTGGACTTTGAACTGTCTATGATGTAACTCTGCATCATCTAAAATCCATTTGATCGTGTCTGTATATGGTAAAATCTTCGGCCTTGCCACTATCCTATGGAGGAAAGAGCACGCTAGGTCTTCCAGGGATGTCTCTGAAGGACGTGATGCACCCGCGACAGCAGCAATGACTTTGACTATTCTAGGGTTCTCTTCTTCTAACAGCCTATACATGCCTTCCCATGTTGAGATACCTGCATCTTTATTGCATGCAGTATCTGTGTACAGGGGCGCCATCTCCTTGGTCTTCTCTCTTGTTTCTGAGCTTTGAGCTTTGTTCTTCTTCCCCATTCCGCTTAGCGTTGCTATCTGATTTTGCCTTCACACTTTGCTCCTGCAGGTTATGAGTGAAATGGAAAGATTGATCAAAAAGGTGATGGGAGAGTTTTAAATGCAAGAGATAAATCATATATGCCACCTTACGTGAAGCAAATCCACATTAAGGCACACGTCTTTATTCCACTTAAATAACTGACAACTGATTTATTACTATCATTAAAAGCACATAATTCCAAGTCAAGTTATAGTAAGTGGCTTTTCTTTGGGTGGCGCGCCCGAGGGATTCGTACTAAGGTGCTTTTATGATTTGCCAACGTACCCTTGCATGTCGCGCAATTGCAAACAGTAGTGATCGCAATATCGCAGATCGCAATAACTCAATGCTTGCCAATCTTCGCCTGCCTCATTTCTGTGATATGCGATCGCAATATCGCAAATCGGTGGGTTTGTAAGGTTTTCTTTATGGGTACTAGCATGTTGCGATGCGATGTTGTTATTAACATTGAGGCGGTGCGCATATTGGTCTTTAGAAGGGAAATGAAGGTGTTTCTCATTCCTTTGTGATGCAACCTTAAAGATTTGCTTTCATGAACACAGGTTTAGGCTTAAGTCACTCAAGAAACCTTTTCTAAGTGTATGTTTGTACTTTAGAATGAAATCCTTGCTTTTCCAAAAATTAACTAAGGGTCCCCATTCATTCTGGTATCGTGGCTGATACTAGATTGAACGAAGGGGGGGGGTTGTTGCTGGCCACAACAATTGGCGATTCACTTGGGAGAACCAGTTATCTCTGTTCTTTTTCTATTGACGTCTTCAGACTCCTAAAAAAAAATTTCTCAGGAATTTTGAACTTTATTATAAAAAGATAGAAACAAATGATACTTCAAAGCGTCAATGATGTTTTGTTTCAGCCCCATTTTATTTCAATTGTTTGCATTCCCAGATTGTTTTCGAATTCAGGTCGGTCATTACTCGGTCTTGTAAAAACATCAAAATAAAGTGTTCTCTACGTATCAACCCTTTTTTAAGAATGCTCCTTTGTCGCAGGTAGAGCCACTGCTGCCAGCATGCGTCCATAGCCTCGACAGGGTTACCTATTATCCAGGAATGATCCTTTATCCTGCTTAAGGTTATTTACAACTCTTTCAGAAAAAATCCCTTTCTTGATGCTTTTTTTTTTTTATATTCTCTAAAGAACAATGTCTTGGTTTGGTGGCCAAATTATGACACAGTCATTCACTTGATTTACACTTTTACTGAACAAGCTGGCTCGTGATGAGACCCCTTGTCTTTTGATTGCAACAATCTTGAGTCATTGCCCTGTTTTGGTAGACAGTTTTGGCAAAGTCAGCAAGTTATAATATCTGTGATCATGATAAGTCGGCTCGTGATGAGACCTCTTATTCCTTGAGATATAGCATCTTTATAGGTCATTCTTCTGAAAGTCGCGTTTCCCTTCAGTAGGGAGGAAATCAAATTCCCTTTCCTTAAGAAAGTTCTGGACGTCAATGATAGGGCTGCTTTTGATAGTGGTTGTTTTCACAGAGAATCTTTATTTTAATATTGATACCTTTCATTGTGCTGACCTAAAACGAATTCTTTACTGAGATAGCTTTTTTAATTTTTTGGAGCTGAAACTATCATCATTTCTGGGTTAAAGTTCTATTGATAATAAAGATCAAATTCTCAAAAGACTTGCTGTTCATAGGAGCCGAAGTTCAAAATCTTCAACAGAGACAAGGCGTCTTTAGTAAATGTCAAATACTGCTTAGTCAGAACAAACTTTATTTGAGAGAGGCAAACATTCTCCAGGGTTATGTAGAGAATATAACTAACTTTGCCTATCAATTATTGAAAGCAAAACTAATAACCTAGCTAAATTACTCCTACTCCTATTCTAATTATATACAGGAAATAACTAAGTAAAATGATATTTCCAATGGAACCAACGATTCATTATTATCCCTAGCTGCCTGAATTTTCCAAGCATTGGTAAAAAGAATCGAATTTCTCTTGGATCGAAATTTTTGGCTAGGGAATAAGAACTTACAAACTCAATTGGAATTCTGTCTGATTTTATTTTCTCATGAGAGGTCTTTTCTAACTGAGTACCTATTGGATCATAAAAATCGGGATGGATTTCTTTTGTGATTTGGTGATCTTTCAATAGGAGGGATAACAAGTCAAATTGTGAAATGGGTTTTTCAGTTTCGATGGCTTGTAACCCGTTGCTTGTTGACGTTGAGTTTTTAGCGATTTCGTTTGAAATGAAAGTTCTTATATGTAAATCGCTGAAATCTAATCTATCAAAAATTTGAAAATTTAAAAAGAGATTCGATTTTGTACAAAATGAACGTGAGTGAGAAAGAAATGATTGGGTATCTATACAAATAGTGGTATCGCACAACTGGGAGTTATTTGTGACTTTTTTCTTTTCACAAGAACTGGCCAAGTTTTGTGAATCAGGAACTGAGTTATGATTGCGAACAGGGATGAAGCTTTCCTCTTGATATGAATCATAGATCGGAGTATCGTCTTGGATAGTAAAATTATTCAAATGAGCTTTTGCTTTGAGGTGAGGGTCAGCTGGTATAATTCCTGATCTAAGATGTTTTTTATCATCTGACCCTAGTTGAGTTACTTGTGATAACTCAACATCATCGCGATCGGCAAAGGAACTATAACAAAAGACTTTACAGTGTCCCCTAGGTTTCTCTTTTTCGTTATATGTTTTCAGACGAGGGAGGTGGTGCAGCTCTCGTTTAATATGGATCAAAGGCTGTGTTAAAGTGGTCTCTTTATTTTGAAAACCCAATGATGGTTCGTTTGAATAACCCTCTGTGTCCGTTGAAATATGCTTAATATTATGAGGGGAAAAATCGTCATCACTAAAAACATTGGGGTAAAGAGAAAAATGTAAATCTAGAACCACGCATTTGACAACATCAAATAAATCTCGTTCATCAGATTCACTATAAGCATCGGGCTTTAGATCATACCTTTTTGCGCCGATACTTTTTGAAAGAGAAACAGTTGGTGGACCTAACCTTGGCATCAGCATTTGTTGATTTGAAATGATATTGTCTGACTCTATGTCGAAGTCATCCTCTGGTGCCAAGGTATTTTCTCTTTCAGTACTCTCGCCTTTGCTTTCTGGTGTTAGAGCATGCAATACTCCTAGGCTGAATTCTGTTTGGTCAAGTACAGGAGGTAGGAAATACTCATCATAATCTGAAGATTCTTCATCTGTGAACTCATTCTCAAGGTCGTATTGTAGACATTTAAGATGAAATCGCATATTAAAATCCCTTACGGGTTCGTCTTCTTTCCGCAGATAGTCGATTTCATCATATACCTGGTCGTATTCATAGCAATCAAATTCCAAGATGAAAGTCCTAACGAATTGGTCCCGGCTGTGAACTGATGCAACCAAGGAAAATTTTAAGGATGGAAAATTTTCTTGAAGTTTAAAACATTGGCGAATCTCGCTAATCCCTAATATGCAAATTATAAATGTTTATTGATATATTTGTAAAATTATTCAAATTTATAGTTATTTTTTATATAGTCTCTATATAATGTTGGCGAATTTTAAGGTAAAATAATTTTATATTCTAAAATTTGGGCGAATCGTCTTTTATAAAATTGGAAATTGGCGAATCTTTTTTTTGGAAAAATCATGGAAAATTAGCCCACTGGGCGAACATTAGCCCCTAAAATTTTCCATGGATGCAACTGGGAGGTTTCTGCACCATTTTCTAGCTTCCGCTGTGAATGTAAGAGTAAAAATCCTGCACAAAACGCCTTCGTCAATTTTTTGAATATCAGAACTCAAAACTCTTTGAATGAATTGTAGGGCATGATGAAATGCAGAAGAATTATTCTTACCATTGAATTTTACCTGAGACAATAGCCTTACCACATCTGGTGGAGTGTTGGAAGAAGCAGGAACATGGATGCAACTCCAAATAGGAATTCTGTGAGTAGCCATCCTGTTTCAAGATTTATAATTCGAAAAAAAATTCCAACAGGTACTATGCTCAGGCCCTCCTTCTAGCGCCAAATATGTTGAGGGCCCTGAAATCGGGTCGACAACAAGGGGGATACCCACCCGGTCCGGAACCTGGTTGGCGGCTCCTTGCCCGTTTAGAGTAGCGGGTCTGACAGGGGATAACGGGACCAACTTCCCGATGCAAAGGGTGTGTGTGTGTGAGTAAGTTTTGATTTATGCTGTTTCTAGAAAGCTTTTGAGAACTAATTTTAATCTAACTCATCATTCAACTATAAGCTGCTGAAATCAGAATAAAAATAACATATATAACCTACGCTAACCCGAGATATATCCTTTCCATCATGCGATCTAAAAATATTTCATATAATAACTGGTAATGAAGATTATTCAGTTACTATAAGAATATAAACCATTTAAGATAAACCATTCTGCACAAGAAGTTAAACAGGACAGTTGTGGACTACATATCACATGACAAACCATTCATATGTCAAACATAAATAGATGATTCCACCGTACAAAAGTGCCAAATGGTAACCATAAATCTATACATTAACATACAAATAACATCAGCTGTATATCACTTTAAGCAAATCAGTAGAAATTCGTCAAGAGATAAAAGTACCATTTATGACTAATTTCTACTCACAAACTTCAAGCAATAATGATCTACTTGTACTTACTTTGAATGCCTACTAAGAGTACAGAAATGCAACATCAGTAGCAGACATTAAAATGCAAATATAAATAAATCCGATCCTTCCATTCATCAAAACCTCCTCTGAGGTGCAAAAGTGCATGTTCTGAGGACAAGTTTTTGACAAATTTCTGGACCCTTCTCCAATGCAATGAGAAGGGTTGAAATACTACTATCTAATCCTAATAATAGTATGTTACAAAATTGAGGATACGGTTCTCAAATGACCGCCCTTTTTCTAATTTAGTCAAAAAGGAAAAAACAACATTCTAAATGAAATTACTTCTGAATTTGGTCTCTGAAGTTGCAGCTGTCAAGCATAGGCTTGAGAAGAGTAGGCTGGCTGATTTCTGTGCTTAGCTAGGCTGCGAAAACGGAATCCACAAGAGTTGGCGCAACCTTCTCGGCTGCGGTCATGATGCATCTTACCGTCATGCATTGGCTGTGTGGCTTAACTAAGTAAGTCCAGTAACTTTCCCAATTTAGTCTAGCCAATGCCTGGATTGTTTTCCCGTTTGCCTGTGTTTTCTGTTTCCATTCTGCCTCCAGTTGCAACGTGCTTGGTAGGTACCCCGGGGTGGTCTCTAAAATCAAATTAGCCCTATGTAAATTTTCATTTACACAGTCGATAAGGATGCTCGCTTGTGTCGCCGCTGTCTCCGCTGCTTGCTCCGCCTTTGTGATTTGTTCATCCCATTTATTAAAGAGCAGCTCCTTATGATTTTCATTAATCTTGGGTGCTCCTGCTCTTTTCCCTTCCTCGTCATTTTGCCAAGTCAGATATTCTGTCACTCTTCTGTTGGCCTGGTCATAGTCGTTCGGCAATTCCACCACCTGGCTGGTGATCTTGTCGCTTAGTTCACAAAAATGTATCCACTGTGATATTCTACGTACCATATCTTCCTGTTGCTGTGATAGTTGGTCGTTCAAGCCGATGGACTCTGAAATGAACTCTGACAGCTTAGGTTCATCTTTATGCATTTCTTGCACCGTCTGCAGCTGCTTTTCTTTTTCTTCAAGATTTCTTTGATAGCTTACCTGCATCTGGCGAAAGTCTTCCTGTAGCTTTTCGAGCTGTCTGGAGGCTTCAGTGTTCGCATTGGCTTGTTGCAACTGTTTTTGTAGCAGTTGTATTTGATTTTCATGTTCTTTTAGAAGTTACTGGACTTCAGAGGCCTTGTCGATAGTTGCAGAAGCATATGCTCCTGCAATCTGAGACAGTTTCGTGAGATTCTCGGTTGGATCATTATTTGGGTCTTTCCATAAGACATCTAGATGTTCAGCATCTTGAGATAGTGCATTCTCAAGTTTTCTCTTCTTTCTTTGTCTCCTTACAACTGCTTTGTGCTGGGGGCTGTAGAATACGTCCAGTGGAGGAATTTCTTCTACGTTGAGTAGAAGTTCTGAGGATGGAGCGATAGGGAGATGCTCCGTTTCTGCGGCACTACTGACTATGGTCGAGACGACCTCTTGCACCACCTGTGTATTGCTCACAGGTGTCTTTGGGGCTTGACCTTCAAGATTAATTAATTCATTGAAGGTGTCCCATTCTTTATCCAACTCTACTGTGACAAGAGGTGTTTCGACGACAGGAGGGGGAACCTCTCTCGGTGGTGAGGCGATAACTTGCTGCTGAGCCATCGTACTCGACTGAGCTGTGTCTTTGATTGTTTCTTCGTTCTTCTCTTTGTTGCGCACAGACTCTTCAGGATGTTCAGATATTCCTTTTGCGGCGCTGGACTTAGATCTGGAAGCACTGGAGTTTTCGCTGAGGCTGATGCTCGGAGTCGGTTCTCTAGTAGCTACTCATAGTCCTTCCAGTGGGATACTAGCCAGTCTTCTTTCTCTGTACAACGTGAATTTCCGAAGGTCGTCTGGAGACAATCTTGACTGAGCTTCTTGCAAAACTTCTCTGAGAGAGTTCTTGTTCAGAAAGAGATCATCAAACAGATCTTTCTTCCCAGAGAATACCCTTATCTTGATGTCCCCAAACCATCTTGCGATGGGGAGGATGTCAATTTGGGCCTCGGGAGAGCACCTTGGGGGGTCCTTATCATATATCATTCTATGCATGGGCAATATGAGCCCATGGAAAATCTGGTAAAAATGAGGGGCAAACTGGGAATCCCATAAGACTTTATGATAGACATGAATGGGAAATGGGTCTTGGGTAGTCCATTTCCAACCCATAGTAGGGAATTTCGATACAAGACAGACAGAGTCCATTATATAGGCAGATAGATAAAAAGGAGGATAGGCCCTTTGGGAGAAGGATCTCTTAGAACGATAGTGGAGAACCGCCGTGTATAGAGTGTCAGAAAGGATTTTGGCCCAATCCACTATTTCAGAACTAGTCGCGGCATCAATTAACGGTAGCCATTCAGATGAAAACTTATTGATATCGGGCTTACCAAATAGCCTACAGAGCATGGCTGCAGCAAAACAATATGGAGAGGTAAGGGAACCAGTACTATACATACCGTTCTTATCTTTTTTCAACGGCTCATCTCTTCTTGACCATTCCTTAGTGGTGTCTGATAGGTCCGGATTCTCTACTGCGAACTTCCTGACAAACTCTGCATTATAGGTCGCTTGTGGTTCAGGAAGATGATACATGAGCTTCAGGTCTTGAGCAGCAAACGATCCCACGAGCCCATGTCCCTGGACTTTGAACTGTCTATGATGTAACTCTGCATCATCTAAAATCCATTTGATCATGTATGTATACGATAAAATCTTCGGCCTTGCCGCTATCCTATGGAGGAAAGAGCACGCTAGGTCTTCCAGGGATGCCTCTGAAGGACGTGATGCACCCGCAACAGCAGCAGTTACTTTGACTATTCTAGGGTTCTCTTCTTCTAACAGCCTATACATGCCTTCCCATGTTGAGATACCTGCATCTTTATTGCATGCAGTATCTGTGTACAGGGGCGTCATCTCCTTGGTCTTCTCTCTTGTTTCTGAGCTTTGAGCTTTGTTCTTCTTCCCCATTCCGCTTAGCGTTTCTATCTGATTTTGCCTTCACACTTTGCTCCTGCAGGTTATGAGTGAAATGGAAAGATTGATTAGAAAGGTGATGGGAGAGTTTTAAATGCAAGAGATAAATCAGATATGCCACCTTACGTGAAGCAAATCCGCATTAAGGCACGCGTCTTTATTCCACTTAAATAACTGACAACTAATTTATTACTATCATTAAAAGCGCATAATTCCAAGTCAGGTTATAGTAAGTGGCTTTTCTTTGGGTGGCGTGCCCGAGGGATTCATACTAAGGTGCTTTTATGATTTTCCAACGTACCCTTGCATGTCGCGCAATTGCAAACAGTAGTGATCGCAATATCGCAGATCGCCATATCGCAGATCGCAATAACTCAATGCTTGCCAATCTTCGCCTGCCTCATTTCTGTGATATGTAATTGCGCGATCGCAATATCGCAAATCGGTGGGTTTGTAAGCTTTTCTTTATGGGTACTAGCATGTTGCGATGCGATGTTGTTATTAACATTGAGGCGGTGCGCATATTGGTCTTTAGAAGGGAAATGAAGGTGTTTCTCATTCCTTTGTGATGCAACCTTAAATATTGCTTTCATGAACACAGGTTTAGGCTTAAGTCACTCAAGAAACCTTTTCTAAGTGTATGTTTGTACTTTAGAATGAAATCCTTGCTTTTCCAAAAATTAACTAAGGGTCCCCATTCATTCTGGTATCGTGGCTGATACTAGATTGAACGAAGGGGGGGGGGTTGTTGCTGGCCACAACAGATAGTTAAATCAAACTCTAATGCTTCAATAAATGGTTTATCTGTGATATTTCTAAGGATTTTGAAAAAGAAAGAATATCAGAGGACAAAATTGGCTTTAACAGGTATTTTAATAAACGAATTAATCTTATTCGAGGATATCTGGGCTCTGAATTGCCGAAATTTAATATGTGTTGAACAGTAGGAGTGCAGAAGCTATGAAGAGTACCTGCAATTAAAAACAATGATCAAAGCAGCTAGGAGAGCTGCACAAAATGTGTCAAAGTGATTTTATAGGCCTCAATTGATCACTGTTGGGATGGAATTGTTACCAAATGGGATTTAGGTGCATTAATGGATAACAGGAACATGGTAACGGATAGGCATGTAACGGGAAAATGATAACATGAATGTAGTAATGAGTAATATATGGACAAGTGGCGAAATATGATTGGTGGAGGGAAATGTGTGAGAGGGGATGTACTAATTGTTGATGGGAGCGGAGGAGCAATAACAGATTTCAAAAGGGGGGGGGGGGCGCGATGGTAAGAAGTTTAGGATGAGGGGGGTGCAAACTTATGAGAGACTGCCATGTTGTGTGGGGCCCGTGCAAAGTAATACCACTTTTTGGAAACCCCCTTGTCATTAACGTGAAATGGGATGAGGGGGTGTGAATAGGTTTCCCCATCATTGATCTGGGTGAGGAAAATCATGGTCATTGAAAAGTGCGCTTTGGATATTGCAAAACGACAAGACATCAAGTCATCTCCTGTCATAAAATAAATCTCAAGTCTAAAGCTTATTACATGGCACTAATCATGTTTAAATGACATTATTAGTTTATTTTTTTAACTAAAATAAATCTACAAAGAAAAATTATAATTCTAAAGGCGCATTTGATCAAGTATATCTTTTTTATTTCCTAAAGTAACTCCTAACCCTATTCTAGTACAAAAATACAGTTGACTAATATTAAGTTTTTAGGTCACCTTTTCCTCTAATCTATCTTATCTTCTAATGTCAACCAAGATTAAACAGTTTGGTTGAATTATTTTCAAGTCCTAAAACATAAATTTAAACATATTTGGTCCTGATTTTACTATATGTTTCAAACAAAATTTATTTCAAGTGGCATTTGAGCTTGCTTACTTGTGCACTTCTTTTTCTTTTCATGGGGTTTATTTTCATTTTTTTAACTATCTTTGTATTTTCATTATTTTATACTATTTTTCGTTTTTCATTTTTTTATACCCTCTTTTATAAATATCTAACTTATCAAAACTATTTATGTTACAGCAAGAGTCTCACAACTAATAGTGTGCATACCAAGGAGAAACTATAACAACTTGGTCAAAGTTTCTAGAGGCAATGCACAGTTACAATTCTCTTTGTCACAACAAGGCTTGGTATACCCAATAGAAACCATTGCACCATTGCAATGACTAGTCTACACAAGACTAAATAAACAAGTTCCATTACGTAGTGGCTTATTTGGATAGCTAAGAGACCAAATGCAATGAAATCCCCAAATATTGGAGCCGATCACATCACTAATTCAAATCAAGCTCAATTATTTCAATAACTCTAGTACAATGCATATTGTTTTCCGACAAAGAAAAAATAACACTTTTGTGCTAATAAAAGTGGTAAGAGACTACCCAGTAACCAAAAAAAAAAGGAATACAACAATAGGTGAAATTCTGTGCTAAATAATCAATAACACAATTATGATAAGATGCACAAGGAAAACAACCACAAATAACCAAATCCAAGGATCACACTGCAATGAATGCCAAAATAGAAAAAGTAGTATAGTAAATGGTGTTCTTTCTAAAGTCAAGGATGGAATCAGATGATGAGCATCATGCATCCAAAACCCTTCTAGCACAGATTCAACCAAACTGTCCAACACAAGACAAATGAAATCATGTTGTCATAAGCATGAATCTTCCAATGTCTTAGTTCTCATTACACTGAGAGGTGAATTCTAACCCATATATAGTAGATGTGTCTGATGGTCAATGCTAACATCATCATACATTTCCCATAAATCATTTCCAAAAATAATTAAAAAAATAACAACTCTACTAAAACGGATAGTACCGAGAATTCCTCTTTCCTAATAGAAGTGATGCATCATTTGAGTCCCCTTTATGAACTAATAAATAAACATTCTAGATCCATATTATGAAGGGTCTAGAAAAATTCAAGAGGAATCAAATCCCTCAAGATACAAACCTTTATTCAAGTTTATGTACCTCAAGTTATTTTATCACTCATGATATTTGATAGATTTAGGGTTAGGAACAATTTTATTGGTTACATAAAAAAGTCCAGGGACAACCAATCACACTAACATAGAGGAAGAAAAATAGTGCTTGTTCCACTCATAATTTTCACTACACAAACATGCTCCGCAATCCACCATGGAATCATGATGATGGATGTTTAAAAATTATGATTTATATGGACACTTTCAAGTGACTCAACCTAGCGACAACACTGCAGCTGCAATCGTACACCATTGGTTTGTTGAATCCCTGTAAGGAAGTATTGATGACATAAAAATGCATATTTTAGTTTAACATAAAGGGATGCAAGGATAAAGTCCCCTATGATGTGACCCCACTTGATATCTATGACTTGCTGCATGGAAGACTCTTTTTGTCAAAGCACCCTGGATGGTACAAGATGTGACATCAAAGCATCACCCTAAACATTGTGAATGAAATCTATAGAGATCCCAAGGTAATCTCTAATGTTAAAGTATCTTTAATTTCTACTAAATAATGATGCAAGTTAACTTGTTGTTTGCAAAAGTTTAACTTGTTGATTATCTTCCCACACGTCACACAATGACCATGGAATGGACCCAACTATCCTTTGTCACATAATCTATGCAATAGAAGTAGCACAATGTGACTTTATAGTAGTACACTAACAAGGACCCTATCAATGTTCTTCTAGAATAACAGGTCCCACATTTAGTTGATATATCCTTAGAGCTCCATTGCCAAATTTACCAATAAATTGCAAGTGCATCATAGAAAACATGAAGATCAAGTTCCAAATCTAGGCACATATACAAAAAGGATACATCATCTTGATGAGTTCACACTATAGAAGCCCCATTGTGATCATGGCAAAGAAAGACAATACATGGTTCCTTTTCATGATCATTGCACCTTGAAGAAAATCAGAGTAAAGAATTCTTATTCCACTACACACCTTTGGGGTTTTCCAAGAAGCACAAAGTACTTCACCAAAATTGATCTAAATTTTGGGTATCATTAGGCTTCAGCTGACCTTCAGATGTTTAGAAAACTACATTCAAGGAAAATGATGGTCTATATGACTATTTGGCAATGCCATTCGTCATGGGTTATCTCAATGAAAATATTCAACAAAACATGGGATGAGAACCTTCAACATATTGTTCAAATCTCATAAACTCTGTGACAACTGCAACTCCACCAATTTGGAAAAAAAATTCTTCTCAATAAAGATAATTCACTACCCTGTATACATTTTTGAGGAAATAAGAGTTCCCATCAACCTAGAGAACATATAGATCAATCAAAACATACCCAAGCCAACATTCTTAAGCCACAATTTTTTTTGGCATGGGCAAACTTCTACGATAAATTCATCATGGTTTCCTTTGGTGTCACCTTTTCCAAACCAAATTTTAAGTAGCATCAAACATAGTTCTCAAATGGAATCAAATATAACAGTAAGAATTTGAAGAACTCAAAGAAAAATTGTGCTCCACACTCAACTTTATACCTGCTTGACAATACAACATCCATTTGAAACCCAAATAATTTCTTCTAAGCATGCAATGGGAAAAATTACAATCTATTTTAGTCACCCCATTACATAACACTCAAAAAACTTCAATGATGTTTCCCACAATTGTTAACATTTTGATTGTGATTCTATTGAATTCTATAGTATATCTCCAAATGGAAGGATTGCATACTGGGTAAGTAGACAATTCTTCACTCTAACAGATCATTCAAAGTCATAATCCAAGTTCTATAGCACATCCCCTATAACAGGCATATCAATACCTTTCTCGAACAAAAACTTCTTTTTTTTCTCTCCAAACTTTCACAAGGGGCCATGAATTATTGTATCCACAAGATGAGGATCAATGATATGTTCAAGATTCCTCTTTTATGCTAATGCATTTCCCACTCTGCAATGTTGACTTTCTCTATTGGAAGAGAAGGATTTATTTCAAGCCTTGTAAATAAAACCTCCATGAGCACCACACCAAAAGAATAGACATCACAATTCTCAGTGATTTTCTACCTTCGAAAATACTCAAGATCAAGGTATCAAAAACTTCCTTTCATAGTAGTGCTCATAGGTGTCTCGTCTAATATATGTCTAGTTTTGATAGACCAAAACTTACCACCTTAGCAAGAATATTCTCATCCAGCAAAATATTTTTTGTATTCACATCACAGTGAATAAGCCCCTATGCTACCTCAGTATGAAGGTAATGGACGCCTCTTTCCACCCCTATAGATATTTCAAGCCTTTGTTTCTAGGAAAAATATGGAAGATCTGTCACATGCAAATGACTCCTCAAAGGCCCATTGGCCATGTATTCATAAAACAAAATCATTTCACAATGTTCCTCGCAATATCCAATCAGAGAAATAAGATGGCGGTGACGAACTTTAGACAACATATCAATTTATGTTTGGAATTTTGTGAGACATTTCTCACATTTGGGATTACCTCATTGAGCCATGGTGAGATACCACACAATAACAAACACATAAAATGAATACAATAACAAGTGCAATTTTGTGGTAAATAATGAATCACACAATTATGCTAAGTTGCACAAGGCCAACAACCACTACTAATCAAAATCAAGGATCACACTGCAGTCAATGCCAACAATAGAAAAAGTAGCCTAGTAAATGGTGTTCATTCTAAAGTTAGGAATGGACTCAGATGATGAGTTTCATGCATCAAAAACCCTTCTAACACAAATTCAATCAAACTATCTGACACAAGAAAAAGGAAAACATGTTATCATAAGCATGAATCTTCCAATGTATTAGTTCTCACTACACCAATAGGTGCATGTTACAATCCTATATACAGTAGATGTGTCTCATGGTTAATGATAACATCATCATACATTGCCCATAAATAATTTCCAAAAATGAAAAAATAAAAACTCTACTGAAAGGGCTAGTAACCAGAATTCCTCTTTCCTAAGAGAAGTGATGCACCATTTGAGTCCCCTTTATGAACTAATAAATAAACATTCTAGATGAATCTTATACAAGGTCTAGCAAAAGTCAAGAGGAATAAAATACCTCAAGATACAAACCTTTATTCAAGTTTTTGCACCTTCAGTTATTTGATCACTCATAGTGTTTTATAGATTTAGGGTTAGGAACAATTTTATTGGTTGCATAAACAGGTCTAGGGACAACTGATCTCACTAACATTGAGGAAGAAAAATAGTGTGTGTTCCACTCATAACGTTCACTGCACAAAAATGCTATGAAATCCGCCATGGAATCATGGATAATGGATGTTTAAAGGTTATTATTTATATGACCACTTTCAAGTGACTCAGCCCAGTGACAACACTGCACCTGAAATCATACACCATTGGTTGGTTGAATTTGTGTAAGGAACTATTGATGACATAGAAATGCCTATTTTATTGTAACATCAAGGAATGCAAGGATAAATTCTCCCCATGATGTGACTTTGCTAGATATCTTTGATCTGGTACATTGAAAATTGCTCGTGTTAAAGAACCCTAAAAGGTACTAGTTGTGACCTCAAAGCATCATCCTAAACATTGTGAATCAACTCTACAGATATCCCAAGGTAATCTCAAATGTTGAAGTATCTTTAATTTATACTAAACAATGAGGAAAGTTAAGTTGTCATTTGTAAAATTTCAACTTGTTTATTATCTTCCCACAGCTCACACAAAGACCATGGCACAAACAATTGTCCGTCACGTAATCTATTCAGTAAAAGCAACACAATGTGACTTTAGAGGAATAAACTAACAAGGACCTTAAAAGTGTTCTTCTAGACTAACAGGTCCAACATTTAATTGATATATCCCTTTAGCTCCATTTCCAAATTTACCAATATATTTCAAATCCATCATAGAAAACACCAAGATCAAGTGCCAAATCTAGGCACAGGTACAGAAAGGATACGTCATCTTGAGTATTTCACCCTATAGAAGCCATGTTATGCTCATGGCATAGAAATAAAATACATGGTGCCTTTGCATGATCATTTCACCTTGAAGAAAATGAAAGTAAAGAATTGTTATTCCTTTGCACAAATCACCTTTGAGGTTTGCCAAGAACAACAAAGTACTTCACCAAAATTGATTTAAAGTTTGGGTATCATTAGGCTATAGTTGACCTTGAAATGTTTGGAAAATTACATTCAAGGGAAATGATGGTCTATATGAATATTTGGAAATGATATTCATCGTGGGTTACCTCAGTGACAATATTCAATAAAACATGGGATGAGAACCTTCAACATATTGTGCCAATCACATAAACTCTGTGGGAAATCAAACTCCACCAATTTGGAAAAATGTTTCTTGTCAATTAATGGAATTCACTCCCTTGGATATATTTTTGAGAAAACAAGAGTTTTCGTCAACCCAAAGAAGATATAGATCAATCACAACCTACCCCAACCAAAATTACTAAGCCACAAAATTTTCTTGGCATGGGAAAACTTCTATGATAAATTCACCTTCTTTGCCTTTTGTGTCACCTTTTCCAAACCAAATTTTGAGTAGCATAAAGCATAGCTCTCAAATGGAATCGAATATAAAAATAAGCATATGAAGAAATCGAAGACAAATTGTGCTCCATGCCGAATTTTATACCTACATGATCTACAACAACCTTTTGAAATCCAAATAATTTCTTGTAAGCATGCAATGCAAACAATTGTAATCTAGTTTAATCACCCCATTACATAACACTCAAAAACCTTCAATGATGTTGCCCATAATTGTTAATCTTATGACTGTGATTTTATTGAATTCTACAATCTATAACCAAATGGAAGGATTGCATTGCATACTAGGTAAGGAGACAATTCTTCACTCTAACGAATCATTCAAAGGAATACTCCAGGTTCCATAGCACATCTCCCATAATACCCTTATTAATACCTTGCTCTATCGAACAATTATGTGTTGTATCTCCAAAATTTCACAAGGAACCATGATTTATTGTATCCACAAGAAAATGATCAATGATCTGGTCAAGCATTCCTCTTTTCTGTCAGTTCATTTCCCACTCTGCAATGTTGACTTTTGCTCTTGGAAGAGCAATATTTATCACACACCTTTCATAGAAAACATCCATGAGAACCACACCAAAATAATAGACATCAAACTTCTTAGTGAGGTGTTGCCTTCAGAAACACTCGAGATCAAGGTACCCAAAACTGACTTTCACAACAGTGCTCACGTGTGTCTGGTCTATTGTATGTCTGGTTTTTGACAGAACAAAACTTGCCACCTTAGCAAGAAGATTCTCATCTAGTAAATTATTTGTTTTCCTCACATCATGGTGAATAATCCCCTGTGACGCCCCAGTATGAAGTTAATGGAGACCTCTTTCCACCCCTATACATATTTCAAGCCTCTATTTCTAGGACAAAGATGGAACATCCATCCCTTGCAAATAAATCATTAGAGGTCAATTGGCCAGGTATTCATAAACCAAAATAATTTCACAATGTTCCTCGCACTATCTAATTAGACAAACAAGATGGCAATGTTGAAATTTAGACAACATCTCAATTCATGTTTGGAATTCTGTGAGACCTTGCTCAGATCTGGGATAATCTCTTTGAACTAAAACTTTGGTCCCATCTTCTAGTTTACCCTTATAAAATTCATAAAAACTTCCCGTGCCAAGTATGAAATTTTCATCAAAGTTGTTGGTGGATTATTGTATCTCTGGAAATGTAAAGAATTGGCCCATACTTGAAGGTGCAGATGAAACATAGTTGCTAGTACCACTCTTGTGGGAACTTGGGGAAAATTTGATGGTCATAGTTTCTGAATTTCGACCATGAAAAGGAAGATGCATCCAGGTTGGTGGGAAGTTCTTTAACTTCGATTTTTGGTGGGTATACATGCAATACCCTATTTCGAGTAGTCTCAGTGCAACAAAAGCTCCAACAATTGATCCAATAATAGTTCCCATTTTCCCATTTGTTCCTTTGGAGTTCATAGGACTATTTCCATGAACATGATAGGGCTCATCCAGACTTCTAGCAGGACTATTTATCTTCATTATTTCCAACCCATTTTGTGTAGCATTAACATTTGGATTATCATATAGAGGACCTGTTGTCCCAACTTGGATTTGCACCAGCTTTTCCCCAACTGAAGTGTTTGAAACAGAGTCTCGATAAATGAACACATCCAACCCCTTTGCCTTTCTAGACATATCAAAGTCCGCTAATGTAGATTGGCCATTGATATAGGCACTACAAATCAAATTTTTTATAGCTCAGTTACCAATATCATAGAAATGCGTATGAACAAAATATGTGAGAATAGAGCCCACACTAAAAGTCCAAGAAATGTTGACATTTTTGGTTTACAGTACTGGATGCACTCACACCCATTTCCTATGTTGTTGCATAGACCATGTTAGGAGAAATAACTTCACTAACAAGAGTGTTGTATTTGATAAAGTTGGGATTAATAGAATCACTCTTAGTAATATCTTTTATCTTCAAATACTTTTGAATAATCTCCCAAACTCTTCACAAAATATCATTCCTAGAATCAATCTTATTACCTCCAATATAATCCTATAGACTCTATCCAGATCTATGCCAAAGAGTTCATAGCCATGCACAATAGGCTGAATAGACAGATCCCTCATTGGTTTCAACCCATCAGTGGCCAAGACAACCTCAATGGTATTGAAAAGTGCTAGAGAACTTTGCCTTTGACAACATTCTTCCATCTTGCAGTAACATGGTAGCCCTAGAACTAGGTGTGGATATCCATGAAGTAATAATTAGAAATGGTTTTCTATATGATGTGGTTGTAGAAAAATCCCTCATAGACATGTATGAAAAATGTGGAAGTATATGGAAGGCACGTGAATTGTTTAACAAAATGCATCAACAAAATGTTGTCCTATAGCAACCATGCTTGCAAGTATGCACAAAATCGACTCATTGATGAAGCCCTAAATTTTTTTCAGGAAATTCCTCAATGAAATGTGGTCTCATGGAATGCCATGATTGCAGGTTTTACACAAAATGGGCATTGTAAGGAACCCCTGAAGCTATTTTTTAAAATTAAATTGATGGTCATAAGAGCTGATTCAAAAACATTTTTTAGTGTTATTCTAACTTGTGCTAGCTTGGAGTAGGGCATGGAAATCCATCAAGAACAAATTCAAAGTGGAATTCAATTTTAATGTTGTGGTGATGACTTCATATTTTGATATGTATGATAGGCAAGTCATGGTAATTATTTGGAAAAATGCATCATAGAGACCTCATGTCATGGAATGCAATGATTCTAGGATACACAATGCATGACTAGGGAAAAGAGGCACTAAAATTATTTAAAACAATGAACCATTATTGGATTAACCCGAATCATGTTATCTTAGTGTTTTATCTGCATGAAGCCATGCAAATTTAGTTAATGAAGGCCATAAATATTTTTACTACATGAGAGAGCATTATCATATCACACCTGTAATGGAGCATTATATATGTATTTATGTTTCACCTTCTTGGCCGAGCTAGTTATTTGTATGAAGCACAAGACTTTATCAATAAAATGTCAATAAAACCTGATGCAATTGTATGGAGTTGTTTACTCAGTTCATGTAAAATACATAATAATATGAACCTATCAGAATGCATGGAAAGATTTCTTTTTGAACTAGACCCTAACAATCTGGCCCCTTACATGCTTCGCTCAAATATTTATGTTGTAGCTAGCAGGTGGATTAACATTGAAAGGGTAAAAAAATGATGAAATATAGAGGCCTAAAAAATACTCCTCGGTGCAATTGGATTGAGACAAATAGACAAATACATGTTTTCCTTACAAAAATGAAATCACATGCACAAACAGAGGAAATATATTCAATTTTATCTCGGGAGATGAAGGTGTTTGGGTGTCTTCTTAACAGAAGGTTTGTACTAAATTCTATGAAGGAGAAGGAATTGTTTTTTCTACATTAGTGAGAAGCTTTCCATTTCATTTGGTTTGTTAAACACATCTCCTAGAAAAATCATTTGAATTGTCAAGAACCTCTAAGTATGTGGTAATTGTCACTCTGCACCCAAGTTCATTTCCAAGATTGTTTCCCGCAAAATCATTGTCAGGTTACCATCATTTGAGGATGGAAAATTTTCGTGTGGAAATTATTGGCGATTCTAAGTGGAGAAAGTTATAAGCATAAGCTTGAATTATAACCTTGTATGAAGAAATTAACTATACTAGGTAATGTTTGGATATCTGGTGTGATGTTATTCCTTGATTGGAAGAATCAGTATGTGGATTAACTATGGAAAGTCATTGTCTATATCTACTAATGGAGCATATCTTCCTAACCATTTAGCAAGATGATGATTATTTAGATGTGATATTTATCGATCTCTTAAATATTTGCTAGACAAGAGGCTTGAGTATAATGTGAACCTCTCAAGTCATACCAATAAATAGGAACATGAACATGGAACATAATGACGTGAACAAGGAATATTCAAAGAGAGAATTGGGGTTCCTAGTACACATGAAGTTTCTGTTGAATCCTGACCTTTTCCAAATTAAAATCAAATTAAATTTTCCCCGAAATTTCTCTATTTCTATATGGCATGCATTTTACTCCTTGAAGCGGTTGTATGAGCTAAATTAGCCATGTTATTACAATGATTTCCTTATATATTTTCAAAGAATGCCTTAAATATATTGTCAAAATTTCATCAAAATGTCTTGGGTTTTTGTTTTTTACATCTCATCACAAATGCTAAATTTTTTAACATGTACCTTTAGGTTTGTAATAAAAAAAAAATATAACTCATTTAGAAAAAGGAATTTAGAGTATTGTTTAGAAATAGAAGGAACTTAGATAATCAATGTATTGTTCTACCCGATTCCAATTGATAGGCATTAGAAATCCATGCCATTGGTGGGAGCCAAAATTAGTTGAGGCACTAATATACAGATTGAAGAAGAAAAAATAAAAAAATATCCTACAGTGAAGACATACACGCTAGTTTTCATTCATCAAATTGTAGCCTTGTGGTAACTTGGAGCATTTGTTGTGATGATGACCCAGGTTTATAACCTGGAAATTTCTCCAAGCTAATAGAGTTGACTAAGTCTTCATGAGGTGTGATGTTATGTTAGTGTCATAATCACTGGTTCCATGATACTACACAATGACAAATCATAGTTTTGGTTATTGGTGTGATAAAAAATGAAATTTCTATTAGTGGAGGTTTGCATGTTAATGCATTCATTCTACTATATTGTAATAATATATCATGGTTTGTTGAGCCTAGGTGGTTTTTTATAGGAAAATGGAAAATGGCTAGATAGATGCATGTATAAAGAACATCAATTGTTCCAAGCTGGATGTTGTAAAAAATATGACTTGGAATCTTCTTCAACATCAATAAGTCTTTTCATATTGAAATCCTCTTTCCCTTACTATGCTCTAGTCAGTACTGCTTACTTATTAATAAAACAAACACATAAAAATTGCACTCTAAGATTACATAGGCAATAAAAATATAATAAAATGTACAATAAATTACTTTTAAGAATTTTGACTTACATCACTAGATTTTGTGTCCCTTACAGAGCTCTTAGCTCTAGTTTCGAGCATTGAAACCAAGCGTTCACCACCTTGGCATAAACAAGTATTAGGTATTCTCCTCTCTTTATTATCACATTGTTTTCCAAATATTTTTCACATGGAAACATTGCAACAACCATTGGGATCCTTTTCTCCCAAATGCAAAATAATTAATTCATCTAAAGGGTGTCATTCCTCTCTGTAACTATACAAAAAAAAAAGAGAAAATCCCTTATAATATCCATTTCTACAAACATAGATAAGCTCAAACTATATATTTGAATATTATAATAGATATATTTATTGACCTACCATCCATAAATAGCTCTGTTTGAGTCAGTTAGAACAACACTGTGAGAAAAACAACCTTGGGGTTGTTTACCACCAAGATCAAGTTGAGTCCAAGAACAATTATTTGTGTCAAGCACCCATACATCATTGTAATATGCACAATCTCTAACAGCACGAATAATATGTATTTGGAAAAAAATTCACAAATTGGATGATTGCAGGTTGGTAATTCACAAGTTCTTTTGTCCTAATGCAAGAAAGTCTTTTTAGGCATAGCCAAGGATAGAATCTTTTTAGGATTTTCTTGGTTTATGAAGAAAACAAAATGCATCTTTAAGAGGATGTAGGAATGATTATCTTGTAATTAATTCTAATAGTTGCATGTCCAACATACACTCTTGGTGAACATGGCCCTTCTACAACTAGCTATTACATAACAAGTATATTTAGCTTGTTCATTTACAGGAAATATAAGGTTGAAGCTTTTATCGACGCATTATAGAATATCACACTATGGGATTTAGTAAGTTTCCATGGAAAACAATTATACACCTATTTCAATCAAGTTCAATTCACATAAAGAAGTTTCTTTTTGGGGAAATCATTAGATTCAAAATCTCATACTTCAGATTCTAGATAAACAAAATGCATATTTCCACTGATATGCATTGAATGGACTTGAAATCATGACAAAACAATTGTAGTTCTTTTGACATCCTCTGGTAGATTTTCAAATAACAACACAACGGATATCGAAATGAAAATTTATGTTTTGCTGAAGTGATAAAAGACACTAAAAGATGACATTCCACTGTAGGATGTTATTCCACCTAGATTTTTATTGGGATGGGTGGATTTATTTTCAAGAGATTGAGAAAAAAAGCGTAAGGTATTCATAAAAACATTAGAAGATTGAACTTTCAAAGAATTATAGTTTGGCACAAATACCATGTAGGCGTCTGCCATCATAAAAATATAAGTTTCTACCGAGAAAAGTAGAGGAATTTCTTATTATGTGTTGTTATCAAACTGGATATATTTATGAAAAGCTTGAATGATTTTATTTTGGCAAGAAATTGGTTCAATTTTACTATAAAATAATATTGATTTATAGTTTGACACTCTACTATGTGGAGTATGACAACTTGAATGGATCTTATTTTGGCACTCTACTATATGGAATATGATCTATAGCACTGATTTACAGTTTGATGCTCTACTATGTGGAATATGACACAACAAATTGTATGGATGGATAGTGGAGGATAACCAATGCTAATAGTAGTGTGTAGGATGGTTTTGATTAATAACCCCTAGAAACATGTGGGCATGTGCAACTGGTTAGTTATTTAGTGAAATTTCCATTTGAGTAGAATAGACATAAAAATTTGCCAATTTTTCAAAAGGAAAAGAAGATCACGGGCTTGTAAAAAAGGTTTAAGATTTGGTAAAAAATCCTAGAATATTTCTTATAATAATTGATAAAACTATGACAAAGACTAACATTGTGAAGGTACAAATTTTACTATCCAGCTAAAGAGGTTCCCAATTCTGGCATAAGAGCAGTTGTGATGAAGAGTTAACTTGAGCTTACTCTATGGGAGATTAACACATGCCCTATTGACATAGACATTGAATTTTCAATGCAAAAGTCTAAAGCTAAAATATCATGAAGCCCACTACATGTTCAAGTGGGTTATTATACATTGTTAATGTGGATTTAGGGTTCAAATATTTCCACATATCCAACAAAAGGGATTACTTGTCAAAATGGCAAGAGAAAATATTGAACTTACTCTGGACCAATTTCAGGTATTAAGAACCAAAATATCAACTTCTCCTAAGTAATGGTCTCCACAATCTCCACCATAAGCCTGTTTTCAACAACAACTTCAGTATGGCTATCCCTGAAAGTAGGAAGATCTTCCTTCACATCAAGGGAAATCCATTTGATCTGCTTCGGGTCCAAAATATGAACAACATTCAAATAATTCCCTTCCCCTTCTCCACTGCCCCAAAAATAACCAATTTACTATCACCAACAAGAGTTACAATGTGGCTCTCTCATGGGAATGGTGAGCTCTAGAAGCGAAGTAGCTTTGGTAAACAACAGCTTTTTTCTCTTAGACGCTAGAGTTTCATCTTTTCTACTCTTCTTCATTTTTCAACAATGAGTCACCATTTTCATCCAACTTCATGTCATCGAAGTACTTTTCAAGAAATTTATCATGGCTTTAGTCTTCTAAATCCTTCTGGTGAAAGATACCACTGAATTCTTGGTAATCTAAATCACTATCGGTTTGGTAATCAAACTCGCCATCAGTCTGGTAATCCATTGATTTCTCCCAACCACCATAGTTTCACCTTTTCTACTCTTCTTCATTTTTCAACAATGATTCACTATTTTCATCCAACTTGAGGTCATCGAAGTACTCTTCAACAGATTTATCATGCCTTTGGTCTTCTAAAGCCTTCTAGTGAAATATTTTGCTGACTTCTTGGTAATCGAACTCGCCATCGATGAAATCTTTGGTAAACAATGGTTAATTTCTCCTAGCCACTAGAGTTTCACCTTTCTTACTCTTCTTCGTCTTTCAACAAGGAGTCACCATTTCAATCCAACTTGAGGTCATCAAAGTACTCTTCTAGCGATTTATCATGGCTGTGGTCTTCTAAAGTCTTATGGTGAAATATCCCACTAAATTCTTGGTAAATTAAATTGTAGACTCGTCTTTGCAATGGAGAGACCAACCAAAAAAACCCCACCTGCATGAAACCTTCTTCTCCATCCCATCTGTTTTTTTGCTCACCTAAACAAAACCTTAATAATACACATATTACCATGAAACATGTAAAATCTATTTACCCTTTCAAAATATTCTTCCATTTTTCATATTATCATGCAACATGTAAAAACTATTTACCCTTTCAAAATATTCTTCCATTTCTTATTTTTATGCTTAAACACATATTAATACATATATTACTATGAAACATATAAAAACGTTTTATCGTTTCAAAATATTATTCCATTGTTTCCATTTTTTTATGCCCCAATATGAACATAGGTAATAAGAGATTTCTTTGTATTTGAAGCCTCCTTCATCTCAACTAAACAATACCTTAATAATACACATATTATCATGCCACATGTAAAAAGTATTTATCCTTTCAAAATATTCTTCCGTTTTTTTCCAATTTTTTTTATGCCTAAACACATATTAGTACATATATTACTATGCAACATATAACGTCTCTTTATCCTTTCAAAATATTATTCCATTTTTTCCATTTTTTATGCCTCGGTATGAATATAGGTAGTATGGTATTTCTTTGTCTTTGAAGCTCCCATGTCATAGACCCTTTAAAGGGACATTGAATCCATCCACCTAAATTTTAACATTGCAGATGGATTTAGAGACCTCTTTATCTAAATTTTAACGCTATGGATTAAGATACCCCTTTATTTCTAAATTTTAACACTACAGTTAATTTCAGAGACTCCATATAGTGTTAAAATTTAGTGAAATGTAAAAATTCAATATCAAAATTTCTATTTTCCATTTCTAGAGTGACACAATTAAAAATGACTAGCATAAATGAATAATTCACATACTACGTGTACTTGTTAGTTGGTCATATTTTTATTGTTGGAATATAGTAATTTTTTACGTTAATAATTTTTAATTTTGTCACTTATTATGCAGTCATATATTTTAGTCCATGACTAAATTATTTATTTAAAATTGTCACTTTTAGTTGAGTCACTTATTATCTAGCTATATATTTTATCCCTAGATTAAATTAGTCATTTAAGTTAGTCTGTTTTAGTTGAGTCACTTAAAATTTCTCAAATTTAGTAATAATTCACTTGAAATATTTGTGGTGACTAACTTTTTAGTCGCGTGGTCACTAATATCTCATTTTGTACTAGTGTATTGTGATATTCCTCGATCAATTTTCTTTTAGCCTTTGCTGAATGGTTCCTTCTAATTACGTAATATTTGTATTCAAAATATTGTGTCCTATCAAATGCCTCTTTGTAGGAACTTGATTTGGATCAACAAGAACCACATAATCCACCACATGTGCATATGGATTGTACCTGAACAATGTTTTCAAATTATGGACATGTAAGTGATGTGCCTTTATAATTTGATATTGAGATTTTCCTTCATTTGTCCTATAGAATTCACTGACATTAAGCTAAAATGTTTTTCCACCATTAATTAATTTATTCTTCATCAAGTGATCTCAAAAGGAATTTTGTTATGTTTTAGTAATGCGGTCCTCAAAATCAACACCTGGTGTTACCATTTCTACAGGAAGAGAGACATTCATGGCCATCTGTATTTTTGGTGTTTTATTTGTTTTCACCATTTGAGCAACAGTACTAAAATCCTCCTCACTAATGGTAACATATTTTTCAGCTTCACCTTCAGTTTCCACATCTTCGAAAGAAACATGTTTGGCTTTACTAGATTGACCCACCTTAGGGATTCTTTGTTGATCCCTTCTATGTACTATTGCAGTGTCATAATTTATTTCTCTTTGCTTCCTTTTCCTTTCTTCTATTGTCTCTGTATGGAAACTGTTGACAACATTTAGAATATTTGGATCTAAATAATAAATACCCTCCAACATGATTGAAAGACTCTCAACAAGATTCTATCAAACAGAATTTAAATATGTCAATGATCAATAATTTATAATAAATTAATTATCCTTACAATAATGCATAACACATTAATATAAATAACCATACATACGATGCTATTTGAAATATTGGTTGCGATTTCTTCACACAACTATGTAGATTCTTCATATGTGTCATAATTGACCTTTGAGAGACGATATCTAACCTTTTCATTGGGAAATTTTGCAAGAACATAAACAATGTTTGCATCTGGTGCCAGACATATGTCTCATACTCTGCCCATCACTTCATATATTTCACCAAAGTTAATCATACCATAATATAGATAGGTATGTGTACTATCATCCCGTCAATATCTTTAACATGCCATGTAAATTTTGTTTTATTTATTTTCTTGAATTCCTCCATTCAGAAATAATATTGAATGTACTTGATGGGCCAATTTCTTGACTTTTACAATGTTTCTCAGTTCAAGTATGTTAAACAGTATTCATAGAGTGTCAAACTACAACTTTAGATGATGGAATTGTTCTTCTTATTCTAGAAACATTTGCAGTGACCTTCTTTGATTCATTTTCCTGATTATATATATATATATATATATATATATATATATATATATATATATATATATATATATATATATATATATATATATATATATATATATATATATATATATATATATATATATATATATATATATATATATATATATATAGATATATAAAATTAAAAAAACAAACATATTAGTTAAACAATTTTTAAAAAAGTAAAAAAAATTAATAATATAAACTTTATTTAAAACCAATATAAATTTAACAATTATATAAATTTAATTTTTTTTTAAACAATATAAATTAAAAAAATTGTAAATAAAAAAAAAATTTTTAAGCAAAACAAAATATTCAACTTGTCCTGATGATGAACCACACTGGTTGGTTCGAAACGTGTCGGCAAAAATATTTCTATGTGATTTTCGCCGAAGATTCTTCTCAAAAACAAACAAAATTTAAAAAATGTAAATATATAAATTAAAAATAAAAATCCTTGATCGGGATGTGAGACAGTTATTTGTCCCTCTCGAGATTTTAGTTATGTGTGAAAGGATGGTTGAAATGACTGGAGGGAAGCCAACCCATCATGCGTATGGACTAAGTTAATGTTGATGAGATGAGCCACGGGGCTCTTAATATCTAGGTGGATAGGGCTCAATGACACATGCATGCATTTTCTTTGTGTTGGGCTCTGAATCCTGGAGGTAAGCGTCGATTCTTGGGTTTCAATCGCTAGTCTACAAGGAAGGCTAGGAGGTTCTCCTCTAGGGATGAGTCTGGCCCTCATTGGTTCATGGCATTTTCAGTCGGATATGTTCTCCTTTTTCCTCTCCTCGACCGCGGCCTACCAATTATTAGAGTGTCTCCAAAAATTTTAATGTTATTCTCTGCCATTCGAATCTTGTGAGAAATGGAATTCGTTGTCTGGATATTGTGAAAGTTTATGTGGTTTCTCCATATATAATGTATTTTGTTACTATGCCAATATTTGTTTTCTTTGGCATTCTTCTATCTCGAATGAGACAGTATGGAATATGTTTGGTTTATAATTTTATACTGGAGGAATGTATGTTTGTTGGCAATGGTTATATTATTGGCTTGCTAGCCCTGAGCATGTGACTGAGCTCTAATTCCTTGCATCTAACTTATTATATCTCGGGTGTGAATCTTAATGATAATTGGCTTAAGGAGTCAATTTGTGGAACCTTTCCCTTATGGAAACATGCTACTGTCAGTGTTTCTTTGTATCTTGACTTACTTGAGCATTGGTTGCTAGTATTCAGTCTGAACTGCCGAAGATGGTAATCCTATTTGACCTTAAGTATGTATGGAAGGCCTGAGCCTAATGTTGTTAGTCTCTTACTTCTATCTCATGTTATTATGTCAGGTTTTTATAATTTCAATTATCATCCTACCCACAAGAAGTCGATCTAGTTCTATACTATGGCTTGTTCTATTTGGGTGTTAGTTTTCAGTTCATTTGCTTAGTTGGGAATTGAAATGGCTCACCCATCCCTTGGTGCTATCTCATCTGAAAATGGAGATTGAGGCCATAATCATCAGTCAGGGAACCGCGACGATAGGGTTTCATCCTTTGCTTGACCACTGAGAAGAAGTGACTACAAGTTGGATGCTCATATCATCAGTGAGGCAGTACAGGCCTACAACATAGGAACCCTAGACTAGGTTAAACAAATTATCTCATCGTGGGAAACATAGTTAAACCAACGGCCAGAAGCTAAAGTGTAGATTGAAGATTGGAGCATCCTCGTTCTCGATCTAGCACATACTCACGGTCACACCAGGAAATTTAAACAAATCTTCCATCTCCACTGGCTAATGAAAATTATTGTGGCCAAAGCTATCATGACCTCTCCTATAGGTTCTATAAAATATGATCTAGGTTTTCAGGAAATTCAAAAGGAACTTCAACTTATTCAATTTAAAATTCAACAGTAAAATGTTCATCTCCACTGCATTGGGCAACACATTCCGTGCATTCCTTAGTCTAAATTACCAGGTTTCAGTGCTAAGAACCCAACTCCTGTGGAGTCCTTTGATGAGGTTAGTTTGGATATGGAAGTTTCTAATTTTGTCTACTTTTCTTGATTTATATGTTGGATAGTATTACTTACTATAGATATTTAGGTGAGAAATGGTTTCTAAACATTGATTCATATAAGGCTTTGTTTGACAATCTTAAACTATTGAGGTTTTAAATGGTATATAATGCAGTTCGGTGACCAATAGAACTGGTTTCCCAATGGCCAGGTTGAGGATACTAAATGCATTTTATGGATGTAACCATTCTTTTTAAAATGAATGAATGAAGGGGTCCTATTAAGCTTACAAAAAAACTTAACAAAAAAATTATTTTTTTTCCTAAAATGGGGGGTGAGCCTTCCCTTGGGCCTTCAACCCCCAACTAGGTTGAGGGGTCGATTTTGCTAGGCCCTCTCATGGGCCTTCGACCCCCCGCTGGGCCGAGGGGTTGATTCCAGGAATCGACCCCTCAGCCAAGCGGGGAGGCGAAGACCGCCGCATAGGCCTGCCCGCAAGCCTTCAACCCCCATCTAGAAAATAAAATAACTATGTTTAAAAATATATATAATTAAAAAAAAACTTATGTATATATATATATATATATATATATATATATATATATATATATATATATATATATATATATATATTTATTTATTTATTTATTTATTTATTTATTTAAAATAATATTTATATTGTTTAAAAAAAATTAGAAAAAAAAAGGATTTCTTTTTTTAAAATGATTAGATATGTTTAAAAAAATAAATAAATATTTTGATTTTTTGACAAAATAAAACAATAAACAGAAGTTTTTTTTTATAAATGGAATATTTTTTGGTTTTTTTTCTTGTTTTGTGTTGGAATTGAAATGCCCCCCAAGCCAAATTAAAAAAACATACAAAAAATAAACTTTAACACCGGTTTTTTTCCATTTCGAAGCCCTAAATATATATATATTTTTCGTAATTTTTCTACTAAAAATCCTACAAATTTGAGTTTTTTCTTTGTGTCCTTCGCTATAAAAATATAAAAAATAGAGTTGTTTGTGAGGTTTTTCGTGTAAAATATAAAACTTCGAAAAAAAGAAGAACAGTAAAATAATAATTTTGGAGTATAAATACCATAAAACAACTGATTTTACCCAATTTCCTATTTAAATAGTCAAAATAGAAGGAAATCTAACATTTCAAATGTGAAAAACTCTTGTTGAGTGTGTTATTGATGACAATGCAGCTCCTGCACAAAAAATTTCTAAACGTTTTAACAAAACCAGAAGACTTGATGTGAAGTGACGAATAGATACAATGAATGTTATTATATAACGAAGATTGTGGGATTGCTTTAGCATTTCTCGGATGTGGGATTAAAATTAAAAATAAAAATTTAATATATAGTTAGTATTATAGGTTTAGATTAGCTTTTATTCCTTGTGGGATAAAAAATAAAATATTAATTATAAAAATTAATTTATTTACATAGTCGATGTTAAATAATTTAAATAAAGAAAGTTACTTTAATTCTAAATAAATTCATTAAACAAAAATTTCTGTGGATATTTTGAATAGGAAGTAGGGTGAAATTTTTTAATACCAAAAGTTTAGTAATATGTTTTCATATAAATTTTAGACAAAAATTTTGGAGGGAAATATTTCAAATGAATTTTTTGGAGGGAAAATGTTCGACAAAAGTTTTTGGGGGGAAACTTTGGAGGGAAAATTTTCGATGAAAATTTTTTGGGGGGAGGACTTTACAGGGAAATTTTCAATCTTTGAGCTATAAATTATCATTGGGATCGAGTGAATTTGTATCATTCGAAATCTTCTTGTTAAAATTCATGGATTCTTTTGATAGTGAAATTTTTCTTTATGCAACATCAACATCTTTCTCATGCAACAACACTATTCAGATTGACAAATATAACAAGAATTATTTCACTATGAATAGAGAAAAATTTTCCACTTGGTCTTAATCCTAAGGATGATGAGAGTAGCACTGAAGTAGGGCAGCAAAAATAATTTCTTGTGAATAGAGAATCAATTGTTCCACTTAGCCCTAATCCTAATGATTATGATAGAACCACTAACGAAGGGCAGGATGAAGAATTTCCAGTAAATAGAGAGTCAAATTTTCCACTTAATCCTAATCCTAAGGATTATGAGAGCACCACTGATGAAGGGGGGAATGAAGAATTTCCAGAGTCAAATTTTCCACATACTCCTAATCTTAAGGATTATGAGAGCACCACCAAGGAAGGGGAGGGGGAGGATGAAAAATTTTCAGTATGTAGAGACTCAAAGTTTCCACTTAGTCCTAATCCTAAAGTTTATGACAGCACCACTGATGAAGGGGAGGATGAATAATTTCCATTAAATATAAATTTAATGTTTCCACTTAGTCTTAATCCTAAGGATTATGAGACCACCACTGATGAAGGGGAGGATGAATAATTTCCTGAAAATGATAATTTGGCTACGAACAGAGAATCATATTTTCCACTTAGTCCTAAACCTAAGGATTATGAGAGCACCAATTATGAAGGGGAGGATGAAGAATTTCTTGCAAATGATAATTTTAGAGGCACATATGTGAATAATACATTTTCTCTAAGTGAGTGTTTCGAAGGCACTCATGCTGATGACAAATTGAATCCTCCAAGGGAGGATTTCAAAAGTGTAGATGAAGACAATGAATAATTTCATCTGAGTAAGTGTTACGGGAATGATTATCGTAGGGCTTTGGGTTAGAACACCAACAGAGAAAGAGCAAACTACAGAAGGAAACTCTCATACAACTCAGGCAACAACTTATTTAAACAAACTATGCGAGGATGAACATACCTGGATGTCCTTCATTTAGGTAGTTCCAGTAAGGGTTCAGACCCTCTGCAACTCCAGATGATCTTGAAACCTAAAAATCAACCAATTCGAGCATACATAGCAGCATATAGATAAAGCATTTTAATGAAACTAATTTTGTATCATATAAGAAAATGACCAGTTATGCATCAAAATAACATTCACACATGAATTAAAATACTATCCGATGCATAAACACAGTTAATCTCAATAACAAGACAACATTTCTTTTATTGTAGAAAGCTATAAGTAACACGGAGAGAATTCACCTCAGTCTTCTTCTTCTGACTCCAAGTGGAACCATCCTCTGGATCCTTCCAGTCCCAGTCTTCAACAACCTCCCTCCATAACCAATACCATGATATCTCAAGCAAGTTGGATAATATCAACAATCAAGGAAACAAAGGTTTCCTGAATCTTGGGGAAGTGTTTGAAGCACAGGGATAGTTCAGACTCAGTCAGGGGTAATCTCAGTATAATAAGTGTATCTCTTCCTCCTCTCCTTAAGGCCTTCCCATCTATTTATACTTCTCCCAATTAGTTTTTTGGTTGGGGAACAGCTGGGAAATAGTTGCACCATGGGCACTAGGAGGTAATCAACAGGTAAAACCCGTGAACCCCACCCAAAATTAAGGAAATTTAAGTTTTTTAAGTGTTTTAACACATATATGTGGGTTGGGTATTGACTAACCCACGTGTACATGCTTTTATCTTAGGGCAAAGTAGCGTACAGGGAGTAAAGCATCGTTTTTAAAATATTTGGACCAAGTCTGGAAGGAGGGGATGCCCTAGGCCATAAATGAAACATCACAAATACCAAGGGTGGTAAATGGAGCTATAAAAGATCCCCCGTAATATATGAGGTCAAAAGGGGTACATGATGGCCAAAATGTATTAATTACATGGAAAGAAAGCTGTCGAGACTAAGAAGGACTTCACCAGAATTTAGCCTACCAAGCCATCAAAAGAGGTCAGAAAGAAACTGTTGTCTGAGGCAAGCATACCCATGCTCAGAGAAAGTAAAGCATGTCTGCACATCAAGTATAAGTAGATCCAATATGTATACAAGTATAAAGAACTGAAAGTACATAATGGATCATCTGATCGTGATTGAAAAAGTACATGTCTGAATATCACATATATGAAGATGATCAATGAAGCTAAAAGATGAAGCTAATCACTGATATCATAAACTGATCCCAATAATGCCAAATGAACATGATGGAATAAAATTATACTACATTGCAACTCGGATGCCAGCATATAAGATGTCATTGTGAAGAACTTCAACATATAGGGTGGATGGTGTCAACTAGCCATAACAGGAGAAACAGACAAGTGTACCAAAACACGCTGATGCAACCTGAGGTCTTCACCGACTGGCATGGTGCATTTCTACACAATGGGAATAAATTATATGAAGTCGATCATGTGACAAATCGTTTCATTACCGGTCATTGATGTATACCATTAACAAACACGAGACTACTCACCGATAATGATAATGAGAATCAGGGTACGGAGTACAATCTAACAAGTGCGAAAAAATGAGTTGTAGTTGAATACCTGGAAGAATCTATCATTCAGGGGACAATGATTGTTTCCCACTGTTGATAGCAAAGGAATCTACCACTAATGACTGCAAACCCCAAGGTACTACCAAATGGACTCTAGATCTTTGTCCCAGAGCAATGAGCTGTAGTCAATAGGAAAGGATCCACTGGAAGGAATGCATTAAGGCATCCTTCATCAATCTAGTGCGAGTGTAACCCATAGGCCAATAATGTGGAAGGAATTAGACAAAAAAAGATGTAGTAACCCAACCGAAGCACATGTCTGGCATACACAAGATGTAGCTAGCACACAATAGAAACCCTCTGAACCAACCAATAATGAAAGTTGACACAAAGGCGAGGAATCCACCAATAGGGTCAAATGGAAACCAAGGCAATACATGAATCCCAATGTGTGATAATGATATATGATGTTGAACACAAGGGAAACCACTCAGTTATATACCCATGGTACCGATCGATGTTGAGCACAAGGTGACCTATCAATAATGAAAAATAGGGCCACGGTGTGGCTCTAAGCCTACCCTCAGAACAATATGTCATCGTCGATAAGGACAAGACCCACCAACAAGAAGTCAATGGGGACCTTCTCAAACCAGCACGAGCAGAGGACCAATATAACTGATGTGATGACAAGCATGATACTGACAACCAGGGATGGCCGACTGAAAAATAGGTCAAGAGACACCGCAGAGAGGCCGACTTAGGCTTTCTTCCCTTGAACAAAAGCACGACTTAATGATGACTATATGGCAGCATATGATAACTATGTATAAGTTTGTCATGGAGGAGACATGAGCGAACTCTCCATATGATTGGAAGAGATAACCAATTGGAGGAGAACTGACTCGATAACAAGGTTAAGGCATACCTAAGTCAAACTAAATCCTGCCCAAAAATGGAGGAGAGACTTTGTTTTGAGTGCTTTGTTCAAGGGTGACACGACTGACTTTAGCTGCCAACAATATATGGAAATGTTGTCCCATTCCCACTCTTTTTGGAATATATAATTTTTTTTTCTTTTCCTTTAAGTTGGGAAAAGAATAAAAGAATGCTATAGTACAGTGGAAAGAACGAGTGTCAGTGAACAGATGATCTAGTTCTTGGAATGGGAACAATCCTATGCTCAATGCAGGGAGGCGAAATTGTTCAAGGACACTCAAAAGGATGTTCCTTCCATGGATCAAAGGGTGTGCTAAGTTGTAGAAGCTAAGGGATTGCATGGTTGATTTTGCAGAAGGCATGGTCAAATAAGTGGCTTAAACACTCCAAGTGAAGCCGTCTCAAGGCCAAAAGGTGCAAATAATCAAAATGCAATGCAGCATTACAACTCAACACAAAGGAGCCTCTAGGGTATAAATCCGGAAATAAGCATAGAAGAAAAGAGAATGTGTCTTCAACGCACAAGTCATGGCAGGACTAAAGAGGACTCCCGAGCCTACTCAGTATAACAACATGCGCACCCAATGTCACTGAGGTTCTAACTACGATGCCCATGTAAAGGATTGCTCTACCATCACAACATGATTTAAAAAATTGGAGAGTGAACTTGGTTTGCTAACCAAGACATGATGGGGTTGACCCTATGGCTAATGTATCGCTGAACGGAGGCTACTATGCAAAATGAAATGGAAAATGGTTTTCCCTAACCTATATGCTAGTGAGCGAACAATACCTGCCATGATGGGTCAGCAGTCATGGGACTAAAAAAATATCTCGAAGAAGTCTCCAAAATACCCTGAAAAAATAACCCATTCTCGACAATCCAAGCCCACAAGTTAAAAAATTCATGAGATGAAAAATCAAGTTTTGAAAAAATATTTGACAATTTCAAAGCTATAAAATGACTGTTGGACTCGCCATTTTTTTCATTTGTGTTGAGAGAAAAAGTTGTGGATCAAAAAATAGCAAACTTTCCCCAGAACAATTGGACCGTTCAAATTGCACCAAAATCATCAGGTAACCCTCAATTCAAGCTTGCAATGTTTTGTGATAGTTTTTAGTAATTTTTATTAAGATTTGACCGTAGGAATTTATGTTAAAAAATCCAACTCTACATATATGTGGGTTGGATATTATCAACCAGCGTATATGATGGCCCTACACGTGACTGTGTGTAAAGGGAACCCGCGTGTATGCAATTTGAAATTTAAACACAAAATCTAACGATTCAATCTCAAATTTTTTCAGGATGACAATCACATGGAGAGAGAGAGAGCATACCAAAATTGATAATGAGGTTATGAATGACCAACAGGCACTAGATGAGTTAAGGGAATGTGGCTTGTTGAAATTTTTCAAAATGCCCGACATGAAAGCCAACACATGTCTGCTTGAAATGCTGATCCACTTCTAGAGTGTCAAGGATGATGCCTTTATGATAGATCAGATGCCTTTTCAGATAGAGGTGGAAGACATTTACTTTGTCACTGGTCTCTCCCAGAGAGGGGAGGTTGTGCATTCGACTGGCCAGACATGAGGTAGTCTTTCAGTAGAAGACTACGTACACATATACTATCCTGGGCACCCGGAAAAGATTGGAAGTCAGATTCCAATAAAACACGTGGAAAGTTTATCTCTGAGGATTCTATTGTTCACCATAGCGATGATAAATGGATCAGCTTCACTACAACAAGCTTCACGAGTGTCCATGAGCTTGGTAGTGGAGTTCCTTACCATGGTTTTCGACTGGCACACACCTCTTCTTACCAATATGAAGAGCCAATTGTCCTCTATTTAGAAAGGTCAAACCAAGAATTTCGGATATGGGACTATTTTATGCTCCTTCTTCTTCGAGAAGGTACCTGGGATGCATCCCAAAGTATCTGTCTCTATCAGTAGCCGCCGAGATCCTTGGATGGGTAGGTGGGATGACTTAATGAAATGCCTTGGAGGTGGGGACGTGCCAAGGAGTACTTTTGATGATGAATTCTTCACCTAGTGGCAACAACATATCATCGCATTTGATGACTATCCCTATGATGGTATGGATTTCTGAGGAGATCTAGAATTGATGCTACCACCAAATGCAGCATGGGGAGACATAGGTAACAAATTTTTAATTTTTTGTAAATTTTAAGATTTTTTTATTTGTTTTATTAAAATATGAAATGAACTTAGAATTATTTTTTATGGGACCAAAGACTGAAAAAAATTACCATGTTCCAGATGTAGGTCCAGTGAGACTAGATGGGTTTCCATGACACACGCGTTAGGGAAGAGGTGTCGAAGAAGCAACAATAGAGACAAAGAGGGTCTTATATGTAGTACAGAGGAACTTGGTGAGACTTACTCACTAGGTATCGATGATAGCCATAGAAGACCTCCTTGAGGAGATGTAGCACCATGTGGTAGGAGTACCATGGGACTGGGTCCACATACTTCAGTGTGTGGCCAATGCAGTAGTGAACTTCTTAGCCGCTCATCCTGAGCCGGGTCGTTAGATAGAATGGACATGATTATGGGCATGGACCCAAATTTTGAGGGCATTTAGTCCCAATTTTGTATATTATTTTGAACACTTTATGTACACACGAGCAGCTTTATGATATATATACAGACCCAAATTTTTTATGTTTGTTTAATTTGATGAATAAATAATATGCCAATCGAATGCTTGATTAGCGTTAGAATCTGCTAATGAATTGTATGATCGTGGAATGTTAACATATGTAATATAAACAAATGATCATTGCAACATTCTTGCTCTCAAAAATTTGCAATATAAATAAGGATCCCGAACTCGATAAATGTTATTTAATTGTGACACTACCAGCTGTGAATCAAGGTAGACTATCAATGAGTTAATTCCATAAGAAATCACTTCAGATAGTAAATTAATAATGGCAGTATATTTGGTAATGTTATTCGAAACAGAACCAATACATACTCCCCTTGATATCATCAACTGTCCAGATGGATACTAAGTTACCCAAGCTGTAGAAGCAAGATTCCAAGTATGTTGACTAGCACCATCGGCGAATCCGAAATATATCATGTCATCCATCAATGCCTACGAAAGCAAATCAAAAAATAGCCTAACAAATATGTACAAGAATGCACTATATACAAACAAGTATTTTCTTGGCCTAAACCTAAGCAAAATACTTCTTCAAGTAGAGCCCATTTCAGGGCTCTGCCAACTTGCTTCCTTCAAAATCAACTAATTCATAAGCCCCTTTTCCAAAAACTTGTTCTACAACAAAGGGACTATACCACATAGACCTGAATTTACCTGCCCCTAAGGCGTCTTTATCTTGGTCATAGACCAGGACAAGGTCACCTTCAGAAAAGACCTGAGGACGAATAACTCTATCATACTGGGTTTTAATCCTTTTCTTATTGGCCTCATTTATTATGGCGGCATCTCGACACTGCTCCTCGAGATGTTCCAGATGGACAAGGTGCTCTTTGAGACTAGACATCTCTGGAAGAAGTTCTATGGATAGCTTAAGGGATGGAATTTCAGATTCAACAGGAAAAATGGATTCTAGCCCATAAATTAATTGAAAAGGCATAAAACTGGTGCCAGTCTTCACTGAGGTTCAGTATGCCTAGAGAGTCGAGTACAACATGATGTGCCAATTGGAGCGATTTTTGTCGATTGTCCTTTGCAGGATAGTCTTGAGGGACTTATTCACAACTTCAACTTGCCCATTGGCCTGAGGATCATATGGAGACGAATGCTCCTACCGGAAGCCCAACTTGATAGCCAATTCGGTCATCATTTGATTCTGGAAATGACTGCCATGGTTAGTGACAATCTCTCTCGGGATACTGAAACATGAAATAACTTGATTGAAAAGAAACAAGGCTATTGTTTCACTATCGTTTTTATAAGTAGGCATGGCCTCAACCCACTTCGTAAAGTAGTTGACGGCCACGATGATGTACTTGTGACCTGCTGATGAAGGCGGATTACAAGTAGTAAAGTCAATGCCCCACTTTGTAAATGGACTGATAGTGATAACAGGAAAAAGAGGAGCTGGATGAGCGCGCATCTTCCGAGTATATACTTGACAACGGTGGCAAAGTTTGACCGCTTCAATACAATATTTGAAATTTGAAGGCCAAAAGTAACCTGCATGCAAGATTTTCTAGGTTGTTGCAAGACTTGATAGATGACTGCCACAAGCTCCACTGTGGCAATCATTGAGAACAAACTTTGCTTCCTCCAAAGTTAAGCAACGCCAAAGGGTTGAGTCAACCCCTCAGCGATATAATGTATCAGCAATGATAACATAGTTTTTAGCAACGTGACATAATTTTCTATACTCACCTTGGAAGAAGCAGGTGGGAACTTCGAAGTCTGGAGATATATAATGATATCTCCATACCAGGGATCTTGTGAAGAAATGAGGAGCAAATGTTCATCGAGGAAATTTTCCTCATAAACAAGGCCTTCCTCACAAGGCAGCTCCGAAAGCAACTCCGTAAAAATCAATCACTTCTTAGACTTGGATGACAAGAATTCGAGATCAAATTCTTGCAAAATAGCAAATTTCCATTGATTGTATTTTCCCCTAATCACTCACCTACTGAGGACAAACTGAAAAAAATTGACAGACGCTAAGACGAATGTTTTATGTAGCAGAATATAATGATGAAGCCACTGGACAACATGGACAGCTGCCAAGGCCAATTTCTCAAGTAATAGATGACATGCTCAATGAGAGCATCACCCTCGTGAACTAGAACCATACCTATGGTTGATTCTGTAGCCAAAATATACAAAAGGAAGTATCTACCATAATCAAGTGGACTCAAAAATGGAGTAGAGATTAATTCCTGCTTCAATGCAACGAAAGATCATTGCACAAAGTCATCCCATAAAAATGGAACTCCTTTCTTGAGCAAACGGATAAAACATTTGGTTATCTTGGCGTAATTTGCTATAAATTTCCTTAAGAAATTTGCCTTTCCCTGGGGACTTTGAATTTGTCTAATGGAAGATGGGGGAGGAAACTGAATTATTGCCTCAACCTTGTAAGTATCTACTCAAATCCCTTCAATCGATACTATGAACCCTAACAATCAACTGGACGTGACTGCGAAAACACACTTATTCGGGTTCAATCAGATTTTGTAAAAACGATATCTCTCAAAAACTAACTGAAGGTGGTTGGGATGATCGATTCTCTTTCAAGAACAAGCAACTAAATCATCCAAGTATGCTTCGATAATATGTTTGATGTCGTGGAAAGCATAAGACATGGCCCGCTAAAATGTAGCTCCAGCATTTTGAAGACCAAAAGGCATTTTCTTATATGCAAATGTGCCCCATGGACAAATACAAGTTGTCTTATGCTGGTCCTCTGGACAGATAGTAATCTGACTATAACCAGAGAATACGTCCATGAACAAAAAAATTTGATTACCCGCACATTCATCAACGATTTGATCAATAAAAAGTGTGGGCTAATTGTCCTTTAGACAAGCTTTATTGAGATCCCTAATGTCAATGCATACACGAATCGTTCCCTACTTTTTGTCTACCAAGACTGGATTAGAAACCCACTCCATTAAAGGAACGAGGCATACGAACCCTGCCTTAAGTGGCTTTTCAACCTCAGCTTTAATAGTTGTTTCTTTCCTAGGATTGATCGGTCGAAGTTTCTGACGAATAGGTCTGGCGTTTTCATACATCTTGATCTCATGCTAGACTATAGATGGATCAATTCCAGGCATTTCCTCATAAGACCAACCAAACACATCTCGAAACTCTTTAAAGAGGTCAGTGTAAATTTGAATTTCTTCAGGCGAACAATCGGCTCCGATGAAGACATTTTCTATCATGTTAGGGTTCCTATAGATGTTTATAGGTACGGTTTTAGAAATAACCAACATATTACCTTCGGCACATATGTGTGTTGGAGCCAAAGGGTTTGAAACTATACAAACATTAGTAGTAAGTAGATTGGAGAACCTGGATTCGACTTTTGGCAATGGAGGAAGAAAATATGAGTGATGATGTAAATCCTCCCAAGTTCAATCGACACCCATCATTTCTTCTAAAATTGCTTCCTCAGATGGTAAAACCGTATCTAAGCAATCCAGAGCAGAAGTAGAGTCAAGTGTCCAAGCTGGGGCCACATCACCATCTAACTCCTCCTCTCAAAAGAGTAGGATGGTTGTCTGTAGAGTTAACGATAGATTGATATCTAAGCTCTGTTGCAGACATAGGGAATGCCATCCAATCAACCTACCCTTCATCGAATGTGGTCATAGGCCAAGGTAAGGTCCAAGGGTCTGAAAAATAACGAGTTTGAAAGAACTCTTCCCGTGAAGAACCCTTGGATGATGAAATTGCATTGATTCTAGCTATAGGAGGAGGAATATCAAAAATACCCATAAATGAAGAGTACATCCCAACTCCTAAATTCTAAATAGGTTGACGGAGGTTTTCTACCATTAAGACGGTAGAATCCAAAGTTGCATGGTGGTGACCTGTAGAATAATCCAATTGATCAACTTTAACAATTCTCCCCTCATGAGGGAAACAGTGGATGTGGAATAAATATGACACTATGGCATCCATCTCATAAATCCAATTCCTTCCTAAGAGGATATTGTAATCCAGGTTGGAATCAATGATTTCTACTTCGATATTAACGACCTTTCCTCAAACACATATAGGAAAGGTCAGGATAATCCCATGTGGCCTATGAGAATGTCCATCAAATGATTTCAAGAGAGTGGGTGAAGGAATAGAATAAGGTGATCTAATAGCCTTCCAACATGACCTAGACATGGCACACGTGGAAGCTCCCTCATCTATAACTGTTTGAAAAATATGGATTTTTTGGTAAGTAGACTTTATCTAAAAAGCCATATGGTGAGGAAGTCTCTTTTTGACATTAAGCATATCAAAAGTGAGCACTAAAGAATTTTTTGGATCCATTGCTCTGATTTCCAAAAGCAATGCACTTCTCTAAGCAAGACACAACTAGAGTACCTCCAACACAGACATAGCGCAAGGACTTTGGGCCAGATCTTCTACAATCGAGCAATTATGGGCTGCCCTAGCATTAGGGTTAATAGTCGCGTGCTTTGTGGAACCTTTCAGTATCTAAGGTATAGACTCAACAGAGGGTCGCTCAATATGAAACTGTTCCGTGGTGTCGGGACCAAATTTTTCCTTAAACATTTCCATTTCACCATAATCGTGTGCTCGTGTAACAACATCAGAATGAGAACTCATCATGAAAACATTTGAGGAACTTTCCCATTCTTGGTTTCCCTTTGCGGAGGTACCAGTGTTTGAATTTGTGCCAACAAGAAGTTGCTACCCCTAGGGAAAAGGGTTAGTTAAAATAGGTTGGGAGCTAGAAGACCCTTGCTGTACTAACAAACGCTGAGCATCTTGAATCTTTAGGCAGAGGTGAGTCAAATGATATCCATTACATAACTTGCATGGAAATTTAACCTTTTTCTTAGACTCTTTTCTACCCTCACCAGCACCATTGTCGGGCTTGTTTGCATTACCCTTCCTGTCCTGATTCTTCTTTCTACCTTGTCTTTTTTTCTTCCCATCAAATTGTTGATTTCCATTGGGGTTAGAGGCTTGGATGGCACTAATGGAAATAGGTTGGGAAAGCGAAGGAGTAGACAGTGTAGCCTGGTTGGAAGAAGTAGTTATCAAAGACAATTGCTACAATTGGTTCAAAACGTTCACCATATTTGCATCAAATGATCCAAGTATACCATCAGCATGAGGGCTTGGCTTTGGTTTGGCTAAATCAACCTTGGATCTAGGGGCGTCAGGTAATATTTTCTAAAGAGTCCTAGATTGAGAATATATCAGTTCTAACTGTTGGGCTCGAAAAATAGCATGCTCTTCCGAATAAACACCAGGAAGAGAAACATCCTTGTAGATTTTAGGTTCTAACGATTTGAGAAACCATTCGAGATGGAACTCCAGTGGAATGTCAACTTTGATGAGCCTTTTTCTCCCTCTCCATTCCTAGATATGATCCGAAATGTGAGTTTCCATGTCCTAATGAAAATTGGCCATAAGCTCAGTTCTGGCTTCATAGCAGACATGCAACTGAAAATGGTTTAAGAAAATATTAGCCAAATTAGCGAAAGAAGTATAGGTGCCCCGTGGAAACTCTATATACCATTTGGCTACATTCCCAATTAAGGTACCCTGAAATAATCTCAACCTGATCAAGTCATCGATCAAGGAGTTCGAGGAGCACCATAAGTGAAATGTGTTCATATGGTCTCCTAGGTCTTCACCACTCTTCCGTTCAAATTTTGGAATATCCTATGGAAGTTTGGTTGGGACTGGAGGCCCAGCTGGATTGTATTTAATTGGATCCTTCTTCAATTTAGTCAAATCTGGTAGATCAAGTGTGGGAAGGAAAGGAAGTCATGGAGGACCTTGGGGATTCTACCTGGAATGGGCAGGGTTCCTGAAAGTCTGAATAGAATGACATGGATTTTGAGAGGCACCAAGTTTCCTGAAGTAACTGGTAGAGCCTACTAAACTAAAAAGTGACTCTTGTGGTCCAGCAAAATTCAGAGTTAGACCAACTCCTGCTGAAAATCCTCCGTAACCCATGAAGTTACTCCCTAACGACGTATTGTAAGGCGCTGAGAGCCCCTGATAATGGTTCCATGCGTTAGCAAAGGGTGAAAAGCTTTGAAATGTATTAACCGAAGAATACAACATATTCCCTTGTTGGCTAAAAAACTGATTCCCAGCTCCTATACCACTAACCACAAGGTTAGTCCAACTCTGGAAGGAGTTATTGCCTTGACTTGTAAAAGGAAAAGGCATTGATCCTACTGTTGGATTGGAATGTGGTATATGACCAATTCCAAATGGGAAACCCTAAAAAGAGGTCGATCCACTGATCATGGATGTGGAGGCGGTTGATGGTATATTTAAAGGAATTGAAGGAATACCTTAAGATGGAATTCCAAAAGGGAAGAATCCAAAACTGGATGCAGCAGATTGAAAATTTCCACTCATTGATGGAATGGAAGTAGAACCAAATATAGTAGTGTTGGGAGTGTTAGAAGGGATGGAAATAGTTCCTCCTCCCTGTGTAGATATGGGAGTCTGCATACTCACAATACTCATCATGGATGCCATGCTTCCAGTAGTGGTCATCAAAGGGATAGATGTATATGGACCTGGGCTTGAAGGCCTGTGAGTCGGAGATCTGACGTATAATACAATGTCAGGATGATCAGGAGGGAGAGGATAATTCGGAGCCACAACCGACTTTGGAAGCTCTTCTACTTCAATACTATCCTCTGACTGAAAGAGTACTCGAGAAAGAACTGGTGTGGTTCTCTCTAACCATATACTGGTGCCAGGTTGATCCTGTGAAATAATGCCCCCAAGTGGAGGATCAATCTCCGATGCGCCTACTACCACTGGTTGGAAACCACTGGCAGAATCGCTCCTATGCCTTCTAGGAGAAGGCTCAAGACTCGTAGGTGAAAGCCCACGAAGTCTCCGAGACCGCCAAGATGCTCGGTCAGCCACTTTGAATTATTTAACAAATCTACTTAAAGACTAAAGAAAATTAAAAGCTAGGCCAACTAGGAGCACAGAATGCTCACTAAAAGTTCCCTAAAGATATCAACAATCAAACAACTTCCAATTATTTCCGCTCTGGGTGATTAGGACTAGACAACAAAATACAAGAAAGTTAATAATAAGGGCATTTCAAAAATAGACGAGGGTAATTATGCCCTAGGCCCCCTAGCAAAGGTATCATAAGTAGTTACACTAACCTCTAGACAACTGCCTGTGCTGGTGCAAGCCCCCAAGCTTCGCAAGGGTGCCCTCCAGAAGTACTGTTGAATGTGATACAACGTCAACCTTAGATGCCACGGGATTCCCCTCCACAACCACCTGTGTAGATCTCTAAGATAGGCAACTATGGTCACGAACTTGTATCAGAAGCCGGGCAAAACAGTCGTGAGGTAGGATCCGACAAGTAAGAGAGGGGGTATCTCTCATCCTTATCTTCACAAACCCTCGTGCTTAACTCCTAGTCACAGAGCTTTCCCGGTTTCCCTAACGCTATTGGATTTTGCTCATTAATCAAACTTCTATGTTTTGCAATTTAGAGCGGCCTTGGAGAGTTAACTCTCCTCTCACCTAATCCAAGGCCCTAATAAACCTAAACTTGTTGGTGTATTTTGATGACAATACAGAAAGCTCTAGCTTATTTTATTTAAGTGCTTGATTTTAATAGATGTTCTTTTAAGTTAGGGGTTTGATGGAAATTAAACTAGTGGTGTTTGTATGACACAAAATAAATCAATGAAAAACTAACTACATGAAATGCAATCGTTTATCTTCGATGAAAAGAGATTTCTACGTGGGTTCTACGAAACTTCTATAAAGCAAAAACTTTTTCTTTTCTTTTCTTAAGACACACTCCACACATACAAGCACTAAAAAGACTATCGATGCATTAAAAATGCAAAACTACCCTAATGCAAGGTGTAAATGTAGATGCAAGAACCTAAATTACTCTATAAAGATGAAAGAAATTGTTTATAACTATTGATAAGCCTACTTAAGTGTTGAAAGGAATGCAAATTTTGAATGCAAAAATCTCTCAAAACAAGGAAGACAAATCTCAAAAGGTCACAATTCATTTTCACAAATCAAAAGAAACCAAAATCAAACTTGGCAAAAGAAAACAAAAATAATGTTTTGTAAGATCTTTTCTTTTTCAACAAACAATAAAAGCAACTTTTTTGAAAGCGCTCAAAATGCTACTAAAACTCAAAGATCAAAAAGAAAGTATAAGGGAGTCTTTTCAAGTTATAAACTCGAAAATGAACAAAAAAACTTGAATGAAAGACCTCAACTTTGCACCAAACAACCCAGATAGCAACAAAGAGCTTGAAAAACTGATCAAGAAATCAGGAAAGAAAAGCTCTCAAATTCGACAAAACAAAAAACATGCAAAAAGAAAGAAATGAAACTAAGCCACAAAATGATGGAAAGAAAGGCAAGTAGACCAAAAACCGAGCTTGACATGAAGATTTAAAACAATCTGTTGTTCTGGAGGACCATAATCAACCAAGAGCCTCTGTACGAAGTCTTGTGCATCAAAACATCAATCAAAAACTCACTCAAAAGAAAACCTAGGCCAAAACTTTTCAAAGCAGAAGAGACTTCGAGATAGCTAACTTGTAGAATAATAAAACTCTTTAGATAGAAAATGACCACCGAGAGACCAAACAACAAATCTTTCTAGGAAGAGAGATTTGAAAAAACCATGTAAAAAAGGGTATACGTGACTGCGTTTAAGCACAGAGGCGTGTACACGCGCTTTTGGTAAGGGAAACTTGCGTATACACAGTTTCAATTCACAGAAACTAGCATGTGTATGCTACTGTAAACAGAGTAAACAACGTATACCAAACTTTACAAGAAAAATAAAAAATAAAGCCAGAACAAAAAGATCAGACTTAGGGTCTGAGACTCTACTAGACCAATTAATACTATCACAGCAAGCAAACTAAGAACTAAGCCCTGAATGACACTAAACAACCCAAATTAGGAATAACAAGATTGTTATCCCCAGTGGAGTTTCCAATTCTATTACGGGAATGATTACCCTAGGGATTTGGGTTAGAACCCCAATAGAGCAAGAGCAAACTACATAAAGAAACTCTCATACAACTCAAGAAACATGCTTATTTAAACAAACTATGCGAGGGTGAACATACTCGGATGTCCTTCATTTGGGTAGTTCCAGCAAGGGTTCAAACCCTCTGCAACTCCAGATGATCTTGAAACCTGAAAATCAACCAATTCGAGCATACATAGTAGCATATAGATAAATCATTTTAATGAAACTAAATTTGTATCATATAATCAAATGATCAATTATACATCAAAATAACATTCACACATGAATTACAATACTATCTGATGCATAAACACAATTAATCTCAAGAACAAGGTAGTGTTTCTTTTATTGTAAAGAGCTATAAGTAACATGGAGAGAATTCACCTGAGTCTTCTTATTCTGGCTCCAAGTGGAACCATCCTCCAGATCCGTCTAGTCCCAGTCTTCAACAACATCCTTCCATAACCAATACCATGATATCTCAAGCAAGTGGGAGAATATCAACAATCAAGGAAACAAAGGTTTTCTAAAACTTGGGGAAGTGCTCGAAGCACAGGGATACTTTAGACTCAGTCAAGGGATAATCTTAGTATAATAACTCTATCTCTTCCTCCTCTCCTTAAGGCCTTCCCATCAATTTATACTTCTCCCAATTAGTCTTTTGGTTGGGAAACGATTGGGAAGCAGTTGGGCCATAGGCACTAGGAGTTAATCTAGAGGCAAAACCTGTGAATCCTGCCTGAAATTAAGGAAATTTCATTTTTTCAAGTGTTTTAACACATATACGTGGGTTGGGTATTGACTAACCCATGTGTACATGCTTTTATCTCAAGGCAAAGTAGCGTACAGGAAGTAAAACATTGTTTTTAAAATATTTGGACCAATTATGGAAGGAGGGGTTGCCCTAGGCCATAAATGAAGCATCAAAAATACCAAGGGTGGTAAACGGAGCTATAACAGTAAGGATTTCAAAAGCGCAAATGTTGGTAGTCAAGAATTTACTTCAACTGAGGATGGTAATGAATATTTTCCAAGCAATGATGGTGTTGAATTTCCTATCTATGTATAGAATGATCATATTGATGATAATATTCCTCCTAATGATGATGAAAATGCTTCTACATAGAATAATTAAATGATGGAGATGTTGCAAGAAAATATCATATCTAGGAGTAGGAGTAGACCTTTTCATATCAATCTAAAATATTCAAGTTATACAAGGCTTAGAACAAAATATCTCATAAGTAGAAGTTATATGGGTGATATGATTTCAAGTGAATGTCGTTGAAAGGATTTCTTGAAACATATGGATTTCAAGTTTTCTTTGGAGCAAAGGAAGAGATATTTGTGAATGAATAAAAGCATGCAAAATTCATATTTAGTGGGTTGCATGCAATCTTCAGTCACCAGTTATGATTATCATATTTGGAATATATTGCTATGTAGAAAGGCTTTCAAAATGTTGCATTCAATTGTTAATTTTCTTTTGTCAAGAATCTAAGAAAGAATGGAAAAATATCCTAAGTTGTATTCAAAAGTACATTATAGATGAGAGGCTGGGCCATCATCAATTATTGCAATGTCATGGATGAAAGACTTCATTACAAAGCATGGAGAGTGTATTCGAAATAAAGACACAATACATATTCCAAATAAATTCTCAAGGTGATAAATCTACAGCTTATACAAAGAATATGCATAAGGTGCTAAAGGAGATGGTAATTTTATTACATATTCATATTTTACAAGGATGTGGAAGAATGAATTGAATAATGTTCGTATTCCTAAGAAGATAAAGATGGGGATTTGTAGTACATTTGCTTCTCTTAAATGAAAAAGGAATAAATGTCAATGGGTAGAAAGAGGTATGCATTCGTTACATTATTTTTAAAAATTGAATAGTTATAAATTTATGAAAGTATATCATTAATATGTTTCTTTTAGTTTATGTGCAGATTCCATTGTCAAAGGACTTCAAGAGCATCACAATTAGCAAAAAAGTGAAAGGAAAAAATTGTCTAACCATCCAAAGAAGTGTTATGATAATCCAAATAAATATTTGGATTTGATAATTGATGGTATGGACACAAAGAAAACACTTATGCCACATTTTGTCCACACACAAAAAAATTTACAAAAGGAAAATTTCATCCAATTTCACTTAGTTGGTTGTATGGTCGTTAATGGGAAGATGTTGCCAAGGGTTTACATCACAACTCCAAATATTCATAATGATGCAAATCTTGTCATAAGTATAAACCATGATGTGGTTTCTCATTCGTCTGGTATTCTTCCTAAAGTTTTGTATCTGTTATTAGACAACACAAACCGTGAAAAATAAAATGAAATTTCTAAATTCAGGATTCTATGATCCATAATGAATTAATAAAAGTCTTTTGGTAGAAATCACATAACAAATTTTTTTGGCTGACGCGTTTTGAACCAACCAGTGTGGTTCATCATCAAGACCAGATGAAGAGGTAGACCATGGCAAAGGTGTAAATAGAGAGCAATGTATAGACCATATTTTCAAGTAATGACTAATTATGAAAAATAATATTTAAATTATGATATTAATTTATTAATTTATTAAAAACAAATATTATTAAGTAACGACTATATTAAATGGCTAGTTTTTGAAAAATAATATTTAAATTAATTTATTAAAATCAAATATTATTAAAAAATTATATTAATGGGAAATAATCAAAAAATATAACTACCAAGAACAAAAAATAAAAGTCAATAATATTTAAGTTATGATATTAATTTATTAAAAACAAATGTTATTAAGGTTAGGCTATATTAAAAGGCTAGGTTTTGAAAAATAATATTTAAATTAATTTATTAAAATCAAATATTATTAAATTTTTTTATTAATGGGAAATAATTGAAATATATAACTAACAAGAATAAAAAAATCAAAGTCAATAATATTTAACTTATGATATTGATTTATTAATTTATTAAAAATAAATATTATTAAGTAATGACTATATTAAACGACCAGTTTTTGAAAAATAACATTTAAATAAATTTATTAAAATCAAATATTATTAAACACTTCTACTAATGGGAAATAAACGAAAATAAAACAAAAATAAATAATGGAAAATGAATAAAATAAAACAAAAATATACACAAGTAATAAATAAATAAAATAGGGTCAACAATAAAATGCAGGGTGGAGGCCCATTAAACAAATAACAAAAATACTAAAAGGAGTTAAGAATGAATAGGATGATAAAATACTTAATAAAACATGAAGGATCAAGAATATAACCTCTAATGAAGAATAAACCAACAATAAATACTATAAGACGAACACCAATACCTACATAGGTAAATAACATAAAAAAATAAACCCAAAAAGAAACCTAAAAAACTAGAATGATGCGACAGGGACCCAACTTCTACTAATAATCCAACCATTATCTCTATTGAAATTAATGATTTTGTTTTATTTTATTTCCATTAATTATTTTTATTTATTATATGATCTTGTCTCGATTAGGGTCTTGACTCCTATTTATAAATTTTGACTTCCCTCCTTGTTTGGAGTTTCAATTTGATTTTTTTCATTCTTGTTAGCTATATTTTTTTATTATTTCCCATTAATAGAATTTTTTAATAATATTTGATTTTAATCATTTTATTTAAATATTATTTTTCAAAAACTAGTTGTTTAATATAGTTGTTACTTAATAATATTTTTTTTAATCAATTGATAAATTAATATCATAATTATATTATTGACTTTGATATTTTTATTCGTGTTAGTTATATTTTTTGAATATTTCCCATTAATAAAAAATTTAATAATATTTGATTTTAATAAATCAAGTTATATATCATTTTTCAAAAACTAGCCATTTAATATAGTTGTTACTTAATAATATTTGTTTTTAATAAATTTATATCATAATTTAAATATTATTGACTTTGATGCTTTTATTCTTGTTAGTTATATTTTTTTATTATTCCTCGTTAATGGAATTTTTAAATAATATTTTATTTTAATAAATTAATTTAAAAAATATTTTTCAAATACTAGATGTTTAATATAGTCGTTACTTAATAATATTTGTTTTTAATAAATTAATATCATAATTTAAATCTGAATCATGCCACTGCAAACTTTAAATATTATTTTTCAAAAATAGTCGTTACTTGAAATTATGGTATGTACATTGCTCTCTATTTAAGCCTTTACCATGGTCAGCCTCTTCATCTAGCCCTAATGATGAACCACACTGGTTGGTTTGAAATGTGTTGGTGAAAAATTTATGTTATGTGATTTCTACCTAAAGAATTTTCTTAAAAAACAAGTTGTTTTTGGATATCTAAACATGCTTGTTGAAGTGGGAATTTTTAAAAAGTTAAAGGCTCGTTTCCTTCTTGTTGGGCACACTCATGACCATATTGATAAGATTTTCAATTGTTTTTCAGTAACATTGAGGAGGAAGGATGTTGTGAGTCTACCGTCCTTAATTGAATGTATTAAGAAATCATACATTCTGGAGCTTGTTTTTTTCATGTGTTGGAAGAAAATATCTTATGAAACCATCTCAGAAAAATATAGAAAAGGTAGATCAATGCCTTAGAAATAAGCCTCTTCAAGGGGGCAACCTCCTTTACATTACACAAATGAACAATTCTTGTATGATACAAATGACAAGACCTCCTTTCTATATATAGGAGTCTAAGGGGTCATAAGATAATTAGAGCCGACATAACAATAATAATGTAAGGGCACAATAATAACAATATGGGGACTGCATGGGAACAACAATATAATAAGGGGGTTGTACTAATAACAATAAGGGGTTGCACTAGTAGTATAGGGACCTAACATGCCCCTCTCCTTCAAAAAGTGTTTCCCTCAGTGCTTGAGTAGTTCTTGATGCTTCTGTATAAAATCTTCTCCTTCCATGTGGAACCTTCAGCGGGTAAGTTCTTCCAGATGATCAAATACTATGGTACTGATCGATTTCGTAGCTGTCGATTTCTTGTTTCCGTGACTACTTCAGGTTCCAATATGATTTTTCCTTCCTCGTCAAGTTCCGACAATATTGTTTGAATTGGGAGCTTGTCACTTATAAACTTCTTTAAGCATGAAACATGGAAAATTGGGGGCACTCAGGAAGATGCAGGAAGCTCCAATTTGTATACCATAGTACCAATATTTTGCAACACCTTGTAAAGACCATAGTACTTTGGTGATAATTTATTATCCTTCTTAGCTTGTTTGATGGACATTTGTTTGTATGGTTGTATTTGTAAAAATACCCAGTCGCCTATATCAAAACTTCTTTTGATGTGATGTTGATTTTCCTGTTGTTTCATTCAATTCTATGCCAAAGTGAGGCTATCCTTAAAGAGTTGGAGAAATTTTTGTTGTTGAGTGTCTACCTTAACACCTCCATGAGATACAATATGACCCAAGTATTCCACCTCTTGTACTCCAAAGAAACATTTGGAGGTTTTTACATATAATTGTTTCTCATCCAATAGTTTGAGCACTCTATCAACATGTTGAACATGATCCTTCCAAGACTTGTTGTAGATTAGTATATCATCAAAAAATACTAACACAAATTTTCTAAGGAAGGGTTTGAAAATGGAATTCATCAAACCTTGGAATGTAGAAGGTGCATTGGTAAGGCCAAAAAGCATGACCAAAAATTCATAATGACCCTCATGAGTTCTAAATGTATTCAGTCTTCATTCTGAATTGATGATATCATGCATGAAGGTTCAACTTGCTGAAGTAAATTTCTCCATGCAATTCATCCAATAATTCATCAATGAGAGGAATGGGAAATTTATCTTTAATAGTGAGCTTTTTTAGCTCTCTATAATCTAGACACCTACGCCATGATCCATCCTTCTTGTGCACCAATACTACTGGAGCAGAGAAATAACTTTGACTAGGTTGAATTATACCAACCTCTAGCATTTCTACAACCATACGTTCAATTTCACTCTTTTGTGCAAAGGGATATCTGTAAGGCCTGATGTTTGGAGGAACACTTCTTGGCAAGGAAAATTTTAAGAACCCCCCCTAAATTTATAAATATAATAAATGGGCGAATCTCCATGGTATATAGGAAAAATGAAAGGTGATTTTATCAATAATATAATATGTATATATAATTTTTTGGCGAATCTCTCACTAGGCATGGCGAATATTTTACTCAATTATAAAATCTTGTAAAATCTTGGCGAGTCTTTCACTAAATAATAAAACTTTGTAAAGTCCTAGTGAATCTTAGCATAGGCTACATGCTGGTTTAATTCCCCCATTTAAATAGGCTACATTCCAGGTGAATACCATGGGTCAATACCATGTGCCATTTTTATTTTTATTAATTCTAATATTAGGGTTAATAATGGTTTTTTGCATGGTATTAATAACAATCTAGTCCATGGTATTTGTCCCATAGTATTTTGGCCATAGGTTTCACCTAAATATAACCCATTTTTTGAGTGTTCGTAAATATAAGGTGACTTATGGAGTAAATATATAAAAAAAAAAATATTTGTTTACCATACCTCTCGTTTATTTATATTTTTATTAATTTACCATACCTCTTTTACAAATATGGTATTTGGCCCATAGGATTCACTTAAATAAAACCTCTTTCTTGAGCCTTCATAAATAGAACGAGGGTTATGGACTAAATATAAAAAGAGGTTTTATTTATTTACGATACGTCTAGTTTATTTATATTTTTATTTATTTACCATACCTTTTGAGTAAGTATAAAAAGACGTTTTATTTATTTACCATACCTCCACTTTACTTATATTTTTATTTGTTTACACCCTTACATGTATATAAGGTGACTTATGGAGTAAATATAAAAAATGTTTTATTTATTTACCATACCTCTCATTTATTTATATTTTTATTAATTTACCATACCTCTTTTATAAATATGGTATTTGGCCCATAGGATTCACTTAAATAAAACCTATTATTGAAAATGGGCGAATGGAAGGTTGTAAGTCCTAATTTCAAGGGCTAAATTTACTTTTTTTACCCTCTCCCTTAAAATAAGGTGGGCTATTTGAGGTGATTTGTAAAAATGTACTATGATACAAAATATTCGCCCACTAAAAATTTAAAACCCCTTAATTTCGCTAAAGGGTGAACATTCGCCCCTAAAATTATCCTTGCTTCTTGGAAAATCAATAGCATGATCATGATCAAAAATATGTGGGAAGCCTTTGGTAGTCTCAACTACCTTGGAATGATTGTCCAAGACTTTTTCGGAGATCTGGAGAAATAGATGATTTCGACGTGGGAACCTCTAGCAAACATAATTGTGAAATTATGTGTCTTTTTTCTTTCTTTAGAAGCTTTGTCATTCCATTACAGATGATTATCTTTCCCAGTTTCCCTGTGATACCCCTTAATTCAACTTCCTTTCCTTCCAAAGAAAATTTGATGAAAGGTTCTTAGAAAATAAATCTATTGTACCCAAGGATTGTAGCCATTGGACTCCTAGTACAACATCAGCACCACCCATTGGAATGGAAAGCATTGGGCTATTCAATACATATTCTCCCATGGATAGCTTGATATTATTGCACTTTTCAGAGATTTACGGTTCCTCCACTTGCAACCATCACTGGACACTTTGGTGCTGGATATAGGAAGAAATTAAATTCCTTGTCTATCTTACAATGAATAAAATTATGGGTACTGCCCGAATAAATCAACACTATTACCTTTTTCTTCTTAATATTTCCTTCTATCTTGATAGTTTGAGGAGTGATAATTCTAGCCAATGCATTACAAGATATTGTCGGATTAATTTCTTGATGCTCGATGTGATCTTTCGCTTCTTAAACCTTTTTCTTCTTGAAATGTCCTTCTATCTTGAGAGTTTGAGTGGTAATTCTTGCCAATGCTTTACAAGATATGGTCAGATTGATTTTTTCTTTCTCTAGGGTTGGTTCCTGGTGTATATCCTCTTCTTTTGATGTTTCTTGGTCTTTTTCTTCCTCCTCTTCACAATCAATGTAAAATAATTTCTTCTCAGCACACTTATGACCTTTAATATATTTGTTATCACAATTGTAACAAAGCCATTTTGCTCTTTTTTCTTCCAATTATTCTGGTGTCAACCTTGTAGGTTGTGGAAAGCTAGGAGAAACAACACTTCCATATTTATAGTTGTGAGGGGTAGACATCCTTGTTGCCATAATTTTTCTTTCCACTTTTCCTTCCAACCTGAATGCCTTCTCCAATGAATTGGGCTCCCAAAGACAAACCTCATGTTGAATGTTATCCTTTAAAGTCCCTATGGAGACATCAATCCTCTACTTCTATGAAATATCATTTTCCCTTATATTAAATTTTAGAAAGTTCTCAATGTGATCTGCCATTGACCACTTTTCTCTAAGATTTATCAATTGTCTAAACAAGGTATTCCTCTTTGTATCCTCATAATGTGCTATCATTTTCTCTGTGAAAATTGACCACGTAACAAGTGATTTAAGAGAACAAAGCCCTTTATACCATAAAAATTAATCTGGCTCTAAATATGAAGATGAAATACGTACCTTTTGTAACAGTTTCACCTCACGTAGATCAAAATATTGCTCCATTTGTAGTATCCAATTTACCAGATCCTTGCCATCAAACTTCCTCATATTGCCTTTTCTTGATTTTAGGAGATCAAAATTGAACCGACTGTAACTCTGTAATTTCAGATCTCCACATTCTGAAATTTCGTCCTACAGTAGCCATTTGATTCCTCTTTCTAACCCTATAAGTGTGATCAAGATTGGCTTTTGCAAGGAAGTGTTATATAAAATCTCTAACGATGACCTGATTATAGACTAGTTCAGTAGATCAAACTTGTACGAAGTGCCACATGTCACTATTTCAACATTAGGACCCAAATCTGATACACAGAAAACTACAGTCTGTATTCTTGCTTTAACTTCTTACGAAATTTCAATTAGACGCTCAAAGAGAAAGTTATGATCATTTTCCCAAGATCACCTATTTGGGATGTAATTCAGGAGCCTACAGAAACCCTAAATTTCTTGGACTATATCTCCGAAAATATAGCAAAACCAGATCTGAAATTTGGGCTTGAGCTTCACCCAGTTTTTGGCTCAAATGGGTTTTAATGTCAGAGTCTGAAACTTTGTAGAAATACAATTATAGCGAAAATTCCATGATAACCAATTTGAGATGGAATTCTGGAGCTTTCAAAAACCCTAAATTCCTCAGATCATATATCTAAAACTATAGTAGGAGAAGATCTGAAATTCGAACCCAGGTTTCAACGAGATTTTTTCTCAAATGGTTTTTTTTTACTTCTGAAACGTCGCAGAAAAATAGTTATAGCAAAAATTCCATGATGACCTGTTTGGAGTAGGGAAACCCTAGAATCCAAGGCTATGATACCAAATGTTATGAAACCATCTCACAAAAAGATAGAAACAGTAGATCAACGCCTTAGAAATAAGCCTCTTCGAGGGGGAAACCTCCTTTACATTACACAAATGAACAATTCTTGGATGATACAAATGACAAGACCTCCTTTCTATATATAGGAGTCTAAGGGGTCATAATATAATCAGAGCCGACATAACAATAATAATGTAAGGGCACAATAATAACAATAATGGGCTTCTATGGGGCATAATAATAACAATATGGGGACTACATGGGAAAAACAATATAATAAGGGGGTTGTACTAATAATAATAAGGGGTTACACTAGTAGTATAGGGACCTAACAAAATATTGACATGCGAAGGTTTATTTTTGGATTGCATGGTCAGGAGAAATGCATTGAACAACTTAATGAAATTAGCTTCCAGTATCAATCTGGTATCAAAAACAATGATGGGAAAACATTTATATGGGGTAAGAAGTATTCAATTTTTGTAAAATTGGGGTTGTCATTAGGTTTAGCATTTGTGTAGTTCATTCTATATCATCCAATATTTGCATCGAAGATATTATTATTACAATCAGTTATTGAACTCCATAATGCATAAAGGCATAAGATAGACATAAATTATTATGAATTCTTGGAAGAAATTAAAAGATGTATTAGAGATACATATGAGTACTTTGATGTTGTTGATTTAGTTTGGTGGGAGTCTCTTTTCAATAATCAAAGTGATACCATTTCAAGATAAATTAATGAAGATACACTTTTGAGGACACCATTTATTTGGCCACAAAATATGCCAAATGAATAGGAGGAAAGACACGTTGTTGAACAACAACAATATAAGGGTATTATTAATTCTTCACAAGTAGAAGAAAGAGAAATCTATATTGGTTCTAGAAGATCACGTGCACAATGTGAAGCCATGGAAGAACTTTATGGGGGTTCTCTTTTTTGAAGGATGTTGAGGGTTGCATGAAAGCAATATTGGCAAATGGAGATCCATATGGATATCCATTCTAGATTGCCAAGGTTATAAAGGTCATTAAAGAAAATGGAGATATTACAATTATTGAAGTACATTGGTATGCCAAAAATACGCACCCATTCAATGATGTGTACAATCTAGATATGGTAGTTGATAAAAGAATGGCAGAAAGAGAAAAAGAAAGGGTAAAAATATAAATCGTCACTAAACAGAACTCTTAAAATTGGAGGATGTTCACATACTTGTTATTTATTTCAATTTAACAAAGAGAGGAAATATTTGCTTTAGGACAATAGATATTTTGAAGAGGTTGCTACCAGAAGAAATAGTGTTGAGATGGGAGTCTATTGAACCTAGTCATAGATCTAGAATACTTTTGAAACTTGAAATGGTGGGCATGTATGTTAACTCATATGGGGCTCTAGTTGATGAAAGATAAGCATATGGGTCATCTTCATCCGCATCCATTCATTCATATGAAGCTATAGATTCTGATGGGGTGCCAAAACCTATGAGTAATTTTGAATAAATGTCTAAGACATTTTATGTAAATTATGCTTTCATGCTAAATTGAAATAAATATTTGGACTTCCATGTGATATTACATGAAGTTATGTCTCATTTCTATGTTTTTTGGATTATATGTTTCAATTATGAAGAATTCATCTCTTTAGGATATCCACAATGCAATCATGGGGGCTTCATTGGGGGAGAAATATCATACCACGTGGGTTCATATTGGGGGATATATATTGAAGAAAAAATGACATAATATATTGGGGGATATATAGGGGGTAAAGGGTTTTTATATTGGAAAATATAAAAGAGGGAGATTAAAGTTAATGAAAATATATAAAGGGGTATAAGAAAATCTTAATGAGAAAATGGATACCTACAATATCTAGTGAAAGTAGGGGTTTCTTAAATCGGGGCTTAAATAATGCGATTTTTATAGTGAGTTTCCAATATGTAGTCAAATTGAGGGTATTGTTTAATATGCCATGAATGCACATGATATGTCATAGGTTCACTGAGTGAATCCCCTGTGAATGCTATAATGAATTGCAAAAATAATTTATGCGTATTCAATCTACCAAAGTTGATATTTTGATTAAAAGTGAAGAAATATTAGAAATTAATGTTGATTTTTTAAATTATAGAGTCATACTGCCATGATATTATTTGTTGTTATCATTTGGTATATGATAGTTTTAAAAATTTTGAAATTTTAATGACTCTTAAAAGGGGAAACTTTGTTTTGATGGTTGATTTTTAGGTTTTGTTGCAATAGGATAAGTTGTCTTAGGCTAAGATTTGAAAAGAGCTATAATTTTAGCCTTTAAAACAAAAATTACTCTCGGAATAATGAATCTTTCATTTACTTGTTTATCTTTAAAAATTATTTTCTTCATATAATTTGTCCAGAATTTCATGGTTGAAATATGTTAAAAACTTAAGGTTTTTAATTCCATGATTGAAAATTTGTCAAAATCTTAAGTTTTTTTTAGAGTTGTGATATTTTATCTTTAATGTTATTGTTGAAAACAATTACAATTTTAAGGTTTTCTGGATCAAGATATTTTATCTTTCACAACATGGATGGAAATCGTTGGAATTATAATGATTTGAGACATGAAATTTTATCTTTAACATCAAGTACGAGAATTGTTGGAATTTTTCGGTTTTTCAAAATCCTGATATTTTATCTTTAATTTCATTGCTAAAAAGTGTCAAAATTGTAAGCTGGTTTTATTTTTTTTTTGTTCTAGCGTCAACACTTATTGTTTTGAGGGTGTTTTTTTTCATCCATTTTGAAAAAAAAAAATGCTTTTTACTTCCATTTTAAAAAAATGTTGAAAAATTACCTTAAAAAACAAGTCATTCTCGCATACAAAATTTTCGTTTTTGGGTTGTTTTTTCATATTTTTTTGGGTTTTTGTGCTAAAATTCTCGCCTTGAGGTAATAGCTCTCATTTGATTGGTAATTTTTTTAAACATTAAGAAATGATAAATAACCATGGAATAAGGTTGCTCATGCAAACACTGGTACAAGTACTTTATCTGACCCCTACTAGCCATGACACGCATTTCGTCAAACACATCACAAATTGGCAATCTACAAGTCACAACAATAGATATGAGCATAGGGGTCTCGTACTTACCTGATATTCGTAAGGAATCATTGTTGTCTTATCAAAATAGCTGCATTATCATATATTGGGTCATATAATCATTTTACATTCATTTTCTAATCGAAAGATTATGAGAGCCAGACATAGACTTTGTTATAAAACATATTCATAACCATTATATAACCAACAAAAATAACAAGGATATGTCAGCCATAAAAACAACATATAAAAAATTACATTTACCCATCAAATAAAAGAGGGAAAGAGCTCTTATTAATGTTGAAAATGCAACAAGAAAATCCTAATAATTTTCCCATGAATTAAATTAGGAGAAAAATTGTAATTCCACATCACAAGACAACTTGTATGAGTTAAATAAATTAATTTGACTTAGTTCATTAAGTTAATTCAAGTTGACGGTCTAAATTGAGTCATGTAGAGTGGTTCCTACTTTACAGGACCCTTGGTTGAGTTTATTTGGAGTTTTAATAAATTAATTCAGTTTAACTAAGTTAAAGTCAGTTAAACTAGTTCCATATGTTGGAGGAACTAGTAGGAGGTCTAATAGTGGGGTGATACTTCATGTGTTCAACCAGTTAACTGATGATTCAACCATAAATAACTCATTCATGTCAAATATGAGAGTTACTGAGTTCATATCGGAGTCAAATGGAAGTGTACTATTACTTGTATAATAATCCAAATTGTACAAGTCGTGCATGCAATAAGACGAAGGCCTATGAGGAATGTGTAATTCTAATTGAGAAATTTCCCTTAATAATATGGACTAATTCACAAGGAAACAAAACAAGGAAATAGGGACTTGGGCAAGAAGAAAATTGGTTAATGTATTAGCCAAGGCTTGTTTAGGAATATGTGAGAAAGATAGAGATAGTACAAAAGTTTCTCAAGCTTTAGCAAAGCACTATAATCTTCTCATATTTTCTTACTAATGCAATATACAAATAGCAAGGATTTTTAGTTGTGGATTTTCCCATGAAATCATGGTGTAATGTGTTGATTGTACTCTTTCTCTTTTATGCTTCATGATTTCTCGATCTATTAATTTTTTTTTCTTATGAGTAGAGTAGATTCAAGTCTTTTGTTTTAGAAAATTACATAAATAGTTTGAATCTAGAAGAAATTTCTACATGGTATCAGATTCGAAATCAAAATAGAAGAGAAGAATACGAGTTTTTCTTTGAAGGTAAAATATAATTTGCAGGATCATTCTTCATAGCTAGCAGGATGTCATTCTAGGGATTGAGAATCGAATATGCCCTTGGGTTCAAATTATATTTCTTGGAAGGACATGATGGAGTTAGTGTTGGAAGACAACAAGCTGAAGGAATTCATAGAAAATGATATTCCTTAACCTCCAAAAACCTATGCTCAATATATAGTGGAGTGGAATAAATGTGTGGCAAAGGCAAGAAGGATTATACTAGAAGGAGTTCAAGATCATATTGTCTCAAATCTCCATAGGAAGGATACACCATATGCAATGTTGCAAGTGTTGATAGACTTGTTACAAAATAGTGGTGACCATAGGAAGTTGACCATAAAGGAAAGCTTTGGAAGATCAAGATGGATAAGGCTGACACAATACCATAGTACTTGAGGAGGTTCACCCAATGTCGAGATGAGCTTGGGAGCATTGGTATTACAATTGCTGACGATGATTTGGTCAACCTAGAACTTCTAGGCCTCCCCAAGAGTTGGCACAACTACCAGGATTCAATAAATGGGAGGGACCATCTACCAAAGATGGATTGTTTGTGGTCTTACTTGGTGCAAGAAGAGATAAGGTGGAACACCAAATATGGAACCTCATCGAAGCATGATGATGAGGAGAATTGTGCCTTAGCTGGAAAGGCAAAGAAAGGGAAAGGAAATAAATTCTAATCCAAAGAGGATTCTAGTCAAGGAAGTAAGAAGAAGGACTTGTCAAAGATTAAAGGTTTTCATTGTCATTAACTGGGACACTATGCCATGACATGTCCACAAAATAAGGCCAACAAGAACCCCTCAGAACGAGCAGTAGGTAAAGTTATTGCTTCACAATTTGAGTTGGATTTCACCCTCATTGCATGCATGGTGAAGTTGGTGATAAGTAGTGTGTGGTATCTGGATAGTGGAGCCTTATTCCATATGATGGGAAACAAAGATTTTTTAGTGACTTGGAGGAGAAGGACCTCCAGATGCACATTGAGATGGGAGATGATGAAATGTATAACGCGATTGACATTAGTAATGTTACCTTTCAAAGGGAGTCTATTTCTCCTCTCACATTAAAAGATGTCATGTATGTTCTAGGTCTGAAGAAGAATTTCATCTCAATTGCTATGTTTGAATATTTTGGCTATGATGTGATATTTAGCAAAGGAAAGGATTTCCATTGTCACATAGACATGGGACAAGTGAATCAGATAAGATTTCGGGTGAAGAACCTCTACAATTTCAATGTAGAAGAGTGTGTTTCTTTGAGAACAAAAGTAGAGAAGGTGAAGAGACGATACATTGATGAATTATCGCATAGAATATTGATCCATTTTCACCATGGAGCCTTGAAGATTATGAAACATATTTCTACATGACTTCCCAAGGGTGCACTAGAGCAACGAGTGTTACACAATATTTTGTCACACCTCCTATTCACTTCCTATTCCATATCCCAAAGTGCCAAAACATTGACAACTGTGCAACATATCCTTCATGATATACATACCAGAACCTCCCTGAAGAACCAAAGGAAAATTTCCCTGAGTCTATTCTCAAGAAGGTTAAAAAAAACCCTAATTTTTAGCACCAACATGTTTTACTCCACTTCCTGCCCATGTTGATGGTAGGTTGAACTTTTTACCCTAGCACTTCCAACATGGGTTTTTATATGAAAACGTGCACTCAAACTCTTTTGGTAGGTTTTCCAAAACTGGAGGAGAAGCTTCGTGCACTAGAAACTTTTAGAAAAGTGAGTTGGATATTAGTTGTTGTTGATATGGTCTAGCTATCCGATTTGGAGCTCTTGATATTATAAGTATGGGATTTTCCCTTGATATGTGGACCTTTCTCCCTCCTTTTTGGATCCCTAACTCCCTCTCCCATCCTATAAATCAACTCCCTTCCATCACCAAATGGCTGGCCATTGATTGCCGGAATTTCTATACTAACATTATGGCCAAATGTTGTCCATTATAACTTGGAGAAGGAGTGCTTGAAGAGTCTTTACATTGACTTGGACATCCACCAAAAGGAGGACTCCAACATCAAGGCATAGGTTGTATGCTTCCCATTTTATCTTATTAATATATACATCTGATGTTCACTCTCCATAATTGGGTAAATGTTTATGCTTTTAGCTTAATACTCCTTGATCTATTAAGTATTTTATGTTTTATGTATGCCATATATTCTCTTGTTTCTTGCATAGCTCTTTGATATTTCGTGTAGGTAATCGGACGTGAAGAACAAGTAAGAAGTGAGTCTGGAAGAAAAGTAATCAAATTCATCTCTAAAGGATTGAGTGATTAGCATCAAAGCGAGGTAGGCTACTCTCTCACTGCATTTGTTAAACATAAGCTAGGAAAGTGTATGTTACTTTGTTTAGTTTGTTGCTAGACCCACTCATTGGGCTAGAGAGATCGCCTATGTCTGCAAAGTGGATTTACCTTCACAAGAAAATGGTGACTCCATTGGGGAAGCTATAGCCTCCTCAACCTATTTTCTCATATGATCTCTTGATCAGTTTTACCGACCATCAAGTTCTCAGTTATTTTGAGTCTATATAGGTTGCACAATCATTGATTGCTACCTTAGAGTGCTAAGTCTAGAGTGTTTGTGGAATTTTTTTTTATTTTTTTCCTTTTTCCTCGCCCAACGAGTATTTTTCTTTGACAGTCGCATTGATACCCTATTCAGTGCCAGTTTGGCCATTATAGTGACACTGGTCTCTAATATTGGAAAACATTAGGGTTTCTCTATCAAAGTCCAGTGTGTCTAAGCCCCTGAGTTTTTTTTGTCATGTGTGATTGGATTTTTTGATGTTTTGTCTCATTACCCTATTTGATTAGAAAATTCTTGTCTTTTTTAGCTTTTAAGTGTTTGAGTGAAATTGGATTGATTTTAGGGGTTATAGGTCATTTGATTGTCACATACCACTTGTAAGTGCCACTGAGTTTGTCGTTTGATGATCGGTTAGATCTGGTTATCTGATTAAAGTCATTCAAAACATTGTTTGCCATTAGTTTTGGTTTATCTTTTACAAATTTTATTTTCAATTGTGTTAGGTCATCTTGCATTTGAGATTCACCTTTGATATTCATCAAGCATATATTACATTGCTTGGTTTACAAATTGAAAAGAGTGAATTTGTTTATCTATTCGAAAGAGAAAGGTAAAGACATTCTCATTGAGTGCTTTTGGATTTGATTTGGTGTTGCTTTGATTGGTGCATCATTTGCATTAGGAGAATTTTGAATCTAAAATCTCTTTTTTATGCTTTATTTGAATCTTAATTGCATTAGAGCATCTAAAAATAAAAGTAAATATCATTTAGATAAAGTGCATATTAGTAAAGTAAAAATCATTTTTCTTTCGATAGGTTTCATATTGGATAGTGAAAGTGAAGTTTAGTTTTTCCTTTTTCATATTTCGTTTGGAAAAGAAAGTTAGTGGAGACATGTTCTTTGATGCATTCTCTCATTTTCTACATTGATTGATTGAACTCCCTTCCCTTGCTATTATAGCATTCATTGAAGTGAAAAGTTTCATTTTCTCATATAGTTTAATTTTAGGATTCAAGTGACATTGTTTGAGCCCAAAAAATTGAAACATAATTCAAGAACAACATTAAAATTTAGTGAATTAACCTAAGGATCATTTGGAACTTAACACAAAAATTTAGAGTTCTAAGCTAAAGACATGCTCTGGCATCTATAAACCTAGCAATTATCGTTAACTTCTTTCATTATATCTTGGCAATGAAATCTCATTCCAGTACGAGAGTATATAGGAGGTTCTCCAGTACTCTTTGGTATATCGAAGGAACTCCAGTATGCCAAGAATATCAGAATGCTCTCATCGAACGATTATGAATTAGACAGTGCTAACACAGACTTATGCACCCAGTATCATCATGTATATATTGGGAGATCCCACTTGGTTGCTATCGTTTAGCGATAGGTAGCCAAGTCAACTGCCTTGTAGACGTGATACTTCGAACACAAAATTCATGGAGATCAGTCACCACACATTAATTACTTGGTTTCAGGTAAGGTGTATATAGAAGTTCCCAGATACTTGGTAAACCATCTTGCCTGGTCCATCCTTTTTGGTTTATTTCCTTTTTTTAAGTTATAAAATTTAATTTCCCACAATAACATGACTTACCTATGCAGCTACCATTGGCCCCACATTGCATTATTAATAGTAAATTTTAAATTATAATCTCAAATCAACCACCCCATTTTTTTAGGGAAGGTCATCGTGGATAAACAGCTGGGTTCGCCTTACATATCCCCTTCATCATCTGACACTGAAGGGTCTTCACAGGGAGTCCATCTTGAGATTTCACAGTCACTTGAAGCCCAAGGTTTTGAATTTGAAATTATCCCGAGCATTCTACCCCTTACTTCTCACCCTCCCTGCCCACCCAAGATTCATCATCTTAGGAATCTAACCCAGAAACTCCCTAGGCTCTGCAAAGTTATATATTATTCCCTCCAAATCCACTTTTTGATCCATTTTTCATATCTCCTTAACGAATGTATAGTATGTACCATAATCCCTATGTACATTTGGAGCTTTCTCCGCGATCATCGTGGATTCCCCCTCACCAATTGTTTCCAACCATGGCATCAAAAGGTGAGTTTCCAACCTCTCATCAAGATCCTCCTCCAGGAGTCTTTCCCGCTCACACTCCTGGTGTTGGCAATGATTTTGAATATAAGTTTCCACCTGATGGCTTTCCATATGTGGGAAGTGTACCACCTCCACCACCTCCTAAAATAAGTGAACCATTGTTTCCACCAGGTTACACCTCTTTGGCTCAATTGGTTTTAGGTACTCCAACTTCATATTCACCTTATCATAATCCTATTTATTCATCAGGCACCATGCCTACTTCTGGTCAATTTGTTTCAAGCGTGGCCTCTTAAATTCCTATACAAACTACAATTTATTCAGTTCCTATACAAGTGAAAATTATAGTTGAGACGGTTAATGTCCCTATAAGTTCCTTAGGTCGTCCATTAAGTGGACAATATGTGCCACCACATATCCCGCCGCATAGGGGGCAGCAACAACCTCCTCCATATGTACCTCCTCGTTTGGGTGGAACTTCTGTGATTGGATCTTTAACTCACACCACTATAGTTATTCAAAATGTTGGCAGTGTACCTTATCCTAGTGGATCATATATTCCATTTGGATCAGGCCAAATCCCTTATCAACAACCTCTTTCAGCCCAGATAAACTACCAATAACAATACCCTCCATATGGTTCACAACAGCCTCAAAATCCGCCTTTTAATAAACAAACAAGATCCCAAATACAACCTAGTTCAAATCCCTCATTTGGGACATCTGGTCAATTTCAAACTAGATCTTATCAGTACTAACCTAGAACCCATCAAATTCCACAAGGAACTTTCCAACAACATCATCCTTATGTACAACAAGGACCTTATGTGCAACAAGGGCCTTATTAACAACCATTGTAGTAACAATTTCACCCCTTGCAGCAGGAAAACCAACCCTTGTACCAACAAGGCCAACACTTATAGCAATAAGGTCAACCCCTACAACCACAAGGTCGACAATTTTATCACCTGGGTTAGCAACTGTAAAAAAAACCTTATACTCCATACTCTTCACAAGATGTTTAGTGACCTTATGGTTCTCAATGGCCTATGACTAGTTAGTATCAACCCTACCCTAGCCAAAACCTGCCTTTGTGGGGGACAAATCCAGATTTGTATTGTTATAATACCTCTCAGTGGGGGCAATAGCAAACTTCTTATCATCAAAATCTGCCACTTTTGGGGCAGAACCATTTGAACAAGGGTGGAATCCACAAGTTGGTCATTATCAAAAGCCCATCATTCCTTTCAATCCACAATTTCCATTTCTAGCAATGTTGGAACTATCAGATGTGTCAAGGCTAAAAAATGACCCAAAACTCCATTCATTGTATTGGCCTCCAATTCCTACTAAGATTCCTGGCGATTGTCTAAACTTTGAAAGAAATTTTGGAGAAGACCCTTAGCCCACGTTATGACTCACCATTTGTGGTGTTCACCCTATTCTTGGGTTGATGACTCCATTCATCTATGTCTTTTGTAGCGGACCTTGATGGGTGCTACTACAAAATGGTATATCGAGTTACCTCGAGGTGCCTACCAAGACCTCAAATCTTTGGAAATGGCCTGCCTTACTCACTTCTGGATATAGGTTCGATATGAAACTAGTACCCATCTCCTTATGTCCTTGAAACAGAATACTACTACCCATATCTCTGATCATATTCACGAATGGAGATGTCAGTGTTTCCTTATCAAGTTCGATATACATGATGAGATTTTAACTAAATGCTTTACCAAATCATTCGTTAATAAAATTTCCAAGGAAATAACTATGGGTGGTTGTGTGACAAAAGATCAAGCCATTTCCCATGCCCAATATTTAGATTTGGTATATTCCCAATATGGCAAGTTATATGATCTCTTTCCTAATGCTCCAAGACTCTTTATGGATCTTTCATATTCCAAACCTCCAGAAGCACCGCCCGTCGATGGTATTATTGGGTAAGTGACTCAAATTCTAGCAAATATTCTTCAAAGAAGAAATTGTTTTCAACCATTGCATCCCATTCTACTTTGAATCCCTCTCAAAATCCCGGTAAAACCTTTGAGGTTAATGTCATTCAATCTACTGCAGAAGACAAAATCTCAAAAGGTAAAAAGGAGGGTAAATGAAAATCCAAATCTGATACCCCAAAATAGGATCCTCTGAAATAATTTGATGATGATGCATATAATCCTAAGCCCAAATATCCTTTCCTCATTGATGAGGAGAATCACTATACCAAGGATTTTCCCCATCGTGTTGAAGTCAGTCGTTTGTTAAAAGGAACCCAAGGGACACTAATTGTATTAAAAGAACCTTTTCAATCACACCAAATCCAATTGGTAGGACAATTGCAATCTTCTACATCTTCGGGCTTTCAGGTTTATATGAGTGGGACAACACCTATTTTTGTTGCCACTCGATCAAAATACTATCTAACTCCTCCCAAACAAGTTGTTGTTAGGTCCCTATACTACTAGTGTAGCCCCTTATTATTATTAGTGCAACCCCCTTATTGTATTTTTGTGCCCATGTAGTCCCCATCTTGTTATTATTATGCCCCATAGAATCCCACTATTGTTATTGTTGTGCCCTTAGAATATAATTTTTTTGTCAGGTCTCATTATATTGTGACCCCTTAGACACTTATATATAGAAAGGAGCTCTTGTCATTTGTATCATCTAAGAATTTCTCATTTGTATAATGTAAATGAGGTTTCCCTAATAACAATAAGGGGCTACACTAGTAGTATAGGGACCTAACAGTTGCGGAGAAAGAAGTTACTAATACACCTTCCACTTCTACTTCACCCCATTCTGGTCCTCTTGATATTGAGAGACCTAGTAATGATTCCATTATCCGACCACCTCCTAAGGTTTTCCTTCGGAAATCATCATACAATATGAATGTGTGAGCTTTTGAGCATTACAATATTATCGAATATTTAGCTATAGCACCTTCGGTGACGTTTGCCTTGGGAGTTATCCATATTTGTCCATCGCAGCAGAAAGAATTATTATTTGATGTAGGAGGAATTGACCCTAGTGATTTGAGTTTGGTTACCTTTGACCTGGAAAATCATGTTCCACATCTTCCACATAAAATTTCCTTTCTAATTAAAGTCATTATCAAAGGGAAGATGATTCACCAGACTATTGTTGATGAGGGTGCTTCCACCTGTATCATCTCCACCTCATGTTAGAAAGCTATTCGCTCTTTGCCTCTCAACCAGCCTCATAACACCTTAGAAGCCTACGATGGTAGAGGATGTCATCCATATGGAAAACCGTTAACGTAGAAGTAGAATTTGTTGACACCAATTTGAATTATAACATTCTACTTGGTCGGAGTTGGACCCATGCTACATTTTTCATGGTTCCTACTTTGTTCTGTGTGCTTTGTTTTCTGCATGAGGGGAAAATAGTCACCCTTGATTAGTTAGCCTTTTTCTCTTCTAGCTCTTTGAATGGAAATGTGCCATATGTGGTAAATACTGACATCCCTTATGAGAGTGTTGGGGTGGGCATTTTTAAAGACTCTTCTCTTATGGGAAATTTTTCATTCCCACCTCCAAACATCACATTTGTCAACATGATCTCCACTTCACACGATCCTTGGATCATTCCTCATCCTGATCAAGTTTATTTGTTTTACGATGTCATGCCTCTCATCCCAGTAGAACAAGCCTATCAAGCTATCATTTTAGTTTCAGCGACCACTTTTGAAAGTCATGATAATATTAGTATGCATCTAGATGTGTATTCACAAACCCCTTAGATTGGTTCTTAGGATTATCCGGATCCTTTGAACAAGAGATTTCCAATCAACGAGAGTATCACTGAGGTTATGTCTCTTGAAGTAACTCCCTGGAATGATTCCCATCATTGTTCCTCGTTTCTCACAAGTCTTGGAGGATTTGATCATGTTTATATACCTTTGTTTCCCATTCACCGACTCCTCCACTTCAAACGCCTATTGTGGTACATGAAGTTTTGTTTGAGGGAAACATGGGGAACATTAATGCTACCTTACCCATTGACATTTTAGTCCAACCTGAGATTGTCAAATCTTTCAACGAGGAGTATATTTTCCTCGCAATTAGATTAAGATTTTCTTGCCTTCTTTCATGATATTTTTTTGCCCAATTTTTACCATTTGCCCACTATCACAATGGGGCATTCATCCAATGACTTGTAACCCTCACTTGCCTGGGGGCCATGGGGGCATTTTCAGTTATGTGTTTCATTCCACTATTTGGCTGAGTCAATGCTTACATGTCATGTCAATGGTGAAACTCCGATCTTACTCTCTATTGATCGATTACCCGAGTTCGCAAATGGGCTCCATCTGAAAATGTTTACACATTTTTCGTGTAAATACTTTTCTACATTAGTGTGTTTCATTAGTGTGTAGTGTGGTTTCGGTGTGTTAGTTTTATTTTGCAAGCATGTTTTCCTCTGGTAACCTTGTGCTCTACATGGTTTGCATATGTCATCCAATCCTTATCTTGGTTTTGCTGATGGTGCTTGTTGTAGTACATGGAATCTATCTTCTTCTGCATGGGAAATCTATGACTCTAATGGTGAGTTAGTGGATTTACAAGGTATATGTTTAGGTCATACGACTAATAATATTGTCAAATATGGTGTGGTCATCGAGCTTTTTTTAGAAGCTATTTCTCTTGGCATTAGAGATTTAATTATGAAACTTGATTCAAAGCTCATTGTACTACAACTTAATGGACAATATTCAGTTAGAAACACTTAAATTTCGAGAATGTATTTGTGATTTCATCTCTTGGAACGAGACTTTGATTTTATTACTTATGATCACATTCCAGGATGCATGAAAACATTAATAGATACATTAGCTAACTATGTGTTAGATAGACTTTTCTGAAACATATAAATCATAAAACATCACCTAATAGACGTGGTAAATAGAAAAACGTGTGTGTGTATATATCTATATATATATATATATATATATATATATATATATATATATATATATATATATATATATATATATATATATATATATATATATATATATATATCTAAATATATATATATATATATATATATATATATATATATATATATATATATATATATATATATATATATATATATATATATATATATATATATATATATATATATATATATATATATATATATATATATATATATATATATATAGATATATATAAAGAGAGAGTGTTTGCAAAAGAGTTTGATACATCAAAATGACAAAATTTGTGTTCTGAGACACATGGATTCATAAACCTACATCAGTGTAGAAAGTAAACTAGAGTTGGCTATTCACCCACATGCTACTCATGATAGAATGAAATAGCCCTAACGACTCGTCCCAACTGTTGACACGGTCTGGCGAAAACCAATATAGTGTGTCTCTAGTACCGCAATGGCACCTCATCTATTGAGGCATACTCTGGAATGCCCCAGGTTAAAGCGTCCAGGTTATGCTCCACCTCGACAATTGGATCTTCTCCCTCCTCATAAGGAGACTTCTCAATCTGGCACGCCACTCATCTGGCTATCGAAGAAACCCCTGAAGGTATCTATGGTCCCACGTGTGCAAATCATAATAAGTTAAAACTTAGTACACATACAAAGAAATCAAAAACTTCAAAAACTTTGAAAAATATTTTTTACCTTCATCAATCCACTATGTTCCTAGTGGAAGTGGAAGATATGGATCTTGTTGGAAATCTGTGCCTGTATATGCTCAACCATCAACCATGATAAGCTGCTGATGCAACCATCTGAAAAATGCCAGACGGAATGACATGTTATTACCACCTCCATGTCGATATATTAGCTCACCCCATCTGAGTAATCATGGATCTCTAGGCATTGGTGCATCCACTTCTAACCACCGATAACAAAACAATGGCACACATTTTAGGAAGAACATCACAAAAATAGATCCGAAACAAAATTGTTTAGACTCCCTCACTTGCACTTAGTAATTTGGTGCTTCATGCAAACCAAAAAACCCTCACTCTAATGGAAGACCATGGGATTTAGACACTCAATTGCATACTGGAAATGAGACCTTGTTGCCTCATGTAATTCTTGAGCCCCAACTGTTTGGGCCATAGTATGCAAGACTACTCATAGTGGGAGATTTGTGATAGTATTTATATTGATCTTCCCACTTTGAGTGTTTTTAGTCCCTAGAAAATGCCTTGCAATCAACATATCTATATCCTCTCCTCGAGTGTGCGAATCAGATAACTGAACCTGTTGTCCTTTTCTAGATAAGCTAGTAATGAAATAAATTCTTGCGACATCTATTTAAAGTTGTTATTCCACGGTCATGAATAGTTGGTGATCCAAATCCCACCAAATAATCAAAAGTTGTAATAACGTAGGGTAGGATCTAATCCCAGGAATCTTGAAGAACTTGAGAAACCTGCATGCTCGTAGGGAATCAATACAATTTATATCTTGAGCTACTTGATTATCTTTAGCTTCATGTCCTCTTTCTTTCCCTTCAAACACCATTTTGGATTGATTGTCCTATGGAAAATCAATAAAACAACATTTCATGAGCTTCCATGGAAACAAAATTCAAGAAAAACCATTCAATATGGAGGATTTCATAAAAAAAATACCTCGGTGCCAGTGCAACTGTGTGTGAATTTTCACTGCCAATGTGATGGCCTAGTTAACCATAGGGTGAGCAGCATAGGCTCGATGGGTAAAACCCGCGTTGATCACCCTCGACGTAATTTTTTTAGAATCCTCTTTGAAAACTATGTTATTGATTAAAATTCATGAATTGAGTATCAAAATGAAGGGAATGGACAAATCTCTTACCTATAGCAAATGGCTTGGTGAATGGTGTCCGAGATTGATCATACTTAAGTATGGGGGTTTACGTAGTGCATTATATTAGATATCATTTTTGGGATTCAACTGCGTTAAGTAAGTCATTCACGTATGACCATTTCCATGAGAGGCAGTTGTAACTGACTAATTTCTCATGATTTTTGAATAGTTCACTTAGCACTAATTGCATCGGGTGATGCTCACAGGGGTGAAGAAGTGGGATTGAAACTAGTGAAATGAATCACATAGCATCAATCATCACTTCCGGGGCTTGCACCCGGTAACCAGGACTTCCCAGGAGGTCACCCATCCCAGAACTCCTCTGGCTCAAGCGCGCTTAACTCTGGAGTTTTCCCCACAATCATGCCCACTTAGCTTGCTACCCCATTTGCAAAACCTTAGCAAGTATTGTGCCTCATGAACTATTCAAGTAGAGATCCCTTGACTCTTTCTGAATTTAAGTATGGGGGTTTACGCAGTGCATTATATTAGATATCATTTTTGGGATTCAACTGTGTTAAGTAAGTCATTCACGTATGACCATTTCCATGAGAGGTAGTCATAACTGACTAATTTCTCATGATTTTTGAATAGTTCACTTAGCACTCATTACATCGGGTGATGCTCACAGGGGTGAAGAAGTGGGATTGAAACTAGTGAAATGAATCACATAGCATCAATCATCACTTCCGGGGCTTGCACCCGGTAACCAGGACTTCCCAGGAGGTCACCCACCCGAGAACTCCTCTGGCTCAAGCGCGCTTAACTGTGGAGTTTTCCCCACAATCAAGCCCACTTAGCTTGCTACCCTATTTGCAAAACCTTAGCAAGTATTGTGCCTCATGAACCATTCAAGTAGAGATCCCTTGACTCTTTCTGAATTTAAGTATGGGGGTTTACACAGTGCATTATATTAGATATCATTTTTGGGATTCAACTGCGTTAAGTAAGTCATTCATGTATGACCATTTCCATGAGAGGTAGTCGTAACTGACTAATTTCTCATGATTTTTGAATAGTTCACTTAGCACTCATTGCATTGGGTGATGCTCATAGGGGTGAAGAAGTGGGATTGAAACTAGTGAAATGAATCACATAGCATCAATCATCACTTCTGGGGCTTGCCCTCGGTAACCAGGACTTCCCAGGAGGTCACCCCTTGCATAAAAATTGAGGTAAAATGAGGTAAAATTCTCTCAAATTTGCAAATTAGTGAAATGGTAAGAATGAATTGCTTTTTGGGCTTTTTATTAGTTTTGAATAATATTTTTTACCAAATTAGGGCATATTTCACTCATTTTTTAATATTTTTCCTCGAAATTGGTAATTTACATTTGCTTGTGTAGCAACAAGTCATGCATACTTGGTGACAGTGATTTTTTTTGACTGATTCAACTAGTTTTGTTTTATTAAATTTTCAGACTCATAAAAAATAAGTGAAAAGGTGACCCCTTGGAGTCATCTTTAAGCTCTTTTCTAACTCTCGAAAAATGAAAAGATTCTTGAGTACTTGTCTTTTCGAACTCGTTAAAGTAAATGAAATGATGTCTACTCAGTATAAGTTTGACCATTTTCCGAAATAAGATAGACGATTGTATGAAAAAGGAATACCTTAGTCTAACATGGCTAAGAGGTTCTCTTGGATATTGTTTTCTACCTTTTCAGGTTCAAGAGGCGATATACGAAAATGAACTTTTGGAGTTTTCTTTTCTTCTTCTTTTTAAAACTCTCTAAACATGAAAAACATGTCGAGTTTCTTGTCCATCAAACTCGTAAAACATAAATGATGCAAGAATTGTCATCATGACAAGACTGAGTTTCTCCTTCCCAAGGCTCGTAAAACTTACTAGTATGGATTCATTCAAAGGATGAACTTATATGGCAAGCATATGGTATCCCCTTCAAGCTTGTGATAAAAAAATAATGGGGTAATCACTAGAAATAGTGGGGGAAAAAGTGAAAGAAATCATCTCTTGTATTTTGTAAAGGTAGCATGTCTCTCTTGAAAATGACACTCCCCTATTTCTCGTGTCAGGTTTGGGACATCCTCACTTAGTCACTTGCCTTCCTGGGTTTGGGAATCCATTTTTCCTCTCATCTAATTATACCTCTTTGTCATCATGACTTCTGATCCTATGTTGAGTAAAATGTTGCTTAAATCCAGAGTTGTGTCGTTGATATGTTCAAGAGAAGTCCCAATGACAGTTCTTTACTGCTTATACATTGTATGACTTTTTGCCACAGTCCTGGATCACACTTATCTACTCTACTACATCATTTTGTTTCATGTGGTTGATGTGGGATTCATTGTGGCCCTCCTTTGATGGATCACTTCATGTCGATTTCAGGTCATTATCTGGGAAGATGATCTAGAAACTCTCTTCTAGTACCTTAGAGCTTGCATGCCTCAATGGCAAGTTCTTCGCATTTGATGACAAGTTTACATCATTTAACTTTGGTCTGATGATTCCATGAGTATTCGACTTCAACTTCATTATTAAAATTCATGGATTGTGCTGATTGTACCTTGAAAGCCATTGTCATTATTGGTGGTTTCTCTCGTGCATGTTAATAGTTTACATCATTGACTAGTAATTAGGTCGTTTTCTATCATGTTCGACTTCGGTACATCTATTCACATGTTAGAATTTGTACATTGATCGGGTCGAGATGGGGTGTACAGCCCTAGATTTTTTCTGATAAAATCGATCTTGCATGGAGTTATGAGTTGTTCATGATTGTACACATGTTTCCCCTATATGGATGGTTACGAACATAGTGTGGGTCCATATATATGATCCTTTTTATTTGGGTGGTTGCAACCATACTGTGGATTCATACACATGATCCCTTCTATTCAGATGTTTGTGTCCGTAACATGGATTCATGTATTATTAAATGCCTATTCATGTATCATTAGGCATGATCATCAAAGATTTCAGATATTTTTATGTATATGTATATGCCTTATTTGCAAGTCTCTTTACGGTGTTGTTCTATTCCTCTCACTAACTTGTAAAGCATCTAATCCATTACTCCATGTTCTACCTTCATGCTTTAGGGGGCATTTGTTACATAGTATTTTGTCACAACTCCTGTTCACTTCTTGTTCCATATCCTAAAGTTTTAAAACATTGACAAATGTGTAACATATCCATCATGATATACAAACCAAAACTTCCCTGAAGAGCCAAAGGGAAACTGCCCTGATTCAATTCTAAAGAAGGTTAACTAAAACCCTAATTTTTAACCCAACACATTTTGATCCACTGTCTGTCCATGTTGATGGAAGGTTGCACTATTTTACCCTAGTGCTGCCAATGTGGGTTTTGATATGAAAACCCACGTTAAACCTTTTCTAGTAGGTTTTCCCAAACTGGAGAAGAAGCTTCATGCACTAGAAAATTCGTGAACATCGAGCTGGATATTGGTTGTTGTTGATATGGTCGAGCTCTCCCATTTGGACCTCTTGATATTATCATTATGGGATTTCCCCTTGATATGTGTACCTTCCTTCCTCCTAATGGATCCCTAACTCCCTCTCCCTTCCTATAAATCAACTTCGTTCCATCCCCAAATGGTTGGTCGTTATTTCCTACATTCCTATACATACATTATGCCCAAATATTGCATGTTCTAACTTGGAGAAAGAGTGCTTGAAGAGTCTTTTCTTGGTATTGGAAATCCACCAAAAGGAGCTCCCCAACATTAAGGCATAGGTTGTATGCTTCCCTTTTTAGCTTAGTAATATATACATCTAATGTTTACTTTCCATAATTGTGTAAATGCTTACGCTTTTATCTTGATATTCCTTGATCTATTAAGTAGTTTATGTTTGATGTATTATGTATATGCTCTTGTATATTCCATAGCTCTTTGATCTTTCTTGTAGGTACTCGGACGTGAAGAAAAAGTAAGAAGTGAGCCTAGAAGTGAAGTAATCAAAGTCATCTCCAATAGATTGAGCAATTAACATCAAAGCGAGGTATGCTACTCTCTCGCTACATTATTTAAACATAAGCTAGGAAAGTGTATGTTAGTTTGTTTAGTTTGTTGCTATACCCACTGATTGGGATATAGGGATCATCTCTCTCTGTAAAGAGGATTTACCTTCACAATAGCAAGATACATGAAAAGGGTGTACATTGGGGAGTTTCACCAAAGACACCTTTCATGATAAGGACAATTGAGCACAAGTGATCCTTGAAAGAGTTCACTCAGATGTGTGTGGACCATTCTCAACAACCTCCACGACCAAGCACAAGTATTATGTAATATTTGTAGATCATTTCTCATGTAAGTGTTGGATTTTCTTCATCTAGAAGAAATATCATACGTTCTCTAAATTTTTTGAATATAAAGAACTTCTTGAGAAAGAAACTAGCACAAAAGTGAAGCCTCTTGGAGCGATAACAGTGGAGAATATGTGTCGAATTAATTCAAGAACTTTTGTGCATCAGAAGGCATTCGACAGGAGTTAATAGCACCCCATAACCCACAACATAATGGGGTGGTTGAAAGGAAGAACCAAATTATTGTGGGATCTACACAGGCGATGTTACATGATCAGGGCCTACTGTTGCACTTGTTGGTTGAAGCATGCAACACATCTATATGTATGCAGAATAAGAGTCGTCATAGGATTCTCAGGATGTGTACACTAGAAGAATCTTTTTCAGGGAGGAAACCAAATGTGTCACACTTCAGGATCTTTGTTTCATCAGTTTGTTGTCATGTTACAAAGGATGTTTTTAGATATATGATCCAAAGTATATAAATTAATATTTAATTATTTAGAATTTTGTTAGATTATTTAATTAATTATTTAGAGTGTTCTTAGAATATCTATTTGTTGTAAGAGATATGACATCTAGACAAGTGTCGTTTCTTAGGAATTAATTTAGGGAAATAGTTAGGAGTGTTGTTACAAGTGCACTAAATGTAAATGGTCACTTGTAAACGAAATAAGTGATCCATAAAAAAATTATTTTAGGACACAAGGTTATTTAAAGCTTGTTCCTCTCCACTTGCAAGAGTGTTGAGTGATCGTGTGTAAGCTCTTGCAGATGCTATGTAATTTTTATTTTCCTTATTAATAATTCTTTTTTTCTGTCTGAGGACACTTTTTCTATTTCGTATCAGATCTCAAATGATGAAGATGGTGTGAAGACGAGATTCCAGCTCTGTAAGCTTTTGGAAGACTCCATCAAAATGGTCAGTAGTTAATTGGTATCCAAAATTTCAGCTTTTTATTAAAGGAAATGAAAATTGATTTCATAATTTTTAAATTTGGAAATTTAATTTCTCATTATCGATATTTTCTATTTGAATATCCCCCTCAGTGAAAAAGGTGCATCGAAGTGTGAGAGATTTGTTGAAATATTGATCATTGTTTCTTTGTGTGAGTCTCATTGCTAGAAAATTCATAGAATATGAGAGAGATCATCATTGGTTTTGAACCTGAATAATTGAAGAACATGTTAATTTTTTAATGTAATATTTTCTCTGTACTTGGGGAAATGGAGTCGAGGTATTTAGAGGATTTCACTAATGTTTGAAACAAATTTCACTTTGTATTAATTAACGAGATTTGAAAACCAACGTTGAGGAATTATCATTTAGCCAAGCAACAACACTCATCCAAACAATAACATTCAAAGGAAAAACAACATTTAGTTCTCAACAATGTTCAACTACCCCTCTTCTCCTTAGCTCCTTATCACATGAATCTAAAAAACAACATGGGCTTGTGGGTAACCTCACCAAATAGAAAGCCATTTGACAACAGATAAATCTTCTGATTGGTATTCTTAGTTTTTGATTGAGGTCTTCATATCGATATCCACATAGTTATAATCACAATTTCTTCTATATACACTGAGAACAAGCAGTCCCTACAAGGTGAGTCGAGCAGAGATTTAAACCAATGACATGACATAGAAAATACTCAAGTTCTTAGAGATTGTTTTGTCGATGAGGAGTTCTAGAAGGCATTAACGTTTGGCGAAAATTCTAAGTTTAATTCCATGGGAGAAAGGCTCAATAGTGTGAATATCTGAGCCTGCGCCAACCACATGTGTATAAACTTTTAAAATATCTCCAAAACATTAGTGGTGTGTAATTTACTTCTCCAACAAAATATTTTCATAGACATATGGATTTATACTTTTACATGCATAATTTTAAAGCTTGAAAAATTAATTCACTTTTCAAAGTGACTTCATTTAAAAAAATTAATGGGACTTCAAAAACGGATGCTTATTAAATATTTTTAATGGAGAGATAAGGTGTGTATGTGTTTTTTTGGAGTAATAAAGCGTAATTTTAATTTTTTTTGGATTGATAAGGTGTAGTTTTTTGTAAATTTGGAGTGATAAGGTGTAATTCTATAATTTGTAATTTTGGATTAATAAGGTGTAATTTTTTATTTTAGGGAAAGAAATTGTAACTCAAATTAAATTTTACTTTAAGAGGGGTCTACAATCAAAGAAGTCAAATTGCAACAGGATTTGTAGATGTCAAATTTTGAAAGTATCATTGTAAAATTTACGAGAAGGTAACTAGAGCCAATTGCAAAGCTCAATCACTTTTCTCCTCAAACAACTATACGAGATTCAAGGCCAAGCCTCGATACATAATTTTTTTTGTGGCACTATGTGTGGTGTGATACCCATCTAATTTTTGTGGTGCATGACCTATCTTGGTGCATACACTTAATTTTACAATGTCCATGCTGGAAAATATATTTTCTGAGTCTCACAAACTTGAAGGCTAAAAAATTACAAGACATGGAAAAGGAACATAGAAATTTACACTAAAATTTGGCAATATGTGTGTGCTCATTATGTTAAACCAAAAAAACCTATAGATGTAGACTCACTAGCGAAATGGGAGATCAAAAATTCCAAAGCATTAACATTAATTAAATCTTTAGTTAATGATTAAATGTATGTTCACATTGAAAATGCTTCTAATGCATGGTCTGCCTAGAAAACATTTAAGGATTTATTTGATACACAACCAAAATCTAAGATATTGTTATCTTCAATTGAATTTGCTTCAACATAAATTGAAAAAAGGGGGAGATGTATTTGAATACATTTCCAGAGTTAAGAACATTAAGCAATAAATAGTAAAGGTTGGATTTCAAGCAGTGGATGATAGTTTTATGACTACTATTTTGATTGTTGGTTTGTCTTCTTAATATACACATTTCTTTGAAACTTTACAAGTAACTGGAAATCTAGAGAAGTTAAAATTTGATGAATTAACCGAAATTCTAGCTCAACATGAAAGAAAATTGGGAAAGAAGAAATAGGTTGTAGAAGATGTCTTCTTTACAGGATTTAGCACTAGTAAATATTCAACTGAAATTTTTATAGGTAGAAGAAGAGAGCAGAACAGTCAAAATCAAGGATCATATAAAGGACAAGGTCATGGTAGAAGTCAATGTAGAAGGAATAACATTAGCAGAGGCAAGAGTTCTGGTAGAGGCAACATTCAAGGTAGGTGAAACAATCAAGGAAGAGGAGAAAGTCATGGCAGAGGAAAAAATCAAGGTAGAGGACAAAGAAGAGGTAGAGGATAGAGTCAGGCAAAGGGAAAGATTTCAATCAAGTTTTTTGTATAATATGTAACAGAGTTGGTAATTATGTTGAATATTGTTGAACTTATATTGAAAAAACTCCAAAGTTTCAACAACACTTGGCATAGTTTGATAATGACCAAAAGATGATGGCTCAGAAGTTGTCTTCACTACACTTTAAAATTCAAAATCAGCAGCATTACAGGTCTCCACATAACTTAAAAGTGATTATGAAGATTCTTGAATATTAGATACAGGGACAACAAAACATATGACTTTTCGACGTGAATTCTTTTGTACTTTTCAATAGTGCCAACTCAATTCAATCTTTCTTGCAGATGTTACAAGACATACTCCTTGGGGAAAAGGTGTAGTAAAAGTTTATCTTCTTGGCATTGGAGAAAAACTAATTTCAAATGTTTGGCATGTACCAACTTTCAAGAGGAATTTGTTGTCATTAGTTACAATTCGACAAGCAGGACATCAGGTTGTTATTGAGGATGACATAGTAAAAGTCAAAACCATGAAACAGAATATGAAGAAATCATGACATGATATGAAGGTGGAAAACTTTTAAGGGTGAAAGGAACAATCATTCCATGGAAGTCTAGCTTTACAGGAGTATCAACTACAAATATTTCACCAATAACATTGTGTCATTATAGATATGGGAATTGAAACATTGAAATTATATCTCAAGTTCAAAACCATGGAATGGTTAAAGGTCTTCCAACTTTTAAGAAATAAAATTAAAGATGTGAATGTTGAATTTATGAGAAACAAAGTTGATATACTTTTCCAACAAGTTCATTGTCTGCAAACAAGCATTTGTAATTGGTTCATAGTGACATTTTTGTATCTCTACAAACTTATCTAGCAGATTGTAGACACTTTTTACTCTTCATTGATGATTTTAGTAGAATGACTTGGGTTTATTTTTTGAAACAAAATTCAGAAACATTTGAAAAGTTTAAGACTTTTCGTGAACTGGTTGAGGTGAAGTTAAAGAGAAACTTGGCACTCTAAGGGTAGAGAATGGAGGGGAATTCACAATGGAAAATTTTATCAGATAATATTCATAGGTGGCCTAAATTTCCATGGTTTTCCCAAAAAAAAGATTCCCCAATTTCCATTTTTCTAAAAATTTGTTTTCCCAAGTTTTATAAGATACAATTATTTTACCTTAAATATCGCCGAAATTATATAGAGAGTATATCTAAAAACATAATAAATTTAAATGCTCTTACAAAGATATCACCAAAAAATTTATATTTTTCATATTAGAGACTAGCAAGATTAATTGAGGTTTCTAAACTTTAAGATAAATTTCCATCCTTAAAATTTTCCTTAGAATTCACTTCCAATGAATTCAAAACTTATTTCAAGGACAATGGTACCAAAATACAACTTACACATGTCTACACTCCATGGAAAAAATGAGTAGCGGAGAGAATGAATCACACAATGTTAGGGATGGCAAGATCCATGCTCACTTTAAAAAATTTAAGTCCTTCTTATTAGGCAGAAGAAATACATAAAATAGTCTACTTAAGGAACATGTCTCCCACTACTTCCTTGGATGGAGTTACACCATATGAATCATGGTTTGGTTTCAAAAATTGAGTCAAACATCTTAGAGTTTTTTATTCAACATGTTATAACTTAGTTCGAAAATAAAAGTGAACTAAGCTTGATTCACGAAGTTTGAACTGTACAATGATTGGGAAAAGAAGGGATACGTCTTTTTTCCAATGGAAATTTTATTGTGAGGAGGGATTTTATATTTGATGAAATAGAAAGCAAGAATTCTACAGAGATTGAAAGTGTTCTACAGAAATTGGAAACTAAGGGAGACTAAAAAAATGAAAAATCAACCAAGTACACAACATTCATACGAGATTGAATTACCTGCATCAAAAGATGGTTCATCCAGCTCACCTACTTCATTTGGATGATCTGGATCTTCTGAAAGTTTAGCTAAATCTTCTGGAAGAAATTCATTCGACAGTGAATCTCCACCCCCTCAACCTTCAGATGATCGAATAACATTTTTTTATATCAATCCACTTTATAATGATGGTGATTATTCAGATCCACAAGCAAGTAAACATAAACTGCCTACATGGGCCATTTTAACTTTTGAAGGATGTTAGGCCAGATGAACAAAACAAAATAGGAACATGCAGTTCACAAAGAAATGAAGAAATTTTTTCCTTAATAACAAATTATTTTATTGAGTCGTCCACATATAAATAGGTTGTAAAACATATAAAAAGAAAAAAGGCAATGGTTAAAGAATACAAGGCAGTGATGAAAAACACCACTTGGAACCTTGTTGACTGTCCTAAAAATGCAAAACCCATCAGATGAAAATGGGTTTATAGAATTAAATATAAGCTAGATGGAGATATCTAAAAGTACAATGAGAGGCTTTTGCTAAGGGTTTTGCACAACCAGAAGGAATAGAATATGAGGAAACATTTGCACCTATAGAAAGACAGAACACCATCATATTAGCACTTGCATTAGGAGGTAAAAAAGGATGGAACATACATCATATCGATGTTAAAAGTGCCTTTCTCAATGGGGACTTGTAGGAATAAGTATATGTGACTCAACCTTTAGGTTTTAATATTGAAGGGCAGAAACACAAAGTATGCAAATTTATCAAGGCTTTATATGCATTGAAACAAGTTCCATGAGCTTGGTATGAAAAAATGGACGAGTACCTATGGAAGGTTAGTTTTAAATGAAGTGAATATTATGATACTTTATATGTGCATCAACAGGGTAAAAATCTGGTGATTCTAGTTATGTATGTGGATGATTTGATCATTACTGGGAACAATAATGACCATATTATGTAGGTAAAGAAGGTGTTGCAGGTTAGATTTAAGATGAATGATTTGGGATTTATTCACTATTCTCTTCGAGTTGAAGTATTCCAACATCCAAACAATATTTCTATTAGTCAAAGTAAGTATGCATATAAAATTCTTCAAAGTTTTGGAATGCAAGATTGCAAGCCCATTCTCACCCCAATGGGACAAAACTTTAAACTTTAAAAATTTGAAAGGGGGGAATTGATAAACAATACTACTTATAGACAATTGATTGGTAGCATGATCTATCTGACAACCACTCATGCAGACATATCTTATGCAATCAGTATTCTCTCATGCTTTATGCAAGAACTAAGGGAAAGCCATTGAAATGCAACAAAAAGGGTCCTTAGACATATCCAAGAGATGAAATATTTTGGTCTTTCTTACAAAAGACTAAGAAATTTGTACTTGGTGGATATGCAAATGCATATTTTGCTAGAAGCATTGATGATCAAGCATCAATATCATGTTATTTGATGCAAGCTACATTGGCCACTTCTTCGGAAGACACAGAATATATATCAGCATGGGAATCATCATGTGAGGTTGTCTGGTTACGCATATTTTTGGAGGATTTAAGCATTCCTCAAGCAGAAGCCACATCTTTATTCATTGACAGCAAGTTAGCCATAAGGCTTGCCAAAAGTCTAGTTCTCCATTCCAAAACAAAGAATTTGGAAAAAAAGTACCATTACATCATGGTAGTCATCGTAAAGGACTTCATTAAGCTAATATATTGTCCTTCAGAAGATCAGATCTTAGATATTTTCAAAAAACCACTTGAAAAACCTAGATCCGACAATTGAGTTGGGCATATTTGTGGGGTACATTGATACACCTCACAACTATTGGGTCGACCTATGATCTCACAAGATTATAGTGGTTTGTAGATATGTGAAGTTCGATGAAGAGAAGGCCATGAGATGTTCCGTTTAGAGGTAGCTTCAATTACATGCAGATGACGAGCTTTTGGCTCCAAAGGAAGAACCTCAGGATAATGTGGAGCAGGCACATGCAGAGGAACACAGAGTGGAAGCGCCCTCTCATGTAAAAACATCCAGACATGGAAGGAACTATGCTAGAGAATTTGACATATTAATGCATGATGCTAGCGAGAATATGGGAGGACCCATATCATAGCGCAGGCAAAGGAGGTCACCAGATTGGTAAACTATCTACATGGCTCTGATGAGCAAGGGTGTAGAGACTAAGCCATCCTCATTTGAGGAAGAAGTGAAACAACTAATGTGGGTTTATGCCATGGTAGAGTAGTATGAATCCATTATAAGGAACAGTTCTTGGAAAATTTTCCCAAGGCCAGAGGACAAGTTAGTGGTAGGTTCCAGGTGGATCTACAAGGTGAAGTAAGCAGAAGATGGGAGTGTCGAGAAACACAAGGGCATATTTCTGGCCAAGGGGTTACCTCAGGTGGAGGGAATTCATTATGGGGATACCTTTTCTCCAGTATCAATGTACTCTTTAATCAGATCTATTCTATCAATTTTAGTTCAAATGGGATACAATATGCATCAAATGGATGTGAATACAACTTTCCTTAATGGAGCAATTAAGGAAGAGGTGTACATAGAACAACAGGAAGGATTTGATACCTTCAATAGAGATTCACATTTGTACAGACTCAGGTGAGCGTTGTATGGATGGAAATAAGCACCAGTGCTTGGTACACTAGGATCATTGGGCTTCACCAAAAGTGAAGACGATGCAAACCTTTACAATATTGTGGTTGAAGGCAAATTATTAATTATAGTACTATATGTTGATGATTTAATTCTAACGGATGATGAGAATATGGCAAATTCTTGTAAACAGGATCTTGAAAGAGAATTCGAGATGAAGGACCTGGGGCTCATGCATTAATTCCATGGTATGGATGTATGGCAAGGAGATGAGGAACTATTTATCTCACAAGGTAAGTATGCCAATGAGATACTAAAGAAGTTCCACATGCATAACAACAAACGCATGGAGACTCCTAGCAGGGAACTAAAAGAAGGAAGATACTACTTCAGGTGAAGTAGTGGAGGCTACTATTTAGAGGAAGCTTGTGGGTTCACTTATGTATTTTGTGAACACACTACTGGACATGTGTTTTGCAGTTAATTAGCTTAGTAAAGCAATGGTTAAGCCAACACAACTGTATTGGAAGGTAGCTAAACATGTGTTGAGATACCTCATAGGCACCACTCAATTCGATGTTTGGTACATACAGATAGAGGGAGTGAAGCTTCAAGGCTTCATAGGTTCATATTTTGCAGGGAGTCCATAAAAAAAACAGCACATCAGGGGGAATCTTCAGTATTGGGTCAGCAAAATTTTCTTAGTACAATAGGAAGCAGCGATCATTCGCACTTAGTTTAGCAGAAGCAGAGTACATGGCTTCTAGTCAAAAATATTATGCTTAATATATTTGGGTTTTAGATGTATCTATATCAATGTAGTGTTAAGACATGAATATTAATGAGAATAAGAATAGAAAAAATAAGCACAACTTATGATCACTGTTCAAGTTTGTGGTATCAAAGGTTGGTTGTGACTTGATAAATTTTTTTATGAAAACCAAAATCCATTTATTAGCATAATTCATAATAGAAATTCTAGAGTATATATCTTGAATATTGTGAAAGCATACTAACTTCAGTTTTGTCTCTTTGGATTAATAAACAAGTGGATTGCAAAGGCCTCTAGAAACCGATTTCTACTGTGGAAAAAAATAGACCAAAAATATTATTATCAAATCAATCAACACCAAACTTACAAAAAACATTTTGGAATTATAAGCAAAAATCTACATTAATCCTATTGAGGAGTGTGTCAGATGGGACTTTCTCAATAAACCTTCGGAATCCTAACTACTTGCTAACAAATACCTCTATTCACTAAGATTATTGAAACATAATTGTGATATATTTTCTTTTTTGGCCTAACAAATCAAAGGATTTGAGTGTAGGATAACCTTTTTAGATTGAATTATGAGTGAATTCAACTCACTCTTAGCCTTACATGATTTATTTAAAAATGTCCCAAATTTGAATTGATCAATAAGCCCCATCAATTTGTTAGCAAGACTCATATCGTAAGTTCTATATAACAAAGATCTATGAGATTGTTAAAAGAGACCAATCTATTTGATTTTTTGGCTTCATAAACCAAAGGCTTGAAAGGGCTACAAAATCCCCCTTTCCTTTATTTTAATATTTTAAATTACTATTATGTAAGTAGTATACGAGAAATCTTGTCACAAAATCAAATGAGGGTTAAACATCCTAAACATATAGACCCAGAATATGGCCCATACCCTTTATTTGATAGTTGTGCTTATATAATCCTTGTCTATATATCCCCAAAGATCTAGCTCCAACTCCTAGAACCTACTTCCTACACAAAAAATAATAAGAACACCAATATAAAACCCTTCCAAATAGTAGGAATATTGACTACTATTGGATCTAACCTAATATACTCAAGGAATATTATATCTACCATTGTTTTCCATAAAACACTGAATACATAAGATAATGAAGGGGAATATCATATAGAACTATATCCATAACAAGAAACACACTACATCAACCAAGTTATTTTACCTTGAGTGCTAATTTTAGGTCTCCCAGATTCTTACCCCAACTCCTCCTTTGGCCCTTACAAAAAAATGAATGCTCTAATCTCTAAAGGTTGTTGCAAAAGAGTTTTGTAGAAGATACAATCAACACTTAAAGAATAAACAAAATAATAAAATAAATTAACAAACATTTTTATGACTAAATAATAATTGAAAAGACTTGAGTTCTTGAAAACATGAATAAGATCATCTTGGTTTCGAGAAAAAAATATCGTAGTAGTCTAATCTTGTAGTAAACCTCCCTCGATTTGATAGAGTAGCAGGGAAGTCAAAATTGTCATTTTTGTTGCTCTATTGGATCGAGAGAGGCTTTATCCAAGATAATTCGAAGCCTAATTTATTATATATTGAACAAGACTAACCACATGAATGTTAAAGCTCTTAGAGCCCCTCCCCCACTCACAAAACTCTCAATTCCCTAGTACCCAAACTATCTACTAGAAAATTGTTGAAAGAAACACATCAAGATTCATGCACAAGCACTAGCAAAACAAAAAATTCATAAAGAAACATATATCAATCATTCATTAACATTCAAAATTTATTCATCCATTCCTTAATTTTAAACACAAAATACTTCATCTCAATAAACTTTATCATCGAAAATATGTTTTCATAATATGATACATGATGTTTCTAGTTATATAACCAATCTAGTCATTTATTTTTTATTTTATTTTTTATTCCCTAGTACCCAAACTATCTACTAGAAAATTGTTGAAAGAAACACATCAAGATTCATGCACAAGCACTAGCAAAACAAAAAATTCATAAAGAAACATATATCAATCATTCATTAACATTCAAAATTTATTCATCCATTCCTTAATTTTAAACACAAAATACTTCATCTCAATAAACTTTATCATCGAAAATATGTTTTCATAATATGATACATGATGTTTCTAGTTATATAACCAATCTAGTCATTTATTTTTTATTTTATTTTTTTGACATGAACTGAGAAAGGAGGACATTAGTTTCTTCTTCCCCTTCAGTTTTTATGGCCTCTAGAACTCTTCTTAACGACTTGGTCATGTACTCACAATGTGGAGGTTGTTGTAAGAGGGGAAAATGATCAACTACAACAAGAAAGAAATGTGCAATTGATATTTTTTGTTATTATTGCTATAAGTATTTCATTAATAAAAAGAGTGTTGGATTGTTCCTTACCTGCTTGAGTAGAAAAGGGAGGAGAAGTAGTTTCTTGTCTAGTAGCCTCCTCTACTTTCTTTGCAGATGAAACAGGAAAGGTTATTATTAATACACCATTTGAAACTAAATATTTTTAATTGCAATACTCTTTCTAGATTAAGTATTAGTTGCATAAACCAAGTAAAAGAGTTATTCTTGAGTTACCATAGACTATATTATTGAAAATGTCTACATTGGTTGTTTTGCTACACTTTTAATTTTGATAAATAAGTAAGGATGTAGAATTAAAGGCAATTAAGGTCCACCCAAAAGTGTAGAGACATATGAGGATGGTATGGACCTTGAGTTATCTTTAAAAGGAAATAAAATACAAGAGAAATGACAACCCAAAAATAAAAATATGCAAGTAAAATAATTTATAATAGTCTACCATACACATAATTGAAAAAACAAGGGCCAATCCCGATATTGTTTTTCCTACAATATCCCAAAATTATTAATAAACAATTTCTAAAATTTGAGAAATTAATTCCACTTCCAAACAAACAAATTATGCAATGAAATACTTTAGAAATGAAAAACTGACTAGGGTAAGTTAGATATAGACTTTTTTATTCAAACAATCACTTGTGATTTCATTAGGGGTATATTACATTAGGCCTCAATTTCTTCTATGAAAGGCAATAATAAGTGGAATTGTTTGTTTATATGTCCTTATCCTTGAGGGGGGTAAGAGCACCATCTCTAATTTTATTTCTTAATAAGGTTAATGTTATGGACAAGGAAGATTTGTTGGAGCTTATTGAAATGGAACTTCATGGTATTTGGCAATAGCCAATAAGGTTACTTCTGACTCACATATTTTTTCTCCATATTGATGCATAAATACATGGAGCTTTTGTATACTTATGATTTCTTATATATTTAAAATGTGATTTGTGACAATTGCGATAGATTTTCTTAGCTATAAAAGTTATGAGGTAATGAGATCCCTATTCTGATGGGTTTTGCATTATCAACTTTGTAGGGTACTAAAGAACAAATAGGAGAGAAATAAATTTTTAAGTTGAACGAGTACATTCCATAACCAAAGCATCTACTTGAAAAAACTTTTCTCATGCCTACCACAAATATTTTCTCCATCTAGTGTTATGGAACTATGGTGACTAGATGTCTTGGGCAAGGGAGTATTAATGTTTGGGAATATTTTGTAGTCTTAGTGTAATGTCCTCAATGGATTAATTGGCCCAAGGGATTAAGTATCCTATCGATCCCCATAGGCTATAGCTCTCGATGATCTGGGATATTTTTGTTAGTGATATTAAAACAAATTTGCTTATATAGCATGAAAATACCATAAATACAACATCGATGAAGAAGAAATAGAAAATAAATACAATATAGATAATGCGCTAAGATTTGTTAATAGAATTCGCTCACAATGTGTGAGCTATGTCTTTGGGCCTAGCTTCATAATGTAGAGGCCTCTATATTATCTCAATAAAATAATGGAAAGTACATAGAAAAATACATGGCAATGCCTCACTTCTAGGATTGAACGAAAGTTTTTCTACTCAGATCCCAATTGTGACTACACCAATGGATTCCTTTCGAAATTTCATGAAAATTGAGTATAAAATTGAATAGGTTCTATAAATTTTGTCTATGGGCCCCTTAGGGAATCTTCAAGGTGCCACAACAATCAGAATATTCTAGGAATATTCTTAAAAAAACTTCCTAGAATATACCCTCATTCATAGCATTAAAAAAACATATGAAACAACATCACATCAAATGATCACTGCACATGAGATTTTCTCATAGCTTTGCTCATTATGTATGGTTTACATATATGTTTAGCTATTGAACTCAACTAGGGACAATGGCCCAACTAAAATATGGTACATCACTTACTCTTGCCTTTACACTACTACCCTCTCTCTGTTGTTGTTACCACTATCTCCACCACTGTCACTACTATCCATTGTTTCCCACTATTGTCACTACTCCAACTGTTGCCACTCACTACTACCACTATTTCTATTGGTGTCACTATTATTGTACTACTCACTGTTGCCGCCATCTTTCCTAAGGTCACATGTCATGCAATATCATTTTCATGAGTTATATGTCAGTACCACAAGGTTGTCACCATGACATGATCACTTCCAAAACAACCAGGCCATAAACATACTATTTCATAGTACGACGACACTCAACTATACATATCCTGCCATGATATTTCACAAGATCACTATTATAGAGATGCCATACAATCTTACTTTCATGAGCTATATGTCACTAATGTCATCAAGGTGACCAAGTCAAGTCATAGTTAAACATATATATCAAGCATCAAGTACAGGAAACATGTATAAAAGTAAAACGTGTATCAGCATGCTCACATTGTAAAGCACTATCTAGGATCATTGTCAAGCATCTTCTCAATCACTGAGTGAAGGTCACGTCATATCAAACATAGTCATATGTCAAAGCTATTATCAAGGGAATTATCATCAAGACAAGATTACTATGATTGCTATACAACGAGTTCGCTATCCTATATCACACTACCATTAGGTAACTATGTTTTCATAGCATTTGGGAATTTCTCCTATCATAGTCAATAATTATTGTCATAAGAATTACTATCATTCATGCCCACCATAAAACTATTATACATCACATAATATACCACTTTTATAAAAGTCTAGCTACATATGATGACAATTTTGTGGTAATTTTTAGGATACAATCACCCAAGTTGTTCCAAAATGTCAATTATGTCTTAGTCCAAACTACTATTTATTACATCAAGTATTCAATACTTTTCAATCACACACAACAAATATTTTGTTCAAGCATCTAGATCTTTGACTTCAACTGAGTTTCTTAGAAAACGTTTAATGGTTGTATAAGATTACTACGTCATTTTCGTCTCCATCATCCACCAAGGTCACTGTACTAAAATTTTCATATATCACTATTTAAATAGTCATTCATACAATGTAGAACTAACCGTCCTCTGTTGACGTGACTATCTCTACTCAGAAATTGTTTATGAGATAGAGACTATAGGATCTCGAAGGAAGAAATATGTTGTTCATGGATCTGAGACTTTAGTTACATTGTATTTTCACTTGAGAAGGAGAAAAATGGTTATACCTTCCCTTCAGAAATATCCTTAAGGTTACAACAAATTTAGAATCTCAAACCAAAATATGTGTCACGTGCTATAGGAATGCAAGTGTTTATGCTATCAAATTAAAATTGAGTAATTTGCACTAATTTGTAGTGAGTTCCTTGATACCCTAGGTCAAGTAAAGTCAATAAAATATACTTTAGGGGATAATCAAAAAAACTCTAATAAAGTCTTCAACCATGAAGAAAATAACTATAATACATTATTTCAAAGTTGTCATATTTCTTCCCTTCATCATCCTTTATAATTTTATAGTACTCAAAGCTTTATCAGTAATCACAGTTTTTTTTTGTGTTAGTTTTGAATATGGTTTAGAAATCTTTCAATGTAGCGAGCAACTCTCTTAAACAATCATACTTGGAGACTACGTCTAACAATGTTGCATCTTATTGTAATTACAGGTGCAAGATGCATATGCCCAATCATATAGTCTTTGACCATAATGATAAACTTCTTCAGATCACAATTCAAATGCTCCATAGAAACAACATGAATCCTACAATTAGTGCTCAACCAAGTCCAAGTCAACTTCGTCATCCATACCTCACTATCAATATTTAAGCCATGATTTGTCATTGTAACAACCCTGATTGAATTTCCATGTAAAAAGTATAAGACCAAGGTCGCGGGACACATATTCCAAGCTCAATGGTGGGAAAAACATCCTAGTGGGTGTTCACTTGGTTTATTATGGCTAAGGGGAAATTTACAAAGGCATTAAAAAGGAAAGAGGTATTAATTAGAATTTTATGTATGAAAATAATGGAAAATTAGGAGAAAAGGAATGTGAAATGTCACGGGTTGCATGTGAGGATGAAATTGAAGGAAAATAGATGAAAATGAAGAAATTAGAGGCCTCAATGATAAAAATTCTTCTGAGGATAAGTACATGGCTTTTTCCTTAACTTTTTTTAGTTATATGGTGGAGCTCTCTCTCTCTCTATTCTTCCTCTCTCATACTCTTGGACACGAGTGTTCTTAGAGCACTCTTGGAGGATTGTGGCTTACTTTGGATTTGGATAAAGAATGTAAAGGAAAAGTAGGAAAGTGCAAGGGGGCATCAAGATCAGGTGCTATATCTAGATTTCTTTGCAGGTATCAGGTTGCATATATGGTTTCCTTCCTAGTTTTTGTATGCATGGTACATGCATGTGGTTTATTGGTTATGAGTTGTCATTGGCATGAAGGATTTCCTGGATTAGCAATGGTTTGCCTAGACTTTCCTTTTCCTAGACAGCCATGGTGTTGTGGGTTTTCCCTTTTTGTTTTTTATTGGTGCTCATATTCCTTATGACTATGGGTTGACCTAATAGTTACTGGAGTCTTGGTTCGATAAACACTCTAGAAGACCTGTAATAGCTTGGGTTTAGTTTATAGTCATGGAAGCCTTGGCTGGACAAATTCTCTAGAGTCCTTGGTGAGTTAAGTTACTAGTCTTGGAAGCCTTGGTTGGAAAAATTCTTTGGAGCCTAGTGAAAATTGTGGGTTGAGTTACTAGTCTTGGAAGGCGGGTTGGAAAAAATGCTCTAAAGCACTCAAAAACTTGGGTAGATATCGATCTGGTGATGGTTAGCAATGCCATACTATGAGGTGGAATCATTTGTTCAGGGTTGAGGTAATTTAGCCTCTGGAAGTCCCAGTTTCATTTTCTTGGTTTATTCCATGAGATCCCACATTCATGCTTGGAAAATGGCACGAGGGTGATTAGATGAAACAAAGATTTTGTTTAGCCCAATATATGCTTGGGTGGTTTGTGGAAGTCCGTGGCTTGGTTGGAATATTCATACGTTAATAAGATGTATTTTTTATTGTGATCTATGAGCATATGTATTGATTATGATGGTGATATTATGGTTCAGTTGCTATGGTTTATATGTAGGTTATTTACTGGTTTCTATTCTGGTTATATATTGGTTACATGATGTATATTGCTTATGGTTCTTGACATGTTTGATGAATATATGAATGGTTGATGAATGCATGACCTAATGGATGATATTGCAGCTATTATGAGATGGAATTAGACCTTCTTGATGATTCTAAGGTAATTATGAGATCCCTATGTTCAAATATATTGTTATGACCTATAGATTACATATTTGTGTATGCTTGGCAAAATGCATGTTATGGCTAGCAGGGGTCAAATTAAATACTTGTATCAATGATTACACTATTAGCCTTATATAATTTTTATTATTCATTTTTGAAATTTTCATGAAGTTCTGAGAAGTGGCCTAAGACCTAGCCCTAAAAAAACAGCTCAGAGTCTAGGGTCGCTGGCTTAAAACTACGTGAATAATTCGAAAGTCACTAGCATGCGTTTCTGTGGGAGAAACTGGAAGGCATCACTTGCATGCATGACTTGTCATGCGATAAACTACAGGTCTAGATCACTAAAATGACAATTTTTCTTAGTAGTTAAGCACATGGAAGGGTTGGTTTCCTCTTGAAGGGTCTGTAGCTCCTGAGGAAAGTTAGATTGGTTCTATTTTGTTAGTTCCACTTCCTTAACAGTACATGGGGATTTGAACCATATCATAGTAACTATTCATCACATGTTTACCCCAGTGGACCAGTTAGCTTGGGTAAATCTAGGAGGAGGTGGTTACAGGGTGGTATCAGAGCATGGTTCAACACTTGGACTGGATGAGAATAATGTGTTTTTCGTACACACAAGTTATTTATATATGTTTGTTTTATGTATGTATGGTGATGGTCATTATTACAATGGTGTTGACATGAATAAGTTGATGATGTTTTTGCTGGGATGTGCTTGCCTTGAATGCATGTTGATTGTATATGAACTTTTTATGCATGTCAGTGTCTATATGTTCTTATGCATGCATTGTCATGGTTATGGTTAAGCATGCATGGTGGGTTAGTGTTGATAGTGCTTAACTCGCCAACATTTAGGGGATATCCCTGATATGAAGTCCTAATTAGACCTCACACCATTTGGTGTAGGAGTCCCATTCGGTACTATAAACCGATTTTCGATACAATGGGTGCTAATGATATGACTTGGCTTCAATTACACATAAAGTAATGTATAGTGATTTTGGTGAGAACAAGCATGTGACCCTACAGAGAGTCAAGAGAGATGCATGAAGGTTTTTCCACGTGAAAGGAAAAATAAGTGAACCCCTTAAAAGGTTGTAATAGTACACAACTTAAAAGGAACACAAGAGCATAATGACATCACAAGATAATATGCGAAATAGTTCACAAGTTAACTGTGATGAATTAATACAAAAATACACATTCAACAAGATTTGTACCAATGTAAACAAAATATTTCTTAAGCATAGCTGTAAATTAAATAACATACATTTCAAACATAGCATGTATAGTCCTACCACATTTACAACATGTGCATGAAAATGTGTCGGCTCTGAGCTTTTATTAAGTGAAAGTTCCAATCATACATACACCATTTCTAGACCACTAACCCCAATAGTGGAATGTGAATTCAACATCACTTTCTCCTCCAAAGAAACATACTTCCTCTGTGCTATGGAGAAGGCAAGGATCTCACAAAACTCCCAAGCTTCCAACTCTAGGCCTAATCCTATCCAAAATCCTGGCTCCCCAAAAGCCCTTTACATGAGTTATGAGATTCTATTTATAACAAGAGTGTGTGACTCTTAAAGACTCGTTTGTGACCTTTGGAATACCCTCATGAATCTTAAACTTCTTTACAAAATAACTCATTATATTACATCATGACTCTTCACATTTCAATATTGACACTTGGAATTCCACTTATAGAGTAATGACAAATAATATTACAATTTACACTCGTACCCATAAGACAAAATAAGGTAGATACAACCTAACATCCTAACATCCTAACAAGACAAAACACTATGATGCTTGAGTTTGGAGAAACCCTAGCTCAAAAACCTCCACTTCATGTTTTTCAGTCATGTAGTGATGCCAAGCTTGGTTCTATGCAATGAAATCACCAAAATCTGTGATATTTTCTGGCTGGAAGAGGAATCTAGCCTCCATGGCATCCCAGTACAACTATTTGTAACTGGTTTCAACTTACTTCTGAATCATGATCAACATTTTCCGCACTTGGATAGGGTGACCAATGTAGTTATGATTTTTTTGTCTATTCACCTCCAAGTCCTCCTTGGTGGAAGTTTGTCTCAACTACTCCAAGTATTCATCTATCTCCTTTCTAGCTTGGTTCTTACGTTTGGCTTCAGCGACTGAGCCAATTGATGGGATCCTGTGGGTGTTCACCAGGAAATCTACATTGTTTTATATCCATACATACAAGGCTTGAATTTCACCAATAAATGAGGTGAGTTGTTTGTTGTCCTAGATCAACATCCACACTCTTTCTTTCTCCACCTTTGCCTGTGGCTTCATCTTCTTACCCAATTCAAGTGGTGCCCCTTTGTATCACATTGTCCATTCATGCACGAAAGCGATTGCAACTTTCACATTTCTGAGAGTTTTGCCAAATTATTTACAATGTTGTTGTAATCCATGCACAAGGAAAATTGTCTTATGCATGGTAACAAACTCCTCATAGAGATTCTGCGTGGTCTCTCTAAGTTTCGATAATTCATTAAGTATTGTTTCCCTCATTTCCTCCAGGTTGACCTGTGCAAAAGCTACATTCTAAATTGTTGGGTGGAGATGTTCAAACTCTTGCCTGCCAGCCTACAAGTTCTTTGCCAATTTCTTATTCTAAGCCATCAGACACTAAGTGTTTGACTTTGTTGTACCTATGAAGGCCAAGTTGGCTAAGGCAATGGCTTTGAGATCTCTCCTAGTGTCGGCCACAATTACCCTTTCTCTCATAAAAGCAAGAGATGCGAGATCATCTAGAAAATGCTTCTTATGCACTTATACAATCTTATTCCAGAGTTCATCGTACGATAGATTGTATGTGTCCATAACCAGATCCTCATCAAGAGGAACAACATCCCCTTCCTCACCTGGAGCTAACTCTATTGCTGGAGGTGGTGGAGACAAAATAATGACCTGTTGTGTGCTAGCAATAAGGTTGATGTCTTGATTCTACAGCTTTGGTTTTGCTTCTGTGTCATTAATCTCTATCAAATTTTCAATCTAGTGAGCAAGCTCTTGATCCTGCATCTGTCCTCCCTCCTCCTCTACTTGTTTTCAGTTCTATTATTTCTCTTCAACATTTTTCTTATGATATTGCACGTTTCCTTTATTCTTCTTCCTCCATCTGATTCTCTTCTTGTTCTTGATTTTTATTTTCTTCCTCCAATATCCTCTGCTCTTCCCTCGTCTTCCATTTTTTTCTATGCATCCTCTATTTCATATTTCCCTCGACTACTAAATCCACTTCCATAAGAGCTAGATCCACTTTCATCTTGTGGCTTCATTCTCCCCCTAGACTCTAAGAAACCTTTCTATTTCCCTTATATTGTGGGCGGTTGATCCCTTCTTCTAGCACTGCTTCCAAAGTGGCTTCATGTTGTGGAGTCCCCTGTGAATTTCCTGCAAAATTGACTGGATGATGGGTCTTGGAGGGATTATAGAAATTCCTCCATGGATTCACCTGCTGCCAATGAAGTGTCTTTCTAAGCCACTGAAAGTGAATTCTCAGACAATGGTTCTTGTAAATACCACAAGGATCATATGTATTACAGTATCGAGTGACGAATTCCAATTTCTCTATTTCCTTTCCTTTGATATTTGTTCCTTTCAGGTTCTTTATCTCATAAAATCCAATTTTGATAGGAGGGGTTCACCAAGGTGCTTTATTCTTCATGTGCAATGCTGCTGAAAACCTTGTGTCAATATGATATGACACTTCTTGCATGACAAGGTTGTTGGTTGCATACCTTGGAAAACCATGGGCCAACTTGTCTCTGTCAAACACTCTAAGGAAAGTGCCATCTCATGCAATAAACCAATCTGTGATCTCTGATATTGCCTCCATTTCCATAGGTGACATGTAACGTGGTTCTTCTTGAAAGATCATCTTGTACAACGGAATGAGGAAGTGTTCAGTTAGATTCTCAATAAATCCTCAATGGCTGCAATCTGAGAGCAACTTGCAGTGGATGTGCATGGTAGGGTTTCGAGATGTCCAAGCCTAGTTCATGCCAATGAATGTGTTATGTTCACAAATTACATCTAGTAAATATGAAAACATATAGAATATCACTTTCCCACCCTTGGGAGGATTCATGGCATTATCTACATGGATTTTTAACTGTTGAGCCAACAATTCTAACCAGTTGAGCAGCTTCCCTTCATTCATAACCTAGTTAAAAAAGATTGCCAACCATTCTAGAAAGGTATTTTTGCTCTGTTGACCATATATTTCCACAAGATAAGATGACCAGTAGCTGATAGGCCCTCCGAAGAGACCTTATCTTATATGTGTTGGTGGGTGTTGGTCAAAACTTTGATGGCTCTTTCAGCTAGCTCTTAACAACATCCTTCATTACCAAGTAGTTGTTGGTGGCATTGAAAAATTAATCCATGAGTGTTTATGGATCAGGATAATGATACACACATTGGAAATCTACTGCCATAAAAGTAGCAAGACTTTTTCCACTAGCACTGCTCAAAGTCATGATCTTCACATCAATATGTGAGACAATCCAGCTGATGACATCTGCACATGGGAAAGCTAGATATATGCATGCAACCCTATGTAGATCTGATCTCTAGACATTAATGTATATTGGTTAGTCTTCTATATATGTTGTGAAGTTCTTTACATAAAAAAAACTTCATTTACATTCTTCCATGTAAGAACTAAGTCATTTTCAACATACAATTGAGTGTTTGAGTACACTAGCAAGTTTGCTGGCATTTTCTCAACTTCTTCCCCGATATTCCTTTCAGTGGTATATTTTGAAGTAGTTCTCTTAGGTTCCATGGTAATAGTGACTTTTGGAGAGAAGTGCTCAACAACTGTGGTACCTGTGGGATAGAAAAGGCACTCATGACAAGAAAAAATTAGCCTTTTACAAATCTACATTCACAAAAAGATCATGCAGCGAAAAGGTGAACTAGTGAGAAAAATTATGCAATTTTTCTGAGTAGGTGAGGGAGACTGGCTGTGGGAAATGTGAATTGTGTATTCCCAACATCCAAGGTGGATCTTGAGGCTTGAGACTATGCAATGTGCAGTTCAACTTGGGCAGTGACTAGGAGAGACTACTCATTTTTCAGTCTTCGTGGTCAAGGTGGCAGACTTAACCCTAAAACTACGAAATGCACAATTCGACCAACTGTACTATGCATTGCATAGTCTCAGAGGCCAAGCCTCGACTTGATCTTCTAGATTGTGCAATGCCCAGCTGGGCAAGGTGAAAACTAGTCAAGTGAAGGTGAAAATATGCCTAGTGGAAGTGTGGGAAACAAGTGGATCTGAAAGATAATGAAAGTTAAAACATAGATCTAAATAAATGTGGATGGATCAATGTGACTCAAGTGTAGAAACTTAACAAATGGAAGGAAAAACAAATATGTGAGGACAGTAGCTGAAATGACTATTGTCGGTGTGCAAAAATAAGAAAATTGATGCGACACTTATGAAAGGCCTACAAAAAACTTTAAAAACACTTATACAAGCTAATCCAAGTTAAAACACCAATAACCATGAAGAGAAATAAGTAAAAGAGAACTCATAGAAGACAAAGGACAAAAAGCAACAAAAAAAGCAGCAAAAGATGACAAAATCAGCAAAGGAAAAAGGACAAAAAGTAACAACAACTCTACCGAAGGTTTCTTGATCTCCTCGGGAATGTTATAACTCCAAGATTGCATGTACAAATGAGCTCTATAGGTGTCTATTAAATAGATTTGTGTGGATTTGGGTTTATGATGCGCATGCCTAAAATGAAAAAAAAAAGGCGATACTTGGTGGAAATTTATAAAAATAAGGGTTGTGCCACCTTCGGGAAACTAATAATCAATCCCTACCTTCTAGGGGTTTCTTTTTTTCCTTTTTAGGAAACTTTCCATGCACATTACCAACAAATATTGTGTAACTCTCCAAAACTAGGATACTTTCTGGCTTACGGCATTCCACAGTTTCTGACCTTAGTGTTGGGCTTCCATCCATGACTCTGTAGTTCTCAAGCTCAAGTTTGAGCTGCTTGTTAGGATTACACAATTTCAATCATCAAGGCTAGCTTTCCCTCATGTATTGTTTAGTTTCTGGAGGCATGCCCATAACTGCTACAAGATCAAGTCAAAAGGATGCTTGTGATTCAAAAGTATTAGTTAAGTATGAAGAAAAGAAAACAAAAACACAACATAAAAAGATAAGTCTTTATCGGATGATGACTACTAGATGACAAATAAAGGTAAGCTCATGTTAACAGAAAGGAAGGCTCCAAAATAAAAGCAAAGGAAAAATTTTGGAGGGTGGTTGTAGCCTATATAATAATTGGCAACACATTGGTATAACTCCAACTCTCTGTATGGGTCTTGTCTCATGTAAAACATGTCTAACTCTTTAGGAAGTATTGTTTAGTTCATTCATTACCATAACTTCTTCACTTAGGTTGCATTAAGGATATAGTCCCTACCATTCTTTTCATTTGCAACACACTTAACCAAGCTGAGTCGAACTAAGTTGTTTTGATTGGGGATGAGGAGTATATAGATATACAAGTGAAATGGATATGTTTTCATCTCTGGTGTTGATCCACTACCAACAGGCCTAGACAGTACCCTGACAGAGTCACTTTAGGAACACAAATCATGCTCTGCTTCAAGTGAGCCTAGATAGTACCCCAGTGGAGTTGCTTTCTTCACCTCTCTGCATAGGAAGCCTTTCTCTTTTTTCCCCTTTATTTTTTTTCATTTTGTTCATAGAACTGTGCATAGGAACTTATTAATTTAATGAGGAAGAATAGGGATCTTGACATATTGAGAGCATAAGAGGTTGTCCCTTCAGAGAATGATATTTATATATACCGCTGACAAACTTGTTAAGGTTCTCCTCCCCTTCTTACTCTACTCGACTTAACTCACAAGGATTAACCGGAAATAAAAGACCGATTAGAGTAGGTGGTACTAGTTATAAGTTCAAGCATCATGATTCTACAATGATTTTTTCTCAAAATAAAATATTTTCCATCAAAGTAGCATTGACTAAAATAATGCAAGACTCACACAAAGAGAGGGAATAATAGATGACAAGCATTGATAGTAACACAAATTCCTCATGAACTTCCCTGTGCTTACTTCAGAAACCAAACATGATATCATGCAAAAGCTATTCTATGACTAAAAAGAAATGAAAAAACAGAAAGATAGAAAGACAAAACAAAACAAAACAAAACAATTAAAGATACAAACTACTACTACTCCTAAACTAACAGAGAATAGGGCAGAGCTATGTAAAATGATAATTCCAATGTAACAATTGATGCATCAGTTGGCCTATATAAGAGAGGGGATTGATATCAAGAAATATATTCAATGATAAACATAAATAAGAAATATAATACAATTCATACCAAGGAATTCAAAGTTTGAAAATACATGCATAAAAAGTATGAAATAAATGCACATGCAAAGCATTCTTCCAATGCATTACGTTGTTCTTTCACATTTCATCACAAAGACATGCAAGAACAAAATTTTGAATTGCAGAAATGGGCAAACACAAAGAAAGAATAAAAAAAAATATTTTTCAACCATGCTCGCTAAGTATGACTCCTCCAATGATTGAGCGATAGCATCGTGCAATGCAGATGGAGGATGTGAAAATTATGAAAGACATTGATTTTCAATTTGTGTGAAGCAATGATGAGGGGCCTTTAAGGATACATCGTTGTTATCATAAGAATTGGAACTAATCTCAAGATTGTGAGAACATGACATAACCATCAGCTCAAGCTGAAGTGCCTCGACAACTTGTAGAATTTCCAAATAATGAAAATGTAGATCATTGAAGACTGTGGGATTAGAAAAATCAACAGTGGAAAAATCAGAATCGTGATCGAATGAATGACAAAAATATCACGACGACCACGATTAAAATGTTTAACATAAAAAACAGAGGCATCCTCATGATATGACGAATCATAAAGAGAGGAAGATGTAAAAGAAGAAATTTCACCTTCCAAATATTCAGAATGATGAGATGATATATTGGGGAGATTTAGAAAAGAATATTTTCCTCTCCACATTCAGATGAAAAAATGACATTCCACAAGTTTTGAAAATGGTCAGAAGTAATAATACCATGAGAAACTAAATTTTCGCAAGATTCAATAGGAACGATAGAATCGTAGAAAATGTGAGGAGGGAGAGGTCTAGAAGGAGAAAAATCAACCTTCATCGCAGATTGTTGTTCAGGTGTGGACTCCAACACATAATCGTCATAGATTATATCACAAGTTTTCTGCCAAACACCAACTCCATCCAAAACTTGATCCTCATGAAGATCAAGAGAAACATTTAAAACAACTAAACATAACAACATACAATCGGGAGGACAAAAGGAACCGAATGATGGAGGATGAGGAGATAACACTTCATCACAAGCATGAGATACGCAGTCCCAGCTTGCACTTGAATTCTGAGTATGTGGGGTGGGAGAAGATGGTGGTAAATAAGCGGATGAATTCTCATGTTCTCCCACCTCAACCTGTGTTAAGTAGTTGTTTGATTGGGAGGAGATAGAGAATTACCTAGTTCAACAATCTCTTCCATCACGGGTTTAGAAGCTCTAATATTGAGGTACGTTGGGAGGCATTCGAAAGATTCATATTCATGTGGATTCATTGAAATGTGCACAAGAAATTCGAATTTGTCATTCATGAAAAGCCAATGAACATAATATTCAAAAAATTAAAAGAAAAAATTAATGAAATGATCATGAAAATCATCAAGATATTCATTAGGTGCTTTTCGCAATCACATAATTTTCTTGAACACAGATTTGTAATCATACCTATCAAAGGCACGATAATGTTTTGTGGCAAGATGTTTGAAAGAGTGTAAGGAAGCGAGAGGAAATGTCTACCACCAATCCCTTGTGTGCCTTTTGAACCTAAGAGTGAACAACCTACTAGCAGCTTCATCATAATGAATATTGTGCTTCATGTGGAATTCAAGAAAATGAGCATGTGCTCAAAGATGGTTCTTTCACCCTTACCATTGACATTAAGATTTGATAAGTCATTAATGATTTCCACTCACACTTTTAGGTTTTAGGTTTTAGAAAAACATGTCGGGGCTAAGATATGGGAGGAAGCCATTAATGAGTGATAAGCACCAATATTGGAGCAAGAATGTTGCAACTCCTGGGCTACCAACTTTACTTTATCAACCCAAGGTTCATACAAACTTGGAGATGACAATGTTGTATACACAAGTAAAAGTGATAGTTCTGCCTTTTGTCACTATTCAGCTAGCGAGAGACCTCTAGGGTTTTCAAGATAGGCTTCTATGGATTCAGAAGAAGCTTGGCTCCTTGACGAAAGAAATAGAAGTCTACTCTAAGAGAGAGATGATCTATTGTAATAATGAAAATGACTAAAATTCAATGCTAAGGCACACCATTTACTAATTAACTACTAAGAGATATGCTTTGCAATAATGATAAATTAACATGAACAAAATTCTACTGTCCTAAGAATGGAAGTTAGAAACATCAAACATCACTGTTATGCATGTAAAGGACTCTAGTAAATCTATTTTGTCTTTTTATGCTTTTCATGAAAAATCAAGTGTGCAAGCTAATCCCTTTTGGTGATGTGGCAGGTGGCTTAGGGATTCTAGTGGATGGTTGGAAGGTTCAGGAGAAGGTTGGAAGGTTTTGAAGACCCTTGGGTGACCTTGGGTGTCTTCCTAGAGGTTTTCCCTCAATTCGGCCTCAAAACAGGCCACTACAGGAAAACCTATAAGATGTACTAGAAACCTACAAGATTCCCTGTATTTCTATAGGATACATGTGAGAGAAAAAAAATGGGTGTTGGAGGTGATGGAAGGCTTAGGGAAGGTGGTTGATGGGTGGAATGGAGTGAGAAAAGGCCTAGGATCACTCAAAACCCAAAACCAAGTTTAGGAGATGGTTGGATTTGTTCAACATGCTTGGGGGAATTTCTATGTAAAATGATGAAATTGGTGAACGTCTTGATGAAAACAAGGAATGCCTGTGGGTGGATGAAGTTGGAAGGTGGTTGCTTTCTATGAGATCTCTTTCTTCTTCTGAAGCACCTGCTCTACATCAAACATGTGTAATTTCCAAAAATTCATGTAAACAAGAAGAAGTCTCATGAGCTAGAAAAGCATAATTTAATGAACTAACTATCTACCTTATGCATAAGGAAAGTGCTAAATAAAATGGAATCATGGATGAGATCTACTGCAAGAATGAAGATAGAAGAGATGGAAATGAAATCCTACACTTATAAAACTGGTCAAATGGTAGTTCAAGTACAATAAACTCTAAATCTTGTGAAAGAAATGGAGATTGATGAGCCTCATCATTGGGTAATTATATGGGCCTTAATTCACCTCGTAGCTTAGTCAAACCAACTATTCTCATAAATTATTGCATACTTTTGATTATATTTTGTTTATGAGATGAGTTAGAGTTGGATATTTTTCTTTGTGGTCTAACGTGAATTTAATGCAGGATTAAAGGATAAAAGCCAGGAATTTTGGCAAAGACCTTGGTAAAAACTCAAATGGGACAAGGGAGAGGAATTATAGGAAGAAAATCCTCCTCGTTTACTACCCTTCCGTTCGAATATACCTCCATCAGCTCAAACTGCAAACAACGAAATCATGAGGACTAGAAGGCAGTCGATAAAGTGAAAGACAAAGCACCAATTAATCTTGAGTTTGGGAGATGAGCCTCCCTAATTTTAAGGAAGTCTTTGGAGACTTCATATGTATAAGTAGAGAGGCCTAGGACCTCACTAGGATTCAGATTTTTTATTGTAAAACTCTACTCTATTTTCGAGCTGCAAGACTTGTGATATTTTTTGATGTAATCCATTGTTTTGATAGTAAGAATGAGTTTTGTTTTGAGTGAGCACTGAGTTAAATCAAAGGGTTGAAGCTCTTGGGTTAGGGCCCAACCCTAGCAGCCAAGGATCCTTTTTATTGTATATGTATGCTAGCATAGATTCATAGTTTAACTGTTCATTTTCTTAGTAGCTACATTTCCATTACAACAGTGTAGATTAGATTGGTTGTATGTTAGTTTGCTTCCATTTATGCCTTCTTTCAATTACCAAGTTAGCAAGGGAAAAAATATCACAATAATGTTGTCAATAGGCATCTTGGCCTCACTTCCTCCCTTTGGGACAATGACTTGAGGAAGAGACCCTTCAGCAACCCCAAAAACACAGTTTTCTAGTCCTTGCATGAGTTTTGGAGTTTGTTGTCTTGATTCAATATTTGGTTCATTTCATTGTCATATTTTTCCATTTCCATTTCTGAAATAAGATCTCATTAATGCTTTCATTCCCTTCAACACTTTCTCCATGCATAATATAGGCAATTGATTCATTCTTAGCTAGTTTATGAAAATGTATTTTGTTGTATAGTTCTTGGAAGACACACATGTTTTAAGAAAAGCAGGTACTTCAGGAGGAGACCCAGAATTCATCATTATCAGCCACCTTCTACCTCATCCACCCTAGCCATCTCTTGTTCCACCATCACCCTCACAATTTTTTTTGTCATTTTTCATTGAAGTTCCCCTAGATACATTGAACGAATCTAGTCATCTCTTATCTTGGATATTGACTCCTAAGTGTTCGTATACATTCTAACGCCCTATTCCACTCACAACACACCTTTTCAAAGCTTCCCAACACCTCCAATACCTCACAATTATCTCTCAGTTGTATCATGTATGTTTCCCGTAATTCCTAGAGGATCATCTTGTAGGTTTCTAGTACATCCTGTATGTTTTCCTGAAACGACCTGTTTTGAGGCCGAATTGATGGGGAACCTCTAGGAAGTCACAAAATGCCTCCTAGGACCCTTCCACACCATCCAACCACTCCATAAGCCTTCTAGCCATCCTCAACCACCTTCCATCCACCTATCACATCCACAAGAACAATTAAATTCCTTACTTGATTTTGCCTAAAAAAACCAAAAAAAGTGAAAGCAGATTTAGTTTAGTTTTCTTGCTTACACATTAGTATGGTTTGATGTTCTTTACTTCTGCAACTTAGATAGTAGCAATTATTTAGTGTTGATTTAGAAATTCTTCTTAGCATAGCTATTTAAATGGTTAATTAGGATATGGTGTGATTTATCATTACATATTGTTTTCTTCATTACCGCAGTAGAGTAGCTCTCTTAGAGTAGAGTTTCTCTTCTTCCATCAAAGGATCAAGCTTATTCTAACTCTATAGAAGTCTGGCTTGGAACCCTATGGTCTCTTGCCGGATGAATAGTGACAATAGGCAGGACCTTCACTTATACTTGTGCATATAGCACTGTCACCTCCAAGTTTGTACAAACCCTAGGTTGATAAGTAAAGCTGGTAGCCCAGGAGTTGCAGCATCCTTGTTGTAATACTAGCACTCATCAGAAATCTGTCTCTTTGGGGCTGCATAAGGGTATTTTCTTCATATCATGTTCCTGGAAGGAAGAAGTGAGGCTAGGAAACCTACTGACAACTTTGTGGTTCTTCTCTTGTCCCTTCTAACCTCCTACTCAAGTAAGGCACAAATGGAAGAAAACTAATAAAAAATTAATCAAATCTACACTACTTGCAATGAAATACTTCTAAAGACAGTTTAACCATGAATCTATGAAACTAAGATAAGCATACAGATATAAGAATAGGAGCCTCTCTTGCTAGGGTTGGTCCCTAACCCATGAGCTTCAACCCTCTGAGTTAACTCAATGCTAGATCAAGAAAAGGCTTTCTTATTACTAAAACAGAAAATTACATCAAAGTCTTCCACAAGTCTAGAGCTCCAAAATAACTAGATTTTTTACAAAAAAAATTTGAATCCTAATGAGGCTCTAGGCCTCTCTACTTATACAACTAAAGTCCCCAACGACTTCCTTAAATTTAGGGAGGCTCGGCTCCAAAATTCGAGATGAAACAACTCTTTGTTTATCACTTGCTCAGTTGTCTTCTGATCTTCATTACTTGGTTGCTTGCAGTTCGAGCTGGTGGGATTAATAGAGGAATATTCAAATGGGGGAGGATTAAATGAGGAGGATTTACCTTCTACAATCTCTCTCGCTTGTCCCATTCGAGTTTCAAACCTTAGTCCTGCCAAAATTCCTTGATTTTCTCTTGCAAACCTACATTTAATGCATATTAGTTCACTAGGCATAATATCTCATTTTAACTCATCTCATTAAGCAAAATATAATCAAAACATGTAATAAGTTGTGAGAAGAGTTGGTTTGAATAATCTAGGAGGTGAATTAAGGCCCATATAATTACCCAATGATGAGGCTCATCATCACCCCCTATTAAAAGTGTTGCTCATCCTCTGAGTAACTCAATCAATATCCATGTCTTTCATAGCTCTAGTGGCCTCCCTGACATCCCATGCCTCGGCTGTTGTTTTCTATTCTTGTGCATAGAAACATGCCCTCTTTTCTACCTTCTCCCACTTCCTCCTTTCTTTCTCTTCCTGCATTCCTTCTAGCATCTCTAAGAGCAGTGGTGGACTGAGCCTCAAGCGAATCCAATTGACTTTGAGCCTTTTAATAGATTGCTTGTACATGGGTGTCCTTTTCAATGCTTCTCTCATTCTTTGAGGAAAGTGGTAATCTCTTATCTTTAAACTGTATGGCAATGTGTTCCATCTCCTCAGGCAAGCTTGCATGTTGTCATCCCCTAACAACCTGAACATGTCCTCAAAATGTGTAATTTCTTGCTCTTGGGCAGCAGGATACCGGGGTGCAAGCTGAGGATCATTTGCAATTAAATTATGTGTACTGATGAGGGCCATTGGATTGGACTGCTCATCTCTAATCATACGAGGCTCTATTTGTTTTGTTGCCAATATCTTCTTCATTTATATAGCCCTTGCTTCCTCATGGTTCATTCATGATGCCAAAGCCATCAACTGTAAATCTCCTAGCTTGGCATTAGGGTCCCATACATTCATGTCTGTTAAGGCCATGTTATGCAAATAAAACTCAGACATCTTGGCCCTATATTCCAATGTACTTTGATAAAAAAGATCAATGAACTGTCTATAATCCTGAAATGGCATAGTGCCTCTCTGTGCTAGGGTCTTGATTTTGAACTACAACCACTGTTCCTTAAGGTATATGACATAGGATTTAGTTGGCATCCTGCACTGGATTTCTTCCAAAGAGAGACTGACCATGGATGCCAATTGATTCTCTCTTTCTTGTAGTTGTCCTTTCAACCATGCATTTTCTGCCTCTAACTGGTTTTTCATTATGGCCTCTCTATCTCTCAGGCTACTTAGTTATTTGCCCATCTTCTTGAGCTTCTTCTCCATGTGACCAATGTCCTTCACCCCCTTGGACTTGGCAATCTGTATCCATCTATGAGTTTTGTCTCTCTCCTTCTCAAGCTTAAAGAATAATGGAATAGCAAATTTTTTGTGGAATGACCCTGCTCCCTTCAATAAATCTATAGTCGGAGTCAAGGTTAGGTTGGGGGCTAGGTTCCCTTAGCTCTGGGTCCTGTTATTCAGTTTCTTGCTATAGGCTTCCCTTTTTATCCAATTTTTGAGTCTCCTACAGGTTTAGAAAAATCTCCTGTGGGATTGCTTATGCTTCCTATAAGTCCTGCTATGTATCCTACAGGATTTCTTTTCCTTTGTATGAGGTGGATCTAGTTGCAGGCCTTCTCTCATAGGTGATAGGAGACATAGGGGAGGTTTGTCCTGAGGATCCTCTTTCTTGAGTTTTCATAGGAGGAGGAATTTTGTCCTACTATTTTGGTGAGTCCTCAATTACAATGGAAATTTTGGTTGGAGTTTGGGGTTTCCCCTGCCTTATCCTTGTGCTTTTCGTTGTTCTGAAATATAAGAGGGTTTTCCTCTATCTTCTACCTTTTTTTTTGATAGGGTGCTAAGAGCAGTGGAGGTAGTTTTTGCTTGTCCCTCAGTGGGTTCTATAGACACCCTAGGTGACTCCTCCTTGTCTTCTACCCCCTCTTTCCCATTGCCCTTTTCTCTTATGGCTTTCCCTTCTCCTTCTCCTTGTAGATCCTCATTTGTTTATCAGTTTCCTCTTTTTCATCTTCTTATGTTTCTTCATCATCATCTTTCTCTTCCTTCTCTTCTTCTTCCTCATCCCTCTCCTTGTATATCTCATCTTCATCCTTCTCACTGACAGTAGGACTAAAATCATATGTGAAGGCTTTGATATCCTCCTATGTATGCATGTCTCCAAAAATTGTCCATTAGATAGGAATTCTGAGGTTTTGGAGGGCATCTTCTATAATGATTCTAATTAAACCATGGTGAGATAACTACTGGAGGCTTCCCTCCTGCACCTTTATGCTTGTGTCTATCAGTGATTGTAGAAGGAAGTATGGTATGCTGAGCCTGTGGTGAGGAGTTGTTTCTGCTCCAAACCTCAATTCTTCAAGAAGCCTAAAGTGATATGTAGAAATGGCACTATACCTACCCTCACATGATATGTATTTGATAAGGTGGTAGCTCACCTCATTCCAGGGATATCTTAGGCTTGTTCTCCTTACTCCATTCTTGTCATCAATGGGTTCCTCACCCTCTAAAAAGAATTTCTTCTTGGCAGTCTGGTTATCTCCCTTGTCTTCCTTTCTCAAAGGCACTCCTAAGTGAAGTGTGGTAATTCTGCTTATGATTTCAGGGGTGAGATCTATGGAGAGGCCTCTCACCACAATAGTGGCATGGACTCTAGTCAGTGGAATGAGGGAGAGAGAAAAATATCGGGCCACTTCATCATCATACCCTCTTAATTTTTCAAAATACCCCATCCAATTATGCCTTGTGAATATTTCTAACACCTAAGGGTGTTGGTGGATTCTCGTAGTGTTTATAGGCTCCCTTATATTAAACCCCCCTATCATTTTGGTTGGTGAATTTTGAGGAGCTGAGATGGTTGATACAATTTTTAAATGCAGAAGTAAATAATTGTGGAGACAATTCCCTTACACAGTTGCCAAATTCACTCAATACTAGGGGATTTTCTGTTCAATTCACTTTGAAAAAGGGAAGTAATTATAGAGCCTACCCATCATAGCATTTGTTGTTGCCAACCCCCATTTTTTCCCCTATGAAACTCCTCTCGGCCAATCTTGTAGACTATCTGTCTGTATTCTGTAGGATTCCCGTGCGATCCTATAGGATTTCCTGTGCAATCTTGTAGGAAGTCCTGTGTAGGAGAAAGATGGAATTTTCCTCTTATGTAGGTTGCCTGGGTATGAGAGTGACTTTTCTAGAGTGAGGCTTGAGGAAATGAATGCATGCATGCATGTGGATCGATGATTATTTCCTCTTATGGTCGAACTGGGTGAGGTGGTGTGCTGGAAGTCGAGGTATGTTTTCCATTTTTAGACCGTTGGTCCCCACTACCACATCATCATTGCCCTCTCCTCGTAATCAACTCCCACTTCATGCATCGGTAGCCTTAACTACTTTTTTCCTTCTCCTTTCTTTTCTTGGCTTGACTGTTGCCACTTGTGGGAGGACCAATTGTTTTGTCTTTGTTGACTGAATGAAGGTGGCCAAGTTAACTGGCCACCTTTCACTTATAAACAAACTTTCTCGTAACCTTTACATATTTTGACTACATTATGAAAATGAGAGAGTGAAGCGAGATACTTAGCTGTGGTGCTAATAACTTGCTGCAATTGTTGAAGACCTAAGGTGCTTACTGTGTGTTTGCTGCATGCTATTTTTCCTTTCCTTTTTTTTGGTTCCCTTGATGTGCAGGTACCTGGTGTTGAAGATGATGGTGTTGTTGCTGCTCTGGAGCTTTTTGTGCCCTTGGATCTTCATGCTGGAAGCTTGCTGAAATCATGATTTGTATTCTATGGGATAGGCTGCTATAGGATTTCCTACAGGATGTCCTATAGCTGCTTCTCCCTCATAATTTCTAATCATTTCTTTTGCTGGGATTTTGAGAATGATGACATGGATTGAGAGGAAGACTAGGAGTGTGGAGAATGAGAAATACTCAGGTGCTACTCCCTTCTACTCTCTGTTTCATTTTTTCTCTCTGTGTTTTCTCTTGAAGACTGTGAAAAATATATATTTTTTTTGAAACTGATTTTTTTAATGGTGAATGCAGGGGTGATGAAAGTGGAGACAGGTATGGTAATGAAGTTGTGATGTAGGGATGTTATTATTTTGACATGGCAGGCCAATTTATCTTCCTAGGGTTAGTTTTCGTAAGATTCCCAAGCCACTATAATTCCTATAGGATCATCCTATAGGTTTTCAGGGGATCCTATAGGTTTACAGGGGATCCTGTAGAAAACACAGTCCCCTTGTAAACTGAAGCAAATGATAGAAAAAAATGAAATAAATGGTGGAGTGATGAATGAAAATGGGTGGAAAAATAAACATGGGAGTGGAACAGGTTGCTTTTTGATTCTCCTCTATTCTTTGATCATCCTCCTTGCTGACCTACAAATAGAAAATTTCATGATTTTTTTCTATTTTTTGTTTTTGTTTTTGTTTTTAAAACAACTAGTCTACCTCTAAGAGGTTTTCATCCTAGCTATTTTCCCTAGGTGTCCCAACAGAGGTTTTCACCCAGAGATCTTTTCATTTTCTCGTTTTTTTCTTCTTTTCTTTTTTTTGACACCAATGGGTCACCCCAACGGGTCTTCAACCCAATAGTGGGACTCAGGCGCCTCATGAAGGTTTTCACCCGAGTCTCCTTATTTTTTTTCTCAGTAACTACATGAGGAAAGAGCTGAGACTTGCTCCATTACCATCACTGTTTTATTGATACCATCAATTAACTCTTGATTTGATAATGGTCTTTTGTAAACTTTCAATCTATGTCCATTAACAAGTAAAGGAATGACCTCTACATCTATGGTTTTGATCTGCACTGAACCATTATCATGAAATATTTCTATAACATAAGGTTGTAGCCATCTTGTCCTTAACTTGCCCTTAAAGTCTTTATATATAGAATCATATAACAAAGACCAATCACCTTCCTGAAATTGCTTATCCTTGATGTTCTTATCATGCTAGATCTTCCTTTGAAGTTGGGTTACCTCTGTGTGTAGGAGGGCCTACATTTTGAACTCATCTAAACCATTCAACTGGAGAAATCTCTCTTCTTGTGCACTGCTGATATCTAGATCTAGTTGGGCTGCCATCCTTAATGTGTTATATTCAAACTCAATGGACATCAGGGCCTTGTTCCCATAGACTATCTCATAGGGTGTGAATCTAGTGGTAGTCTTCCAAGTGGTATTATAGGCCTAGGTGGCCTCAACTAGTCTATTTGCCCAATATTTCCTACTGTTGTTAACCACTTTGGTCAATATGCCCTCCAACCCTCTGTTGGTCACCTCCACTTGCCCATTAGCTTATGGGCGATAGGGAGTGGAGGTTTTATGCTTGATCTTGCATTGGTTGAGCAAGTCTTCAATCATGTTAGAGGTAAATTGGTTGCCTTGATCAGTGACCAGCTCTCTAGGGTACCCAAATTTGTAAAATACATTCTCCCTTAAGAACTCAGCTACCTTCTCCTATGTTGATGCCTTAATTGTTCTGGTTTCATCCCACTTAGTCCGATAGTCAGTTCACACAATGATGTACTAATTTTTCTTGGAAGGAGGGTTAATAGGTCCAATGAATTTCATGCCCCACTTGTCGAATGGCTCAAAAGTCACTTGAGGCTACAAAGGCATTTCATCCCTTAGAGTAGGCATTCCCATCCTTTGGCATCGATGACACTGACTAGTAAATATTTTCACATCCTAATGAAGAGTGGGCCAATAATAGCCTGTTTGTAACACTTTGAATGTTGTCCTCTTTGGTGCAAAGTGACCTCCACAAGACCCATCATGATAGGTTAGAAGGATGTCAAAGACTTCCTCCTCCCTAACTCACCTTCTCAGGATTTGATCTGGGCCAAATTTGAAGAGATTGCCCCGAATCCACGTGAAGGGGGCACTCTTCCTTATAATCTTACTTTTCTCTTTGGAGGACAAGTTCGGTGGCAATTGTGCAGATACGAAATAGTTTTTATGTCAACAAACCATGGAGAGAGAACTGAAATGGCGAACAAGTGCTCATCCAGTAACTGGTCATCAACATTCCCTCCTAACCTACAGGCAGAGTTAATCTAGACAAAAATTCTGCAACAACATTTTCCTTACCATGCTTATCAACAATAGTTAGATCAAACTACTATAAATAAAAAATAATGTAAACTTTGAAACGGGAACTATAAACTCAAAATGGGAACTCTGGCCAAAAAAACCCGAAAAAACATCAAAAACAGTGCTAAATTTTCTTGGGTAAATTTTCAACATGTTTTAAGAATGGCGGTGAAAACCAATTTTTTGCACAAAAATTATCCAAAAAACACCCTCAAAACGAAAAGTGTTAATGCTGGGAGAACACTTTTTTTTTCAAAAGTAAAATTTCAACATTTCGAAATAATGGCGTAAAATATTTTATCATGACCTCGAAAAACATTAAATTTTTAAAAATAATGAAAACATAAAAAAAAAAAAAAAAAAAAAAAAAAAAAAAAAATTAAAACAACGAAAAAACACAAAACAAAAAAAAAAGTTAAAAAAAATAACAAAACATAAATTAAAATATATACTAAAAACAAAACTTAAAAAAAAAATCAATCATAAAAATGTAAAAAAAAAAAAAAAACAAAATTAATGATAAGAATTAAAAAACTAAAAAAAAAAATTATAAACAAATAAATAGTAAAAAAAATATTTTTAAAAAATGGGAAAAAAAAAAGAATAAAAGTTATCTTGTAAACCATAAAAAAAAATTGGCAAAAGAAAAAAAATATATATGGAAAAGAAAAAAAAACATTTTAAGAAAAACAAAAAATTAGGTAGATAAAAATAGAAAATAAATAAATAAATACAAATTAAGAAAAAACAAAAAAAAGTAAAAATTAAAAATAAAAATATACTAGATCTAAAAAAAATAGAAAATTAACAAAAAAAAATTAAAAACTACTAAAATTAAGATTAAAATGTTAATTACTTAAAAAACAAATATAAAAATATATATATAAGACAAAAATAAAAAAATAAAAAATGTTAAAAAAAATTTATCTCACAAACCATAAAAGAATTTGGCAAAAAATAAATAAATTAATATATATATATATATATATATATATATATATATATATATATATAAGTAAAAATAGAGAAATTAAAAAGGAAGTTCTCTCAACATTGACCTTAGTGTTTAGTAATTATGCTATGATCATGATTATGTTGATGTTTATACATGTAGGTGTGTATGTATGTCATGTTTGAGAGGGTTGTCATATATCATGATTATTAATGCTAACATTTATATCTATACATGTATGTATGTATGTATGTCGTTGACTGACTAGATCATTAGTATTCTATGTTGATGTTTATGTATATCTATGTATGTATCCATGTATCTATGTCATTGTCTTACAGCTCATTAGGAATCATTCTCGTAGAGGAATGATTGCTTATGCAAGAGAATGGCATGACGGGGTTCGTGGTCTTACGAGAAATCAATTGGGAAGAGTAGTTATGAAAAATATACGAGGTCGGTATCATGTGGATATGATTCGGTATTGTATACTTGTATTATGCCTAGCTTTATGTTATGACATGTAATGTTGAAGGATACATCAACAAAGTGAAAGAAGTGTGGTCTGCGGCATGCTAGGATAAGCATGGATGAGATACAGGAAGCAAGGTTCCTTGGTAAGGACAGTGTAGATTTGGATGTGTGGTACTATTATTGAGCATACATTGTACATATTGCATCTATGATGTGTGCACTTGTGGTGTTGTGTATACATAGCATGTGTACAAGTTATCTATGCAATGTTATGTTGGGTCCCTATAATACTAGTGATTACCCCATTACTATTGTAGTTATAGCCCTTATTTATATCGTTGTGCCCCTATTACCCCCATATTGTTATTTCTGTGCCCCATAGAATCCCTCTATTGTTATTTTTGTGGCTTTATATTATTATTGTTAGGTCGGCTGGATTATATTGTGACTCCTTAGACTCCTATATATAGAAAGGAGGTTTTGTCATTTGATCATCCAAGAACTGTTCATTTATGTAATGTAAAGGAGGTTGCCCCCTCGAAGAGGTTGAATTCTAAGGTGTGGATCTCTCTTTTCTATCTTTTTGTGAGCTGGTTTCATAACATTTGGTATCAGAGCTTTGGATTTTAGGGTTTCGCTGCTCCAAACAGGTCATCGTAGAATTTTTGATATAACTTTTTTTCTGTGACGTTTCATAAGTCGCAAAAAAAACCCATTTGAGAAGAAGTGGTGCTGAACCTTGGGTCCGAATTTCAGAGCTTTTCGCGTGACATTTTCGGAGATATGATCTGAGGAAGTTGTCCTTTTTGCAGACTCCTGAATTACATTCAAAACAGGTGACCTGGGGAAAATCATCATAACTCTTTGTCTGAGGATCGAATTGAAATTTAATAAAAAGGTAAAGAAAGAGGACGGACTGTAGTTTCTTGTGTCTGTGTTTCAGATTCAAAGGTTGAAACAGGGACTCGTGTCATGTCGTACAAGTTCGCTCTACTGAACCAGTCTAAAAGCAAGTCACTGTGGGAGATTTCACATAACTCTTCCTTCGAGAATCCAACTCATACTTGTGGCATTGGAAAGAGGACGCAGAAGGCTACTACAGGTAGCAATTTCAAAACTGTATGATCCGAAATTACAGAGATACATCAGATTCAATATCAGGCTTCTATAAAGTGAAAAAAGGTGTGTAGTTTTTTTTTTAATTTTTGTGTAAGCTTGGTTTAACGGAATTCAAAGGGCATAGTAAAGCATTATTATCGGTAACTGATGCCCCGAGGAAAGAAAATGCAAACACCTAGTAAGGAACCTGAAAGCTCTAGCATGACTCATGAAGAAGAAGAAGAAATGCTACATGATATATCAAAATTACAAGAACAAGTGCAACAAATGTCATGCTCACAAAAGCTAACAGAAGCTAAGATAAGTGGCGTGGAATCTAAGATAAAGGGCATGGAAGCTAATATGGATGATTCGAAGATATATTTGAAGAGAGACATGGCAGATTTGAAGACAGATTTGAAGACAGACATGACAGATTTGAAGACAGATTTGACACATTTTCTACAAGAAATATTTACTAATAGTGAAAAGGTTGTAAAGGAAACTCATGATATGAACAAAAGAAATGTTAATCATGATTCCATAGATGCTAATGTTGGATCGAAGACCCACCATATTCCAAAAATCGATATGAGGAAGTTTGATGGCAAGGATCCTGCCACATGGATATTACAGATGGAGCAATTCTTCGATCTCAATAATGTGCAAAACACACAAAAGGTACGTATGGAAACTGTATATTTGGAACCAAATCAGTTTGTATGGTATCAATGGCTTTGCTCTCGTAAAAAATTTATCACTTGGGCAATTTTTACGGAAGAATTGATAGCACATTATGAAGATACAAAAAGCAACACTTTTTTTAGCCAATTGATAAGTCTCAAACAAAAGGGTTCAGTAATGGAGCACATTGAGGAGTTCCAAAAATTGAACATAAGGGTAAAAGATATTCCAGAGGAGCATAGGATTGATGTGTTCATAGGGTCTTTAAAGGATAATATCCAACATGATGTTCGCCTTTGGGAACCTGATTCATTAGAGAAGGCATTCAGGTTAGCAAGAAAAATGGAAAGCAAAATTATGGCAACTAGGAAGCATACCATTCACAACTATAAAGACGGAAGTGTTGTTGCCCATAGTCTTCCACAACCTACAAGGTTGACACCACAACAATTGGAAGAAAAAAGAGCAAAAGGGCTTTGTTACAATTGTGATAGCAAATACACAAAAGGTCATAAGTGTGCTGAGAAGAAATTATTCTACATAGATTGTGAAGAGGAAGAAGAAAAGGAGCAAGAAAGGTCAAAAGAAGAGGATATACTCCAGGAACAAAGCCTAGATGAAGAACAAATAAATCCGACCATATCTTGTAATGCATTGGCGGGAATTACCACTCCTCAAACCATCAAGATAGAAGGACAAATCAAGAAGAAAAAGGTAATAGTGTTGATTGATTCAGGAAGCACCCACAATTTTATTCATTGTAGGGTAGCAAAAGAATTGAATTGCTTCCTATATCCAGCACCAGAGTGTCAAGTGATGATTGCAAATGGAGGAACAATAAATTGCTCTGGAAAGTGCCATAATATCAAGCTATCCATGGGAGAATATGTATTGACTAGCCCAATGCTTTCCATTCCAATGGGAGGTGCTGATGTTGTACTAGGAGTCCAATGGCTACAATCCTTGGGTACAATAGCTTTTAATTTTCAAGAACTTTTCATGAAATTTTCTGTGGAAGGAAAGGAAGTTGAATTAAGGGGTATTGCAGGGAAACCAGGAAAGATAATCAGCTCTAATGGCATGACAAAGCTTCTAAAAAAGGAGCAAAGAGGTGTAATTGCACAATTATGTTCGCTAGATGTTTCCACATTGGAATCATCTATTTCTCCAGATCTCCAAAAAGTCTTGGACAATCATTCCAAGGTATTTGAGACTCCCAAAGGTCTCCCACCTATGCGTGATCATGATCATGCTATTCATCTGATTCCAGGAAGTGTTCCTCCAAACATCAGGCCGTACAGATATCCCTATGTCCAAAAAAGTGAAATTGAACGTATGGTTGCAGAAATGCTAGAGGCTGGTATAATTCAACCGAGTCAAAGTTCTTTCTCAGCTCCAGTAGTATTGGTGCACAAGAAGGATGGATCATGGCGCATGTGTCCAGATTATAGGGAGCTCAACAAGCTCACTATTAAAGATAAGTTCCCCATTCCTGTCATTGATGAATTACTGGATGAATTGCATGGATCAATTTACTTCACCAAGTTGGATCTTCGTTCGGGATATCATCAAATCAGAATGAAGATTGAAGACATTCCGAAAACGGCATTTAGAACTCATGAGGGTCATTATGAATTTTTGGTCATGCCTTTTGGCCTTACCAATGCACCTTCAACATTTCAAGGTTTGATGAATTCAATTTTCAAACCATTCCTTAGAAAATTTGTGTTAGTATTTTTTGATGATATACTAATCTACAGCAAGTCTTGGAAGGATCATGTTGAACATGTTGACAGGGTGCTACAACTATTGGAGGAGAAACAATTATATGCAAAAAGATCCAAATGTTTCTTTGGAGTCCAGGAGGTGGAATATTTGGGTCATATTGTATCTCATGAAGGAGTTAAGGTAGACCCTAGCAAAATTAAAGCCATTAAGGAATGGAAAATCCCCACATCCATAAAGCATCTGCGAGGATTTCTTGGGTTGACAGGGTATTATCGCAAGTTTGTTAAGAATTATGGGAGAATAGCAGCACCTCTAACAACATTATTGAAGAAAGATTCATTTTCATGGACTCCGGAAGCAACAAAGGCCTTTGAACATCTTAAAGAGGCAATGTGCCAAGCACCGGTCTTAGCTACACCGGACTTCACAAAAACCTTTATTGTGGAATGTGATGCTTCAGGAAATGGAATTGGTGCTGTTCTAATGCAAGATGAAAGACCCATTGCTTTTGAAAGTCGTCCAATCAAGGGAAAGTTTTTAAGCAAAGCTATTTATGAGAAGGAAATGTTGGCAATACTCCATGCACTTAAGAAATGGCGACCCTACCTAATGGGAAGACACTTCAAGGTAAAAACGGATCATGATAGCCTTAAATACTTTTTAGAACAAAGATTATCCTCTGAAGAGCAACAAAAGTGGGTCACAAAGATGTTGGGTTATGACTTTGAAATCATCTACAAAAAAGGGAAGCAAAATGTGGTGGCAGATGCACTCTCAAGAAAGGATGAGGATGTGGAAGCATTGTTGTGTGCCATTTCTATTATCCAACCAGATTGGATAAACGAAGCAAGGGAGGAATGGAAGAATGACGAAGAAGTGTGGGCACTTATTCGAAAGCTACAACAAGATTCCAGTACTTCTGATACATTTAGCTGGCAAAATGATTCGTTATGGTACAAAGATCGCTTATACCTCTGTAAGAATTCCCAGCTAAAACAAAAGATTCTTATGGAATTGCACACTTCTCCCTTAGGAGGGCACTCAGGATTTTTAAAAACTTACCACAGGGTTAAGAAGGAATTTTTTTGGGATGGCCTTAAATCAGATATTCAAAAGTTTGTGGCGGAATGTTTGGTTTGCCAACAAAATAAAGTTGAAACAATTAAGACACCAGGTCTATTACAACCTTTATCCATTCCAAGCCAACGTTGGGAGGAGGTTTCAATGGATTTTATCACAGGTTTACCCAAGTCTGAGGGAAAGAGTGTCATCATGGTGGTAGTTGACAGACTTACCAAGTATGCACACTTTTGTGCATTATCACATCCATTTAAAGCCAGTACAGTTTCTACTGCATTTATGGAAACAATTCAAAAGCTACATGGAAACCCAAAGATTATTGTAAGTGACAGAGATCCCATTTTCACTGGAAATTTTTGGACAGAATTATTTTCTTGTCTTGGTACTCAGTTAGCTCATAGCTCATCTTATCATCCTCAATCTGATGGGCAAACTGAGATAGTAAACAAATGTTTGGAAGGATATCTTCGTTGCTTTGTATCTGATAAACAGACACAATGGGTCAAATGGTTGCCTCTGGCTGAATGGTGGTATAACACTTCCTTCCATACAGCAACAAAAATGACCCCATTTATGGCACTTTATGGGTATCAACCACCATCCATCACATCATATTTAAGAGAAAATTCTAAGGTTCAGGCAGTGGAACATCACATCGAACATCAACAACAAGTCCTCCAACTCTTAAAGGATAACCTCGTGTTGGCACAAAATAGAATGAAACAACAGGCAGATCAACATCGCAGTGAAAGAAGTTTTGATGTAGGTGATTGGGTATTCCTACGGCTACAACCATATAAGCAAATGTCCCTAAAGCAAGCTAAGAAGGATAATAAATTATCACCAAAGTATTATGGTCCGTACAAGGTGTTGCAAAAGATTGGTACTATGGCATACAAATTGGAGCTTCCTGCAGCTTCTCGATTGCACCCAGTTTTCCATGTTTCATGTTTAAAGAAGGTTATAGGCGACAAGCTCCCAGTTCAAACAATATTGCCAGAACTTGACGAGGAAGGAAAAATTATATTGGAACCGGAAGCAGTCACAGAAACAAGAACTCGACAGCTACGAAATCGATCAATTTCAGAGTATCTTATCAAGTGGAAGAACTTATCTGCTGAAGATTCCACATGGGAGGATGAGAATTTTATGCAGAAGTATCCAGAACTACTCAAGCGTTGAGGACAACACTTTTTTGAAGGAGAGGGGCGTGTTGGGTCCCTATAATACTAGTGATTACCCCATTACTATTGTAGTTATAGCCCTTATTTATATTGTTGTGCCCCTATTACCCACATATTGTTATTTCTGTGCCCCATAGAATCCCTCTATTGTTATTTTTGTGGCTTTATATTATTATTGTTAGGTAGGCTGGATTATATTGTGACTCCTTAGACTCCTATATATAGAAAGGAAGTTTTTTCATTTGATCATCCAAGAATTGTTCATTTATGTAATGTAAAGGAGGTTTCCCCCTCGAAGAGGCTGAATTCTAAGGCGTGGATCTCTCTTTTCTATCTTTTTGTGAGCTGGTTTCATAACATGTTATGTACAGGATGGTACAAATAGGGTTGTGTGAATATTGCATATGGGGTGTTGTATACATATTGTACTGTCTTCATGCTGTATATGCAGTGTGTGTGCATATGGTGCTCTGTGCATGTTGGATAGGTAGCGCTATGTACAGATGATGCTATGTACATGTTGGATATGCATTCCTATGTACACGTGGTGTTGCGTGCATGTTGTACATATGGTGCTATGTACATGTGTTTTTGTGTACACGTTGTATAGTAGTGTAGTGTACATGTGGCGTTGTGTACACATTGTGCAGGGGGCGCCATGTACATGTGATGTTGTGAACATGTTTTCCAAGTGGTGCAGTGTATAGGTGGTACTATGTACATGTTGTACATATGGTTCTAGTGTACATGTGGTATTGTGTGCATGTCGTTGATGTTGTGTTATGGGCATGCGGTATTATGTATATGCATCATGTAGTCATGGTATTGCAGTGTGTGTACTCGTTGTGTAGTACTATGTGTAGGTACATGCATTGGGTGCTATTTCACATTGGATATAGATGGATGCATATTATGGTATACACTAGGCGTAGGTGTATGTGTTGTATGTTAGGTGTAGATGCATGTATTGCATGGTATGGTATGTCGTGTGGTTGTATGTGTGTGATGCACACTATGTGTCTATGCACATGGTTGAGGAGAAGGCACTCAGTGTTTTTCAGGTGTAGCAACCGATCTGGAGTGCATACGGAATAAAGAAAAGAGGCAGAAGTAAGGATCGATGAAGGATAGGTATCGATATTGTATTTCAGTTTTATTATGCATGTGATTTATGACTATGGTAAATGATTATTATGTGGGATCTATGATTTTGGCTTATGATGGTTACATGTGATTTATGATTTTGATCTATGATGGTTGTGTTTGAGCTAACATGATGTAATATCTTTATATATGTTGATTCGGTCAAGTATGCTAGTTTGACTTGTTGTGACAGGAAGCGATTAAGATTGCAAATGTACCTTATTGACGAGCTACTAATGAGGTATGATGTGAATTTATTTCAATTTATTTTAAATCTAATGGAATTTATGTGCTTGGTATAGGAATAAATGAAATGCCAAGTTGGGTGGTTGAAATCGACCACAAGAATTAGCAACAACAACAAAGGAATTGAAACAGGAAATGGTATGTTCGTAAAGAATTTCAAGAATGGAGCCATTATGGGACACTGGTACCCAATAGTGTCCATTTTTTTCCACGAGCATGCTATGAACAGTATGATGTGTGGAGGTAGGTATATACCTTGGGTTTTTTATCTTCCGATGCGAGGAAGCCTTGCCAAGGGATGTACTGCCCGGGATGGGGGTGCCAGCGGAACTTGGAAGGTGAGCGACTACACGGAAGAGGTGACCAGATTCCCAAGGGACTGTGTACCAGAGAAGGGAAGGTCACAGATGGATTTGTTTTGGTCATTGGCATTTCCAAATGGAATTAGATGCACATTGGGAGTGCACCCTAGAAAAATGAGCCGGTAACTGTTCGCTCAGGGGACAAGTGGCACAATATTATAGCACTGGAAATTGGATGAAAATTTGACTTTACAGTGGATTCTAGACTTCTTGGAAGGAGGTGAATCTTGGTATTAATTTGAGGGTGGAGGTGTGAGCCTCTGGATTCCCTTATTGCTTGATACGGGCATAGTATTCTCTTATTTTCTGGTTTAGAAGATGTGCATATGTGTATAACATTATAAATACCATAATGAGCTGTGTTATAAAGCTCTAGTATGTGGTATGTTGTCATGTTGTCATGATGTTTTTATGTTGAGCAGATCTGTCATTGTAAATACTACAATGAGCTATGTTATAAATCTCCATGGGCAGTATGTTTTATTTTCAGCAGTCTTGTTGGTTATACATGTTATTGAACACTAAGGATGGGGTTCCCCCAAGGGGGAGGGTTCTGTAACAGCCCTGGTGAAAATTCCATGTAAAAATATATAAATACTAAAGATGATGGGACACATATTCCAAGATGAATGGTTGGAAAGTCATCCTAGTGTGTGTTCATTTTGTTGTTTATGGATAAGGAATTTGGGAATGCCAATGGATAAGCCATTAAAGAGGCAAAAAGTTATTTTGGCACATTTATTTATGAAAATAATGGAAATTAGGAGAAAAGGAAGGTGAAGGGTCACATGTTGCATGTAATGAGAAAATTGAAGGAAAATAATGGAAAATGAAGAAAATAGAGGCCTCATTAATAAAAAGGCTTCTGAGGATCAGTGGGAAAGACTTGGTTAGTTTAGATTCAGAGCTCTCTCATTATTCTCCCTATCTCTCATACTCTTAGACACTTACAGATTTATTGGATCACTTTGGCATTAGAGAAAGAAAGGAAACGAAGGCAAGAGCAAGAGAAGATCAAGCAGCTACAACAAGCACCATTGGAGGTATCATCTTGCATGTGTATTTTCCTTGCTAGATTTTGCATGCATGGGATTGCATGTGATTCTTTTCTACCATGGCATGAGTTTTGCCAGGTGTGAAAGTATTTTCAGCCTAGTCTTGCCATTTCCTGATAGCTTTGATGAGATGGGTTATCTCATGCGTTTTGTGGGGGATGGCTGGATTGGATTCGAAACTGAGTGGGGTGGATCTCCGAATTGAAAAACACATGGTGGTAGTGGTCCCTGAACCATATTGAGGATGCATGAAGCCACTCGCCTAGTAGCCTCTCAACCATACTATGGGTTGCGGTAAATCCATATTGTGTGCCTCATTCGGCCTAGGAATCCTTGCCGGTGAATGGCAGGATATACGGTAAAGCCAAGAGGTGGATTTTCTCTCCGTTGGGCCTAGTGATTTTGGGATGGAACGCACGATAAATCTTGGAGAGTATGTCTCGGTGTAGGGCCTAGTGATCCCTAGATCAGACTGCGGATGCACGGTAAAGCTTCAGAGACTAGGGGGCACTCAAATTACTCACGGTGTAGGTGGAGAATTACAATGGCATCCACATTGATTGGTGTTTTTTATGTGTTGTATGAGTCCCACATTCATGCTTGGAATATGGCACGAGGGTGATTGGCTGAAGAGAAACTTGGCTTAGCCAATCTATGGTCGGGTGGAATGTGGTACTCCCATCACTGGTTGGTTCATTGCATTTATTAATGAGAAATTCATTCCCTTGATTTTCATGTGCAAATGTACTGATATATATATGGATTTTGACGGTTGATATGTCCATTATATTTATGTTCCTATTATGCTAGTTATATGTCCATTTTATGGTAGTAGCTATGTTTGGCTCTCAGCATGTTTTTACTTATATTTGAATGGATATTGTATTGATGACCTAATAAGTGATAAGGTAGCAAAAGACATGAGGAAACAATGGTTCACATAGATTCTCAGATGGCTATGAGATCCCTACTCTTAATTGTGTTATATACACATGGAGGTTACATGCTGATGATATGTTTGATGAAATGCATGTCATGGCTAGTAGGGGTCTGGTAATGATTTTGTTCACATTATTGCTTTTGTATCCTTCTTACTTTGTATCCTTACAATTCTGAATCATCATTCCATTCTGGGCAGTGTCTCGGGCTATGGGCCAAAAAAGGTGGCTCAAATCCTGGAATGTTATCATTAGTGTTGAGACTAACTCACCTCGGCAGTGTCTAGGAAGTGTTATAAAGCACCTGGGCAATGTCTGGGGAGTGTTAGTCCTGAAACTAACTTGCCTCAGTAGTGTTTAGGGAGCACTACCCTGCCCTAAGTCTCTCAAATAGTAGTAGGACCCAGGAACAGGCAATCTGAGTGCCTGACTTGTCTCCTAAAGGTTATTTGGATAATGTGGGACGATTTTATGTGATGTTCGGTCGATTCCATTTCCTTAAAGTCACAAAGGAGGTTGAATCTTATCATAGTGGCCTCTCATTGCATGTTTACCCTGGCTTGCCAGTTTCTTGGTTAGATGTAGGAGGAGGGTGTTACAAACACATACAAGTTCTAGTCTTGCTTTGTGTAGTGAAATATATGGCAGCGTCAAAGGTGTACATGCTCAAGATCTTCTTTTTTTGAACTCAATGAGAGGCTTGAGAATAAAACTTGGGACATGGGTAGTTATGTTAAATATGTCTACATATCCAATGTTATAGTGAAGAATGTGAATGCTGGTATTGTGTATTGGGCTATATGTTGATCATCCTGATCATAGATATCATCCAAATGATCTTCGAGAGATACAAAGGATAAAATTTAAGGGCATTGTCAGTCATGAAATCAAAATTGTAGGTTTTGTAAAGGGCATTCAAAATACTCCCTTCAAATATATTGGCTTATCAATCATTCAGTTCAATCTTACATCAGAGCCTTTCTAGAACTATTCATATGTGGGGGGATTCTTGGAGTCAATGTATCATGAACCATGTACGCAACTTCAAACCCAAATCCCTCATGACTTGCCAGTATGTAATCCTTCTTATGTCAGTAGCACATTTAAGGTCATTTAGAATAAATCCAATTTGTAATCTACTTGTATTTGATTTTGTTGTTTAATGATTTGTAGACTCGATTCAGAAATCCCATTATTTATAAATTTTGTGGAGATTTTTGTCTCATGGTGAGTGAAATGGAAGTTTATACCACTCTCAATAGTATTCTAGTTGTCCACCACCTTTCAAAATTGTTTTCATTGTTATATCCAATGCTTCCTCCTCCTTGTATCTAATATTGTATAAATGATCTTTATTTCAACTAGACTGTTCTTCCCCTCCTCATATGAACACTTATGTCCCTATTCAACCTATACTCTATAAAGTACATTGAAGTTCCTGTTACATCTAGTAAATAAAAGGATATGAATTCATTTTCTTCTTTAAAATTTCTGATTAATGATAACTAGGTTGGTCATTGCTCCTATCTCCAAGGACTAGTCAAGAAAAACAAGTACATATCAGACAATCCATTGGTAATTTTATTATGTTGGAACCATTTACTCAATTATTTCCTTTCCAGCATCTTTTAGCAGGGATTGAAAATCTTGGATATGGTTGTGGAGTCTTGCATATTCATTTGTTTAAGTTGTTCATTTTCTTTTTCAAATCAATGTGCTCAATTTTAAGACCATTTTGTGCCATCATGTACAATTTTCCATAATTTCAAAACATATAAGGTAAGTTTTTTGAAGAATTGTTTGAACTTTCAAGTATAATGAGAAGGGTAAACCCAATTTTATGGATAGGATAGAAAGATCCAACAAGAGTAATATCTTTCAAGATTAGTCGTTGTATTCCACTGGGGAGAAAATTCCATGAAATATATCATCTCTCACATGATAGCTATGTATGCTACTTCCAACTATCAAGTATTGAAGATGCACCATACGAAAAGCACTTTTATTCTCCAATTTAAAGACTACAAATGGACTTAAATGCTACTTGCAGCTTTCTTTCTTTCCCTACATTTAACTCATAGAAGATACCTTCTTTCTATTTTCAAGGATGATAAACTTCACTCCATGCTCTTGGAATGCCATTCTTTCTAAAAGGTTAAAATATTTTGGTGATAGCTGAGCAATGACAAACTGTTTAAATTTCCAATTGTTACTATCCTGGATGCTTCTATTTTCGTCATATATTACTATAATATAATTATATAGCATGTATCAATATGGTAAATAAATTATGGCTTTACCTAAAAAAGAAAAAAACTTTTGAATCCTTTCGAGCATGAAGTTTCTATTCCCTTTGGTGAGAACTTGGGTACGTATTAAGCATGGAGGTATGCTTGAGCCATGAGCTTCAACAAATCAAAATAAGGTTTTAAATATTTCATGAAATTCATTGCAATGTATATTCTTCTCCATTATATTTACCAAATTCACTCTAGGGGTATCTACTTAAACTTGCAAGGACTAGATTTGGTCATTATTAACTTTCCTTTAGGCAACTATTGAATGTTGGATGAGCATTGTTTGATACGATAGTGAATGATTTATGGGAGAATTTGAGGATACATATTACATTAGATAGAGATGGTTCTTCTACAATGCAAGACACTATATTCATTCTTATTTTTGAGCATAGGTTAAGTATGTTTTGTTGTTCATCAAGACAATTTATAACATGATTGTGTTTGCAAATTTAGATCAATCAATGGTTAGGTCAGTTTATGAATAAATGGATGCCATGCTAGGCCATCTTAAGGACATTATTGAGTTGAGAGATGTAAAATTGTGTGGCTATATTATACATAGAGATGGAAAAAATGTGGGTGAAGCGAAGTTTCCACTTAATTCCTTAGCATATGTCCTTACGCCAAAATGCTTTGTTATGTCATGGTTGGAAACATCGTGGCTTGAAGAGAAAAACAAACATGGATCCAAAGGTTGAAAGTGATTACATTTAATCAGTAGACAAGCTTGTCACTAATCAGGAGTGTGATATCATACAACAATAATTGAGCACAATCCTCAATATTGAAAGACCGTCGTTGTGCACATTAAACTACAGATTTGAAGAATATGATCTGTCTTTAGTGGTGCAACATGTATAGTGGTTTTTCCCTACAATTATATTTTTTAGTGAAATGGGTGCCTTCATAGGCTATGAATACTTCAAACAATTTACCAGGTACATAATCCCATTGCAGCAGAAGAGGCTAAGGTGAAGAATTAATCTAAGAACAAGTCGCATTTGTATAATGGACAACTCCTAAATCTCTCTAGGTGTTATGTTTTGTAAATTTACATTTATATTGGGAAAATATGCAAGAATTTATGGTACTAGGGCTATAGTGTGTTTGAGGAAGACTGTAAAGGTGAGGTGGGATTTTGATAAACCACCTACTTATTTTTTTTTCTTTGCATTTTCTAGACCCAAAATAAAAAAATTATGATTTTATTAACTCATTGTCGAGTTTGGCTGCAACTTTCCTTTAATATAATCATTACTCATTTGGGTTTAAAAGAAAAAAATATCCTAGTGACCTAGTTAAGGTCGGTGCATCTTATTTAACCCTAATAGGGGCAACAAAAATGTGTTTCTACATCCAATGCAAATGAGATGGAGGGAAAACTAGGAAATGAAGTCTTTCAAGTGGTGATCTAAATACATGAGTAAGCAGATCTCTGAAATTCCATCTGATTGGCACATGAGATTTCAAGTTTTCTTCCTCATGGAGAGATACATATGCTTTTGAATTTTTGACCTTTTGATTGCCCATTGGATGTCATAGGTGAGCTACATGTAAACTTAGGATTACTTAGAGAACCAGCAGTGCCACTGAAATATTCTTTCACATAGTTAATAATACAAGTATTTTGCAAACTTTCAATTTGGGTCATTGTGTAATTGCTTGAATGATTTTGTTTAACCATTTGAAAATTTTAAAGAAATATGAAAACCACATTTTTCATTCACACTAGATGAATTATTATGATTTTGTAATTTTTTTATAAAGTTATTTTGTAAATGAACAAGTGACATTTGGTGAAGAAGGTAAAGCGAATGGGGTGACATAAAAAGGTGAAACTTTCAGATGTAAAAAATTTGTTTGTGATGTGTCATATCTACCTAACAAGTTAATTTTACTTGCATGATCTAAAAACTAAAGGAAATTTTATTAGAACATTGTTGTATAATATTCCTATGTCATGCTTCATACCATTTTTTCTTGAGTGAGGTTAAGAAGATTTGTAATATTTCTTGAGCAATTTGTATCGTGAGCCACCCCATTTACACTTGATCATTTTTTCTTTTATTTTTACTATAACATAGTTGTAGAATATTCCTATATCATGCTACCTAACATGTTTTTTCTTAGTCATTTTAAGAATATAGGTCAAGTTTCTAATACAGGTGGATATTGGTGGCCACCCGCCTATTCCACATGGACCCCCATGATTACTTATTTCAGTTTTTCAGTTTCCTTATTTGTAGCACAATTTACTCTTTTTGGCATTTTTTCAGGTCGTGAACATCCAGAGCTGTATTTGAGGCCATAATAGGTCATTGATTGATGTTGGTCATTCAAAAGTTGTAGTCCTCAAATAGATATTTCTAACGAGGTATTGTTCACGTCAAACGGAGATCATATGCCAAAGTTACGACCCCGGGAAGTTGATGTACCAATTTACCCAAACGGGGCCCATAGTTTCGCACTTCATCTCCTAGGGTTAGGTTTTTGGATGTTTAGGGTTTTCCATTGTTTCTGAATAATAAATAAGCCTTTGAACCTCATTGTAACATAGTTTAGAGGCATGTAGCTGCCACATCTCTTCTAAGAGATACGCTACCATCGCCCGAGCTATTCTTATTCCCATTCTGTTTTAAGCATATTTCAGTATTTGATATTAATGAAATGAAGTGTTATTTCTAATCCGTCTTTGTATTTAAAGTTATATCTGTAATTTTTTGTGTTCCTATTTAAATCTGGATCAGTGGTATTAGATCGGTTTGCTATTTCTCTATTTTTCTTTGCATTTCCCCAACGAGGTCGAGATATAAGGAGTTAGGGATCGATATGGTTGAACCTTTGTAAGATCATCCTCACAAACCTCGACGGCTGCCCATGGGGGAAGAAAACAAAGACTAGGGGGTACTAGATCCTATCAAAATATTCCTCGAGGAGGCCCTCGAGAAACAAAGGAATGCGATGATGGATAACTTTGCCCAGATCCTTCAACAGTTGCCCACCAGTGGTGCATCCACATCTAGCAACCACTCTGGAGGCTCCACTCCTTTTAAGGTACAAGTAAAATTTGGCATTCCAATATTTGAGGGCCAAATAGATGCATACGTCATAGATAAATTGTTGAATATTCTAGAAGGATATTTTTCTGTTCATGGTTTTTCCAACCGAGGAAAAATTACTCTTTCTCTTCTCAAAGTTGCCCCCCATGTCAAGGAATGGTCAGAAACCTACTGTGAGCAGAAGGATTAAAGTACAACCTCACTGTTTTGAGCCACACCCACTTGGAACTTGTTCTAGGATTTCATCAAGAAGCAGTACTACCCTGTAGGGAGCTATGAGGATAAATACATAAATTGGACAACACTGTGGCAGGGAAGGGACCAAGATGTGTCGGCGTTTACCAATGTTTTTCATACCCTTCATACGAAGTTGGGTATTGAGGATTCTGAGAAACATTTCGTACTCAAGTACCACGGCTGCATACACAAGTACATCCAAGACAAGATAGAGTTCCTGGACATCTCCTCGCTCGGCACGACATACCGATACATTGTCAAGATCAAGAAAAAGTTTAAACAGAAGAAGTGAGACTTTGGATCTGCAAATCTGAAGGAAGGGAAAGGTGCCCCCAAACAGTAGTACAAAGGACAAACCTAAGGCAGGGAGGCCCAGGAAAAATCACCAACATAAGTGAGTGTTGGGTGAAGGAGTCAATGGTAGCCGAGCTGAGGGCTTCGAAATCAAATGCATGTTCCGACTCTAAGTAAAAACTCGACAAGGGAAATGAAAAATGGTAGAAGATTATCGATGCGGAGCCTAACACCACCATTTCCACCACAAATATCCAGAAGAAGGAACCCAGATATCCAAAGGAGGAGGAGCACCTCTTCCACTCCCAAATGTGGGTAAAGGGTTCTGCACTATAGTTCATTGTCGACAATGGGAGCCAAAAGAACCTCATTTTTGCAAAGGTTGTGAAGTGGCTCAGCTTACTGACCACAAAACACCCACAACTGTACACCATCGGGTGGCTTCACCAAGGACGGGATCTTTGAGTGAGTCAGCAATGTTTCCTTCCGTACAACATCAAGCCCTTTACGGATCAGGTATTATGTGGCATTGCTCCCCTTGACGTTTGTGATGTATTATTAGGCCAACCATACTTGTGGAAGTGATATGTTATGCATGAGTCAAGGCTTCATGCTTTTATTGTTACTTTGGTAAAAAATTTGTATAGGATATCAGAGGTAGCACCACCTACCACCATCTCTTTGGTTACTACAAAACAATGTAGTAAGCTCATTTCAAAAATTGGGGAATTTGTTCTCATGATGATATGCCCTCAAGGAAAGAAGAAGAAGTTTGCCACGACCTCTAGACTGGGCCCCTGCGCATGACAAAAACAAATGGACAAGGTCATCGAGGAGTATGAGGACATCTTCACCTCCCCCGAAGGGGTTCCTCTGCACTGTCAGGTCAAGGAGTCAATCAATCTAACCCCAGGTGCATCATTTCCTAATAAACCAGTCTATCAGTGCTCCATTCTGGAGAAGGAAAAAATCAAGAGGTAGATTCAGAAGCTGTTGTAGAAAGGTCACATCCGGTCAAGTTCATCGCCTTATAGGAGCCCAATCATGTCGGTATAGAATAAGGATGGGACTTGGATAAGGGATCAAAGTTGAGATAAGGGACCAATGCATCTATTGTTTAGTGAAATGTGCGTCGAAGTGGCCAAACTTAAGCACTTGTCCTTTTTTGCATTGAAGTGAACCTTTTTTGCATTGATATGTGTGATGGGCCGAGTTTAATATAAGTAGAAACAATTAAGTCGGACGTGGTTCATGCAGTGCATGACTGTGACATAACCCAGGTATTAGATTGACCTATTTTTTTATTATAATTCATTAATTTATATGAAATCAACCATAGTGGAGGCCTATAAATTGTGGGAATTTTGTTGTTGGCACATATGAATTATATTGTCTAGTGTCACATATTTACAAGGCAAAGACCCTCTTGATATGCATAGGTGTCAAAGTTAATTTTTGTCACAACTGTTTCTCTCTCTCTCTCTCTCTCTCTCTCTCTCTCTCTCTCTCTCTCTCTCTCTCTCTCTCTCTCTCTATATATATATATATATATATATATATATATATATATATATATATAGATATATATCTGTGTGTATCTATGTTGTTGGAAACACCACCAATTCACATTCATGCATATCAAGTGAGACAATAAATCTGATCTTGACCACAGAAGAGCAGTGAGTACATGGTAGTCTATGGATCAGAGGTAGAGGGACTAGATCAAAGGCATCTGAGCCTTGCATATTTATTTATAGTGGAAAGTTGGGGTTTTTTTTTTTTGTTAAATGACTAATCCACTTGCAGAGACCTACCTAAATGAGGTAAATAAGTTGGATGGCCCAAACTAGGTTAAGTAAAAATTTAAGTTGCAAGTGTTGATGGAAGGTTATGGCACGTTATCGTTCTGATAATTCTTTTGAAGTAAAAAGAAAGAAAAATGAAAGGTAACCACAAACCTCTTTTGGAGATCAGGACCTAGCCTTCCCGATGCTCAAAGAGGGCTCTCTCTTTAAAATTCAACTTTGTTTTAGTTATGTAGTTTTTAGGCTAGTTATGAATGTTCAAGGGGTTTTTTATTTGTATTTGAGATTGGGCAGTGGGATCTGCTTAGACAGATGGATAAAATGATGTCTTTTAGACCATTGGGATATGGAGTCAAACAATAAAGTAGCAAAACTAGTTTAACTCACTAAAGGGAATGTTCCAAGGGCAAGATAGCAGAGTATTTTTCAGATCTTTGAGATAGAGGGGTGAATTGATTTCACTCGGGGTGAGAGAGAAGTTAAAAGGTCTCAGACCCAGATAATGAATGAGGAACAAAGGGGTAATTCAGATCAAAGGGAAACTAAGAATCTTTTAACCTATATATTCATCAAATCAATCTAATCTAAAGAGAAATTAATAATTCTTTAATTTAGATATTAGCAGAAAACATTTAAATTTATAACTATTAAAGCATAGTGTAATTAAACAAATTTTGAAGTATTGTTCCAGTTATAACATTTGGATTCAGAAAAAAATAAAGATTATTAATAACTTTGAGAAAAGTAACAATAACACATGAAAAATACTTGCCTGAAATTGGCTCAACACATGGATCCTTGGAAATGTCTGCTTTTTATTTATTCAATCAAGCTTGCTGGCTGAACAAATGATACAATAACCCTTTGGGTCTTCTTATCAAAAAGTCTATAGAAATTTCTAATAGAGTCCACACAAAATACTTCAAATGAAGAAGTATTTTTACAAATTCTAAACTGAAATATCTTGAAAACATATCAAGATTGGTTTTACAAATGTCTCAAACTGTTTTACATTGATAGAAATTAATAAAGGACACTCAAAGATAATGAATCTATTTGGAACTTTATTTATAGATTTATGGTGACAAAGAAGAGAAATTCTAATTTTATAGCAACTCTTAATTGATGATGAGGCTGTAGAAATTTTGAATAATTTAACACATATTCAATGGAGATTATCCTGATCATGTACTATTGCAGAAAACATACACAATACATAAGCTCCTCTACGTTGATCATCAATATAGCAGCATCAATAACAATAAAACATCAAGAGCATTCACACATTAACACAGTATGTATCCCGGGGAAAGCATCTCGCTAAAAACCCCAACTATCTGTATATTAATGATTGAGTCATGTAACATTACATAGCATAATACTTCTCACAAGTATCTCCACCTCTGTTACACACAATACAGCTCAGATCTAATCTCCAAATCTCTTCCACTGCTTGCCTGCCTCCACTGCTCAATACCTGCTCAAGAACTGATGAGAATGGCTCACCAAACTCGATTTTCACCTGCAAAATAGTCACTCACTCTTTGTGGACGTGAGCAAAGGCTAAAATGTGGGCCAAATACGTTAGCAAACTCATTGGCATACTCAATCCCTTGATTGTGCAAGATCTGATGCACAACTATAGTCACAACTGATAGCAATCTGATTCTCTACCACTTGTCCCTGTTGAACTGAACATGCACTGACATGCAACTGAGTTAACTGATGTATTCTTTAGTTGTATTATGAGTTAATAATTAGTTTAACAACTCATCATTACTATATATGCAGTTAGACTAACTACAACTAGTTTAACTAAGTCAAACTGAACACAACTCCATCAACTGTACCTCCAGTCCACTAAACTCAACTCACTTGTGTTCTAACTGAAGTCATGCATGCAACAACTCAACTGACTCATAAGAAAAGCGTATTTCCTTCTGACAGCTGCATGTGCCACCTCTGTAGCTCAAACTGAAGTGCTCCAAGAGAATAAGATCAAGTTTATAGTCCAAATATTATTGTGAGATAATAATATTTGACTTTTCTATTTTTGACAGCCAGTCTAAAAATAGACTTTGATCACTCACACTGTGATCACTCACACTTTCATCAAAAAATAGAATTCCATCTATTTTTCCCAACTTGATCAATCATCCATAAACATAGACGTGATCCATATGTCTAAAAATAGACTTGCGCCAAAAATAGCCTGCGGGCCCACTTAGTGAAGGCGACTCTTTTCACTAAGCTCCATCATCTTGTTGCAATCTCAACACTCCCTCTCGACAAGATATGGATTATCAGCAACCCCTATCCTGCCTCGGTGGTACTCGAATTTGCTCCTGGTGAGAGCCTTCGTCAAAATATCAGCATCCTGATCCTCCGTTAGAATGTACGAAAGTAACATGATCCTCCGCTGCACACAATCTCTGATATGATGGTACCTGATGTCAATATGTTTAGATCTATCATGAAATACAGGATTAGCCGAGAGTTTAATGCAACTATTGTTATCACAGTAAATCACAGTAGGATCCAAATGAGAACCGAACAAACCAACCAGGATCTTCCTCATCCATATAGCCTCGCATGCAGCCAAACTTGCTGCCATATACTCGGCCTCCGCTGAACTGAGTGCCACGGATCTCTGCTTACCTGCCTCCAAGTAGCGCAATACATGCTTGCCCGCCTTCCAGAAGAGCTTGGTAGGCTTAACCATAGCTTGTGAAAGCTGGTTAACTGCATAGCATATATCAGGTTGTGTATTGACCAAATACATCAGCGACCCCACCAACTGTCGATAAACAGTGGCATCCACTTCTTCTCCCGAAGTGGCATCCTCCTTCCTCCAACCTCCAGGAAGAGGAGTATCAACAGGCTTGCAGCCATGCATGTTGAACTTCTCCAGTATCTCCCGAGCATACTTGCCCTGAGAAACAAACAGTCCACCACTGCGCTGCCATATTTCCAATCCTAGGAAATAGTGAAGGAGGCCCAAATCCTTCATCTCAAACTTTGTAGCAAGATCCTTCTTGCATGACAGTATCAACAGCTCATCACCCGTTAGAATCAAATCATCAACATACAGTACAATGATAAGAAACTTACCCTCCACCACAATCTGGTATAGGTTCGGATCCGCCTCGCTCTTGGAGAATCCAAGTCCTGTGAAATAGTTGTTTATCCGTGTGTACCAAGCACGTGGTGCTTGCTTCAACCCATACAGCGCTCTCTTGAGCCTGCACACATGCGACTCCCTGCTGAAGACTTCAAAGCCTTCGGGTTGCTCAATGTACACCTCCTCCTCAATGACTCCGTTGAGGAACGCAGCCTTCACATCCATCTGATGGATGTGCCATCCCATCTGCGCTGAGAGAGCAAGAATCGTCTGTATGGAAGAATACCTTGCGACAGGTGCAAAGGTCTCCTCATAATCGATCCCCTCAATCTGTGAAAAGCCTCGGGTAACAAATCTTGCCTTGTACTTCTCCACACTCCCGTCAGCTGCCTGCTTAACTTTGTAGATCCATCTCGAACCCACCACTGACTTCCCTTCTGGTCTAGGAACAATCTCCCATGCACTGTTTCTGACAATAGAATCATACTCTTCCACCATCGCGTCTACCCATGCGGGATCCTCCACAGCTTCCTCAAAAGAGGATGGCTCAGTCACAACACACTTGCTCATAAGAGCCATGTATCCAGTGTACCGATCAAGTGATTGTCTCTGCCTGCGTTGGGCTGTAGGTGGTCCTACAACTTTCTCTGCATCTTGAGCCAGTCGCTCAGCTTCTGTCAAGCGCTTTCACCCTCTGATGGTTGGCGCTGCATGAGTGGTCTCTTCCACTCCATGAACCTCGTCCTGTGGCTGATCCACGTCCTGAAGCTCATCCTTAGGAACTAATAGCTCCTCATCTGCATGCAAGTGTAGCTCCCTCTCAAGCGAACACTTCATGGCTTTCTCCTCCTGAAATTTTATATCCCGTCGCACAACAGTTTTACCACTGTCTGGCAAATACACACGATAGTTGTGGGGCGTATCAGTGTACCCCACAAATATCCCAACCTCTGCAGTCGGCTCCAACTTCTTTCTGGCATCCTTCGTCACATGCATGTAAACGTTAGCACCAAAAATCATCAAATGAGAAAGATCAGGCTTCTTACCAGAATAAGCCTCCTCAGGTGTACTCATGCCAAGTATCCTATGAGGACAACGGTTCTGCACATAAACTGCTGTATTGCATGCTTCCGCCCACAAGTGAAGGGGTAGGCCCTGATCATGCAACATTGCCCGTGTAGCACCCACAATCGTTCTGTTCTTCCGCTCAGCTACCCCGTTCTGCTGTGGGTTATGGGGAGCTATGAGCTCTCTACGAATCCCTTCTGCCTTGCAGAAATCCTTGAACTCGTCCGATATGTATTCACCACCATTATCGCTCCTAAGAGCCTTCACCTTCTTCCCCGACTCCTTCTCGACCAGTGCTTTGAATTCACAGAACTTTGAATATGTCTCGCTCTTCTTCTGCATGAAGAAGATCCAGCACTTACGAGAGAAATCATCAACAAAAATCACATAATACCCGTGTTTTGTTGTCGAAGCAATTGAGAAAGGTCCACACACGTCTGTGTGAATTCTCTCAAGGATTGTCGTGGCGCGACTATCCTTCTCGTGAAAGGTGGCTTTCACAAACTTCCCCAAAGTACACCCCTTGCACTGATCTGACTGTGCAAGTGTGCCTTTAGGAAGCCCTGTAGTGATCTGCTGCAGTATCTTCAAGGCTCCATGGTGAAGGTGACCCAATATCCTGTGCCACAACTCGCCATCATCCCGGCTCACCAATCCTTCTGCCTTGCTTGCCATTGCTGCGCATCCATCTACATGCAACTGATAAAGGTTCCTCACTCGAACCCCTATCTTCCGGGTCTCACCAGTTGTCTTGCTGCGCAGGAAGGCCTTTCCCTCGCTGAAAACAACATCATACCCCTTGTCTTCTAACATCGCCACTGAGATGAGATTCTTCTTCAATCCTGGAACATGCATGACTTCCTTCAATACAAAGGGTTTACCAGACTCCCTCTCAAAGGAAATGGTACCGATACCGGTCGCACTGTATCTACCATCATTGCCCATCTCGATGTGCACTCCAAGATCTTTGTCCTCCAGATCAGAGAACAAATCTCTATCTCCCGTCATGTGAAAAGACGCACTACTATCCAAGAACCACACTGATCCCATCACACTTGAAACCAAGCATGCGATCAATGAAAAATCAAGCTCAAACTGAGAAGCTAAGGCCTCTCCCCCTGCAGATCCAGCAGCTTGCTTGTTCTTCTTCTTCTGCGGACAATTTGTGGCATAATGTCCATGCTGGTGATAGTGAAAACACTTCACCTTGGACATATCCTGCTTCTTGCCTTTCGCACCAGACTGAGAAGCTTTCTTGCTCTTCCCTTTCTTTACTTTGGCAGCCAAAGCACAATTCTCTTCATCAGCTCCCTTTGACGAAGATCCGTCCCTGGTACTCCGCCTAATCTCCTCCTGCACAAGATCTGACCATAGTCTTTCCCATCTTGGCAACTTCTCCCGACCATTGACAGAGTCCTGATAGGAATGCCAACTCTTCAGAAGACCAAGGAGAGCCAAGCTCACCAAGTCCTCATCATCGACAGTAACCCCCACACTTCCCAGCTCATCTCGACACTGAGTGAACTTCGTGAGATACTTGGGAATACTGTCACCCATCTCGCATTTGATGTTTCTGAGTTTATCTTTGAGCACCAGCTTCCTATGATCGCTCTTACTTTGGAATAATACTGTTAATGATTTCCACATCAAATATGGAGTAGCCTTTCCATGGAGGCTGGACACAATGCGATCCTTCACGCCCTCCAACAGAATTCTTCGACATTTTGCGATCTTCTTTTGCCAAGCATCAGCTTGAGTAGCATCAGTAGGCTTTGGGATATCCGTATCTATGAACTCCTTCAGCCCGTTATCATCCAATATTGCCTCCATCCTGTCCTTCCATGCAATATAGTTTGAGCTTCCCTCAAGAGCATACTCCAATCGCAATCCGTTGAAAGACATTGTTGCGTTGTCACCAAGAAAACACTGCTGCAAATTCGAATTCCACCAGCAACCAACTCAACTGCTTCCGATCTAGAATTCGTGAGAACACAATATTTCTCGTACAGAGATTGACTGTATGGGCTTTCACCGGATATTTCACCTTCCAAAGGAAGGATGAATCCAGAGGCTACCTGGCCCGATTACAGGCTCTGCCTAGAGAAATAGAATGTAAACACTTCCTGAATAGTAGATCTGATGATCAACAGCTCTGATACCATGTAGAAACTTTTTCTACAATTATCTAGCTCTGATACCATGTAGAAATTTTGAATAATTTAACACATATTCAATGGAGATTATCCTGATCATGTACTATTGCGGAAAACATACACAATACATAAGCTCCTCTACGTTGATCATCAATATAGCAGCATCAATAACAATAAAACATCAAGAGCATTCACACATTAACACAGTATGTATCCCGGGGAAAGCATCTCGCTAAAAACCCCAACTATCTGTATATTAATGATTGAGTCATGTAACATTACATAGCATAATACTTCTCACAAGTATCTCCACCTCTGTTACACACAATACAGCTCAGATCTGATCTCCAAATCTCTTCCACTGCTTGCCTGCCTCCACTGCTCAATACCTGCTCAAGAACTGATGAGAATGGCTCACCAAACTCGATTTTCACCTGCAAAATAGTCACTCACTCTTTGTGGACGTGAGCAAAGGCTAAAATGTGGGCCAAATACGTGAGCAAACTCAATGGCATACTCAATCCCTTGATTGTGAAAGATCTGATGCACAACTATAGTCACAACTGATAGCAATCTTATTCTCTACCACTTGTCCCTGTTGAACTGAACATGCACTGACATGCAACTGAGTTAACTGATGTATTCTTTAGTTGTATTATGAGTTAATAATTAGTTTAACAACTCATCATTAGTCTATCTGCAGTTAGACTAACTACAACTAGTTTAACTAAGTCAAACTAAACACAACTCCATCAACTGTACCTCCAGTCCACTAAACTCAACTCACTTGAGTTCTAACTGAAGTCATGCATTCAAAAACTCAACTGACTCATAAGAAAAGCGTATTTCCTTCTGACAGCTGCATGTGCCACCTCTGTAGCTCAAACTGAAGTGCTCCAAGAGAATAAGATCAAGTTTATAGTCCAAATATTATTGTGAGATAATAATATTTGACTTTTCTATTTTTGACAGCCAGTCTAAAAATAGACTTTGATCACTCACACTGTGATCACTCACACTTTCATCAAAAAATAGAAGTCCATCTATTTTTCCCAACTTGATCAATCATCCATAAACATAGACATGATCCATATGTCTAAAAATATACATAGTCTAAAAATAGACTTGCACCAAAAATAGCCTGCGGGCCCACTTAGTGAAGGCGACTCTTTTCACTAATCTCCATCATCTTGTTGCAATCTCAACAGAGGCTTCCAAGCCACTAACTACCTCCTTCCTCTATATATTCTGCCCCAAAAATTCTACAAACTTAGGGTCCAGTGATACCTTTGTATATCTCAATCCGAGATATATATGTAAAACATGAAAGATATTATTGTAGATAAGTATTCTTTTGGGATAAACCTCTCTTAGTTTCTCTAAACCTATCTCCAGGGGTTCACAATATACACTGAAAAATGATGTCAAAAACAGGACTTTGCACAGTCCGAAAAATAATGTGTGGAGATATGCATTTATCCCCCTTTTTGTAATACCTATGTAGAAAGTGAGATAGGTGTTTGTAGATTGGACTTTTAGGAACAAAAACCTTCCCCAGTTTCTCAAAATGCATCTTGTGTTGGCCACAATAGTTTCTGCACAATTATGACTTAAACAGAAAATTTCTGGAAAATGTACCATTTCTGTTCTGATTTCATCATTTAAGCTTAATTTTCTTTTAACTATTTTTACCTTTAATTTGGATAAAGTTTATTGTTTCTGGTGAATGTGTTTTCATATTTGTTTAACCCTTACTTCCTCCATGTTTACTTTTACTATTTACCTTGACTGCTCTATTTTTTCATCTATCTTCACTTTGATTTTTCAATCTGATACACATTTAATTTGATGATATATCAATATCCTTTACTGTGTTTTTACTTTTACTGTACATTTTAACTTTTTACTGTATATTTCAACAGTAAATTATTTAGTTTTTTATATGTATCTGCATATGGTAATGGATATTTATCAATTTTTTGTATGTTTGATCTGTTTGTCTTTTGACTATATGCTCTGTCTGGCTCCTTTGTTTTAACAGTCAATGTCTCTATGTAAATGATTTCTTTCATTGTTCTATGTATAACTATTTTCTTCTTTTGAATGAAAGTTTTTAAATAGATTTCCTTTCGAGTGTTGGAGTAAACAAGTTTTGTGACTAGTATCAAAACTGTTTATCCAAGCTCTGGTCTTCTACTAATTACCTACAAAATACAACAATTTGTTAATAAAACACAGGTTTGCAAGGAGGTGACCAGAGGCCGTACTGAAACTAGGAAGAACTGTGGACAGAGTCTGGAAGGTGTTCGAGAGGGAATCCATGGTGAAATCATGTCTCAGAGGCTCAAGGTGGTGCTAGAAGGCTTTGATAGGTTTCACTGTGTAACTGAGTAAAATACATGAAAATAAGGGTTTTTGGGGTTTTAACGGGTAATGGGTAAATTACCGTGTAATTTTATATTATGAATAGTGAGTGGTTTCGAGTTTAGCGAGGAGACAGCATCGGAGGCCATCACACTGCTTTATCGAGGAGGCGGTATTTTGGCGAGGTCACTTGATCTACCTTAACGCCTGACATGTAGCAGATGGGGGCCCAGTAAATACCACTTTATCGAGTGGGTAAAGGTCAGATATTGGGTGAACTCGATATGGGTGTGAACTGTTGGATTTGGGTGCTGACGATCAGACGGGGCTAATGGATGGATTATCTTAACTTTACGGAGAATTGGTGAGTTAAGAGGGTTTTGTCAATGGGATAGGGTAAAAATATAATTTATAATTAAACTAAGGGTAGGGGTAATATATATGGGGATTTATTTATATACGAGTAAAAATGGTATATCGGGAGCTATATTATTAAGTTAGAAATTAATATGAACTGAAATGATCGGAATAAAAATAATACAAAGTATAATGTAATATTTGTGCTTTTCCTTTACATACACTTATACTTAGGATAAAATCCTTTTGTGGGTATTTTGAGTGAAATGGAATTTAACATGGGGATTTTTACTTTTCATAGGCAAATGGAGTTTAACCTTAGGAAAAGGGATTTCATTAGGGTAATTAAGGGAAATGAATGAGGGGAACTTAGTTAAATCAACTTGTAAACCTCTATTTTTGCTTTCTTAATTGCGCATGCACATTGAAACATATGATTAAGCATGATAAATGTGCTTTTGTCCAATCAAATTTGTACTTCAACAACATTTCTTCTACTTACCCATTACTTACCCTAACATTTTTTCTTCACTTATTTGGGTGCATTTAAGCTAGGATACCCTTTTCTTTCATTTTCTTTTATTAAAAAAACTATCTGATTCTAGCCTTATATCTTCCAAGGGCTCAAATTAAACTGATGAGCTCCTTTTATTTTCTATACCTATCTAATGATCTGCCAAGATTAAGCTGTTTGGTCATATTTTATTTTCTAATTATAAACATAAAAGTCAAAGCATGAAATAGTCAGGATTAAGTAGTTTGACTACCATGGGTTGTGGCATGTATGATAAGCTGAACACAACCATTATTTGCAGAATAACTAAAATAATAGTGGCATTTAGAATTGTACAATTTCATGATCTGTTTTGTGTTTGGGGTTCATATCTTTTCATTTTTTGATCTTTTCTTATTCCTTTTGTCCTTTGATATTTCTTTTAAGACACACCCTCTTTACATTTTTTTAACTTTTAATATGGAAAACATTTGCAGAAAGCAAAGGTATGTACAATATTACAAGGCTTAACCTTAGCCAATTCAAAATTATGAATCCTATCACTATAGGACTCTAACATGGCGTATAGATGATCACAAATGGAGAAAAAGAAAAGCCAAGTGTAGCTAGAGGTTTGACCACAACATCAATCCAAGATTGGGAGAAGCAAGATAATAAGGCAAAGGTATTATTAAGGATCTCTATGAAAGATATCATAATTCTTCACATTCATGATTAGAATACTTCCAATCAAACATGAAGTACAATGAAGGATTTGTATGAGACTAAAAATACAAATTGTGTGTTTTTTTTTCAAAAGTAAGCTCCTTCACATTAAAATGGAAGAAAATGAAATTGTTAGTAATTTTATTTCAAGAACTAAATAGCTCAAAGATAAGTTGTGAGACATAGGAGAATTAGTACCTAATACTGATCTTGTTACATTTACTTTAAATGGAATGTGAGAGGACTATCATATGTTCATTACAAGTCTTGTAGCAAGGGAGAACGCCCCCACTCTTTATGAATTGACAGGTATACTAATGCAAGGATAAGAGAGGTGCGGGAATTTGAAGTCTTAAAATCCAGACTTATAACTTTTGGCAAAGAATAAATTATTCAAAGAGAAACAGGGAGAAGGAATTAAAGGTGGAAGTCCATCTCAGAAAAGGCTATCTGCGAATTCAAATCAAAGTAAGTTACTTGCTAGAAATGATTCTAAAATGAAATGTTTTTATTGTGGTAAGATTAGGAATATTGCAAGAGACTGTTATAAAAAGAAAAGTGATGAAGCCAGGCATAAACATATAAGACATTCAAGACATTTTGCATGAGAAGCCCTGAATTTTGATCTCAATAATCTTAAGTTGTTTGTGTCTAATGTTGCATTATGTGTTGAAACCAATGATGTTAATGCATAGTTTGTGGATTTTGGAGCCTCAATTCACATGACATGCAATAGGAGATGGTATGAGAACTTTAAGGAAATAACCAATGGTTCTATCATTTATCTTTGAGATGATCGTTCACATCAGATCAAGGGATATGGAGACATTCCAATAACACTATGAAATGGCAGTGTCAGACAGATTCATAATGTTATGTATGTGTGTGGGATTAAGAAAAAATTGATCTTTGTGCTCATAATCATTGATCATAATCTAAAGGCTGAATTTTTAAAAACACACTACATAGTAATGGACATGTTCGATCACTACGAACTTGTTGCTTCAGGAGTCCGAGTTGGAGGCATGTACAAACTTGATGTCACCGACAACAGTCATCAAGCACTGACTTTTACAACTATGTCAATATAAATTTTGTGGCACCAGAGGTATGATCATATCAATTATCATGAGTTGTTTTTATTGTAGAAACAGAGAATGGTTTGGGGACTCCCTATGTTAAATAGGGAGTATGCTCCTTATGAAGTTTGTGCATTAGCAAAAACACAAAGATATGAATTTCCCTCTATATCTGATAGGAGAAGAAGAGATGTATTAAAACATGAGCATGCTCATGTATTTGGACTAATGAAAATGAGATCCCTAGGAGGTTCTTATTACTTTTTATTGTTTATTGATGATTGCACAAGGTATACTTGGGTTTACTTCCTTAGGAGAAAGAGTGATGTTTTTTAGTATTTCAAAGAATTCAAAAACATGGTAGAGAAACAAATAGAGAAGTTCATAAAAATACTCTGCTCAAACCAATGTGGAGAGTACAGAGTGGAGAACTTCATCAAGTACTGCAAAGATCATGTAATAATACATCAATTTATAGTACCCTACACTCCACAATAGAATGATGTGCCAAAAATAAAAAATAGAACGTTGGTGGAGTTTGCACATAGTATGATTAAAGGTAAGAACCTCTCAAATAACACTGCTATTTATTTGAAAAATAGAAGTCCAACAAGGTATCTTGATCTGAAGACTTGAAGCCTTGTATGGTTTTAAACCAACAATTCATCATTTGAGGATATTTGGGTGTAAGGCATTTGCACATATTCCAAAGTAGAATAGAAAGAAACTTGATGTGAAATCCATCAAATGTATTTTTTTAGGTTACTGTTCATAATTTAAATCTTATAAAATGTTTGATTCGTCTACTCACAAATTATTTGCAAGTAGAGATGTAATTTTCCATAAGCAAGTAGATGAAGGCAAGAAGGAGATCAACTATGAAAGGTAGCACACACTCCCTGAAGTTGAATACAATACAAAAGAATCTGAAGATAGAGAGCAACATAAACATGAGGAAGAATCAAGTGATATGGATACTACCAATAGCAGGAGTTCACCTAGAGGTGAATAAGGACCTTCAAAGAGTAGGCATGAAGACATCGATGTGCCAAGGAGATATACTCGACAAATTCACCTACATGAAAGGTATAGGGACCCATGAGTTTTAATGAATCTAATGAACATGAAGAGTGGATAAAATTAATGAAGGAAGAATATGGCTCTATAATGAAAAAAACCTAGGAATAAATTTAAATAAGATGGCAGTATATTTAATTAAAGCTCATATGTGTGACAAAAGGGTACTCAAAAAGAGAGGGCATTGACTATAAATAAACATTTTCACCTGTAGCTAAGTTGAACACTATTAGATTATTAATTGCATTAGCTACAAAGTACCATTGGAATATTCACTAACTAGATGTAAAATGTTCTTTTCTAAACGTTGATTTAAAGGAGGAGGTGTATTTGACACCACTTGAAGGGTTTGTGGAAAGAGGGTCAACAACATATATTTTAGAGATTGAAGAAATCTTTGTATGGGCTGAAGCAGGAACGCAAGTCATGGTATGAGAAGATAGATTCCTTATTTATTCAAGAGGGTTTTCATGAGGAGCAAAAATAACCCAAATCCATATACCAAATTTTATTGAAAGGAGCATGTTTGACAAATTTCCTTGCATCTTGATGATTATATTATCACAGAGAATTGTGGTGAACGAATTGATGGAATTATGGTGAAAAAGTCACAAGTATTGGAGATGAAAGATCTTGGAGAGCTACAGTACTATTGTCTAGGTCTTGAAGTTTAGATAGAAGTTGGTCAAAATTGTGTTTCTCACAATAAGTATGTTAGAGAATTTCTTAGGAAGTTTAAAATGGATCAGTGTAAAGTTTATTTTGTTCCAATGCAACAGAATGTGAAACTTCACATTGATTATGGCTCAAAGGAGGTAGATGGTACATTTTATAGACATCTAGTGGAAAGCTTGAATTAACTTACTACAACCAGACCTAATATAGCATACTTTGTTAGTGTGTTAAGTCAATTTATGGCAAGACCTCTAGAGAGCCATTGGAAAATAGCGGAACTTGTACTCCGGTATCTTAAAGGAACAATTAATTTTGGTATTAAGTATATTGATTCATATTATGTTGAGATGACATGTTACTTGTACTCAGATTAGGATGGTAATCTAGATGATAGTAGATCTACTACAAGTAACTATGTTTTCAGCATTGGATGCGAGATTGTTTCATCGAGTAGTGTTAGATTCCTATAGTGATAGGTTTCATACTATTGATTTGGTGGTATTAAAGTCTTGTAATATTGTACAAAAATTTGCTTTCTACAAATGTAGTTCATATTAATAGACTAAAAAATGTAAAGAGGGTATGCCCTAAAAGAAAGATCAAAGGGAAAAAAGAATAAAAGAGAAAGGTCAAGAAATGAGAATAAATGAACCCCCCCAAAAAAGAAAAAAAATACCATGAAAGTGAGCAAGCTTAAATTCCACTACTATTTACTTTTTATGCATAATAATGATTGTGTGCAGCTTGTAATTTATGCCACAATCCATGATAGTCAAATTGTTTAATCTTGGCTATTCATTCTTTCAATTTTAATGTTTATAGTTAGAGAATAAGATCTTGCCAAACAATTTAATCTTGGTAGATCATTAGATAGGTAGAGATAATAAAAGGAGTTCAATAGTTTAATCTGAGCCCTTGGATGATATAAGGTTAGAAGTAGATAGTTTGATTTGTAAAAGAAAAATGAGTAATAAGGGTTTGCTAGCCTAAATGCACCCAAATAAAAGAAGAAAAAATGGTAGGGTAGGTGAATGGGTAAGTAGTAGAAAGGTTGCACAATTACAAAGATCACTTGATGAAAGCACACCTTTTATGCTTAAATGATATATTTCAAATGTACATGAGCACTTTACAAAGCATAAGCAATGGTTTACAAGTTCAAAATGATTAATTCCCCATCATTCCTTTTCACCCCTAGAAAACTTACTAATTTCCCTTCCATAACAAAAATTCTAATACCTAGAATCCTTTAAGTCAAAAAGGCTCAAAGCATTTCTCTGACTTCTGGTGGGACCGGACCCTCGGCTTGATGACTTAAGGATATAAGGTGTTAAAATCCCCTACAATTAATTCATCCCCCTTCATAAAACCCCTTTTCCTAAGGTTAAACTGCATTTACCTAGGAAAAGTTGAAAACCCCATGACAAAACATATTTCATACAAAAACCCACCAAATGCATTTTATCCTAAGTGCTAAGTGTATGTAAAGCACATAAAATTTCATATACTTGCGTGCTACAACCCTTCCACTCATTTCACCTCATATTAACTTTCTAATTTAAAATATATAAAAATTCCCAAAAAACCCATTATCCCGTATAAATTAATTCCTTTATGTAAATAACCCCACCCCTTAGTTTAATTATAAACTATATAATCACCCCCATATCCCAAAAAATATATTAAAACCCCACCCCATTTCTTAATCATATATTAAAGCACCCCGATTAGTTAAGACTAAGGTTAAGTCTTAAGCTAATCCCATACCGCCAATGATTAGACCCATGGGCCCCCCGAAAACTTTTTGTTTAATCTTTGTGCAACTCCATCACCCGACTCCCGTACGATCTCCCTTCCCCTCATCCTACGGCTCACAGCCATATCGGCTAGGCCCGATGATCGTCCTTTACCCACCTGATAAAGTGGTTTTCCCACACCCCACCCCCCCCTCGATGCTATGTGTCACGTGCTTGAGTAGATCGGGTGAGCCCCCCTAAAAACCACTTCCCCCTCAAAAGCGGTGTGATGACCTTCCAAAACCACTTCCCCGTGTAATTGAAAAAACTGCCCACTGTTCATCAGTTAATGAACCCACCAAAAAATTAATATTTTTCTATAAAAGCCCATTTACCCCTCTTTTCACTCTTTTCGCTCATTTTCTCTTGAGAACTCAGAAATCTATTGCGACCTCTACAAACGAAGACATTGCTCATAGACCTTCGCCATTGTTTCAGAAACATTGCAGACAGTCCACCTCACTCCCAGTCCATACCAGAACCGTACGAAATCTCTGTAGCTACCATCAACCACCATTTTCAACCAATTTCGCCCATTTCCAGGTATTTCACCATAAAATACCAGTCCCCTTGTCAAATTCCAAATAATTGCGGACTCAACACTCTGTTAATTAAGTAAAATACATCAATTTTACTTTAATTACAACATTGTGAACCTAAACCCTCTGCAAAACCTCCTGTTTCCCAAAAAGAACCCAAATACCAACCAAACTCAAATCCACAAGAACTGAGTATGGCTACCCCAATTGCAATGGATGTAAGGCCCATCTCTATACCTCACTTAGACCTGGACCACCTTCCTTTAGTTGATAAGGATTTCCAGATCAAAGATACCAATTCAACATACCTCCTCCTCAAAATACATTTTTTAAGCAAAGACAAATACCTAAATCATATTGATGACATTGGCCTTTGATAGTCCAATTTACCCAGATATCAGTTCCCCCAAGTTCATATCTTTCCAGAAATTGTTCATATGTGCTATGCCTATTATGTCCCCAACCATAGGGCTGTAATGTATCATGACCAGAAAGTTTTGTTCACCATCACAATCAAGCCCATTAATGAAATGATGCAGTTCCAGCCAGAGCCAAACCTAACCCACTCTCAATTGGAGACCTGTTGGACCAGTATCCCAACCTAAGCCCATCAAAATTGGCCCAGTTGTTCCAAACCTTCATTAGAGAGGAGAAACATATCCCTAAGGATCCCCCTCCATATGTAGTAGCTATTTTCTATAAATGGGGACAATACATTGTAATCGTGATATCCTGTGTTTTGGGGTACACTACTAGTGAATACATTGATGAAATTATTCTTGCCTTCATGTCCATTTATACACCAGGGCAGCCTCCTACAACCATATATGACTTTTTCAGTTTCATAGCTGATATAATGCACGAGAAGTTCACAAGAATGATAAATGAGAGAGTTTTCAAGTATTCTAATGTCCTATACCAGATGTTCTTATATTATCAGTCTGACAAGTTCCCTTTCACTCTCCAAAATCTTGACTCCAAAGGTCAGCCTAGATCTATTATCTTTTGGACCCCACTTTTCCATGAGTTTGGAACACCATATACATGCTTAGACTTCATAGACTCTTTTGTGTACCCAATCGTGACTATGCTCACTAGAAATCCTCCACCTAGGATTAGTCCAGAGATAAAAGGATTCCTTCAACATTCCAAGAAAACCAAAGTGGGAGACTGGTACTTGTACCAAAACCACACTGAGATAAGGATATATGGTTGCATTCTCGCACCATATAAGCTACCAAGATACCTCCCAATGAGGTTGTTTACCTTAGAATATTACAGATAGATCATCAATGCAGATGAAGTCAACTTTGTCACTGCCAAGAAGAAGGCCAATTTCAAAATGAAAGACCAGTTAGGCCCCTTCATACGCAATTCCAGAGAGGCAGGGAAAGAGGCAGACCTGATCCTGGAGAGAATGCAATTCTAAAGGAGTTTTGTATGGAGATATGACCCTTTGGAATACATTACCAAGAAAAGCCAAAAGTTCAAGCTAGGACCTTTTATCCACCACCGCATACCAGATATAGAGGCTTATGCCAACTAGATAGAATGGGTGGAAAATACTTTGATTGACATGGATAGTACCAGGGTAGATGTAGAAAATGGTCTGATTGACTTGGAAAGGCATCTTGATGAGAGCTCTTTTCTGCAGGTACCAGAAGAGCAAGAAAGAGCCATGAGAATCCCTTGAGTGATGCAGAGTCCTCGGAACAAGGAGAAAATTCCAAAGAGAAATAGACAAGAAGCTTCCATTGGAGGAATGGACACCTCTAACTTGCAAACAAAAACAAGTCACAGTAAGAAGCAAAAGGTCAATCCCACCTCTGAACATAAATATACAAAAGGATCTACATATGTGACCACCACTCCTTCTATAGACTAGCAAGAGCCTTCCACTTCATAGACTCAAGTATAGGATAGGTAGATAAGTTTGGAAGTCTCTTCATTCAACATGCCTAAGGACAAGGACCAGGAATTAAAAGATAGGTATAAATACATCAAAATGAGGAATGAGAGTCTTAAAGCCTAGGCATATGCTCAATACCTAAAGCTCACTCCCACCAATCAAAAAAGACTAATGTCAGCTTTTGACATCAAGGAGGGAAAGCTACAAATGTCCTTTGTTAAGCCTACAGCACAACAACCCAAAACATCTTCAGATTTCAAAAGGGTTGACTTTGAAGTATTGTAAAGGGATATTCATCCCATAGACTAGGTAGAATTGCATAAACAGGCTGGAGAGATGATATACTCCACCCTAACAGGCAAAGCCATAGTTTCCCATCAGTTACGGAGCTCATTGAACAATATTTCAGCACAATTTTAGTTGGAGAAGGCCTCTTAATAGACCAAGAACACTAGAATTAAGTCTTTGGAATACTTGGTTATTGATTTAGGACATGATCCCAAATATATAAAAGCTACTGAGTAGCTGACAAAGAAGAAGAATGATGATATTGATGCACTGAAGAAGTAATTAAAGATACCTCAGCTGCAACACCCTCAAACACTTGAAGTCATAGAAAATCAAACCAAACATGAAGAGTTCATGGACTTGGTCCTCAAACTCAATGATCAACTAAGGGAAACCGAGAAAGTGTTGGATTATTTGATCCAATTAAAACAGACTGATGTTGCATCAGCTTCTGCAAACATCATCCCTACAGTGTCTACAAAAGTCCCTTCTACACTAGCAGCTTCACTTGCACCAATTGCTCCACTTGCCACAACATTTCCAGTCAGCACAAAGTCTACAGCAGTAGCTACATCAGGAGAAAAGGTAATAGAATTAGTTAAAGCCATGGAAGAGATGTCAATCTAGGCTACAAAAATGAATAAACTAAAGGAAAAAGTGGCAAGTTTAGAAACTGATTATAAAATTGCATAGATTATGCAAAAGGAATAGGCACAGAAAGCCAACAGGATGCCTAAAAAGGTCAAAGCCTTGGAAAGGGACCTAACATTAGAGAAACCCCTTAGGCAAGACAAGGAACTGCTATGGGCCAATATCATTGACTCTGTCAATGATATTTGGCCATCAATTCAAGCTATTCTTGAGTAGACAAAACTGATAAAAGTAGCCACAGAAGCTATCAAGAAAGTGAAGGAAGAGTTGAGAGACATGCCTGAGGATGCCAATAGACACATCCACTTCCTCAACAGTAAAAATAGGTATGAACTCCATGAGCTAGATATAGAAGACAGGACTGGGACCATTTTGGAAATAAGAAGGCCCTTTCCAAAAGAAACTTGATGTTGAACTTGGAGGAAAAGTGCCAGAACATGTAGGTGGCCATTGATAGATCCATGGCTAAATTCCAAATTCTAAGGGAGAAAGGATTTCCCAGTTCAATGGTCATAAATGATGAACTTATGACACACTAGGACTATGAAAGAAGACTCAGGCAATTTTCTAAAGATCAAGCTAGCACTTCAGCAATAAAAGCCCTACCAACAAGCAAATTTTTATATAACACCTTCCAAAACCTATTTTTCCTCTAGCATGAGGTAAAAAACTTATTCATCACCAAGCCCAATTTTCCAAGTATACTGAGGCTGATGAGATATACCAAAGGATGATGAATGTCAAGTTACCTGACAGTGAATGGTTGGAAAGAATGACTGATTTACTGTAAGAAATTTACAATAAAAAGGTTACCATGTAGTGAAAGTAGGATAGCCATGCAAATAGGTGAAAGCAGGTCAAATAGGTCAAAGTAAAAATGTTAAACAAAACTCCAGCGTAGAAGACCACAATAGCAATTCATCCTAAAGGGCTAATAGTTCAACAAAAAAATCAACAGTACCACAATAAAAGGGACAACTTGAAATAGTTCAATAGCTATCTCTATCTTCTTGGAAGAAGATATTTGTATTTCCTAGAATAAATCTCAAGTTTGTTTTGAGATATTTTGTAATAATTCATGTATAAATACTTCACAATTCAAAGTATTGAGTGTGGAATCTATTATACATTTTTGTAAAATTCTTGATCTTGAGGAAATAAAAGGCTATTGTATCATTTTGGTGAGCCAACAAGCTAGACTAATCAATAAAGAGCAGATTGTTCCAGGGATTCATGTGTTGAGAGTATTCCATATAAGTATTTCTCATGTGTTTTTGTTATCTTCTTATAGTTATTCATAATCTTGCATGTATGTCAATCTGAATGCTTTAACTTGGAAACATATTTCAGAATTTGTTTTAACAAACACTCTGTCTTAACAGTTAAGCATTATTATGTTTTCTTCTAGTATTTAAATTAAATAATTCTTAATTTCTCTTTAATTTACATCAATTCATTAAGCAATCCAAACCAAAGGATCCTTAGTTTCCCTTTAGTTTCGGTTGCACTTTCTCTCCTCATTCATTATCTAGGTTTGAGAATCCTTGATTGCTCTCTTTCCTCGAGTGAAATCGTTCCACCACTTTGTCTTGAAAATTTCGATTACACTTTGCTACCTTGCCCTTGTAACACCTCCTTTGTTGAGTTCATTCAGCCGTGTTTTCTTATCACTTGACTCCATAACCCAATGCCATGAAAGACATCGACTTACCCATCTGTTTAAAGAGATCCAACTACCCATTTTCAAACAAGACCAAAACCCTTCAAGCAATCATAACTAGCCTAAAATCTCAACAAACATAGCTAAATCAAAAAGAGAGATCCCTCTCTGAGCCTAGGTGGGCTAGAGCCTATGCTCCAAAGTAGGTTTGTAGTTACCTCAACCCTTTTCCTTCTTTCAAATAACTTCTAGAGAAAATACATGAGTGATAACATATTGGCGACCATATTGGGGACTTCGATCCTCAAGTACTAATAAAGCTTTAAGAAATTTTACATTTGTATTTTAAGCCTCTTAAAGTACTTCGTTAGAAGTTATTTACAAAATCCGATAAAAACAATACAAGTTTGAAATTTTGGCTTCTAGGAATACTCATTTTACTAGGGCTAATCTAGATCCAAATCCTTCCCCAGTAGTTGATAATCCAAACCTGGTTTCAAGAAAGCCTAAAAAAGAAGAAAGTTCAGTCAACCAAATACCATTAGTTAAAGCCGATTCTTGCCTAGATGAGTGGCTATTTTTAGAAGAACTTCCCTTGGATGTGTTACTTGATTTGTCATTATTTAGAACAAAATCTGGGAGTGCACTTGATGAAAATGTTCTATATCCTGACTTTATTGCAAACCTTGAAGTCCGAAAGGCTAATAAGTCAATTGATGAGTACATTCTGAAATCTCCACAATCATCCATTAACACTACCACAACCCCTGAGCTTTCTGAACAATTGTCCACTAATTTTACTTCACCATTGTTCCCTTAAACTTCAACACTCCATTCTTCATCACCATTTATACCTACACTTCCTAATCAACCATCTTCATCATCCATTTCACCTTTGTCAGTCTCAAGTCCTTCTTCAACCACCTCAACTTTACCCCCAACTCAAGCCAAACTCATAGCAATGGCAAATAGATATTCCCCCCTAGGTTTACCTGCTCAACTTCATGCCATGCCTGCAGATTATTAGAGTAATATTTTCTTGTTTGATGCTAGTGGTCATTACACTACCCAGTAACATGTAAACAAGATGTCTGACTTTTTTGAATTACATGAAATAGATGAAGCAGATGTCCAGATGAGACTATTTGCCCAGACCCTAATTGGTGATGTCAAGAAATGGTTCAAGGCCTTTCCTAATAACCATATTACAGACTTAGCAAATTTTCAAAGGTTATTTATTGATTGATGGGAAAGGAAGAAGAACCCATTACAAATACTCTCTGAATATGACAATATTAAGAGAGCTCCCAATGAGTCAGTTCAAGACTACTGTACTAGGTTTAATAATATCTACAATGAAATTCCAAAGAAAACCAAGCCCCCACCTAACCTAGCATTAATTAATTTCCCTGATGGTTTTGATGCTAATATGTTATACCAGCTTAGGGAAAAAAAATCTGAAACAGTAGAACAAATGCAGAGTAATGTTGTTAGTGTAGAGGCCAACCTGTTAGCTAGAAAGGCACGAATGAGAAATGAAAAGAAATTTTTGTTTAAAGAAGAAGCTTCAACTTTGGATGGTAAAGTAGATGTCTTAGCTAAAAGTTTAGAAAGAATCATAGATAGGTTAGATATCATGGATAGGAAAAATCAACGGGAGAATCAACAGTAATAGGCTCCAATAAGAAACCCAAATTTTAGGAAGAACCCTAATGCTACAAAAAATAATGCATCAGACCAACATATTAGGCCACCCTTCCAAGAAAATTATGTTGAAGAATCACAAAACCAAGAACGAAAAGATGATACCCAGATTAATTTATTGGAAACCGTAGAGGAAGGAAATGTTTTCTTACCCAAGAAGAACAAGAATTGCATATGCTTAAATAGTTACAATTAGAGTCTGGTGAATCTTTTGATTTCAAGCAAGGATATGAATCAGTTGTGTATGAAGTGTATAAACAATATAATTTGAGAAGTATGAAAAATGATCAAGCTCCCATTAAAAAATCCATCAAAACACAAACCAAAATAATAAAAGAAAATACAGTTAAAAAGGTTTTGCGAATTCTCCCTAGGGGAACATGTGAAACATCAACCCCTAGGATTGTAGGTATAACTTCCACTGAAACTAAAACAGAACCAATCATTGAAAACAATCAAAATAAAAAAGATCAAGGTAAAATAGTAGAAATACAAACTGAAGTACCTACCACTAAAAAACAGGATAAAAACACTCAAACTGCACACATAAAGGAAACTTTCAATCAAGAAAACAAACTTCCACTCCCTTTCCATATCAAAAATGAGATAGATAAGTTGAAAATAACAGTTCCTTTGACTAAACTGGTAAAAAATTAATATTATAGGTCACAGATAACTGAGACTTTGAACATAGGAGGGAGAAGATTTTGCTAATTTGAATGATGATCAGCCCAAATTGTTGTTTGGTCCTGAGGCCAATGGAATTCATCAACAAGGGGGAATTCCTCCATTCTACATAAACTTAAATATACATGATTAAATTTTGCATAATGCCATGTTGGACTCAGGAGCATCCCACAATCTCATGCCAAAATCAATAATGGAGAGATTAAACTTAGAGATAACCAGGCCTTATAAGGATTTATTTTCTTTTGACTCCAGCCAGGTTAAATGTCTAGGTTTGATCAAAGAACTATGTGTGACTCTTGTCTAGTGCCCTACAAAGAGCATTCTAATGGACATTGTAGTTTCTGACATCCCACCAAAATATGGAATTCTACTATCTCGCTCATGGGGAGAAAAACTGTAGGGATCTTTGTAGTTGGATATGTCTTATGCCACAATTTCAGTTTTTGGCCAATCAAGAAAATTATATAGGGAAACATTGATGAAGTACATGGTAAGTAGTGAAGAGAAGCCCAAAAAATTTCCTATCTACTCTGGGAACTCAGATATGGGTTCCTTCATCTTATATAATGAAGAAACTGACAAGAAAGAAATCACAACCAAAGACCTTAAATATAGAACAGCTGATAGTGAGAACATATTCCGTGAATCACTTTGGCATTTAGACTTTGATGGGTCTATAAATAGTTTAGGGGCTGGAATAGGACTCTGGATCCACAATGTGGAAAATAACCATGCTGAGGGTCATGCCTTTACATTAAATTTTAAATGTACCAATAACATGGCTAAGTATGAAGCCCTGATTTTGGGGTTACAACTGGTCAGGAAGTTGGTAGCCAAAAGAGTTTCTATCATGGGAGACTCAGAACTAATCATGAAACATATCAGTAGTAAATATTCTGTCAATAACTCAAGGCTTGGTAGATATAGGAGCACTGTTTTAGACTTGGTCAAGGATCTCCTAGAATCAAATTTTGCTACTATACCAGGAAAAAAAAATAAGCAGGCCCATAGTCTGGCTACATTTTCTAGTACTTGCATATTTCCATTTCAACCAAACCACTAGCACACCGCAGAAGTCAGACACATGCCTATTATACCAGATAATGTCAAATATTGGAAAATCTTTTCCCAGCACTCTTAGATCTATGATTTCATGAACAATGAGTTTCAGAATTCTAAAATAGACATTGATTGTTTAATAGACAATAACATAGAAAACAACTTAGATGTAAATATTTTCAATGTACATAAACCAACTAAATTTACTCAGGTAGAAATAGATACTTTAGAGAATGTAGAGATAGATGAGATGATGGATGATGATCCAAAGATTCTTAATTTGAAAGATGACTTTTTTCCTAAAGGATTACTACCTTTAGAGGATTTGTTTGACTCTATTGATGTAACCAGAAAACCCAAGATGGAATCTCTAATAGCTAACATTGAAGAAGTTAATATAGGAGCTTAAACCAATCCAAATTCATCAAGATATATAAAGCCTTGCCCCTAGAGGAAAAGGTCAAGTATATAAATCTGTTTAAAGAGTTCCAGGATGTGTTTGCATGGAGTTATGAGGACTTAAAATCCTATAACACCAGCACAATCCAACATAAAATACTTCAGAAAGAAGGTCACAAGCCATTTAAAGAGAAAATTAGAAGGATAAACCCAGTTCTTATGACATCTATAGAAAAAGAGGTCAAAAGGATGTTTGATGCTCAAATAATAGCACCTATTAGATACTCAGACTGGATCTCAAACTTAGTTACAACTAGGAAAAAGATAGGTGAAATTAGACTTTGTGTAGATTTTAGAAACTTGAATAAGGTTTCTTTAAAAGACAACTACCCCTTGCCCAAAATGGATCATATATTACAAAGGGTAGTAGGCTCATCTAGAATTTCACTGTTAGATGGATTCTCTGGTTATAACCAAGTGTTAGTCCAACCTGAAGACCAACTTAAAACTACTTTCACTACTCCTTGGGGTACATTCATGTATTTGAAGATGCCCTTTGGATTAATGAATGCAGGTGCCACATTTCAGAGAGCCATGGACATAGCCTTTGCTAAGGAAATCCATGATTTCTTGGTAGTATACCAGGATGATATTACAGTTTTCTCCAAATCAGATAATGAACATTTAGACCATCTCAGAAAAGTATTTATAAAATGCAAGAAATTTGGGATTTCTTTGAATCCTAAAAAGACACTTTTCGGTCTAGAAGAGGGAAAACTATTAGGACACATCATATCAAAGGATGGGATTAGGATAGACCCTGCTAGAGTAGAATCTATTTTAACTATCTCCCATCCCAGAAACATAAAAGAGTTACAATCATTTTTAGGTAAGATTAATTTTCTTAGAAGATTCATCTCAAATCTAGCTGAATTAATTAGGTAATTAAATAACATGTTTAAAAAGAACTCATCTGTTAAATGGACCTTGGAACCTTAACAATCATTTGAATCTATCAAAGAAGCATTAACCAAGGCTCCAGTCTTAATTAGTCTTGATTTTAGAAAATATTTTATCATTTTTTCATTTGCTTCAGAGCACACCATAGCAACAGTCTTGCTGCAAAAGAACAATCAGGGGTATGAACAGCCAATAGCATTCTTTAGTAGATCCCTGAGAGATGCCACATTAAAGTATAACATCATGGAAAAATAGGCATTAGCTTTGGTTAAAGCTATCAAAGACTTTAGAGTATACATCTTGTACTCTCATATCATTGCTTATGTTCCAAACTCTGTAGTTAAGGACATTTTGACTCAAAATGGGCCTGAGGGAAAAAGAGGCAAGTGGATTGCCACAATACTGGAATATGACATTGAAATAAAACCTACCAAGCTCATCAAAGGCCAAGGTTTGGCCAAACTCATGGCTGAATCAAATTGTCAAGCCCTTGATATCAACTTTATAAGTGCTTTAGATGACCAAGAGGAGATGGTGACTCCACAGATCAGTGAACCCTTCACTAAATCACAATGGTATGCAGATATTACATTTGTGTTACTAAATTTACAAGCTCCTCCTGGACTAACTAAAACCAAAGCTAGATTCTTAAAAGTGAATTTTTTGAGATATTTTGTTATAGATGGTGCATTATTTTGGAAAGATATCAGTGGTATTCTCTTAACATGTTTATTAGAAGATGAGGCTGACAAAATTTTACAAGAGTTTCATGCAGGAGACTGTGGAGGACACTTGTACTAGAAAATTACTACTAACAAGATACTAAGGGCTGGTTTTCACTGGCCCACTTTGTTTGCAGATGTCAAAAAATATGTGGCCTCCTGTCACAAATGTCAGATTTTTGAAGGAAAAAGAAAGTTGTTTCCTTTACCCCTCAAACCAATGTCCACTGAGAGACCATTCCAACAATGGGGGTTAGACTTTATTGGAGAAATACATCCCACATCCTCAGGTCAGCATAAATGGATCTTGACTGCAACAGACTATTTTACCAAATGGATAGAGGCCATACCGTCTAGGTAAGCCACATACACTATTATAATATCCTTCCTAGAAAGTTATATCCTTTCAAGATTTGGGTGACCACAGAAACTCATTACTGATAATGCAATAGCCTTTAAATCCAAGAGAATGATAGACTTCTGTAACAAATACCGAATTACCCTTGGTCATTCCACAACCTATTACCCTCAAGGTAATGGACTAGCAGAATCATCCAACAAGAGCCTGGTCAACATTATCAAAAAGTTAATGGAGGATAATAAAAAGACATGGAATAAGAAGTTGGTCAATGCCCTATGGGCAGATAGATTAACTACTAAAAATTCCATTGGAACATCACCCTATCAACTAGTTTATGGGATGGATGTCGTTTCTTCATCATCCTTAGGAAGGCTAGTCATCAAAATCCTTCAGGAGAAACAGGTAGAGCGTAATGATATTCAAAGGAGAATAAATCAAACCATACACCTACAAGAGACCAGAGAAGAGGTGTATGTAAAAGCACAGATACTCCAAGAAAAAATAAAGAAAGTCTTTGACAAAAGGACTAAAGCAGATGATTTTCACATAGGAGACAAAGTTTTAAAGTGGGATTCAAAGAGAGAAGATAAAGGCAAGCATGGAAAATTTTATTTTCTATGGCAAGGACCTTATCTTATTTGTGGCTACAGAGGCAACAATGCCTTTTTCTTGAAAAACATTGATGAATCAGACCTACCAGGAGGACCTGTTAATGGTAGGATGATGAAGCACTACATTTCCACTGACTGGTAGTAGTTCACTTTGTTTTCAAATCATTGTAAATAACATTGCAGTGTGTAGATTGGATTGGATGGTAATCCTTTAAAGTTGAAGCCCGGAGAGAAGGCCCTAAGCTTAAACATTTACTGTCATAAATATCAAATAATGAAGATTTATAGAAGGAAAATTTGCAAGGTGATAACATCAACAATTCATAGGCTACTGATCTTCATTGTTCTTGACATTTCACTAGTAAATTCCATCCCCAAGTGGAGTCATTGTTAGATTCCTATAGTGATAGGTTTCATACTATTGACTTGGTGGTATTAAAGCCTTGTAATATTGTACAAACCTTTGCTTTTTGAAAATGTAGTTCATATTAATAGATTAAAAAATGTAAAGAGGGTATGTCATAAAAGAAAGATCAAAGGGCAAAAAGAAAAAGAAAAAGGTCAAAAAATGAGAATAAATGAACCCCAAAAAATAAAGAAAAAAAAACCATGAAAGTGAGCAAGCTTAAATGCCAACACTATTTACCTTTTATGCATAATAATGATTGTGTGCAGCTTGTAATTAATGCCACAATCCACAATATTCAAATTGTTTAATCTTGGCTATTCATTCTTTCAGTTTTAATGTTTATAGTTAGAGAATAAGATCTTGCCAAATAGTTTAATCTTAGCAGATCATTAGTTAGGTAGAGATAATAAAAGGAGCTCAATATTTTAATCTGAGCCCTTGGATGATATAAGGTTAGGAGTAGATAGCTTTATTTGTAGAATAAAAATGAGTAATAAGGGTTTTCTAGCCTAAATGCACCCAAAAAATGGTAGGGAAGGTGAATGGGTAAGTAGGAGAATGGTTGCACGATTGCAAAGATCATTGATGAAAGCACACCTTTTATGCTTAAAAGATATATTTCAAATGTACATGAGCACTTTACAAAGCATAAGCAATGGTTTTCAAGTTCAAAATGACTAATTCCCCATCATTCCTTTTCACCCCTAGAAAACTTACTAATTTCCTGTCCATAACAAAAATTCTAATACCTAGAATCCTTTAAGTCAAAAAGGCTCAGAGCATTTCTCTAACTTCTGGTGGGACCGAACCCTCAGCTTGATGACTTAAGGATATAAGGTGTTAAAATCCCCTACAATTAATTCATCCCCCTTCATAAAACCCCTTTTCCTAAGGTTAAAATGCATTTACCTAGGAAAAATTGAAAAACCCCATGGAAAAACATATTTTCATTTATAAACCCACTAAATTAATTTTATCCTAAGTTCTAAGTGTATGTATAGCACATAAAAATTCATATACTTGCACGCTACAACCCTTCTGCTCATTTCACCTCATATTAACTTTCTAATTTAAAATATATAAAAATCCTTGAAAAACCCATTATTCTGTATAAATTAATTCCTTTATGTAAATAACCCCACCCCTTAGTTTAATTATAAACTATATAATCACCCCCGTATCCCAAAAAATATATTAAAACCCCACCCCATTACTTAATCATCTATTAAAGCACCTCGATCAGTTAAGACTGAGGTTAAGTCTTAAGCTAATCCCATACCGCCAGTGATTAGACCCATGGGACCCCGAAAACTTTTTGTTTAATCTCCGTGTAGCTCCATCACCCGACTCCTGTACAATCTCCCTTCCCCTCATCCTATAACTCACAGCCATATTGGCTGGGCCCGATGACTATCCTTTACCTGTCCGGTAAACCGGTTTTCCCACAGCCCCCCCCCCCCCCCCCCCCCACGCGATGCTACGTGTCATGCGCTCGAGTAGATCAGGTGAGCCCCTCTAAAAACCACTTCCCCCTCAAAATCAGTGTGATGACCCTCCAAAACCACTTTCCCATCTAACTAAAAGAACTGCCCACTATTCATCAGTTAATGAACCTGCCAAAAAATTAATATTTTTCTATAAAAGCCTGCTTACCCCTCTTTTTGCTCTTTTCGCTCTTTTTTCTCTTGAGAACTCAGAAATATATTGCGACCTCTACAAAGAAAGACATTGGTCACAGAGCTCCGCCATCATTTCAGAAACATTGTAGACAGTCCAACTCAGTCCTAGTTCATACCAGAACCATACGAAATCTCTGTAGCTGCTATCAATCGCCATTTTCAACCAATTTTCCCCATTTCCACGTATTTCACCATAAAAAACCAGTCCCCTTGTCAAATTCCAAATAATTTCCAACTCAACACTTTGTTAATTAAGTAAAACACATCAATTTTACTTTAATTACAACATTGTGAACCTAAACCCTCTACAAAACATCCTGTTGCCCAAAAGGAACCCAAACACCAACCAAACTCAATTCCACAAGAACTAAGTATGGCTACCACAATTGCAATGGATGTAAGGAACATCTGTAGACCTCACTTACACTTGGACCACCTTCCTTTAGCTGATAAGGATTTCCAGATCAAAGATACCAGTTCAATAGAGCTCCTACTCAAAATCCATTGCTTAAGAAAAGACAGACACCTGAATCCTATAGATGACATTGGCCTTCGTCAGTCCAATTTACCCAGATACCAGTTCCCCCAAGTTCATATCTTTCCCGAAATTGTTCATATGTTCTATGCCTGCTATGTCCCCAGCCATAGGGCTGTAATGTCTCATGACCAGAAATTTCTGTTCACCATCACAGTCGAGCCTATTAATGAAATGATGCAGTTCCAGCCAAAGCCATACCTAACCCCATTTCAAAATGAAAGGCTAGTTAGGCCCCTTCATATGCAATTCTAGAGAGGCAGGGAAAGAGGCAGACCTGATCCTGCAGAGAATGAAATTTCAAAGGACTTTGTATGGAGATATGATGCTTTGGAATACATTACCAAGAAAAGGCAAAAGGTCAATCTAGGACTTTTTATCCACCACCCCATACCAGAGATAGAGGCTTATGCCAACCAGACAGAATGGGTGGAAAATACTTTGATTGATAGGGATAGTACCAGGGTAGATGTAGAAAATTCTCTGATTGACTTGGAAAGGAAGCTTGATGAGAGCTCTTTTCTGTAGGTACCGGAAGATCGAGAAAGAGCCATGAGAACCCCTCAAGTGATGCAGACTCCTCAGAACAAGGAGAAAAATCCAAAGAGAAACAGAGAAGAAGCTTCCACTGCAGGAATGAACACCTCTAATGTGCAGTAGGAAACAAGTCACAACAAGAGGCAAAGGGTCAATCTGGCCTCTGAACAGGAATATACAGAAGGATCTGCACATGTGACAACCACTACTTCTACAGACTTGCAAGAGCCTTCCACCTCATAAACTCAAGTATTGGATAGGCAGATAAGTTTGGAAGTCTCTTCATTCAACAGGCCTAAGGACAAGGACCAGGAATTAAAATATATGTATAAATACATCAAAATGAGGAATGAGAGGCTTAAAGCCCAAACATATGCTCAATACCTAAAGCTCACTCCCACCAATCAAACAAGACTAATGTCATCTTTTGACATCGAGGAGGGAAAGCTACAAATGTCCTTTGCTGAGCCTACAACACAACAACCCAAAACATCTTCATATTTCAAAAGGGTTGACTTTGAAGTATTGGCAAGGGATATTAATCCCATAGACCAAATAGAACTGCATAAACAAGCTAGAGAGATGATATAGTCCACTCTAACAGGAAAAACCATAGCTTCCCATCAGTTACAGAGCTCATTGAACAATATTTCAGCACAATTTTAGTTGGAGAAGGCCCCCTCACAAGCCAAGGACACTAGAATTAAGTCTTTGGAAGACTTGGTTATTGATTTGAGACATGATCCCAAAGATATAAAATCTACTGAGCAGTTGATAAAGAAGAAGAATGATGATATTGTTGCACTAAATAAGCAATTGAAGATATCTCAGCTGTAACATCCTCAAACACTTGAAGTCATAGAAAATCAAACCAAACATGAAGAGTTGATGGACTTGGTCCTAAAACTCAATGATAAACTAAAGGAAAGCGAGAAAGAGTTGGATTATTTGATCCAATTAAAACAGACTGATGTTGCATCAACTTCTACAAACGTCATCCCTACAGTGTCTACAACAGTCCCTTCTACACTAGCAGCTTCACTTGCACCAACTTCTCCACCTACCACAACATTTCCAGTCAGCACAAAGTCTACAGTAGCAACTACATCAGGACAAGAGGTAGAAGAATTAGTTAAAGCCATGGAAGATATGTCAATCTAGGCCACATAAATTAATAAACTAAAGGAAAAAGTGGCAAGTTTAGAAACTAATTATAAACTTGCATAGATTACGCAAAAGGAAGAGATGCAGAAAGCCAACAGGATGACTGAAAAGGTCAAAGCCTTGGTTAGGGACCTAACATTAGAGAAACCCCTTGGGCAAGTCAAGGAACTGATATGGGCCAATATCATTGAATCTGTCAATGATATTTGGCCATCAATTCAAGTTATTTTTGAAGACACAACTGATAAAAGTAGCCACAGAAACTATCTAGAATGTGAAGCAAGATTTGAGAGACATGCTCGAGGATGCCAATAGACTCATCCACTTACTCAACAATAAAAAAAGGTATGAACTCCATGAGCTAGATATAGAAGACAGGATTGGGACCATTTTGGAAATAAGAAATGTCCTTTCCAAAAGAAACCTGATGCTGAACTTGGAGGAAAGTGTCAGAACATACAGGTTGCCATTGATAGATTCATGGCTAAATTACAAATTCTGAGGGAGAAAGGATTTCCCAGTCCTATGGTCATAAATGACAAACTAATGACACAACAGAACTATGATAGAAGACTCAGGCAGTTGGCTAAAGATCAAGCTAGCACTTCAGCAATAAAAGCCCTGCCAACAAAAAAAGTTTTATATAACACCTTCGAGAAATTGTTTTTCCTCCAACATGAGGTAAAACACTTATTCATCACCAAGCCCAATTTTTCCAGGTATACTGAGGCTGATGAGATATACCGAAGGATGATGAATGTCAAGTTACCTAACAATGAATGGTGGGAAAGAATGACTGATTTACTATAAGAAATTTATAGTAAAAAGGTTACCATGCAGTGAAAGCAGGACATACATGCAAACAGGTGAAAGAAGGTCAAACATGTCAAAGTAAAAAGGTTAAACAAAACTCCAACGTAGAAGACCACAACAGTGGTGATGAAACCTAAAAAGCTAACAGTTCAATAACAAAAGCCAGCAGTACCACAATAAAAGGGACAACTTGAAACAGTTCAATCGCTGTCTCTATCTCCTTGGAATAATATATTTGTATTTCCTAGAATAAATCTCAAGTTTGTTTTGAGATATTTTGTAATAATTCATGTATAAATACTTCACAATTTGAAGTATTGAGTGTGGACTCTACTATACATTTCTGTAATCTTCTTGATCTTAAGGAAATAAAAGCTATTGTACCATTTCTGTGATCCATCAAGCTAGACTAATCAATAAAGAACAAACTGTTCCAAGGATTCATGTATTGAGCATATTCCATATAAGTATTTCTAATGTGTTTTTGTTATCTTCTTAGAGTCAATTCATAAACTTGCATGTATGTCAACCTGAATTCTTTAACTTGGAAACATATTTCAGAATCTGTTTTAATAAACACTATGTCTTAACAATTAAGCATTATTATGTTTTCTTCTAGTATTTAAATTAAAGAATTCTTATTTTCTCTTTAATTTACATCAATTCATTAAGAAATCCATACCAAAGGATCCTTCATTTCCCTTTAGTTTCAGTTGCACTTTCTCTCTTCATTCATTATTTGGGTTTGAGAATCCTTGATTGCTCTCTTTCCCCAAGTGAAAACCTTCCACCACTTTGTCCTGAACATTTGGAATACACTTTGCTACCTTGCCCTTGGAACATCTCCTTTTTTGAGTTCATTCAGCCCTGTTTTCTTATCACTTGACTCCATAGCCCAATGGCCTGAAAGACATCGACTTACCCATCTGTTTAAAGAGATCCAACTACCCATTTTCAAACAAGACCAAAACCCTTCAAGCAATCATAACTAGCCTAAAATCTCAACAAACATAGCTAAATCAAAAAGAGAAGGTCAAAGCTAGAACTCCTCAGCAAAATGGAGTTGTGGAAAGAATGAACAGAACAATCCAACAAATGGCTCGTGCTGTGCTTGATGAATCAGGTGCTCCCACAACTTTCTCGGGTGAAGCTGCACATGCTGTGGTTATTATTCTCAACAAAACAAATGTCTGTGTAAACAGCACTCAAACTCCTCATGAGCTCTGGTGTGGTAAGACTCCTTCAGTGAAGCACTTCAAAATCTTTGGGAGCAAATGTTATATTAAGAATATTGATGAGCAACTTGGAAAACTTGAACCAAGAGCAGATGAAGGTATTCTTCTTGGTTATTCTCCACATAGCAAAGCATACAAGTTCTACAATAAAAGACTTGGCAAAATTGTTGACAGCATTGATGTTGTGGTTGATGAGAAGGGATACATTCCTAGGCAAGTTGATCACGAAGACATCGAAGAAGATGAAGGCTACCCTCAAAGACAGAATGATGAAGAAGAACCTCAAGAAGAAGAAGAACCTCAAGAAGAACCAGAGGAGCAGACAAGAATAGAAGAGAAGACTCCATCCAGATATGTCCAGAAGAATCATCAAGAATCTCAGATTGTGGGACAGAAAGAAGCAAGAGTACAAACAAGAAGAACAATTGCAGAAGCTTCAAGCTATTTGGTGTTACTCTCTTCCACTGAACCACAAAATGTGAAAGAGGCATGTAAAGATGAATGTTGGGTCAAAGCAATGGATGAAGAACTTGAGCAGATCAAAAAGAACAACACTTGGGAATTGGTTCCTAGACCAAAAGATAAGAATGTCATAGGGACAAAATGGGTCTTCAAAAATAAATTGAATGAAAATGGAGAAGTAATTAGAAACAAGGCCAGACTTGTTTGTAAAGGGTATGCACAGCAAGAAGGAATAGATTTTGAAGAGAGCTTTGCTCCTGTTGCAAGACTTGAGGCCATACGAATGTTCCTTGCTCTCTCAAGTTTTCAAAACTTCAAGGTATTTCAAATGGACGTGAAATCAACCTTTCTGAATGGAGATTTAGAAGAATAAGTATACATTGAGCAGCCAGATGGTTTCATTCTTGGGAATGATCCAAACCTTGTATGCAGATTGAAAAAGGCTCTCTATGGTCTCAAACAAGCTCCAAGGGCTTGGTACTATCGGTTGGAAAAATATCTTCACCAACAAGGCTTTTCAAAAGGATCACCAGATAGCAATATCTATATGAAAGTTGAAAATAACAAATTGCTAATACTTGTTGTGTATGTAGATGATATTATCTTTGGCAGCAATGAAGAGGCTATGAGTCAAAACTTTGCCTTGGTTATGCAGAAAGAATTTGAAATGTCATTACTTGGAGAATTGACATACTTTCTTAGATTGCAAATCCAACAAAATGAAGGAGGTATTTTCTTGTCTCAAACTGAGTACCTCAAGCAGATCTTGAAGAAGTATGGCATGGAAGATTCAAAGCCAGTATGTACCCCCATGTTTACAGGATGCAGCCTCAGTACAAATGATGAATCAGCAGCAGTTCATCAACCAACTTATAGATCCATGATTGGGATTTTGCTTTATTTGACAGGTACCCGACCAGACATTATGCATGCAGTAGGAATTGTTGAAGATTTCAAGCCAACCCAAAGGAAACTCATCTTCAGGCAGTCAAAAGAATCTTCAAGTATCTTCAAGGGACTCAAAACTATGGCCTATGGTATCCTAGAGATACAGATCTCACTCTTCATGCTTACACAGATGCAGATTGGGCCGGAAGTGTGGATGACAGGAAAAGCACAAGTGGTGGTGCATTCTTCATGGGTTCTAGATTAGTATCTTGGTTCAGCAAGAAACAGAGTTCGATTGCTTTATCTACAGCTGAAGCAGAATATGTGGCTGCGGCATCTTGTTGCACACAACTTCTTTGGATGATGCAGACCTTGCAGGATTTTCAAATCACTTGCACTCCACCTGTCTCTATCTTATGTGATAATACAAGTGCAATTAGCATTTCAAAGAATCCAGTCATGCATTCAAAGACCAAGCACATACCAATCAAGTATCACTTCCTCCGGGAACAAGTGCTTGAACAAAAGGTCAAGTTGGAGTATGTTCCTTCTAAAGAACAAGTTGCTGATATTCTCACAAAACCACTGCCCAGGGAGACTTTTGAATATCTCAGACAGAAGCTGGGAGTAGTTGATGCTTCATCCTGCTGTTGAAGCCTGTCTGTTCTAAAGAAAAGTTGGTATACATGTGTTGTATAAGGGATATCCGCGTACATACGCTGATTTATGCAGGTGAAGTCGCGTATATGGAGTTCTGAACAGCAAGGGCAGATTCTGATTGGAGAAGGTCTGAGATGGGTATGACAGAGTCCTTCAGGCACAGTTTCAGGGGGAGCAGCTTAAAGTCTAATAAAGCATTGTTGGCATTTAGATGCTTTTGGTCCTAGTTCACAACTATTGTTGAAGAAGGAGCACAGAAGGAAATCTTGGTTGCTGATCTAAAAAGATGATTATCAGATGTTGCTGGTGACTTTCATAAGTCTTGGTCTAGTTCTTTCGTCTCTATGTCATGTATCTCTTTTGTGATATCTCTTCTATGGTGTCAAGGTCATGTAACGGCCTATGTTGGTTTCCCCACTATGCCTGGGATGAATGATGTAATGTAATTAGTTGTTATTTTCTGATGTATCCCCTCTTGGTTGGGAGTATGGATGTATGTATTGAGTCTTTTGGTGATAGGAAGGTCCTTTATGATGTATAAGTCTTGGTTCTTTTTGAAGAACATCTTTTGCAGATCTTGCCTACAGTCAGGGGGAGCATGTTCAGCACAGCAGAGCAGAGATATTAGCACATTCACAGGGGGAGCACAGCCCTTTGCCCTTGATGACAAAGGGGGAGAATGATTCTAAGGATCTTGGGGTTGCCATCAAGTCCAAAGGGGGAGATTGTTGGCATTTTGGCACAGGTGTGGCGCTTCAGTACAGGTGTTGTCCTTGATGGCAACTCTCCTTGATGACAGATCTCAGTCCAGACTACAAGAATGAAGAGAAATTTCATATACGCAGGTTCATTAAGCCCAAGATGCATATACACGCTGGTACGCTATATACTAAGTCGCGGATACGCACGCTTGCTATATACGAAGTCGTGTATACATGCAGTTTTATGAACAGAAAAGAGCGTACATGTCGAGAAGCTTCCCTTTGGTCCGTGGTAGTTAGTCCTCGATACTTGAGCCTATGTTTTTGGACCAAGGTATCTCGACAGTCGTGTTGATCCCGAGTTTTGAAGTTGATGGTATTGTATTAATATGGTTTTGGCCCGTGGTATTGAGGAGGGCCTAATGCTATATAAGGAGAAGAAGATTATTAGGCTAAGATATTGAAAAAGTATTGAATATCTAATGAAGAAAGAGATCTAGTATGCAGGTTCTGGGTTGATGATACATCACTTGATCTGAGCTAAGGAGAGATCACATCAGTTGATGGAAGGACAGATCGGGATCAAATTGTTTGAAATGAACTATCGGTATATGGTTGATTACGCATATTTTTAGATCTGCATACTGATGCAATGTTATGTTCTGAGTATAACTGATGACTGGTACAGCTGCAAGTTATGAGAAATTATTTTTAGATCTGTACGCAGGTTGGCTTCGGTAAAAGCGCGTGTATACGCGGGTTTGTTTCATTGAAGTAGCGTATATCTTTTGAAGCTTAATTTTTGGGTTGCAGTTGGGTCTGTCTGTTATTGTAGGGTTCTGTAGTCTGATCTGTGTTCTGGTGACTGGGTGTTGATAGGGTTTCAGTGGTGCAGTGATTCAAAGTTTGATGATGCTAGTATTGGTTGTTTTGTGCTTCTATGATTTGCTATGAAAAGTGAATGAATCGTGGTCTTCAGATTGAAATGTTGTGCTTCAGGAGTATCCAGTCTGAAAATTGATGAAAAGTGCTACCTGAAGGAAAGAAGATTGTAGGCCAGCACCTACGTACTAGTATCTTAGCTACTACAAGAGCAAAGGGGGTTGGAGCTCCCTTCCAGGAGAGTTTGGAAAACGAGAGAAGGTTGTAGCCTTCTGCAGGTTGTAGCCTGCGTACTAGTATAAGGCTGCACCAGTACAAAAGATTGTAAACTGAAGTTTCTTATTAAAGAAAGATAGAGACGACTTGCAGCGGGTGGTTTTCACCCACATTGGGTTTCCACCTTATATCATGGTGTTCATGTGTGTGGCTTTTGTGTGATGATATGTTCTGTTATACTGCACCTGTTTACTTTAATATGGTTAATAATGTCATGATGCATTTACAGAAGATAAACTAACTGAATCATAAGATTTCTGGTTATACGCTGGTTGCTTTAGACACAGTAGCGTGTACACGTTGGTTCACTTAACTAAAGTAGCATATATGTTTCTGAGTATTGAAAAAGTTTTATTGATCTGATAATACTGATTCACTCCCCCCTCTCAGTATTATTTCCAACATTGGGTTGACATGGTATTATCGCAAGTTTGTTAGGAATTATGGCAGAATAGCTGACCTCTAACAACATTATTGAAGAAAGATGCATTTTCATGGACTCCAGAAGAAACAAAGGCCTTCGATCATCTTAAAGAGGCAATGTGCCAAACACTGGTCTTAGCTACACTAGACTTCATAAAAACCTTTATTGTGGAATGTAATGCTTCAAGAAATGAAATTGGTGTTGTTTTAATTCAATATGAAAGACCCATTGCTTTCGAAAGTCATCCAATCAAGGGAAAGTATTTACACAAAGCTATTTATGAGGAGGAAATGTTGGCAATACTACATGCACTTAAGAAATGGTGACCCTACCTAATGAGAAGACACTTCAAGGTAAAAACGGATCATGATAGCCTTAAATACTTTTTAGAACAAAAATTATCCTCTTAAGAGCAACAAAAATAGGTCACAAAGATGTTGGGTTATGACTTTGAAATCATCTACAAAAAGGAAAGCAAAATTTTGTGGAAGATGCACTCTCAAGAAAGGATGAGGATGTGGAAACATTGTTGTGTGCCATTTCTATTATCCAACCAGATTGGATAAACAAAGCAAGGGAGGAATGGAAGAATGACGAAGAATTGTGGGCACTTATTCGAAATTTACAACAAGATTCCAGTACAGCTAATACATTTAGCTCGAAAAATGATTTGTTACGGTACAAAGATCGCTTATACCTATGTCAGAATTCCCAACTCAAACAAAAGATTCTTATGGAATTGCACACTTCTCCCTTAGGAGGGCACTTAGGATTTTTAAGAACTTACCACAGGGTTAAGAAGGAATTTTTTTAGGATGGCTTTAAATCAGGTATTCAAAATTTTGTGGCGGAATGTTTGGTTTTCCAAAAAAATAAATTGAAACAATTAAGACCCCAAGTCTATTACAACCTTTATCCATTCCAAGCCAACTTTGGGAGGAGGTTTCACTGGATTTTATCACAAGTTTACCCAAGTCTAAAGGAAAGAGTGTCATCATGGTGGTAGTTGACAGACTTACCAAGTATGCACACTTTTGTGCATTATCACATCCATTGAAACCCAGTACAGTTCTACTGCATTTATGGAAACAATTCAAAAGCTACATGGAAACCTAAAGATTATTGTAAGTGACAGAGATCCTATTTTAACTGTAAATTTTTGGACAGAATTATTTTCTTGTCTTGGTACTCAGTTAGCTCATATCCCATCTTATCATCCTCAATCTGATGGGCAAACTAAGATGGTAAACAAATTTTTGGAAGGATATCTTTGTTGCTTTGTATATGATAAACATACACAATGGGTCAAATGGTTGCCTCTAGCTAAATGGTGGTATAACACTTCCTTCCATACTGCAGCAAAAATGACCCCATTTATGGCACTTTATGGATATCAGCCACCATCCATCACATCATATTTAAGAGAAAATTCTAAGGTTCAACCAGTGGAACATCACATTGAGCATCAACAACAAGTTCTCCAACTCTTAAAGGATAGCCTCATGTTGGCGCAGAATAGAGTGAAACAATAGGCAGATCGACATCGCAGCGAAAGAAGTTTTGATGTAGGTGAGTGGGTATTCCTACAGCTACAACCATATAAACAAATGTCCCTCAAGCAAGCTACTAAGGATAATAAATTATCACCAAAGTATTATGGTTCGTACAAGGTGTTGCAAAAATATTAGTACTATGGCATACAAATTGGAGCCTCCTGCAGCTTCTTGAGTGCACCAAGCTTTCCATGTTTCATGTTTAAAGAAGGTTATAGGCGACAAGCTCCCAGTTCAAACAATATTTCCAGAACTTGACGAGGAAGGAAAAATTATATTGAACCAGAAACAGTCACAGAAACAAGAACTTGACATCTATGAAATCGATCAATTTCAAAGTATCTCATCAAGTGGAATAACTTATCCACTGAATATTCCATATGGGAGGATGATAATTTTATACAGAAGCATCCAGAACTACTCAAGCATTGAGGACAACAATTTTTCGAAGGAGAGGGGCATGTTGGGTCCCTATAATACTAGTGATTCCCACATTACTATTGAAGTTGTATCCCTTATTAATATTGTTGTGCCCCTATTGTCCCCATATCGTTATTATTGTGCCCCATAGAATCCCTCTATTGTTATTTTTGTGTCTTTATATTATTATTGTTAGGGCCGCTTGGTTATATTGTGACCCCTTAGACTCCTATATATAGAAAGGAGGTTTTGTCATTTGAATCATCAAAGAATTGTTCATTTTGTGTAATGTAAAGGAGGTTTCCCCCTCAAAGAGGCTGAATTCTAAGCCGTTGACCTATCTTTTCTATCTTTTTGTGAGCTGGTTTCATAACATTTACTATCCCTTTTGGATATATCACTAATTCTATCCTGGAGCAGCCTTATTTATGCAGCTACATCAGTTGAGTCAAAGCATTGTTGTCCTTTCTAGATGCAGTATAAAATTATGTGGTTTGCTCAATGAATGGTGCAAGTCCTTAATTGTTCCATTTATCATAATAATGTGCTTCCTAGTTTCTGGATGTTTTCAACAACATAAGAATGAAAATAAATAATTTGAGAGTTTTGGTGAAAGATGCACAAGTGGAAGCTTACCCATTAACCCATGCAACATGACTTTGGAAGACAAAGTTTCCATATGAACACTTGCTACTTTCAAAAGTTTTTTTCTTTTTTCTTTTGGGAGTGTGGCTTTTCCAAGTCTCTTTACAAGGATAGCTCATTACACTATTATGCCTTGTTTTTTCACCCTCTTCACTAGAGGGTAATCCTTCTTTTAGATTCAAATTTATGTGCAAGAATTTGCTAGCCCTTCTGGTTTTATTACTAATTTTGTCTTTGAGAATACTTTTTTATCCAACGACAAAAATTGAATTAAATCCATGCAATCCTTTCTTAGAGTCAATATTGTATTACCTTGTTCACTCAACAAACAGTGCAAGTCATTAAGCACTTCATTTATTACAAAAAAGTTACTTCCAAGTAGCTAGATACTTAAAATCAGACAAGATTTCACCTAAATAATTTGACAGTTTGGTGAAACATGCAATAGATAAGATAAGATAATTTTATTAATGGCCAGGCAATGACCACAAAATTAGGTCAATGGGACTAGAGAACACAACCAATATGAATACAATGTGGGAGTTCAAGAACAACTTCTAGAGAATTTCGAAAATAACATAAATAAAGAAACATGTAGAAGCATAGCCTCAAAACACATGTAATAACTATGAAAATAATGAGTGAGTTTGTCCAAGATAGTGGACAACTCAAGATATTGGAGAGAGAACGAGAAAAATAGATTTGATTATGAATCCAACGATGTCAAGGTCTCCTAGGTATGATGGCTGAGGGTGAAAATTTTATTTTCATTTTCCAGACCCTTGTTGCCTTGACCTTTGGATTTTCTTTCCACATAAGCCATTCCTTTGTCAAGGTTCCCATATTATTTGAATATATAACTTTCATGAGATTGTCCTCAATCCATAACCTCAATAAGTTCTTGTGAGCTCCCCACCTCGCCTCTTCCCTACTTTGTTTTCATTTTTGACAAACTGTCTCTATGAGAAGTCATTTAACTACCATCCTTATCATACTTCCCAATTGTGATGTTACAAAAGCCTCCAAGGATCTCAAAATGGTAAAATATAATGCATGCATTTGTTGGCCATGCCAGTTATTATTTTGTATCTACTCAAGGAAAATTTCATCCACATATTTCTAGAATTTCCATTACCCTCCTCTAATTAGTGTTCTGATTAGTTTCCCCTCATGGTTTAGTGGTTGTTTCTTAGGATTTTTCTTTTTCATCTAAATTTTCTTGTTGTGAAAATATTTGCTCTTATCAAATGCTCATGTTGTACAATTGCATTATTGATACAAGGATCAACACAGATATACAATAGAAAGGTCAAGTACTTGTACGCTCTTGTCCTACAGGCTTAGGAGTTCCTAACCCAAAAGAAGTGAGTGGTCCCTAAACTTTAAATTGTTACTTATTATATGATGTGTAATGGTGATGCCTTGCAAGATTGATATGCATGCCTTCATACCCTAGAAATATTAAATTGTTTGTTTCTCCTAGATACTGGTTAATTTGAAATACATCTCAACGAAAGATTTCATACAAGAGTATATTTTTCAAGGTAACATCCGAACTTATTAACATCTTGGTAATTTTGAGATGAAAGCTTATGGTTTTCAATGATATAGCCAAAGTGACAAGTGAATTGTTTAATGAAAATACAAAAAATATGTTTATATGAAATGCATAGCGGTATTTTTTTCAAGATAACATCCCAACCTATTAACATCTTGGTAATTTTGAGATGAAGGTTTACGGTTCTCAATGATACAACCAAATTGATAAGTGAACAATTCAATGCAAATACAAATAAAATGTTTATATGAAATGCTATAGAATTTCTTCAAATATTGATCTTGGCTTTAAGCAGAATACCTGAACAACTTCTCTAGATCTGTGTAGAACAAAAATAAATGTTGAAGGATTTTCAAGTGCTTAAAACTTAACAATCACATGAAAAATCATTTCTTCGATGAATAAATGGGCTCTTATACAAGAATATTTTTTTGGAACTGCAACAAGAAATATAGGGGTTTCACTAAAAATAATATACTTTTTTCAACTTAAAAGGCTAGGCTTTTGTGGCATTTGTTCTACCAAAGCAACCTGTGTTTTTCTCCTGGTTTCATCCCTTCTTGAAATCAGCCCATTAAGGTGGGTAATGTTGAATTTCCATGATCTTGGGTCTAGGATAACACTACCAAATCAAGAATCTCAATAGAACTACTCTGCACATCGGAATATAAACAAGAGTAAATCACACCTACATAAAATATGGGCAACTTTCTACATTTTCAGCTCAACTTCGTTATATTAAACAAAATATTATACAACAGTCTAGGTTTCTTGTACCAAGGATAGTCACTCTCATATATCCACTAGTACAAGAATACAAGATGGGGCTTGGTGTCAATACATCGACAACCAATCTTCCCTCAACAAGATACTTTGACCATCTAGATGTTGTATGCTCTCTCAACTCCTCTTGGTCATACCTTGTACCATCTCAGTCCTTCGACTCCTGATTTAAAACTCCTACCTCTATCAATGTTCCAAGTCCATCTGGCTACTAAACCCCAGCTATCAATCTGTTCACTAGTTGTGCCTTATTCCATCAAGGGCACAACACATTGAGATACATGTCGAGTTCTTCACAACTCCACTTGTGAACAACTCTCGAACTGCCCACTGTTGCTCCTCAGTTATTCAGGAATTTTAGCCCACTATGGCCTTCTTGTACTGCATCGATGAAGACTAACATAGGGCACAGAGGGCTGCCACCTATCACTATAGTATGTCCATCAACCATAATGAACATGAGATATGAGTATTTCCCATCATTTGTTGTATACACAAGTCTCGGCCTCCACAAATTGCTCGTGGTTGATCAAACCCATGAGCTCATCAACTACCTCTCTTGCAACTACCTTTTTCCATCGAGGTGTTCCTCACTGAGCTCTAACCTAGACACTATCATGTTGTCCTCCAGCAGACCATAAATGCCGAATCCAGATTTACACTTGGTCCACTCTCACATTGCCCTATAATAGTCCATGAGTGGCCAATCCATGATGTAGTGTCTGCACCTAGCTAGGGCATCATCACACCTAGGAGACCCTTACGATGGCTTCCAAATGACTTCTCCACATATTCCCTTTGCTCTACAATAGAGGAGTTATTGCACAATTCCAGGCTTCATATGTACTTCTCTTCATTGTTGTTTGTGGACTACTTTTTTATTACTAGTTAGTGCTTCCACTAAAACCTACAACAACCCACAAACCCATCCAAAACTCACCTAATTTGTCGGGGCTTCTTCTCTTTACCAATAATGGCAACTTGATTTCCAAGATGACAACTCCTGCACCCATTTTAAGTTTGTTTGGCACTCTAAAAATTTCATTAAGGACCATGGCTAGTTCACCATAGGTCTATCACCATTTTGGACTAATTCACATGCCACATCTAGCCCAAAAAAACTCTTCTTCCAATGCATCCTCTTAGTAGATTAAACATTCAAACTAACCCCTCACTATAGAATATGTCACCTCATTAGGGAATCTAACTATTAGGTCTTTCCCTCCTCTTGGACTTCCACAAGCTACCCAAACTATCCACACCTAGACAACACCTGCTTAGCAACAATTCAACATAGACGGAAACCAACTTACTTGTACATATGGGTTGGTGCACTGTTGTAGGGTAACATTCTGGTTAGGGAAACATAGTAGACCCAACTACCTTAACAAAACCCTACAACAGTTCCCTCATTGACTACGATTTCTCCTCCTTCTTAAGATCTCTACCCACGTTTCTTGTTCCTCTACTCCAACACTATGGAATAGGCCTTATGACCCTCCTAATCAGCCTAGAACAGGCTTGCGGTGCCTCTAATGTGACCACAAGGCCTGCGACTTGACAAAGAGGGATAAACCACCCCTGAATCAACACCAAAATGGCCCAGAATTCCTCAAATTCCTCTGCTGCTCCTCAACCTCCATAAAAGGCCTCACATCTACCCAATATGCTCCTCAGCCTTCTCTCCTTGAGTTGTGGCTTCCACAGGTATTATTTTCACTATGAATGTTGCTCCAATGGATGACTACATAAATTATCCCTCATCTTGTATTTATACCAAATCCAAGGGCTCCACGAATTTTTTGAAGAGACATGTCTCTTTGACCAAGCCTACATGACTTGACTATCCATAATTAATTTTCAACTTCAAAAATTCATATCTCAAGTTCTAGAGATCTGATTTAGGTGATTTTTGAAGTGTTGGAATCGACACACCAAACTCTATCACCTCAATTTTTCTCATGCTCAAATTATTCATGGTTTTTTCCCAAACCCCGATGGGTGAAAAACCCCATGCGTGGGTTCCAAGCCCACAAGATTACTTGTGGCTCTTTCCCTCCAAAACTCGAAGACTAGGGCTTGGAGTACCTCCCAAGCTACCAAAAATCAAAAGGTAAAACACAACACCCGTGAAACCTTGGTAAATGGTTTGACACTCTGTCAACCTCATAAGTGAAACCAACGCATCATTGGCAATTTGTATAATTAAATTAAAACTTAATATATAAATCTTGTGAAATTTTTTGGCCACCTATTGGTCATGAAGTGACCCCCAATTATGGGGTTTATTAACTTCGTTATATTTATTAATAAAGAAACTTAATTAAACTTACTAACAAACAAAAAAAGTGGTATGAGTGATGCATCTTTAGTGTTTGAGCATGAATAAATACACATTTGAATGTAGGTTTGGAAATAATAGAAAATATAAAGAAGCTACTTATATGTAATGAGTTGTTAAAATAACAAAATGATTATGACCAAACACTTATAATTTGTTGAATGATACAAATATTAAGTGATCAGAATTAATTTGATATTTATGTTACATATTCTTTCTTTTCAAGATCAATGTACTCCTTGTTCTCTTAGGATCAAGGGGTAGATGGATAAAATTAGGGAACTTTCTTGTTATCATATCTTCATAGCAGCCACACCTTTCTAGCTTTCCTTCTTGAAATAACTTATTTGTATGCGTGTGTTTATCTCATTTCGTTTCATTTTCCATTTCTTTGTACTCTAGGTGTGCTTTTTCTTTTTTATTGCACCCCTCTTTTACTTTACTCTTTATTGTTGGTAGTAATCACTAGTCACCTTGTCTTATTTTGGTCTTTAGACATTAATACAAATTTCAATTTCATTCCATTTAATGTGCTTGAGTACATTTTTATTTGAAGCATGAGAGTGTAAGAATTTTACTGTTCCTACCTCAGCAGTTTGCCTTCTTACTTCATCTGTTATTTTGTAGGAACAATGATGTATGTTAAATCAATATTTATATAGAAATTACAGTTGACTATAAACTAATACAGATTCTTAGATGCAACATGTTTTCTTGTCCTCTTTAATATTTAAAAGTTAATATTTTGTGTCTTTCTATTATCATTTAAAAAAAACCAGATTTTATGTTATATTTACATATAACTAAATTGGTGCCTTATCTATACTTGTAGGAGGATTTCTCTATAAAATTCCAATAGTTTTTTCAAAACTTTGGTCAAGTCTACAAAAAATTAGTCTCACTTATATTCTTAGACAATAATTTTTTTAAAATAACTCTCTTGGAAAAAAAAGAAAGTATAATTGTTTCTTTTACTGAAATACAGTTACATTGAAGGTGTCTCCATTTGAAATTGGTCAAGTTAGGCATTGTCTGCCTTTTTCATCTCCTTTTAACATCTATCCCTCTATTGTTTATCCGACTAAATGACATATTCTCCATGACTCTTTGAAAACTTGAGAGCTAGGGAAGGTGGTGCTAACTAATGAGAAAAATTCATCGATGAGAAAGAAGATTATTTACACATCCAAAGTGATAAGCATCTAACTGATATCTATTTGTATTACGAGCTTTAGCAGAGGTATTGACTTTGTAAATTGCATAATTATTTACTATTCCTATGTGTTGAAATTTCTGGTAGTGGGGGGTGGGAATGCAAGTTAAGAAAGAAAAAAAAATCTTGTATTTGGTATTCATACTACATAAGAAGTCACAAGAGATGCATTGAGACTGGTAATCATCTTGTGGAATTTCATACTGGTAGGATATTCATAGAATAGGCTTGTTGAGGCTAAGCTTTTTAGGCAAATGTGAATGGAATGTGTGTAAGTGAATCAATTTGCATTCTCAAGTGTTATAGATGCATGCACTCCTATGGAGGGTTTGGAAGAGGGTAGGCAGGTCCATTGCCATATTGTTAAAACTGAGTTTGATTGTGATGTCTTTGTAGGAAGATTCCTTGTCGATATGTATACAAAATGTGCAAAGCTAGAGTATGCACGTCAAGTGTTTGACAAAATTCCTGAACCAAATGTGTTGAATTGCACCACAATGATTTTTTGTTATGTGCAAAGTAATGGTTTCATGGAGGCCCTAAATATTTATTTCCAGCTACCCTTTCATTGCATCAAACCTGATGAGTTTGTGTTCTCCAACATTCCCATTGAATTTGTCAGTCTTTCAGCCTTGGAATAGGGAATGCATATCCATACCCACATTATGAAAAATAGATTTTAATCACGTAAATGTGTAGGGAATTATCTTATCGAAATGTATTTTAAGAGTGGGTGCTTGAAGGATTCCCATCGAATACATGATTTCATCTCAGCAAAGGATGTGGCCTCATGGGCTGCCATGGTTGCAGGATATGCACAGTATGGGGATGGAAGTGGAGCCCTTCAAGTTTTTGAACAAATGCAATAGGTGGGAGTAAAGAGAAATAACATTACCTTTGTTTGTGTACTTTTTTCTTGTAGCCATTTTGACTTAGTGGATGATGGTCATCATTACTTCAATGCTATGTTTTGTGATCATCTTATAATGCCCACATCTGAGCATTATGACTGCATGGTGGACTTTCTTGGTCATGATGGGAGAATCAAGGAAGCTGGATAATTGGTTAGCAAATATTCCTATTGCGCATAGTACTTCTATCTAGAGGGAATTGCTTGGTGCCTAGAGAGTCCATGGTGACATGGAACTAGGAAAAAGAGTAGTTGAAAACCTTCTTAAATTGGAACCACAATGTGTTGGAACTCATGTTCTTCTCTCAAACATTTATGCTACATCTGGTAGGTGGGATGATGTGGAAAGGGTGCGGAAATTGATGAAAGACAGGGAAGTGAAAAATGAGACTGGAGTCAGTAGGATTGAGGTAAGGAACACAGTCCATGAATTTTCTGTTGATGACTCATTGCATCCAAAGCCATAAAGGGTGTATGCAATGTTGGTAACATTATCTCAAAAAATGAAGGATGCAAGATATTCACATGATACTAACTGTGTGCTACAAGATGTTGAGGAGTAGAAGGAGTGCATCCTCCAACACCACAGTTAAAAGTTTGTCCTTGCTTTTGAGCTTATTACCTCATCCCTTGTAGAAACCATCTGAATAAAAGAGGACCTCCATGTTTGTGATGACTGCCACAATAACATCAAGTTCATTTCCAAGATTGTTGGGAGGGAGATAATTATGAGGGATACTCATTGCTTCCATGTTTTCAATGGCAGGCTTTGTTCCTACAAGAGTCATGCAAGGCACTGGATGGAGTGTATTCAAGCTAAAATCTATGAACAATATGTACTATGTTTACAGGAAGGTTGATTTCAAGCATCCGCTTAAGTGGGACAGTTCGAACCCTACACTTGCTCCTGTGTTTAGAGCCCGGACAGTGACTGGAATTGAATATTACCAGTGGTCCAATTGAGATATTGGAATATGTTGAGTCTCATGATATTGGAATATTGTGCTTCCTCCAGAAGAAGAGGCAACTTTCCTTCTTGTAAAAAATAAAGCTAATTTATCATTAGGATTGTGGCTAAAGGTCCATGGCTACTTAAAAATATATATACATATACCTACATTGTATTCAATGTTCATCAATTGGTATGATTCGTCTCAATACAGGTGCATTTCATATTTCTCTTCAGTGCATGTAATGAAAAGGATCCAAAATAGGATTTTTTTTAATGACATTCTTTTGTTCCTGTCTTATTCTGCTACTTTATTGTACTTTCTCATGTTGAAGGGTGAATATGATTGTGAATTTAACAACATTTCTTGCATGCCATTTATTTTATTCCAATATGTTTATTCATTTGGGGCCTTTTAATCCTTACTATGGATTTCAATTTCACCCTTGAATCCCTGAATGGTGAATGCTCGTATGAATTCCTTTTCATATCCAACAAGATGTCATTCTACGGATTGAGACTCGAATATGCCCTTGAGGGTGGTTCAAATCATATTGCTTGGAAGGACAGGATGGAGGTAGTTTTGTAAGACAACGGGCTAAAGTGATTCATAGAAAATGATATTCCTAAGCCTCCAGCAACCTCTGCTCAATATCTAGCAGAGTGGAAGAAATGGGTAGCAAAGGCAAGAAGGATTATACTAAAAGGAAATTGAGATCATATTGTCTCTAATATCGATGGGAATAATACACCATATGAAATGTTGCAAGTGTTGATAGAATTATTTCAAAATAATAGTGACCACAAGAAGTTGGCACTGAAGGACAAGCTTTTGAAGACCAATATGGAGAAGGGCGACACAATGCCACACTACTTAAGAAGGTTCACCCAATGTCAGAATGAGCTTGGGAGAATTGGTATTATAGTTTTTGAAGATGATCTAGTCAGCCTAGCACTTCTAGGCCTTCCCAAGAGCTGGCACAACTACTAGGATTCGACAAATGGGAGGGGGCATCTACCAAAGTGGGAGCGTTTGTGGTCTAACTTGGTGCAAGAAGATATAAGGTGAAATACCAGAGATGGAACCTCATCCAAGAATCATGACGAGGAGAACTATGCCTTGGCTAGAAAGGAAAAGAAACGGAAAGGAAAGAAATTCCAATCGAAAGGGGATTCCAGTCAGGGTAGCAAGAGGAAGGAATTGTCGAAGAGTAAATGTTTTCGTTATCATGAGCTGGGACACTATGCCACAAAGTGTCCGTACAAGAAGGTTGGAAATAAGCCCTTAGGAGGAGTGACATGTGAAGCTATTGCTTCACAATTTAAGTTGGATTTCATCCTCATTGCATGCATGGTGACATCAGTGATGGGTAGTGTTTGGTATCTGGATAGTGGAGGCTCATTCCATATGATGGGAAAAAAAATAATTTTTTTGTGACTTGGAGGAGAAGCAGCTCTAGATGCACATTGAGATGGGACATGATGGAAGGTATAGCATGACCAAAATCGGTACTGTTACTTTTCAAAGGGAATTTGGTTCTCCTCTCATAGTAAAAGATGTCATGTATGTTTAGATTCTAAAGAAGAATTTACTTTCAGTTGCTATGTTGGAAGATCATGGCTATGGTATGATATTTAGCAAAGAAAAGGATTTTTGTCCTCACATAGGAACATGACAAGTGAATCAGATCAGGGTTCGGGTGAAGAAACTCTACAAATTTTGATGTAGAAGATTGTATTTCTTTAATAGAAAAATTAGAGAAGGTGTATAGCTGAGACATCAGTGAATTATGGCATAAAATATTGGGCCATTCAAACCATGGAGCCTTGAAAATTATGCAACAAATTTCTACAGGACTTCCCAAGGGTTCACTAGAGAAGCGAGATGCATGCAAAGAGTGTACATTTGGGAAGTACACCAAATCCACCTTTCATGATAAGGAAAATTCAGCACAAGCGATCCTTGAAAGAGTTCACTCAAATTTGTTTAGACCGTTCTCAACAACCTTCACGACCAATAACATGTATTATCCAATATTTGTAGATGATTTCTCACGTAAGTGTTGGATTTTATTCGTGTAGAACAGATATCAGATGTTCTCTAAATTTTTTGAATTTAAATCACTTGTTGAGAAAGACACTGGCAGTAAAGTGAAGCCTCTCAGGATTGATAGTGGTCAAAAATGTGTTGAATGAATTCAAAAAATTATGTGAATTAGAAGACATTCAACGAGAGTTAATAGCACCCCTTAATCCACAATAGAATGGGGTGGTTGGAAGGAAGAACACAAGTATTGTAGGAGATGCATGAGAAATGTTACATGATCATAGCTTGCCATTTTACTTGTGCGTTGAAGCATGCAACACATCTATATATGTGCAGAACAAGAGTCTTCATCAGATTCTCAAGATGAATACACCAGAAGAAGCTTTTCCGGGAAAGAAACTGGATGTGTCACACTTCAAGATCTTTGTTTCATCAATTTACTGTCATGTTACCAAGGATTTTGTTAGATACATGATACACAGTACATAAATTAATATTCAATTATTTAGAGTTTTGTTAGATTATTTAATTAATTATTTAGATTCTTAGAGTCTTCTTAGAATATTTGTTTGTTGTAAGAGATATGACATCTAGAAAAGTGCCTTTTCTTAGGAACTAATTTAGGAAAATAGTTAGGAGTATTGTTACAAGTGCATTAAATATAGATGGATATTTTTAAATGAAATAAATGATCCATAACAGTTTAGGGCACAATCTTATTTAAATATTGTTTCTCTCCACATGCAATAGTGTTGAGTGATCATGTGTAAGCTCTTGCAAATTTTATGTAATTTTTATTTTCCTTATTAATAAAATTTGTATTTCTGAGGACACTTCTACTATTATAGTGGCATAAGAGCTCTAATGGTGAAAATGGTGTGAAGATGATATTCAATCTCTGCAAGATTTTGGAAATCTCCATCAAATTGGTCAGTAGTTAATTGGTATCCAAATTGTTCATCTTTTTGTTAAAGTAAAAGAAATTTGATTTCATAATTTTTAAATCTAGAAATTTAATTTTTCATTATCAATATTTTTTATTTGAATATCCTCGTGAGTCAAAAAGGTGCAGCTGCGTGTAAGAGCGTTTTTGAGAGATTGATCATTGTTTCTTTGTGTGAGTCTAATTTCTAGAAATTCAGAGAATATGAGAGAGATCATTGTTCATTTGGAACCCGAATAGTTGAAGAGCATATTCATTTTTTAATGTAATCTATTCTTTTTACTCGAGCCAATGGAGTCGAGGTATTTATCAGATCTCACTAATGTTCGAAGAAACATTCAGTGTGTAGTAAGTGACCGGATTTGAAAATTGGCATGAAGGAATTATCATTCAATATAGGAGCAATAATGTTCAGAATTCAATGGCATTCAATTTCCCCTCTTCTCCTCAGCTCCTGGTCACATGAATCTAGACAACAACATGGGATCGTGGGTAACCTCACCGAATAGAAAGCCATTGGAAAGCATAGAAATCTTCTGATGGGTATTCTTCATTTCAGATCCAGGTCTGCGGATTGATCTCCACTGAATTATAATCACAATTTCTTTTATATACAATGAGAACAAGTGATCCTTACAAGGTCATTTGAGTGGCGATTTCAAACCGTGGCATGATGTAGCGAATCCTAGAGTGCTTAGAGACTGTTTTGTTGATGAGGAGTTTGCAGAAGGAAATAAAGTTTGGCAAAAAGTCTAAGTTTAAGGCCTTGGGAGAAAGACTTAATGGTGTGAATATCTAAGCCTGCATCAACCACAGGAATATAAACTCTTAAAATCTCTCCAAAAATTTAATGGTGCATAATTTACTTCTCCAACAAAATATTTGCATAAATGTATGGATTTATACTTTTACATGCATAATTTTAAAGCTTGAAACATTAACTCACTTTTTAAAAGTGATTTGATAAAGGTTAATTCACTTGTTAAAGTGAATTCATTTTAAAAAATTAATGGAATGTTAAAAACACATGATTATTAAAGATTTGTAATTGAGAGATAAGGTGTCGTTTTTTTTTGGAGTGATTTTCATATTGCAATTTGCAATCTTTTTGGAGTAATTAGGTGTAATTTTATTTTTTTTTGGGAGTGAGAAGGTGTATTCTTGTAGTTTGTAATTTTGGAGTAATAAGGTGTAATTGTTTATTTGAGGTAAACAAATTGTAACTCAAGGTAAATTTTACTTTTATGGGGGGCTATAGTCAAAGAAGTCAAATTGCAAGAGCATTTGTAAATGTGCAAGTTTGAAAGTTTCATTGTAAAATTTAAGAGAAGCTGACTAGATCAGCCAACTGCAAATCTCATCAGTTTTCTCCTAAAACGACTATACGAGAGTCAAGGCCAAGACTCGATAGATCATGTTTTGATGTGGCATTGTGTGTGGTGTGTTGTCCATCTTCTTTTTTTGGTGCATGATCTATCTTGGTACATACATTTGCTTTTACAATGTCCAAGCTGGTAAATTTATTTTCTAAGTCTGAAAAACATGAAAGCTCAATGAATTACAATACATGGAAGAGGCACATAGAAAGCACCTTGATTTACAATGTAATTTTGCAATATGTATGTGATGGTGATGTTAAACCAAACAAACCTACATATGTAGACCCACTAGCTAAATGGGAGATCAAAAATGCCAAAGCATTACCATTAATTAAATCTTCAATTAATGATGAAATGTATGCTCACATTGAAAATGTTGTTGATGCATGGTATGCCTCGCAAACATTTAAAGATTTACATGATACAAAACCAAAATGTAAGAGAGCTGATCTGCAATTGAAGTTGCTTCAACATAAATTGACAAAAGGGGGAGATGTATTTGAATACATTTCAAAACTGAGGAACATTAAGCAGGAAATAGTAAAGGATGGATTTCAAGCAGTGGATCATAGTTTCATGGCCACTATTTTGGTTTTTGGTTTGCCTTATTCATATACACATTTCTTGGAAACTCAAGTAATTGGAAAGATAGAGAAGATAAAATTTGATGAATTAAGTGAAATTGCAGCTCAACATGACAAAACTTTTGGAAAGAAAAATAGGTTGGAGAAGATGTCTTCTTTACAGAAGCTAGCTCTAGTAAATATTCAACTGAAAATTATGGAGGTAGAGGAAGAGGGTGAAACAATCAAAATCAAGGAGCATATATAGGACAACGTCATGGTAGAATTCAAAGCAGAAGGAACAACATCAACAAAGGCAAGAGTTCTGGCAAAGGCAACATTAAAAGCATATGAAAAAATCAAGGAAGAGGACAAATTCAAGGAAGACAAAAAAATTAAGGTAGAGGACAAAGAAGAGGCAGAAGACAGAGTCAAAGAAAATGAAAAGGTTTCAATCAAGTTTTTGTAGAATATGTAAGTTACAGAGTTGGTCATTATTCTAAACATTGTTAGACTTCTATTGAAAAAACTCCAAAGTTTCAACAACACCTGGCACAGTCTACTAATGATCAAGAAGATGATGGCTCAGAATTTGTGTTCACTACACTTAAAAGTTCAAAATCAGCAACATTATAGGTCTCCACACATCTTAAAACCTATTATGAAGATGCTTGGATCTTAGATATAGGGACAACACAAGATATAACTTTTCGATGTGACTTCTTTTGTACTTTTCAATAGTGCCAACTCAATTCAATCTTTCTTGTAGATGATACAAGACATACTCCTTCTAGAAAAGGTGTAGTAAACCTTTATCTTCTTGGCATTAGAGAAAAACTAATTTCAAATGTTTGGTATGTACCAACTTTCGAGAGGAATTTTTTGTCATTAGTCACGATTTGACAAGCAGGACATCAGGTTGTTATGGAGGATGGCTTAGTAAAAATTAGCTCCATCAAACAGAATATGAAGACAATCATAACACGATATGGATATGGAAAAAATTTAAGGATGAAAGGAACAATTATTCCATGGAAGTCTGATTTTTTAGAAGTAGCAAGTAAAAATATTTCACCGATAAGATTGTGGCATGTTAGATATCGAAATATAAACATTGAAAGTATTTCTCAACTTAAAAAACAGAGAATGATTAAAGGCCTTCAAAATTTTAAGAAATAAAATGCAAGATATGAAGCTTGCATTTATGGGAAACAAAGTTGAGATACTTTTCCAACAAGTTCATGGCATGAAAACAAGCATTTACAATTGGTTCACAGTGAAATTTTTGGATTTCTACATACTTCTCTTGGAGGTTGTAGATACTTTTTCCTCTTCATTGATGATTTTAGTAGAATGAATTGGGTTTATTTTTTGAAACAAAAGTCAAAAACATTTGAAAATTTGAGTACATTCGCCGACTAGTTGAGAATGAAGTTAAAGAGAAAATTGACATTCTAAGGAAATAGAATGGATGGGAATTGACCGTGGAAAATTTTAGGGACCAATATTCACAGGTGGGCTAATTTTCCATGGTTTTCCCAAAACAAATTCACAAATTTCCATTTTTTCTAAAATAATTCACCCAAGTTTTATAATATACAATTATTTTACCTTAAATATCACCAAACTTATATAGAGAGTATATATAAAAACATAATAAATTTAAATGCTTTTACAACGATATCACCAAATATTTTATATTTTTCATATTAGAGACTAACAAGATTCGCTGAGGTTTCTAAACTTTACGATAAATTTCCATCCTTGAGTCAAACATCTTAGAGTTTTTGGTTCAACATGTTATGCCTTAGTTCCAAAAGAAAGGCAATCTAATCTTGATTCACAAAGTTTGAAGTGTACAATGATTGGTTATTCCAATGAAAATAAGGGATATCACCTTTTGTCCAATGAAAATTTTATTGCCAACAATGATGTTATAGCTAATGAAATAGAAAGAAAGAGTGGCATAGAGAGAGAAAGTCTTCCACAAAAACTGGAAACTAAGGGAGTGTTGTAGCAGCCACAAGCACCCTCCAAAATATTTCCTTAGCTTTGTTTTGGAGCCTCCCTACCAACCATCCTTAGGAACATGTCTTGCATCATCAAGCACATAAGCTTCAGTTGTTTCATAGAGTCTTGTTAACCTGTGCATGTAGGTTTGTTCCACCTCATTCACAGGATGCTTTCTAGACATAGTGTTAGTTTGTGGTTGAGAATCGCCCTCTGGGAATTGCTCAATTCTAGAGGGTAACCAACCTTCCCTCCAAAAATTGCACAAACCCAATTGGGCTCTAGAATTGCACAATTCTTCCTGACAACCTTCCACTAAAAAATTGCAGAATTCATTCCAGGACAGCTGCTCAACCCAGAAATTGCGCAATCCTCGGAAAGAGTCACCTGCTGCTCCCAGAAATTGTACAATCCCTTTGGGACAGCCAGCCCAACAGCTAGCAAAAGTTGTGTAAATCACTGAGGCAGCATGTTGGGCTCAGCAATTGCACAATGCAGTCCGATAGGCTTCCTTGAGAAAATTGTGCAATCTGACCCAGGACAGCTGCTCAGCACAGAAATTTGCAATCTTGGGAGACAGTCACATTTTCCTCCCAGAAATTGTGCAATCCATCTAGGACACCCAGCTCTGCTCAGCCCAAGAACAATGCATATTTTCATCCCAGGATCGTAGACTGATGCATGTGCCTTCAAGTTGATCGGTTCCCTCTGGGACCGAGCAAAACTGATTTGCATGCATGGACTGCTTTTCCCAAGGCATCATACAAAGGAATCCCCAGATTTATAGATCTATTTTTAGTAGCTAGAGGTTACATGAAAGGATCATTTTAGAAACCTCCTACCAAGTGTCGCTTTTCCTATATTTGTGGCATGTGTGTCATAGCCTCAATTTTATCAAAACTTATGATCCAGATGTTGGAGAGCTATTTCCTCGCATCGATCTTGCAGCCCTGACATCACACATCACATCTAGGAGTCATCAACACATTCAACTCATTTCTTTCGAGGTAGGCCTACTTTGCATGTCTTGCACTGTGTTTCTATCGCTCTTTATGTTTCGAGTTGTGTGAATGCTATCTGTTTGATTTTTGTGAACGCTTGTCGTTTGCATGCATGTTAGCTTGTACAATTGTTGTTTCAGTTTTCGTTCACATTTCACTTTTGTCACATGCATGACACTGTTTTTGCACCGACGGTCATCGTCGTGACGACCCGCTTCACACACATGCATGCATCCCATTTTCTGAATCATGCACTTACTGTTTGCATTCATAATCATTCACTCTTGTTTGCACTCATCTCGTCATGCATTCAGACTTCTCATGTTTTCAGTCACCCGTCGGCCGATTTGGGCTACCTTGGCCCAGACCGTGCCTTCCCTGGCTAGCAATGCACATTTACGGAAGCAAAGGATCTTCCTTACCTCCAGAAATTGTGCAAGTTTGGCCCAACACTGACCTCTAGGCTTGCATTATGCAATTCTTAGAGGCAGTGTCTTGCTGGCCCCAGAAACTGTGCAATGTAGTATACTGGTTGTATGTCACTGCTGACTGAAATTGCATATTGCACAATTTCAGTCCTCAATAGGCTAGGTAGGACTGTCCATTGCGCAGTTCTAGTAGTCAGTCAGCCTCCTGGTAGCTCGAAATGTGTTGTCTACAGTCTTGGCAATCAATCCCCCAACCTCCCGTGAAAATTGTGGAATCTTCATGGACAGTCACACAGGTATGTTGCATGTTAGTCCTCTAGTTTGTTTTGGTTTTCAACTGATAGATTTCTTACCATGATTGTTATTATGTCTCCAAATTTCACAAGTGTCATCTACCTCCCAGCAACACAGGTTCAATGGCTTCCATGAGAGCAGATTCAAAGACACCGTTAAGAGCGCAACTAGGGATGCAGTCGATCAAGTGTCTGTGTACTTGCCTAGACACGAACACATCAAGTTGTTCATGGACAAGGATATCAATATTAATGGAAACGAAATCATAGCGAGTAGCACCATTAGTAGTAGCAGAAGGAAGCACATCTTCACACGATGAATGCAAGAGGAAGGTGGTTGACAACATGGAGGCAGAGTAAAGCTGCAAGTTCAAAGCAGATCCACTTGTGACGAAAGCATCTTTGGAGATTGAGGATATAAGGTGGTAGTGCGACATGAAGATCGAGTGAAGGTAGAGAGAGAAATAAATAAGGAGTTTCATGTGCTAAAGTAGCAACCTAAGGAAGAACAAGAGTTGCACAGACGAGAGAATGAATTACAACAGGAACAGGTATATTAGGGGATGCAACATACACAAACGGATGAAACTGTGCCCGTACAAGTTATATATCCATCCCAACAACTGGCACAGAACAGACAAGGTGAGCAGTGTTATTGACCGCATGCAAGGGAATTTAGCAGCATGGATGTCATTGTGTGCACACATGTGATCCTACCATTTTAGCACACTCACTGAGGCGATGACAAGAAGCAAGTCTAACTGGAGCTGAACATGTATTCCTACAAGTTGATGCACACAACCACCAGCACATGCTTCGAGATCAACACATACACTATGCATCAGTATGTTGTCGGTCTGGCCGCACCCAGGACAACCATGCACATGTTATCAGAAAAGTTGTATAGAGGAGCCATATGAGTGTACCCAAGTGCAATAGATGCAAGAGTTCACTTTCAGTAGGATGTCACCATTGAGCCCGTAAACACCATCACAAATGACCAAGCTTGGCATCAGTTCGCCACCATCTGTCATCGAAAAGATGTCCAATAGTTGATCTTACCACAACTGTCTAAGTGTTAGTGATAGCTTGCATGACTTTCTCGAGCCTATTTTATCTCACATAGGTACATGTGCAGATTGTATGTAACACCTTGTCAAGTGGAAGTTGAAGTGTCGATAGTTGAATGTAACAGTCATAGAGTAGTTGAAGTGCCATGAGGGTAGGTGAACAGTCATAGAGGGGAATTTCAAGGGTCACCCCACCCTTTGCTATATATAGTACCTCATAACTCATTGTAGAGGCTTTTGGTCAGCCAAGCTTCCAATAGGAGTATCTTAGAGAAATATTGGATAATATTGTAATCAGCCTTGGCTTCTCCACTGTGTAGAGCTAGTATATCTCTTTGGAGGAGCAGGCGAAAGTGACTGTAACATTCTGGTATCGGAACTAGTGGTTGGTCATGGTTTTATTGTATGACTAGAACTTTCACTTCTCAATATAACAGATCTAGCACGTTTCATGCATATGTCTTATTGTATTTAAGCTATCTTGTTTACTCTAAATAATATATGTATCTTTTTTCTCACGCATGCATGTCTAGCTATTCTTTGTATATGTATCTATGAATCTTACTTAAATGTGTTTTTTGTTTAACCATCACTTTGGATTGCTAGCTCACTTTCTTTCTAGTTTTTGATGCATCTTTGATCATGTGTTCCCTTCTTAACTACATGATTTCATAGGTTTCTAAGGGGCACACTCACCTCACCCCCTGTGTGTTAGAACCACTCATGCACCTTCCTTGACATGCTGAATATGTCAGACCCTTGCTACCAATAGGTACATCTTACTTGCCTGTATGTGAAACCATGGTCAAGGTGATACTGTACGACCCACTGATGGGACTCCTACACCAAATGGTCTGAGGTCTAGTTGGGACTACTTACCAGGAGATCCTTGGACATGTTGGCGGGTCCACCACCATCAACAGGGAGAAAAATTGAAAAATCAACCAAGTACACAACATTGGTATGAGATTGAATTTCCTTCATCAGAAAATGGTTCATCCACCTCACCTAATTTATCTGGACCATTTGGATCTTCTGGAAGAATTTCATCTTACAGTGACTCTTCACCCCGTGAACCTTTAGATGATCGAAGAACATATATTTATATCAATCCACTTTATAATGATGGTGATTATTCATATCTAACAACAAGTGAACATCAATTACCTAAATGGCTGATTTGAAATTTCAAGGATGTCAGGCCAGATGAACAAAACAAAACATGAACACAAAGTTCACAAAGAAATGAATAAATTGTCTCCTTAATAACAATTTTTTTTCTTAGTCTTCCACATAAAAAGAGGTAGTAAAACATATAGAATGGAAAAAGGAAATGGTTGAAGAATACAAGGCAATGATGGAAAACAACACTTGGAAAGTTGTTGATTGTCCTAAAAATGTGAAACCCATCAGATGCAAATGGGTTTATAGAATTAAGTATAATCCATATGGAGACATTGACAAGTACAAGGAAAGGCTTGTTGCTAAGGGTTTTTCACAGCAAGAAGGAATTAACTATGAGGAAACATTTGCACCTACGACAATATAGAACACCATCATATTAGCACTTTCATTAGTGGCTCAAAAAGGATGGAAAGTACATAAGATGGATGTTAAAATTCCCTTCCTCAATGGGAAGTTTTAGGAGGAATTCAATATGACTTAACCTCCAGGTTTTGATATTGAAGGGAAGGAACACAAAGTATGCAAAATGATCAAGGCTTTATATGGATTGAAATAAGCTCCACAAGCTTGGTATGAAAAAATGGATGAGTACCTTCTATAGGTTGGCTTGGTATGCAAAAATGAATGGGTACCTTCGGAAGGTTGGCTTTAAATGAAGTGAATGTTATGATACTTTATATATGTGCCAATAGGGTAAAAGTATGGTCATTCTACTTATGTATGTGGATGACATGATCATTACTAGGAACAATAATGATCATATTGTGCAGGTAAAGAAGGAGTTTCATGCTATATTTAAGATGGCTGATTTGGGATTGCTTCACTACTATCTTTGATCAGGTGCTCAAGTTTATGCTCAAAAATAAAAGTGTCAGAATTTTGTGAAACTCATCTTAAGATCAAAGAAATCGTCATTCTGATTCCAACTATGTGAACAACACTCGAATTTGAGCTCGTATGTAGAATTTAGAGCAAGACAAAGTTTAGGTTTGACTTAGACACATGGCAGGATTGCATGTCAAGGCAGGCCATTCAATGAATGAGGAGGTGCCAAGTGGCAGGCCTCGATTGGTCCCTGCATGTTGTAAGTGCAAGTCACAGGTAGATCGTGTTAAAGAATCGGCCCCCGAATAGGGAAGGATTGCGATGCAATAAATAAAAATTGCACATCGACAAAGGGAGTGAAGTACGACAGAATTAGCCGTCGGCAAGATCAGGGTTGCGACGCGATATCACAATCGCAAATCACAATACTTCATAATCCCACATATCCAAGACCATTAGTTTTCCATCGATCACGATATCCTAGATGCGATAATGTTATAGGCTCCGGTAAATACTCTCGTCAGGTTAGCGTACATCATAATAGAACATCATCATTGTGTTCATAGACCTTAAGCCCACCGGTCCTTGCTGATTGTGATTTGCGATTCGACGGACAAATTATGGCCATATGGAGACATTGACAAGCACAAGGAAAGGCTTGTTGCTAAGGGCTTTTCATAGCAAGAAGGAATCAACTATGAGGAAACATTTGTACCTACAAAAATATGGAACACCATCATATTAGCACTTGCATTAATGGCTTAAAAAGGATGGAAAGTACATCAGATGGATGTTAAAATTCCCTTCCTCAATGGGGACTTGCAAGAAGAATCTATATGAATCAACCTCTAGGTTTTGAGGTTGAGGGGAAGGAACACTAAGTATGAAAATTGATCAAGGATTTATATGGATTGAAATAAACTCCACAAGCTTGGTATGCAAAAATGGATGAGCACCTTTGGAAGGTTGGCTTGGTATGCAAAAATGGATGAGTACCTTCTAAAGGTTGGCTTGGTATGCAAAAATGGACGGGTACCTTCAGAAGGTTGCCTTTAAATGAAGTGAATGTTCTGATACTTTATATGTGTGCAAATAGGGTAAAAATATGGTCATTCTACTTATGTATGTGGATGACGTGATCATTACTGGGAATAATAATGATCATATTATGCAGGTAACGAAGAAGTTGCATACTAGATTTAAGATGACTGATTTGGGATTGCTTCACTACTATCTTTGATTAGGTGCTCAAGTTTAGGCTCAAAAATAAAAGTGTCAGAATTTTGTTAAGCTCAGCTTCAAATCGAAGAACTCGCCATGTTGATTCCAACTATGTGAACAACACTCGAATCTAAGCTCGTATGCAGAAGTTAAAGCAAGTCAAAGTTTAGGTTTGACTTAAACACATGACAGGATTAGATGACATGGCAGGCCTTTCAACGAATGAGGAGGCACTAAGTGGTAGGCCTTGATTGGCCCCCGCATATTTCAGTCACAAGTCACAGGCAAATCGTGTTAAATTATTTTCCCCTGAGTAGGGAAGGGTTGCAATGCGATAAATCGCAATTGCGCATCGACGAAGGGAGTGAAGTACGACAGAATCATCCCTCGGTAATATCAGGGTTGTGATGCAATATCACAATCGCAATCACAATACTGCATAATCTCACATATCCAAGACCATTAGATTTTCACTGATCGTGATATCCCAGATGCGCTAAGGTTATAGGCTCCGGTAAATAATCTCACCGGGTCTGTGCACATCACAATAGCATATCATCATTGTATTCACAGACCTTAAGCCCATCGGTCCTTGCCGATTGCGATTTGCGATTCAACCAAAAATTTATGGCTTGCCACGCAATGAAATTTTCACCCAGTGATAGAGGGAATTACTCCCCTAGGGCTTTTTGGGTTGAAACCCTAGCAGACTGAAAGTTATCTATTCAAAGAAACATGCATTCATACAGCCATTATGCTATTATAAGCAAATTCTATGATAAGGGTACGTACCTTTGGTCCTACGTTTGAGAAGGCCTTTAGGGTCCAAACCCTTCTTGGAGTTCCCTTCTTCTCTTTTGTCCTGCAAAACAACCAATTCAAAGAACACAGTAGTATATGGACAAAAACTTATAAAGAAATCATCTTCATGTTACAAATAAAGGTAGTTAGTTATGAAATCCAAACAACCTTTTATATATGAATTTTAAACATGAATATCATTAACATAAAGAAGATTCATTTTGGGAACCAAGACATGTGTTTCTTTTATTATAGACAAATAAAGTACATAAAAAGGAATATTTTCACCTGAGTCACCTTCAGCAGGCTCCAAGCAAAGCTTCCTTCCGGATCCGTTCCAGCCTCAAGCCTCTAACAAACTCCTTCCATGACTCTCTCCATGATGTCATAAATGGTGGATGAACATCAATAGACAAGGAAACAAAGGTTTCTTGTACAAAATGGGGGAAGTGCAGAAGGCACAAGGGACTTCAGACCTGGTCAAGGGAAAAATCTCAGCATAACCTTTCTCTCTCTTCTCTCCCCCCTTAGGCCTTCCCTTTGAGGTCTTTTTATACCATCTTCAAAGTAGTTTTTTAGTTAGGATTTGGTTGGGAACAGTTGGGCCACGGGCACTAATAGGTGATCAGCAGGTAAAACCCACGATCTCCACCCGAAAATAAGGAGTTTTATATTTTTTTAAGTGTTTTAATACATACACGTGGGTTGGCTATACACATACCCGCGTATACACGCGTTTAACTCAGGGCAATGTCGCGTATAAGGGATAAAACATTGTTTTTTAAATTTTAGGACCAGGTCTGGAAGGAGGGGTTGCCCTAGTCCATGAGTACAGCATCACAAACCATAAGAGTGAGATTTGGAGCTATAACAGATGCCCCCTAATATATGAGGTCAGAAGGGGTACATGATGGCCGAAATATATTATGCGAATACATGGAAAGGAAGTCTGTCAAAAACTGAGGAGGACTTCACCAAAATTCAGCCTGTCAAGCCACCAAAGGAGATCAGAAAGAAACACTGTCTGAGGCGGGCATACCCATGCTCAGAAAAAGTAAAGCATGTCTGCATATCAAGTACAAGCGGATCCACTAAGTATACAAGTATAAATGACTGAAAGATACATAATGGATCATCTGATCATAATGAACAAGTACATGTCTGAATATCACATATAAGACTGTCAATGATGTTGAAAGATGCAACGGATCACTGATATCAAAGACTGATCCCTAAAAGGTACCAACTGAACATGATGGAATAGGATGGTACTACAGTGCAAACTCAAGTGCCAACATATAGAATGTCGCCATGACTGACTGCAACATATAAAGTGGAGTGGTATCGACTAGCAGCAACAGGAGCAACTGTCAAGTGAACCAATGAATGCTGATACAACCTGAGGTCTTCACCGACCGCCGTGGTACATTTCTACACCATGGGAATAAATGATCTGAAGTCGACCATGTGAGAAATCGTTTGATTACCGGTCATTGATGTATACCGTTAACAAATGCAAGACTACTCACCGATAATGATAATGAGCGTCAACGTACCCAGTACAATCTAACAAGTGTGAATAGATGAGCTGGAGTCAAACACCTGTAAGAATCTATCGATCAGGAGACAATGATGGTTTCCCACTGTTGATAGCGAAGGATCTGCCACTAATGACTGCAAACCCCAAGGTACTACCAAATGGACTCTAGATCTTCGCCCCAGAGCAATGAGTCAGAGTTGATAGGGAAGATCCGCTAGAAGGAAGGCATTAAGGCATCCTTCATCAATCTAGCGCGAGTGTAACCCGTAGGCTAATAATGTGGAAGGAATCAGACGAAAAAGATGTATTAACCCAACCGAAGTACGTTTCCGACGTACACAAGATGTGGCTAGCGCAAGGCAGAAACCCTCTGAACTAACCAATAATGAAAGCCGACACAGAGGCGAGGTATCCACCAATAGGGTCAAATGGAAACCAAGGTATTGCACGAATCCAAATGTGTGATAATGTAAGCTGATGTCGAACACAAGGGAAACCACTCAGTCAAAGACCCATGATACTGATCGATGCTGAGCACAAGGTGACCTATCAATAATGAAAATAGGGCCAGGGTGCGGCTCTAGGCCTGTCCTCAGAGCAATATGTCGTCGTCGATAAGGACAAGACCCGCCAGCAAGAAGTCAATGGGGACCTTCTCAAACCGGCACGAGTAAAGGACCAATATAACTGATGTGATGATAGACATGACACTAACAAACAGGGATGGCCGACTGAAAAATGAGTCAAGAGACACCGCAGAGAGGCCGACTCAGGTTAACTTCCCTTTAACAAAAGCACGACTCAATGTGACTATGTGGCAGCATATGATGACTCTGTATAAGTTCGCTATGCAGGAGGCACGAACGAACCCTCCATGTGATTGGAAGAGATAACCAATCGATGGAGAACTGACTCAATAACAAGGTTATGGCATACCTAAGTCAAACTAAATCCCACCCATACGGAGGAGACTTTGTTTTGAGTGCTTTGTTCAAGGGCGACACGACTGACTCTAGCTGCCAATAATAAATGGAAATAATGTCCCATTCTTGCTCTTTTTGGAATATTTAATTTTTTTGTCTTTTTTTGTTAAGCCGGAAAAAGAATAAAAGAATGCTATGGTACAGTGGAAAGAACGAGTGTCGGTGAAACAGATGATCTAGTTCCTGGGAAAGGAACATTCCTATGCTCAATGCAGGGAGGTGAAAACTGGTCAGTGACACTCAAAGGTATGTTCCTTCCACAGGTCAAGGTGTGTCAAGCTGCAGAAGTTAAAGGTATGCAAGGTTGATTTTGCAGATGTCATGGTCAAAAGTTGGCTTAAACACAAGTCCAAGTGAAGCTGGCTCTAGGCCAAAAGGTGCAAGTGGTCAACATGCAATGCAGTAGTACAACTCAACACAAAGGAGCCTCTAGGGTATATGGCCAAAACAAAGCGAAGAAGCTAAGAGGAATGAGTCTTCAACGCATAAGTCATGGTGGGACTACAGAGGACTCCCGAGCCTACTCAAAAGGGAGCAGCATGGGCAACAAATGTCAGTGAGGTGCTAACTAGGATGCCCATGTGAAGGATGGCTCTACCAGTGTGTCATGATTTAAAGAATCGGCGAGTGAAGATGGCTTACGAACCATAACACGATGGGATCGACCTTATGGCAGATGTATCGGTCAAATGGAGGCTAGTATGCATAATGCAACAGAAAAAGGGTGCCCCTAACCTATATGCTAGTGAGAACACAATACCTGCCATGATGGGTCAGCAGTCTTGGAACCATCTCGAACTGTCGAAAAACGTCCAAAATGTCCTGAAAAATAAACCAATCTCAACATTCCAAGCTCCCAAGTTAAAAGTCACATGAGGCCAAACAAAATAAAATTTTGAAAAAATTATGCATTTTCAAAACTTATAAAAAGCATTTTGGACTCACCATTTTTACCATTTGAGTTTGAGAGCAAAAGATTTGGAGCAAAAGGAGCAAACTTCCCACAGCCAGATTCAACCGTTCAAATTCGTCGAATACCTCCAGGTAACCCTTATACTTAACTTGCAATTGATTGTGACTGGTTTTAAGATCTTTGATTGATGTTTCACCGTTAAACTTTTGTCAAAAATTCGCTCACGGCGTATACACAGGTTGGTAATATTGAACCCGCGTACACGCGGGCCCTATACGCGACTATGTGTACAGGGACCCGCGTATACGCCGCGAATCATTTTAAACAAAAACTAACGGTTTAAACTCGATTTTTTCTCAGGATGCCTCTCACGTGGCGTGAAAGAGAACATGCAGCGGTAGAAAATGAAGTTATGAACAGTCCAGAAGCATTAGATGCACTCCGAGGATGCGGTTTGCTTAAATTTTTCAAATTGCCAAATATGAAAGCGAACACGCGTTTGCTGGAGATGCTCATTGATTATTGGGATGTCGATGAGGAAGCTTTTATGATCGATCAAATACCGCTCAGGGTAGAAGTGGATGATATCTATTTTATCAAGGGCCTTTCCCGAAGGGGAGAGGTAGTACAGTCCCAGGGCAGGACACGAAATGCCCTTTCAATAGAGGACTATGTACAGATATACTGCCCGGGACATCCCAAGAAGGTTGGGAGCCAGATTTCCATCACACGTGTGGCGAGTTTATCACTTAGGATAATCCTGTTTACCATGGCTCGAGTGAATGGATCATCCTCTCTGCATCAGGCATCACAGAAAAACATGAGCGTGGCAGTTGACTGTCTCACTACTGTGTTCGACTGGTGTACTCGTCTTCTGGCCATCATGAAGAGCCAGCTCACTTCTATCAGGAGGGGTCAGACTAAAAACTTTGGATATGGGAGCATCTTGTGTACTTTCTTTTTCGAGAAGGTTCCCGCACTCCGCCCCAGGGTAGCAGTTTCCATCAGCACCCCACGCAATCCACGCATGGGCCGGCGGGCTGATCTGATGAAACGTCTGGGGGGTGGGGAGGTCCCAAGGACTGCCTTTGACGATGAATTCTTCACCTGGTGGGATCAGCAGATCATCACCGTGGATGACTACCCCTATGCTGGGCTGGATTTCCGAGGAGATCCTGATCTAGCGTTACCACCAAATGCAGCATAGGGCGAGATTGGTAAGATTTTTTGATTTTATGATTTTTTGGATTTTTCAAATATGATGAATTTTGAAAAATATTTTTGATGAGATTCAAATGACTGATATGATGATCATGTTCTAGACATCGGGCCGGTACGACCAGATGGATTCCCGCGGTATGGACGGCGCGGCCGAGGAGCCAAAGAGGCGGCTGCTGATACAGAACGGACTCTGAAGAACGTCCAGCGACACTTGGCGAGACTAAGCTGTCGAGTACCGATGGCCATCATAGAGGACCTTCCTGAGGATATGCAGCGTCATGTGGTTGGCATGCCATGTGACTGTGTTCCCATTTTTCGGCGTGTGGCCAATGCTATAGTGACATACTTAGACGCTCATCCTGAGCCGAGGCATTAGATATGTCGAACATGATTATGGGCATTTGAGTCCCAATTTTGTATATTTTTTGGACACACATATGTACACTCGAGACGTTTTACAATATATATATATATATATATATATATATATATATATATATATATATATATATATATATATATATATATATATATATATATATATATATACAGTTTGACTTTTTGATGCTTGATTTTATTGTGATGAATGATTGATATGCCAGTCTAGTGCTTGATTAGCGATAGAATCAGCTAACCAATTATGAGATCTTGGAATATGCAAATAATTAATATAAGTAAATGATCTTTTCAACAACCTCACCCTTAAATACTGGCGATATAAAGATGGATCCCGTACCCGATAAATGTTATTTAATTGAGACACTATCAATTGAGAATCAAGATATACTACCAACGAGTCGATCCCATGAGAGATTGCCTCGGATAATAAATTAATAACAACAGTATACTTGGCCATATTGTTTGAAGCAAGACCGATGCACATGCCTCTTGATGCCATCAATTGACCAGTTGGATAATAGAGTACCCAAGCTGCGAAAGCAAGATTCCGAGTGTGCCGACTAGCACCATCGGCGAACCCAAAATAGACCAAATCATCCATCAACACCTGCCACAGCAGACCAAAAAGTGCTGATATCAGAAAACTCTCAATGATATATGTACAAATGTACATAAAATACAATGAAGCCGTTGCCTGGCCAAAGCTAAGCAAAGCACTTCCTGAGGTAGAGCCCATCAGGGGGCTCCGCCAGCTTACTCCTAGGGATGTTTATAGGTACGACGATCGAACCAATCGATATACTCCCTTCAGCAAATGAATGTGTTGGAGCCAAAGGGACCGTACAAACATCACTAGTCGAACTGGAGGACTGAGATTCGACTTCATGCGTAGGGGAATGAAAATGTAACTGATGATGTAAATCTTCCAAAGGTCGATCCACAGCCGTCATTGCTTCGAATATCGCTTCATCCGATGGAAAAACAATATCCGAGCAATCCCATGCAGAGGTAGAATCAATGGTCCCAAAATGAGCCACATCACCATCTATCTCTTTCCCGGAGGAAGAAGTATAATGGTTGTCTACAGAGTTATCGATAGATTCGTATCTAAGGTCTACTGCAGACATGAGAGATTGTATTCCACCCACCTTTTCTTCATCTGATGTGGTCACAGATGAAGCTAAGGTTCCAGGATTCGAAGAATAAGGAGTTTGAACAAACTCTCTCTGTAAAGGATCCCTGGAGGATGAAATTGTATCTATACCAGCTGTAGGAGGGGGAAGATCAAACGTACCCATCAATGAAGAGTACATCCTGACTCCTAGACTCTCAGTAGGCGGATGAGGGTTACCCTCTAAAGGAATAGTAGAGTCAGAGTTTTCTTGAGGATCAACTGGGCAATAGTCCAATTGATCGACCTTAACGATTTTCCCCTCATGAGGAAAGCAAATGCCAGGAAACAGAGTCGAAACGATGACATCCATCTCGTTTACCCAGTTCCTTCCTAAGAGGAGATTATAGTCTAGGTTAGCATCTATGACCTCTACTTCAATATTAACGACCTTTCCTCCAACACATATAGGAAAGGTCGGGATAATCCCGTATGGCCTATGAGAATTACCATCAAACGTTGTCAATAGGGAAGGTGAAGGAACAACCGATGGTGATCCAATGGCCTTCCAGCATGAAATAGACATGACACGCGTGGAAGCTCCCTCATCTACAACCGTTCGAAAAATATTCATTTTCTGGTAGGTAGACTTTATCTAGAAAGCCATGTGATGAGGAAGTCTCTTTTTGACATTACTCATATCAAAATTGAGAGCTAAGGAATTACTTGGATCCACTGTCCCCATTGTCGATAGCGAGGCACTTCGTTGAGCAGGACATGACTGGAGAACCTCTAACGCGGACATAGCACATGGACTCTGGGCAAGATCCTCGACAATGGAGTAGTTCTAGGCTGCCCTAATATTAGGGTTGATAGTCGTGCGTTTTGCGGAACCTTTCGGTACCTGAGGTATAGTCTCGACAGAAGGTCGCTCAATATGAAGCGAGTTGTTAGTTTCGGGAACTGATTTACCCTTAGAAGTTTCACCTTCACCATAATCGCATGACCGTGTGGTCACATTAGCGTGAGAACCCATCATGAAGACATTTGATGACTTGTCCCCTTCCTGGTTGCCCCCTGCGGAGGTACCAAGGTTTGAACTCGAGCCAGCAAGAAGTTGTTGCCCTTGGGGAAACGGGTTATTTAACACAGCTTGAGAACTAGAAGTCCCTTGCTATCCTAACAAGCACTGAGCATCTTCAATCTTAGGGCAGAGATGAGTTAGATGGTCTCCACTGCACAAATTGCATGGAAACTTAACTTTCTTTCTTGACTCATTTCTACCACCACTAGCGTTGTTGGTGGATTTATTTGCATCAGGCTTCCCATCCTGGTTCTTTTTCTTACCTCGTCCTTTCTTTTTCCCATTGGAATTTTGATTTCCTTTGGGGTTATCAGATTGGACGACATTTATTGAAGAATTTTGGGAAGCAGGGGGATTAGAAGATGTGACTTAGTTGTTAGAAGCAGCTTGCAAGGACAACTGCTGCAATTGATTCAACAAGTTCACTGTAGTTGTGTCTAATGAGCCAATGATACCATCCGCGTGCGGACCTGGCTTCGACTTAGCTACGTCAACCGTAGATCCAGGAGCATCTGGCAAGTATTTCTGTAGGATCCCAGACTGAGAGTAGATCAATTCTAATTGTTGGGCCCTAAAAATGGCTTGCTCCTCAGAATAGACTCCAGACATGGAGACATCTTTGGAGATCTCGGGTTGTAAAGACTTCAAAAACCACTCGAGATGGTACTCCGGAGGGATTTCGGCTTTAATGAGCCTCTTTCTCCGTCTCCATTCCTGAATATGGTCAGAAATGTGGGTTGCCTTATCCTGACGAAAGGTGGCCAGAAGTTCAGTTCCGGCATCATAGCGGACAGGCAACTGAAAATGATTTAAGAAGATATTGGCTAAGTCAGCGAACGATGTAAAGCTCACCCCTGGCAACTCTATATACCATTTGGCCGCAATACCAGTCAAGGTGCGCTGAAAGAGTCTCAACCTAATCGAGTCATCGATAAGGGAGTTAGATGAGCACCACAAATGGAATGTGCTTACATGGTCGCCTGGGTCTTCACCACTCTTCCCTTCGAATTTTGGAATGTCCGAAGGGAGTTTGGTTGGGACCGGAGGCTAGGCCGAATTGTACTTGATTGGGTCATTTGTTAACTTAGTGAGATCTGGCAAGTTCAACGTTGCCAGAAATGGAAGCCTAGGTGGACCTTGGGGGTTCCACCCAGACTGGGCAGAACTTCCAAAGCTCTGAAAAGATTGTCTTGGAATTTGAGAGGCACCAGGTTGCCCGAAGTAACCAGTAGAACTGGCTGAACCAAAAGGCAAGCCTTGTGGTCCAACAAAATTCGGAGTTTGACCAACTCCGGCCGTATAACCTCCATAACCAGCAAAATTTCCTCCGAAAGGATTGTAAGGAGTTGATAACCCCTGATACGGATTCCAAGCCAAAGCTAGAGGAGGAATAGTTTGTAACGAGCTAACCGTGGAGTACGGCCTATTCCCTTGTTGGCCGATAAACAGATTCTCAATTCCCGCGCTACTAACCCCAGGGTTATTCCAACCTTGGAAAGGATTGCTGCTTTGTCCTACAAAAGAAAAAGGCATGGATCCTACCGTTGGGTTGGAATGTGGTATATGACCACTTCCAAAAGGAAAACCTTGGAATGAAGCCGATCCGCCCATCATGGATGTAGCGGCACTAAACGGAACTGATGGAATACCCTGTGAGTGGGTGCCAAATGGGAAGAATCCAGTACCAAAAGCATTGGTTTGGGCATTTCCACTCGTGGACAGAATGGAGGTAGACCCAACTAAAGATGTGCTAGCAAAAGATCCAAACAAGGAAGCAGAGGAGATGGAAATGGTTCCTCCCCCTTGCACCGATGTTGGGGTTTGCATAGTCGTAGCACTTGTAGAAGCCATGCTTCCAGTAGTGGTCATCGATGGTAAGCGTGTAGCGTAACCTGGACTTGACGGTCTATGCGTCGGAGTCCAAACGTATTGCAGTACGTCTGGATGACTAGATGGTAGTGGGGAATTTGGAGCCGCTAACGACTCTGAAAGTTCTTCTACCTCTATGTTATTCTCCGCTTGAAAGGGAACTCGAGAAAGGACTGGAGTGTCTCTCTCTTATTCAGAAGTGCCAGGCCTTGCTTGGCCGCTAATGCCCCCGAGAGGAGGATCAATCCTCGATGCGTCAACCGGCGTGGGACGGAACCCACCGGTAGTATTGCCTCTGCGCCTTCTAGGAGAAGGCTCTAAACTTGGTGGCGAAAGACCACGAAGTCTTCGAGACCGTCTAGGAGATCGGTTAGCCACTTTGAATTTTTTGTTATAATCTAATTAAAGACTCAAAAAATTGAAAGCTAGGCCAACTAGGAGCACAGAGCACACACTATAAAGTCCCTAAAGATACAGCCAGTCAAACAACTTCCAAGTATTTCCACTCCGAGTGATTAAGACCGGACACCAAAATACAAGAAAGTGAAATAAGGGGCGATCCGAAGATAGTCTGGGATGATGAGGGCCCAGTCCTATCAATGAAGGTATCAGAGGAAGTTACGCTGACCTCCTAACAACAGCCTGCGCCGATGCAAGCCCCCAAGCTTCGCAAGGGTGCCCTCCAGTAGTACTGTCGAGAGTGATGCAACGTCAACCTCAGGTGCCACGGGATTCCCCTCCGCAGCCACCTGTGTAGTTCCCTAGGCGCAGCAACTATGGATACCAACTCGTCGCAGAAGCCGGGTGGAACAGTCATGAGGTAAGTTCGGACAAGTTGGAGAGGGGATATCTCTCTTCCCTGTCCTCACAGACCCTCGTGCTTAACTCCCAGATCCGAAGCTTTCCTGGTCTTCCTAACGCTATTGGATTTTCTCTCGTTATTCAGACTCCTACGTTTGACGTTTATATGGCCTTGGAGAGTTAACTCTCCACTCGCCTAATCCAAGGCCCTAAAATCCTAATCTTGTTGGTGTAACTGACTAAAACAAAAAGTTCTAGTGAATTTTATTTAGCGCTTGATTTTATTAGGCTGTTCTTTAAGTCACAAGGTAACGACAGTGAAATTAGTGGTGTTTCTTTTTTTGACGCAAAAGAAATTAATAAAAACTTAACTACATGCACATGCACTTTTTCGTTTTTCGATGAAGAGAAATTTCTATAGGGTTCAGAGGTACTTCTAATAAAACAAAAAAAAATTATTTTCGTTAATTCACACTTCACACTCACAAAAGTTAACAAAGCTATATATGCCTAAAAAAGGGGATGCAAATCTATCCTAATGCGACAACTATATGTGGATGCAAGATTTAAAACTACTCTAAAAACAAAAAAAAAATGAAAGTTGCTTGCTTATCAATCTTTATCTTGCCACTTAAAATGCCTAGATGGAATATGAGATGTTACCATTCATTTCGTCTAAACACTAAAAACAAGTACTAAGACAAATATAAAGAACTTTCACTTTACTAAAAGGAAACCAAATGAAAAGCAAGTTCAAGAAAGCAAAACTAAGATTTTCAAAAGATTTTCTTCAAAGCAACAGACAAAAGAGTCTTTTCAAAAGATTCTCTCAACACTGAAACTTGTGATTGAAGAATAGGCAATCAAACACTTTTGCGAATTGACATCACTCAATGGATGAAAACTCAACAAAAATAAATGTGTTTAAAATCGCTTTTCAATCAAAAGCAGCAATGAAAGCTTTGGAAATGAAAACCAAAAGATCAAAAAGACAAATTCCAAGAAAGTGTCAAACAACAACTTTCATGAAAGAAAGAAGTGAATGGTCACAAAAAGCGATTTTGTCAAGCAAACAAAAAAGTCACCAAAAGCAAGATTAACACAAAGATTGTGATCAATCTCCCTACTCTGATGAATCAGAGCAGCCAAGATTCCTAGCAAGAAATCTTGCGTGCTTTAGCAAAAAACGATGACGCTTGCAATCAACAAAAAATAAGACCAATACTCCTTATACTCAGAGAGAAATCAGAACGAGATGCTCACTGTAAAACAAATAACTGATACTGGAAAATGACTATTTCAGACTGACTCAAACCACCAGACAAACCTTCAGAGACTAAAAAAATTTATAAATCTTGAAAATTGCAATATATACGCAATTGTATTGAAGTACAGATTGCATGTATATGCGACTGTATCTGAGGAAACCTGTGTATACATGGGTTTACTCAAAGAAACAAGCGTATATATGCCTCTGTATCTAAGAAAAATAGCTTATATGAAAAGCTTCATGAAAAATAAAAAACAAACTGAAGAAACTGGCAAAGCTTAAAGTTCAAGAACAGACCAGATAGTAACAACAAGCAGACAAGGCAGCTGAGCCCTGAATATCTTGAAAAACACCCAAACTAGGAACAACAAGAGTGTTGTCCCCAGTGGAGTCGCCAATTCTGATAGAGGGTGTTAACACCCGCGTTGTTCCCTATGACTCCCAAGGGAATACGGCTGGGGTAACCACTAACCAATCTTTGGATTACAGTTTCTAGCCAAACTGTAATCAGAGAGGGCTCTCTCTTTATGATTTGTCTCTGTTTTGATAGTATTTTAGGCTAGCTGTGATGTTCAGGTTTTGGTTTTATGTTTTGGTTGAGGGATGTCTTTTGTACCTAAGGTGTAAACCTTCAGATAATTCTAGTTCATTGGGCAATGGAGTCTTTGGTTACTGGTTGTTTGAGAGGTAGATTAGGATTGCTGAAACTGCAGGGCCTTTAGAATATCTCATGAAACAAACTTGGTATTATAGTGATGAAATGTGTGTAACCAATGAAAAGTAGTTAAGAATTTTCCACTAAGCTTGGTTGTGAGAAAGAGATGTATTGTAAAGGAGCAGACTTGAATTCCTAAACAATAATTTCTGTGAAAGATACAGTGTAGAGGTGCAGCAATTAAGAATCACACCTTGATAACCATAACTGAAGAAAACATTTGTAATAGCATAGATTGAATTCAGGGTATTCTATGAATAAATCCTGGAATTAGTCTTTTTCTCTGCCATTAATTGTAAAATCTAGAACATGGATGAGTTATGAGAAAGTAACAGAAAGAAACATAACGAAAGTTTAAAGGAAACTTATTGAGCCATGACAACATGCAGGAATCCTGTAGCACTCAGCAATCGCATTACAATCCCTCAAACAACACAGACTTTGGAAATTCCATCGGCCTTTGTATTAAACTCTGAAAATTTACAGCAAAGAACTCTTGAAGAGAAATCCACAACCCCCTTTGCAAGCTTATGCGAGGGGGAAATATATACAAACAGTCATACAAAATATCTAAGGCGTTGAGTCATCTGAGAAATGAATGCTTTCACCAACTTTGTACAAAACAGTAGATAAGAAGTTATCACTGCTTTAAATACAACATAAATGCTCTTTATGTCTGTCAGAAGATATTTTGGCCTTTAGAGGCCACTGAGTCGGTCTGACCGTTCTGTTTTAATTCTGAAAAATGCGTCTTTATGGCATGTCATGCTGTAACTTTCGGCCCTGCTACCTGTTAGCTGTCAATTGTGCTTTGTTGGCCGAATAGTTCTGCTGAGTTGGCTCAGCCCTTCCCTTTTCATGCATGCTGATCATTTCAAGTTTTTTTGTGCATGATCACTTGTAAAAATAAATAATAAAATTTGATTTATAGGCTCTGGTTCATAATATCATCTGTATTGCTTTAGTCCACCATTCCTGTGTGGGCAATTGATGTCTGAGAATTGCATCTAATGTCTCATCTGCCTCTGTATATTAATAGAAATTGGGAGGCGCTTCAAACAGATGTTTGATCTCATCCATAATAAAAAATAATCTCTCTACCCTGTTGTAGAGACTTTGTCCTGTTGCTGGCCCTGTTTCCTCTGAGGTGCTGGCTTTCTCTGTGATCTGATTTGTGGCAAAGGTGTTCACCCTCTTGGCATAGTTTTCATGTGAAAGAAGTTTTCCTGCGCTGTTCAGTAAGCCTAGAAGACCTCTGTTTTGCAAAGCCACAATTTTTTCCATGAATCTATTGACCTCGGTCTGCATATCTTGGGTCCTTCTTTCTAGTGTCTGCACTAGGCTTCTCAGTGTTAGGAAACTCTTTATTAGCTGGATAGTCTCAGTTCTGTTGGAGATTCCCATAGTAGCTAACTGAGCACTTGTTCTGTTGTTAAGCACATTGATCATTCTATTGGCAACCTCAGGCATATTGCTTAGAGATGCCCTTGATCTCTGGATTTCCCTCTGTGCTTTTGCAATGAGCTCCAACTACTCATGGATTGTCTCAATGTACTTCCATTGGTCAGTGATGGATTGGCCAATGTTGGCCCATAGCACTGTCTTGAGCTCAGCTGTCACTTTATCCAATGTGAGCTCCTTTTCCAGCTCCTTTATCCTGTCTTTAAGGGCCTTTATTTCCCTGCCCTTTTCTACTACAGTCTGCTTGGATTTGTCATATCTTTCATTCAACTTGCCCAAATTTTCCCTGGCCTCTTTTAACTCTGACATTTGGGCTTCCAGGGCTTGGATTTCATTCCTTAGTTTCTGCATGTCCAGGCTTGAAGCCTGGTCTGTTGTTGGCACTGGTGCTGAGGTGGATGGTGCTACCTGTTCTGTTTGTTGAGTAGGGGGAGCAGTGGTTTGAGGACCTTCCTCAAGATTAATTACTTCAGGAGGACGCTGAGAGGTTTGACCTCCTTCCTTTTGCTGCAATGTTGCCTGCAATGTTGCCTGGGCAGCCTCTGACTCTCCCAACTTCTCTTGGGTCTGGATTAGTTGTTTATATAGGGATACCAGCAAAGCAGTAGCATCTTGATCATGTCTCAGCTGAGAAGCTTCTTCAGTTTGTGGGTGAATTGTTGCTGGGACTTTGACCATCTTTCTAAGGGCTACCATGTCTGCGTCCCTCAGTTTCAACAATGCCTGCACGGCCTTAATATCCTTGGGATCATGCCCAAGTTCTATAATTATATCTTCTAAGGCCCTGATCCTGTTATCCTTTGCTTGGGAGGATGCCCTTTCCAACTCAAGCTGGGCAGTTGTATTATTTAGGCTATTTTCTAGCCTGTAATTGTCCAGTGTTTTGTCTACCAAGGAGGCATACACCATCTCACCTGTTTTTTTGTGCAATTCAATTTTGTCCATTGGGTGGATGTCCTTGGCAAGGACCTCAAGATTGGTCCTTATATAATCTGCAGGGGACTGTGGCTGTAGTACAGCTGGAATAAAATGACTCATGATCATTTTTCCCTCCTGAACATCATAGGCAGACATCAGTCTTTGCTGGTTGGTAGGAGCCATTTTCAGCAGATGATTATAGAGTTGTATTTTAAGTGGCTCATTTTTCCTTTTAATGTCAATAAACTGCTATTTGATTCCTCCTTCAGCTTCCCTTTTCTGGCTTGAGGAGCTGACTTCTCCTCCCATTGTTCTGTTTTGTCGCTGCTAGAAGGAGCTAGCAGATGCTTCTCTACTAGGTGGACCCATGCCCAGAGACTGCCCTATTGGCATTTCCTCCTCAGAGAAGGGATTCATTCTATGCCTTTTTCCTCCCTGATTTATGGATGATGTGAGGGGAGTCTCTCTGTCCATTTTCCTACTTATATCCTCCTTTTGTGGAGTTTGGAGGACTGAAGCTTCAGTAGTAGTCTCTTGCCTAGGAGGCACAGTATTCTGAGCCTGTTGCTCAGTGAAAATTGGGGCCTCAGCTGCCCTTTCTTGTTGTAATGGTTGCTCTTTGTCATGTTGCCCCTCTTCTTGCTGTTGTTCCTGCTGTTGTGGCTGTTCTACCTGCTGTTGTTGCTGCTGCACCTCCTCATGAGGCGGCTGTTCTATTTCCATCTCTTTTTCCTTGCCTTTGCTAGAGGTTTGCTCACTAGCTTTGGCTGCTTGCTGATTTGCAGTTGAGGAGGAGGCAACTGCTCCCACTTGTGTGCTTGGAAGAGTAAACACCTATGAACAAAGCTCAAGGTCAGCTATCTTCCTCAGATTTCTTATTTCTCTTTCATTTAACTCTTCTTGTGTGACAGCCTCCTCTAAGGTTCCTCTCCTCCATTTTACTTGATTTGCATGTTTTTCTATGTGAGGAATCCTTACATGATCATAACCGGACAGCCTATACTTGACCCTTCTTAAAGTTATGAAGTGATTGGGGTCATAGGGTTTCCAAAGAAAGTTGGTCTGAAGGCCAAGGGACTCAAGCATTCTGTTTGCTTCTCGCCAACCTTCCTCCCTCTTGTTATAGATAAAGTGGCCAAGTTGGTTCCTGACCTTTAGCTGTGCCTTTTTACCTCTGCCTGAAAAGTGAATTACATCGGCATTCCCAAACTGTATATTCCAAGGCAAACAATCTCATGGGTACATATCTGGGCAATCTGTAGGGAGGCAATTCACACCCATATATTCTGATGACTGTGTGGTGTTGGTAAAAGTACCAGTCCCCAATGCTGTATGTTTTGGATAACTGAAGGACCCTTTGCATCTCATCAGTAAGTCTTGGAGGAGGTGAGCTCATCAGCATAGACATGGCTGGGTGGATGAAGAGATCTATGAATTCACAGTAAGTGTATGGAGATTCAGATCTGCAGTGGAAGGCAGAAGACCAATAGACTACTGACCTTGGGTTTCCTTGTGCATCCACTCTTTTCATAGCAAAATGAAATTTCTCGTGTTGATAGTACAACATTAAGTGGTAGATGTAGGAGGTGTATCTGAACACCCTTTCTCTTGCCAGGTTCATCAATTACTCATGTATTTTATCTGATATGTAAGTGGCATAGTCATAGCACACTGGAGATTTGCCAGGGGTAAACATAAGCATCATTACCAGCACAGTTTCATCAACAAACTCAATTGAATTGTAGCCCAGGATGGGACTGATCATATCTACTAGATCTCTGCCCAGTTGATTGAGGTATACATGGTTGATAGGAGGATACTTCACAGAGTCAGAGTCAATGTAGAGCTGATTTAATTTGGTGACCTGAGCATCTGTCAACCTGGCTCCTTGCTTAATCAGATCACTTAGTGACAAAGGAACCAATTTCTTCTGAGTTTTGAATTGCAACATCTCTCTGATGGCTTCAAGAGTGATATAGAAAACAGCTGAGCCTGAAGGGTCAAGCACTGCCCTCTGAGTAGGGTCATAGCATTCAGCACATAGATGAATTAGCTCAGGAAACTGGTTGACCTGTGGGAGTTTGAAGATAGGGAGAAAAGAGTCCCAAATACCTAATACATCTGTTCCAGCTTCATGTTTAATCCTCAACTCATTCAACAGATGAATGTGGTACTTGCTGTGCATCAACATTTCTTCGGATATCTGATAATCCAGGTCTGCTAGAGGCTGCCACTCCAATTGTCTCTGAGGGGCATTCAATGGAGCAACGTTCAATGCCACCGGGGCTACTGGTGGATCCATGGATGCTTTAAGGATTTCTGTGGTTTATGGACTAGTGTTACTGTGCAGAACAACACTAAAGAGTTTTCTTTGAACATGAAGGTGAATTACTTGGGTACAGAGGACAAAAGGTGAGTTGCAGCAATTGAAATACTGCTTTGAACACAACTAAGGCAAATGTCTGGCCTTACTCCCTCTTTTACAGCAAATTGGTATGGTTTGGGTTACTAGTTCGCGATTGCGCGAACAGAATGCAGTTTACATCAAAATTGCAGGTAAACGAGGCTTAGCTGGTGAATTTCGACCTTCTAGGTGCAAATGGGGACCAGCCACGAGGGATTTGCTGGTGAATTATATGTTTTTTTAGTGTTTTAAGCTATTTTGGCAATTTACAGACAGAATCGGGCGCATAAAGGATTTGCATGAGTAAATACCTGATATACAGTCAGCAATGGTCAGGAGTGTAGGTGAATTGGCGCGCGACCGGTCTCCAAGTTGATTCAGCAGGTTGGCGGAGGCTCGGACATAAAAAATACATGCAGAGGATACGACACCGTTTTTGCAGAAAGTGTAAAAAACGCGACATTTCGGCCAAAATATAGTTTTTTCAGGACTTTGGCGCCTTTTTTGGATGACGTCAGCATGACGTCATCAGGTGGGGTGAAGGTCGGATGACGTCAGCATGACGTCATCGGGTGACGTGGCGGCATACAAGGGGTCCACGGGGATGGTGAAGTGGCAGACAGGTGGGTCAAATCGGGGACGGGGCGCTGACACGGCGGTGACGCTGGCGGTGACGCTGGCAGGGCGGATCAACCGAAACCGGAAGTGGTTAGCGGTTTCATATCGCACCGCTTTTGATACGGAGGCAGAAATGTCAGATGTACCTCCGATACGCTGTGGGGGTGGCGCGTGGCAGAGGCCTGACGTCACCCTCTGACAGATATCGGAAGGTAACTCTCGTACGTCGGGGCCGGTCCGATATGCACGAGGGCCGTCGGATCAAAGGGGCCCGATCCGACGGTCGACGGGACGTTGAGATGACCGAACGATACGGGCGGAGGGCGGAATAAAATAATATTTCTTTTGGGATTTGCGCCCGGCGGAAAACTTTGGAATATGGCGGATTTTTATGGTTTTTCCAATGTTTTTTGCAAAAATGCGCATAGCGCCAGAACTTTGGATAAAATGAAAAAGTGGGTTTTTGGTGGTTATTTCGCAAACGAAGCGGGTTAGGGGTACAGTAATGGGGTTTTTATAAGGTTTTAGCATATAAAGGGGTTAAATGGGTCAAATGACTTCTTGAAGGGGGAAAAGGGTAGGGCTTAGGGTTCTTAAACTAGCCTGGTGCCAATTTAATCCCTGACTGTGAACATATGGCTATAATGCCAAGGGGAGGGATATTTATACAATGTTTGGGGTTTATACACCATAGTGTTATAATAGTAGGGAAAGGGTAACATAGGGGATTTAGATAATAGGAGTTAGGGGTTAATATGGATGGAAAAGGTGAATGAGGAGTGAAATCACTAAGTTTATTGGAAAATCACTTAGCTTAGGGAGTAGATCAAAATGAAAAGAATTTTAGACAAGAAATGTGGCTTTTAAAGGAATAAGAACCACCATAAAACCACCAATTCTTCCATAAATCTCAACTGATGAGGGGATGTTAGGAATGGGAGTGAAAGGGGAAACTGGGAAGTTAGACATGCTCCTTTACTTTGCTGCAACATAATGGAGAAGAGGATCTTCTCAAACCATTGATTTTCCTTTGTGAATAGGTTAGCCCACATTCAATTGTAAGGAATGACACTTCTGCAACCCCATCTGCCTACCCATCTATTTGCCTAGCATTTTTTATTTCTTCATGGAGGGTGCACTTAGACTTGCAGACCCTTATATGCCTTTTCTTTTCTCTTGGCTTTTCCCTTTTGATTTTCTATCTAATGCTACCCTTATTGCTTCCAAGGTCCCAGATTAAGCAGTTGGGAACCTTAATTCTCTACCTAAGCTACTGGTCTGCCAAGATTAAACAGTTTGGACAGACTTCTTCCTCTATTCTACAACAAAAAATTGAAACATGGCATGATCCAGATTAGGCTTTTGGATCACCCATCAAAATTGAGTCAACAAAGAACTATGTACTTACATTGTTTTCTCTAGGAAATATGGGATCTTTGCATCATCAAAGCAGAGCATATTTGGACCTTTCTTTGCCAATCATGAAATATGAAACCTATTGATATAGGTAGCTAACAGTGGCTCCACATGGGGATGGTTTTTCATTTGAAAGACCAAGAACAGCAGGTCAGAATGCCTTAGCCCTTGACTGCTTTTACCAAAACTTGAAGTATGTTGCTTTGAAATGCCAAAATTGTGCTCTTCCCATCTTGGTAAATGTCTGAATTTATTTGCCTTTTGCTGATACCTTATAAAACTTGAGAAACTGCCTTTTTACATATTTTTAAAGAAAGCAATATATACACCTGGATATGTACAATGGAAACACAACTGCACTCATGGATAGTAGTCAAAATAGTGCTTCAACATCCTGCCATTCACAGGACCTTCATTCAAATCAGCTTCATCAAGACTTTTGAGGAAATAAGTATTGTTTCCTTGCACTGCTTGAACAGCAAATGGTCCTGTCCAAAGGGAATCAAATTTTCCATGTTTTCCTTTATCTTCCCTTCTTGAATCCCACTTGAGGACTTTGTCTCCAATATTGAAATCTTCTGCCTTAGTCCTTCTGTCAAAAGCTTTCTTTAATTTTTCTTGTAAAACTTGAACTCTGCTGTAAACTTGATCTCTAGTTTGCTGCAGACATATTATTTGATTTATCCTTCTCTGCATATCATTTGGTTCAGCTTGACTTTCTTGAAGAAGTTTCATGACAGGAATCCCTAGTGATGAAGGGAATTTAGCTTCTAATCCATAGACTAACTCATATGGGCTGGTCCCAATTGATCTCTTGGTTGTTAGTCTATCTGCCCATAAGGCATTCACAAGTTTCTTATGCCAATTCTTTTTATTTTCTTCCAGCACCTTCTTTATGATGTTTACCAGGCTTTTATTTGATGATTCAGCAAGGCCATTTCCTTGGGGATAGTATGCAGTAGAATGGCCCAAGGTAATGTGAAATTTGTGGCAGAAATTCACCATCTTCTTAGATCTGAAAGCAGCAGCATTGTCTGTTATTATTTTGTCAGGACAACCAAATCTAGCCAATATGTTATTCTCCAAAAACTGAATGATTGTTGAATCATTTGCTTGTCTGCATGGAACAGCTTCAATCCACTTAGTGAAGTAGTCTGTAGCTGTTAAAATCCATCTATGTTGGCCTGAAGATGAGGGATGAATTTCCCCAATGAAATCCAAGCCCCATTGTTGAAAAGGTCTCTCTGTGGCAATAGGCCTCAAGGGAAGTGGTAGTAACTTTCTCTTTCCCTCAAACACTTGACATTTATGACATGATGTGGTAAACTTTTTAACATCAGAGAAAATAGTGGGCCAATAGTAACCAGCCCTTAGTATTTTGTCCACAGTGGACTTCCAGTACAAGTGTCCACCACAGTCCCCTGCATGAAATTCTTTCATGATATTGTTAGTCTCATTCTCAATTAAGCAGTTTAACAATATCCCTTCATGGTTTTTCCAAAGCAAATTACCATCCATAACACAAAATCTTGAGGCTTTCATTTTTAAGAACCTACATTTAGTTCTGGACAATCCTGGGGGAGCACACAGGTTTTGTAACACATAACATATATCAGAGTACCAAGGGGATTGTTCAAAGGCTACGTTGATCTTTGGAGTCGCCAGCTCCGGTTCATTGTCCAGTTGGTTTATGTCTAAGGCTTGGAAGTTTGATTCTGTCATTAATTTGGCCAAGCCTTGCCCTTTTATCAGCTTTGTAGGTTTTATTTCAATGTCAAATTCCAAGATGTTGGCAATCCATTTTCCTCTTCTACCCTCTAAGTTTTCTTGAGTGAGTATGTCTTTTACAATAGGACTTGGCACATAAGCTATAACATGGGAATAAAGGATGTAAATCCTAAAGTCCTTAATGGCCTTGACCAAAGCATAAGCTTGTTTTTCCATAATTTGGTATTTCAGAGGTGCATCTCTAAGAGCTCTGCTAAAGAAAGCAATGGGCTTTTCATTTCCTTGGTCATCTTTCTGTAATAAAACAGCAGCAATAGTATGTTGGGAGGCAAAGGAAAAAATGATGAATTCTTTATCAAATTGAGGATTTGTTAGGACTGGAGTTTGGGTAAGGGCCAATTTTATACCTTCAAAGGCTTGATTTGCTTCCACGGTCCATTTCACTTTTGAATCCTTCTTTAGCATGTTATTTAGTAATCTGATCAGTTCTGCTAAGTTTGGGATGAACCTTCTCAAGAAATTGATTTTTCCCAAGAATGCTTGCAATTCTTTGATATTTCTTGGGTGGGGCATTTGTAAGATAGCTTGTATCCTATCTGGGTCAATTCTAATGCCATCCTTTGAGATGATATGTCCCAATAGCTTACCTTCTTCCAAACCAAATAAGGATTTCTTGGGATTCAAGGAGATTCCATATTTCCTACATGTTAGGAAGATCTGTCTCAGATGTTTCAAATGTTCTTGGTCTGATTTTGAGAAAGGTGTGAGATCATCCAAATAAATGACAAGGAAGTCATGAATCTCTTTGGCAAAAGCAATATCCATTGCTCTTTGAAATGTTGCCCCTGCATTCTTCAATCCAAAAGGCATTTTTACATATTTGAAAGTTCCCCATGGGGTTGTGAATGCAGTTTTGTCTTGATCATCAGGGTGTACTAGGATCTGATTAAAGCCTGAGAATCCATCAAGTAATGAAATCCTTGAGGCCCCTACCACTCTTTGGAGAATGTGATCCATCTTGGGCAAGGGATAATTGTCCTTGAGGGACACTTGATTTAAGTTTCTAAGATCAACACAAAGCCTTATTTCACCAGTCTTCTTTCTTGTGGGCACCAAATTTGAAATCCAATCAGAAAACCTGATTGGTGCTATAATACCAGCTTTAAACATTTTTTGTAGCTCCTTTTCAATTGAGGGGAGAAGCATGGGATTAATTCTTCTCAATTTCTGTTTGAATGGCTTTTGATTAGGCTTGAGAGGGATAGTGTGCTGGATAACAGAGGTATCATAGGATTTTAGATCCTCATAGCCCCATGCAAACACATCCTGAAACTCTTTGAAAAGGTCAATGTATTTGGGCTTTTGATCAGGAGGTAAGGATGCAGACAATTTTATTATCTTGGGTTTCTCAATGGTTCCAATGTTGCATTCCTCAACGGCAGCGTTAAGGGGCTGCATCTTTGGTTTTCTAGGGATGTCATTTGAGTCAAAGATGTCCTCTAATGGAGTTAGGCCTGTTGGAAGAAAATTGTCTTTCAGCTCTATGATCTCAGCCTCTGTAACAGGCACTTCTTCATAACTGTTTTGTTGAATTTGTTGTATGTTTTCTTTGTTGAAAATGGTTGGATGTAGCATTTGTTTTGCTGTTCTGGGTGATATTGGGTGGTTATTCTGTTCAAACTGTATTTGTGATTGACTTGCTCTTTCAGGTATTTGTGATTGACTTGCTCTTTCAGTGTCAATATTTAATCCTGCAAATTCTTGCTGTAAAGTCAAAAAATTGTTTATTTGTGCATCATCTTCAAATACTTGCCAGTCCTTGACATTGTTTGGGACAGAAGGTCTGTGTTTTACCTCAGCTGTAAAACAGTGGTGGGGCTCAAAAGGTAGCTTGCAGGTACTTGCAAATGTGGCTAAACTGTGGGCATGCAAGTTATGGGTTCTGGGAATCTTGGTAATTTGAAATTCAGTGAAGGACTGTAGTAGTTCAGCAGCAGCAGATCTATAAGATCTCAGTCTTTTGTCATTGGTGACAAAATTTCCCTTTACTTGTTGGATAACTAGGTCTGAGTCCCCTAGAATTGACACTTTTATGGCTTGTAGGGACTTTACTAGTTTGAGGCCTAGTAAAAGAGCTTCATATTCTGCCATGTTATTAGTGCATCTGAAATTTAGTCTGTAGGCTCGGCCTTCTGCATGACTGTTTTGTTTATTATGTATCCAAACTCCAGCTCCTGCCCCTAATTTGTTGACTGACCCATCAAATTCAAGAAACCATAGGTTCTCCTTTTCTAGGGGAGATTTAATAACTTCTCTGTGATCCGGGATCATAAGTTGAAGTTCTGGTTTTTCACCTGGTTTGTTTTCTAGGACAGTCTGATCACTTGATTGAATTAGCTTGATTTCTAGAACAGCAGCTTTGCTTAGTGATGGTTTAACCATTATTTCTTGGGTAGCAATTTTTTCATCAGTGTCCTCCTCTTGTATGAGTGTATTGGTTTCAACATCATTGTTTGAGGGAGTTGTATTATTATTGAAGAGTATGTATGAGTCTATGTCTGAATGGACAGCATATATGGGAAAGTTTTGGGGCTTTTCTTCACTGCTGACCATGTATTTCATTAGTGTTTCTCTGTATAGTCTCTTTGGTTGCCCAAAAACAGAGATGGTGGCGTATGACATGTCCAGTTGTAGGGAACCTTGAAGTTTAGCCCCCCATGACCTTGATAACAGCATCCCATACTTGGGTGGGATATCAGCAACTACAACATCCATTAGAATTGTCTTATTTGGGTACTGAACAAGGGACACACATAGATCTTTTATTAGACCTAAGCACTTGACTTGGCTGGAGTCAAAGGAGAATAGGTCCTTATATGGTCTTGTAATATCTAGATTAAGTCTTTCCATGACTGCTTTTGGCATGAGGTTGTGAGAGGCACCTGAGTCAAACATTGCATTGTGTAATATCTTATCATGAACATGTAAACTGACATAAAAAGGTAAGATCCCTGTGACTACTGCTTTTCCATCAACTTTTGGACCGAACAGCAATTCTGGGGTATCATCCAGCACATTGACATCATCTTTGTTGTTAGTAAGTTGAAGGGATTTCTTGATTTGTTGTTTATAAATGTCATGCTTGGCTAGTTCTGAAAGAGGAATAGCTACCTTCAATTTACCAATTTCAGTTTCCAGGTCAAAGGGTTTTTCAGATTGGGTTTTTTGGTTGTGGATGGCAGTTCTTTCCTTGTTCACTAACTCTTCTTCTTGATTCTTATCTTGATCTTGAGGCTTGCCCTTCTTGCTCATCTCTTGAGGAATGACACTTGGGTTAGGGTGCAAGGATGATGCAGCCATGGGCTGCTGTTTTGAAGAAAATGGTTCAGTGATTTCTTCAATGGTTACTTCCTTTGCAAGTGATTCCGTTGTGTCATTTGGCTCTGTGACTATGGCTCTTTTGGGCTGCTGGCTATCCTTTATCTTTTCAGGCTGTGTTACATTTACAGTTCTACTCCTTAGCTTGTATTGTTTATGGACTTCATAAACAGCTGTGTCATAGCCTTGCTTAAAGTCAAATGACTCACCTGATTTGGTTTGGAACAGCTTGATTTCATCATTCTCATGATCTTCTTGTGTTAAAAAGACTTGACTTTCACCATCCAAACCCATTAAATTAATGTGGGGATCTTCATTGGGTTCACTTGATGTGGAAGTCTCAGCATAATTCTCTTGGAAAGGGGGTCTTATGTCTGGGTCAGAACTGGCCTTGCCAACGTTTGGATTTTGAGTTCTCCTAAAATTTGGATTCCTAGGAGGGTTGTTTTGTGGTGCTTCCCATGATGACTTTCTCTCAACTGATTCCACTCTATCTCCCAATCTCTTCATACCAGTGAGTATTGCATCCAGTTTTTGATCAAAGGCTGAGGGTTCTTCTTTGAAGGTGGTTCTCTTTTCCAACCTTGCTCTGTTTCTTTTGGCAATCAGGTTAGCTTCCACTGTGACAGCAACCTTTTGGGCATCTGCAAGGGTTTCAGGAGCTCTCTCCTTCAACTGATAGGCCATATCAGGGTCAAAACCATCAGGAAATTTGTACAAGGCCAAATCAGGAGGAGGTCTTAAATTTTGTGGGATTGCGTTATATACATTGTTAAATCTTGCACAATACTCCAAAACAGTCTCTTGGGGACCTCTTTTGATAGTGTCATATTCACCAAGTATGTGCAGAGGATCTTTCTTTTTCTCCCATCTGTTAGTGAAAGCTTGATAAAGCTCATCAGGGGTTGTTATGGAATTTGCATTCAGGGATCTAAACCAAGTTCTTACATCCCCAGTCAGACTTTGAACAAACATCCTCATTCTCACACTGTCATCATCTATTTCATAGGTCTCAAAATGATCTTGCATCCTTTTGGCATGCTGAATAGCTGTGAAAGGGCCAGTAGAGTCAAAATATGAGATCTTAGTTTGGTAGTCTTGGGGTAGAGCTGCAGCATTAGCAGGTAACTGCAAGGGTGCATATCTGTTAGCCATATTCACAAGGTTTGGGGGATTTACAGGAGCAACTGGGATAATAGGAACGATGTGTACCACAGGGGTAACAGGTGCAGCAGCACCTAGAGTGTTGGTCAAGGGGATATGTGCAGTGGGTGAAGATGTGAAAGGAGGGCTTTGAGATGTAGATGGTGAACTGGGGGAAACAGGAGTAGACCGAAATAGAACCTTGATAGGAGTTGGAACTGGTTCAGGGTGAGCTGTCTCAGGACTCAAATCACTAGGATTTTCCTGCCTTTGTTGTTTCCTAATTATTTTGGGGATTGTATTAGGATTGTCAAAAACTACTGGTGGATTTGGGTCAGGGTTTGACCTAGTGTGTCTGGTTTCCCTTTTAGGAGCCAGCTTCTGAACTTCTTTTTGAGTATGTTTTTTGGAATATTTTTATATCTGTAAGGACTAGGCAAGATTTTGGAATGGCTGTATATTTCTCAAAGCTAACATGAAGATTGACTGAAGCAGCATTTATCTGAACCTGTTAATGTAAAACAGAAACAGTCCTGAAGGCTTCCTGGCTGGTATTCAGACTTCATCTGTAGATTTAGGAGATATACAGTAATTAGAAAATTTTAAGGAGTCCCCAGTGGAGTCGCCAATTATGTTAACACCCAGGTTGTTCCCTATGACTCCCAAGGGAATACGGCCGGGGTAACCACTAACCAATCTTTGGATTACAGTTTCTAGCCAAACTGTAATCAGAGAGGGCTCTCTCTTTATGATTTGTCTCTGTTTTGATAGTATTTTAGGCTAGCTGTGATGTTCAGGTTTTGGTTTTATGTTTTGGTTGAGGGATGTCTTCTGTACCTAAGGTGTAAACCTTCAGATAATTCTAGTTCATTGGGCAATGGAGTCTTTGGTTACTGGTTGTTTGAGAGGTAGATTAGGATTGCTGAAACTGCAGGGCCTTTTGAATATCTCATGAAACAAACTTGGTATTATAGTGATGAAATGTGTGTAACCAGTGAAAAGCAGTTAAGAATTTTCCACTAAGCTCGGTTGTGAGAAAGAGATGTATTGTAAAGGAGCAGACTTGAATTCCTAAACAATAATTTTTGTGAAAGATACAGTGTAGAGGTGCAGCAATTAAGAATCACACCTTGATAACCATAACTGAAGAAAACATTTGTAATAGCATAGATTGAATTCAGGGTATTCTATGAATAAATCCTGGAATTAGTCTTTTTCTCTGCCATTAATTGTAAAATCTAGAACATGGATGAGTTATGAGAAAGTAACAGAAAGAAACATAACGAAAGTTTAAAGGAAACTTATTGAGCCATGACAACATGCAGGAATCCTGTAGCACTCAGCAATCGCATTACAATCCCTCAGACAACACAGACTTTGGAAATTCCATCGGCCTTTGTATTAAACTCTGAAAATTTACAGCAAAGAACTCTTGAAGAGAAATCAACAACCCCCTGCAAGCTTATGCGAGGGGGAAATATATACAAACAGTCATACAAAATATCTAAGGCGTTGAGTCATCTGAGAAATGAATGTTTTCACCAACTTTGTACAGAACAGTAGATAAGAAGTTATTACTGCTTTTAATACAACATAAATGCTCTTTATGTCTGTCAGAAGATATTTTGGCCTTTAGAGGCCACTGAGTCGGTCTGACCGTTCTGCTTTAACTCTGAAAAATGCGTCTTTATGGCATGTCGTGCTGTAACTTTCGGCCCTGCTACCTGTTAGCTGTCAATTGTGCTTTGTTGGCCGAATAGTTCTGCTGAGTTGGCTCAGCCCTTCCCTTTTCATGCATGCTGATCATTTCAAGTTTTTTTGTGCATGATCACTTGTAAAAATAAATAACAAAATTTGATTTACAGGCTCTGGTTCATAATATCATCTGTATTGCTTTAGTCCACCATTCCTGTGTGGGCAATTGATGTCTGAGAATTGCATCTAATGTCTCATCTGCCTCTGTATATTTATAGAAATTGGGAGGCACTTCAAACAGATGTTTGATCTCATCCATAATAAAAAATAAGCTCTCTACCCTGTTGTAGAGACTTTGTCCTGTTGCTGGCCCTGTTTCCTCTGAGGTGCTGGCTTTCTCTGTGATCTGATTTGTGGCAAAGGTGTTCACCCTCTTGGCATAGTTTTCATGTGAAAGAAGTTTTCCTGCGCTGTTCAGTAAGCCTGGAAGACCTCTGTTTTGCAAAGCCACAAATTTTTCCATGAATCTATTGACCTCGGTCTGCATATCCTGGGTCCTTCTTTCTAGTGTCTGCACTAGGCTTCTCAGTGTTAGGACCCTCTTTATTAGCTGGATAGTCTCAGTTCTGTTGGAGATTCCCATAGTAGCTAACTGAGCACTTGTTCTGTTGTTAAGCACATTGATCATTCTATTGGCAACCTCAGGCATATTGCCTAGAGATGCCCTTGATCTCTGGATTTCCCTCTGTGCTTTTGCAATGAGCTCCAACTGCTCATGGATTGTCTCAATGTACTGCCATTGGTCAGTGATGGATTGGCCAATGTTGGCCCATAGCACTGTCTTGAGCTCAGCTGTCACTTTATCCAATGTGAGCTCCTTTCCAGCTCCTTTATCCTGTCTTTAAGGGCCTTTATTTCCCTGCCCTTTTTTGCTACAGTCTGCTTGGATTTGTCATATCTTTCATTCAACTTGCCCAAATTTTCCCTGGCCTCTTTTAACTCTGACATTTGGGCTTCCAGGGCTTGGATTTCATTCCTTAGTTTCTGCATGTCCAGGCTTGAAGCCTGGTCTGTTGTTGGCACTGGTGCTGAGGTGGATGGTGTTGCCTGTTCTGTTTGTTGAGTAGGGGGAGCAGTGGTTTGAGGACCTTCCTCAAGATTAATTACTTCAGGAGGAGGCTGAGAGGTTTGACCTCCTTCCTTTTGCTGCAATGCTGCCTGCAATGCTGCCTGGGCAGCCTCTGACTCTCCCAACTTCTCTTGGGTCTGGATTAGTTGTTTATATAGGGATACCAGCAAAGCAGTAGCATCTTGATCATGTCTCAGCTAAGCAGCTTCTTCAGTTTGTGGGTGAATTGTTGCTGGGACTTTGACCATCTTTCTAAGGGCTGCCATGTCTGCGTCCCTCAATTTCAACAATGCCTTCATGGCCTTAATATCCTTGGGATCATGCCCAAGTTCTATAATTATATCTTCTAAGGCCCTGATCCTGTTATCCTTTGCTTGGGAGGATGCCCTTTCCAACTCAAGCTGGGCAGTTGTATTATTTAGGCTATTTTCTAGCCTGTAATTGTCCAGTGTTTTGTCTGCCAAGGAGGCATACACCATCTCACCCATTTGTTTGTGCAATTCAATTTTTTCCATTGGGTGGACGTCCTTGGCAAGGACCTCAAGATTGGTCCTTATATAATCTGCAAGGGAATGTGGCTGTAGTACAGCTGGCACAAAATGACTCATGATCATTTTGCCCTCCTAAACATCATAGGCAGACATCAGTCTTTGCTGGTTGGTAGGAGCCATTTTCAGCAGATGATTATAGAGCTGTATTTTAAGTGGCTCATTTTTCCTTTTAATGTCAATAAACTGTTGTTTGATTCCTCCTTCGGCTTCTCTTTGGTGGCTTGAGGAGCTGACTTCTCCTCCCATTGTTCTGTCTTGTCCCTGATGGAAGGAGCTAGCAGATGCTTCTCTACTAGGTGGGCCCATGCCCAGAGACTGCCCTATTGGCATTTCCTCCTCAGAGAAGGGATTCATTCTATGCCTTTTTCCTCCCTGATTTATGGATGATGTGAGGGGAGTCTCTTTGTCCCTTTTCCTACTTATATCCTCCTTTTGTGGAGTTTGGAGGACTGAAGCTTCAGTAGTAGTCTCTTGCCTAGGAGGCACAGTATTCTGAGCCTGTTGCTCAGTGAAAATTGGGGCCTCAGCTTCCCTTTCTTGCTGTAATGGCTGCTCTTTGTCATGCTGCCCCTCTTCTTGTTGTTGTTCCTGCTGTTGTGGCTGTTCTACCTGCTACTATTGCTGCTGCACCTCCTCATGAGGCGGTTGTTCTGTTTCCATCTCTTTTTCCTTGCCTTTGCTAGAGGTTTGCTCACTAGCTTTGGCTGCTTGCTGATTTGCAGTTGAGGAGGAGGCAACTGCTCCCACTTGTGTGCTTGGAAGAGTAAACACCTGTGAACAAAGCTCAAGGTCAGCTATCTTCCTCAGATTTCTTATTGCTCTTTCATTTAACTCTTCTTGTGTGACAGCCTCCTCTAAGGTTCCTCTCCTCCATTTTACTTGATTTGCATATTTTTCTATGTGAGGAATCCTTACATGATCATAACCGGATAGCCTATACTTGACCCTTCTTAAAGTTATGAAGTGATTGGGGTCATAGGGTTTCCAAAGAAAGCTGGTCTGAAGGCCAAGGGACTCAAGCATTCTGTCTGCTTCTCGCCAACCTTCCTCCCTCTTGTTATAGATAAAGTGGCCAAGTTGGTTCCTGACCTTTAGCTGTGCCTTTTTACCTCTGCCTGAAAAGTGAAGTACATCGGCATTCCCAAACTGCCTGAAATATTCCAGGGCAAACAATCTCATGGGTACATATCTAGGCAGTCTGTAGGGAGGCAATTCACACCCATATATTCTGATGACTGTGTGGTGTTGGTAAAAGTACCAGTCCCCAATGCTGTATGTTTTGGATAACTGAAGGACCCTTTGCATCTCATCAGTAAGTCTTGGAGGAGGTGAGCTCATCAGCATAGACATGGCTGGGTGGATGAAGAGATCTATGAATTCACAGTAAGTGTATGGAGATTCAGATCTGCAGTGGAAGGCAGAAGACCAATAGACTACTGACCTTGGGTTTCCTTGTGCATCCACTCTTTTCATAGCAAAATCAAGTTTCTCGTGTTGATAGTACAACATTAAGTGGTAGATGTAGGAGGTGTATCTGAACACCCTTTCTCTTGCCAGGTTCATTAATTGCTCATGTATTTTATCTGATATGTAAGTGGCATAGTCATAGCACAGTCGAGATTTGCCAGGGGTAAACATAAGCATCATTACCAGCACAGTTTCATCAACAAACTCAATTGAATTGTAGCCCAGGATGGGACTGATCATATCTACTAGATCTTTGCCCAGTTGATTGAGGTATACATGGTTGATAGGAGGATACTTCACAGAGTCAGAGTCAATGTAGAGCTGATTTAATTTGGTGACCTAAGCATCTGTCAACCTGGCTCCTTGCTTAATCAGATCACTTAGTGACAAAGGAACCAATTTCTTCTGAGTTTTGAATTGCAACATCTCTCTGATGGCTTCAGGAGTGATATAGAAAACAGCTGAGCCTGAAGGGTCAAGCACTGCCCTCTGAGTAGGGTCATAGCATTCAGCACATAGATGAATTAGCTCAGGAAACTGGTTGACCTGTGGGAGTTTGAAGATAGGGAGAAAAGAGTCCCAAATACCTAATACATCTGTTCCAGCTTCATGTTTAATCCTCAACTCATTCAACAGATGAATGTGGTACTTGCTGTGCATCAACATTTCTTCGGATATCTGATAATCGAGGTCTGTTAGAGGCTGCCACTCCAATTGTCTCTGAGGGGCATTCAATGGAGCAACGTTCAATGCCACCGGGGCTACTGGTGGATCCATGGATGCTTTAAGGATTTTTGTGGTTTATGGACTAGTGTTACTATGCAGAACAACACTAAAGAGTTTTCTTTGAACAGGAAGGTGAATTACTTGGGTACAGAGGACAAAAGGTGAGTTGCAGCAATTGAAATACTGCTTTGAACACAACTAAGGCAAATGTCTGGCCTTACTCCCTCTTTTACAGCAAATTGGTATGGTTTGGGTTACTAGTTCGCGATTGTGCGAACAGAATGCAGTTTACATCAAAATTGCAGGTAAACGAGGCTTAGCTGGTGAATTTCGAAATTCTAGGTGCAAATGGGGACCAGGCACGACGGATTTGCCGGTGAATTATATGTTTTTTTAGTGTTTTAAGCTATTTTGGCAATTTACAGACAGAATCGGGCGCAAAAAGGATTTGCATGAGTAAATACCTGATATACAGTCAGCAATGGTCAAGAGTGTAGGTGAATTGGCGCGCCAACGGTCTCCAGGTTGATTCAGCAGGTTGGCGGAGGCTCGGACGTAAAAAAATACATGCAGAGGATACGACAACGTTTTTGCAGAAAGTGTAAAAAACGCAACATTTCGGCCAAAATATAGTTTTTTCAGGACTTTGGCGCCTTTTTCGGATGACGTCAGCATGACGTCATCAGGTGGGGTCAAGGTCGGATGACGTCAGCATGACGTCATTGGGTGACGTGGCGGCATACAAGGGGTCCACGGGGATGGTGAAGTGGCAGACAGGTGGGTCAAATCGGGGACGGGGCGCTGACACGGCGGTGACGCTGGCAGGGCGGATCAACCGAAACCGGAAGTGGTTAGCGGTTTCATATCGCACCGCTTTTGATACGGAGGCAGAAATGCTAGATGTACCTCTGATACACTGTGGGGGTGGCGCGCGGCAGAGGCCTGATGTCACCCTCTGACAGATATCGGAAGGTAACTCTCGTACGTCGGGGCCGGTCCGATATGCACGAGGGCCGTCGGATCAAAGGGGCCCGATCCGACGGTCGACGGGACGCTGAGATGACCGAACGATAAGGGCGGAGGGCGGAATAAAATAATATTTCTTTTGGGATTTTCTCCCGGCGGAAAACTTTGGAATATGGCGGATTTTTATGGTTTTTCCAATGTTTTTTGCAAAAATGCGCATAGCGCCAGAACTTTGGATAAAATGAAAAAGTGGGTTTTTGGTGGTTATTTCGTAAACGAAGCGGGTTAGGGGTACAATAATGGGGTTTTTATAAGGTTTTAGCATATAAAGGGGTTAAATGGGTCAAATGACTTCTTGAAGGGGGAAAACGGTAGGGCTTAGGGTTCTTAAACTGGCCTGGTGCCAATTTAATCCCTGACTGTGAACATATGGCTATAATGCCAAGGGGAGGGATATTTATACAATGTTTGGGGTTTATACACCATACTGTTATAATAGTAGGGAAAGGGTAACATAGGGGATTTAGATAATAGGAGTTAGGGGTTAATATGGATGGAAAAGGTGAATGAGGAGTGAAATCACTAAGTTTATTGGAAAATAACTTAGCTTAGGGAGTAGATCAAAATGAAAAGAATTTTAGACAAGAAATGTGGCTTTTAAAGGAATAAGAACCACCATAAAACCACCAATTCTTCCATAAATCTCAACTGATGAGGGGATGTTAGGAATGGGAGTGAAAGGGGAAATTGGGAAGTTAGACATGCTCCTTTACTTTGCTGCAACATAATGGAGAAGAGAATCTTCTCAAACCATTGATTTTCCTTTGTGAATAGGTTAGCCCACATTCAATTGTAAGGAATGACACTTCTGCAACCCCATCTGCCTACCCATCTATTTGCCTAGCATATTTTATTTCTTCATGGAGGGTGCACTTAGACTTGCAGACCCTTATATGCCCTTTTCTTTTCCTTGGCTTTTCCCTTTTGATTTTCTATCTAATGCTACCCTTATTGCTTCCAAGGTCCCAGATTAAGCAGTTGGGAACCTTAATTCTCTACCTAAGCTACTGGTCTACCCAGATTAAACAGTTTGGAAAGACTTCTTCCTCTATTCTACAACAAAAAATTGAAACATGGCATGATCTAGATTAGGCTTTTGGATCACCCATCAAAATTGAGTCAACAAAGAACTATGTACTTACATTGTTTTCTCTAGGAAATATGGGATCTTTGCATCATCAAAGCAGAGCATATTTGGACGTTTCTTTGCCAATCATGAAATATGAAACCTATTGATATAGGTAGCTAACAGAGGGAATTACTCCCCTAGGGCTTTTTGGGTTGAAACCCTAGCAGACTAAAAGTTATCTATTCAAAGAAACATGCATTCATACAGCCATTATGCTATTATAAGCAAATTCTATGATAAGGGTACGTACCTTTGGTCCTACGTTTGAGAAGGCCTTTAGGGTCCAAACCCTTCTTGGAGTTCCCTTCTTCTCTTTTGTCCTGCAAAACAACCAATTCAAATAACACAGTAGTATATGGACAAAAACTTATAAAGAAATCATCTTCATGTTACAAAGAAAGGTAGTTAGTTATGAAATCCAAATAACCTTTTATATATGAATTCTAAACATGAATATCATTAACATAAAGAAGATTCATTTCGGGAACCAAGACATGTGTTTCTTTTATTATAGACAAATAAAGTACATAAAAAGGAATGTTTTCACCTGAGTCACCTTCAGCAGGCTCCAAGCAAAGCTTCCTTCCGGATCCATTCCATCCTCAAGCCTCTAACAAACTCCTTCCATGACTCTCTCCATGATGTCATAAATGGTGGATGAACATCAATAGACAAGGAAACAAAGGTTTCCTGTACAAAATGGGGGAAGTGCAGAAGGCACAAGGGACTTCAGACCTGGTCAAGGGAAAAATCTCAGCATAACCTTTCTCTCTCTTCTCTCCCCCCTTAGGCCTTCCCTTTGAGGTCTTTTTATACCATCTCCAAAGTAGTTTTTTAGTTAGGAGTTGGTTGGGAACAGTTGGGCCACGGGCACTAACAGGTGATCAGCATGTAAAACCTGCGATCTCCGCCCAAAAATAAGGAGTTTTATATTTTTTTAACTGTTTTAATACATACACGCGGGTTGGCTATACACATACCCGCGTATACACGCGTTTAACTCAAGGCAATGTCACGTATAAGGGATAAAACACTATTTTTTAAATTTTAGGACCAGGTCTGGAAGGAGGGGTTGCCCTAGGCCATGAGTACAACATCACAAACCATAAGAGTGAGATTTGGAGCTATAACACCCAGTTAGTATTTTTTGTGGATAATCTGTAAGATCATGTCAGACGAGGAAGCCCTGAAGTTGGGTCAAGGGGAAGAAGTGAAAGGTTGCCACAATATCCAACTCCAGTTCAGCCTCAAGTTTTAGTTGAGACTCCAGAGATCATGTCTCATGAAGGAGAACCTATAAACATGATAGAAGATGAGAGAACCTTCAGAAAGTCTCTCTTTGATATGACAGAGATGGTGAAGGCCTTCTATGAAGAGAGGAATAGCAGGTTGCAAGGAGAAAGTTCCAAGCCTCCCAAAGGAGAAGGATCTTTAGTAGGAGGTCATGGAAAATGAGGTAATGGTAATGGATACAAACACGCACCCTCTCCACCATCTTCTTCATCTTCTTCTTCACAAGTATCTTCACACTTTTTCACTAATACAACCCTTATTCATACTCATCGTCATTCTTCAAAAGGAACTGGTAAGCCACCATTTTTAAAACTTGATGTTAAATTTGAGTTGCCCATATATAATGGTGAAGTGAACGTAGAGAAGCTTGATAATTAGATTCGTTAGTTGGAGGTTTATTGCAAGAGTCAAATCCTTCAAGAGGATGACATAAATAGCCAGTTAGCTTCCTTGAGAATGGAGAGTGCAACACTCATTTGGTGGGAAGAAAGGACTCAATATGAAATCAAAAAACATGGTAAGATGGCTATTACTTGGTCCGATGTCATTCCTGCTATAAAAACACAATCCTACCCTTTAGATCTGTTAGAGTTAGTTTTTAAAAACTGTCGCCAGTGATCAAATATTCTCTTATAAAGTGGTCTTGGGGTGTCAAAGTCAAATTTTGTGATTTCACTGGGTCTTCAAGTAAAATTTGGTCACTAGGTATTGCTTCTAGGATTGTTTTCACTCCTTCCAAAGTTTTCCAAGTATTGGTCCATGTCACTATTTGGCTGAGTTTACCATCATTCAAAGAGTTTTCATCATTATTTCAGGTTTCAATGGGTCATTTTACACTTTGTTTGTGCTTCAATTGTGCTTAGGTAAGGCTCATTTCCCTCTCCTAGGGTTTTGAAAGTAATTTTTATTGGATGGTCAAATAATCAACAAAACTTGTATCCTGATGCTCATACACCTTTCCCTATCCTTAATATACATTCTTAAACACTTCCCATCACTGATATCCCTCAAATTCATCATTTTCCCACAAACCCTAGCCTATTGCTACAATTTGACACTTTTCTAGGTTAGGCCTGTGTTTTTCCCTTTTGTACCCCTTCCCCTCCCTCAATCCTTTAAATTCCACTTTCGCCTACTTCCTAACATCCCTCCCTACTTCCCAAACTTTTCTCAAGAATTTAGCCCCTCATCCCCTTCATTTCCCATCATTTCTGCAAATCCCATGTTCCTCACATCGGGATAGTTTTTATTAAAATGATGTTTTTGAGCAAGAAAAGATGAATTTGACAAAAGTGAGAGAGGTTTTTGTCCATAACACACTCAAAAAAAAAACCTCCTTTATTTTGTACACAGGTCTCACGGTTTGGGCGAAATGTCCAAAAACTAATTTGCCACGGGAGAATTGCTGCACTTCTAGAGTGACCTTGGAAAACTCAATATTTATCCTAGTTGTAGTGTCCAATTTACTTGCTGGATGAGTCAAATGATAACTAGACATAGAGAGATTTCCAATGAGATATCATGAGCTCAATTTTGAGTTGAGGAAGTCCTCCAAAAGTTGACTGTAACAACACTCTAAATTTTGGCAGCCTCATTCTGCACATTTTGACCAGTCTTGGGAGATTGAGCATTTGACAGGGCAAATGAGCTCCAAATTGAAAAATTCAAGATGTTTTGGAAAGTAGACATGACAATATTTCCAATGAGATATTTCGTGCTCAATTTGGACATCGGGAAGGTAGTCAAAAGTCATATTGAAGTGGCGTTGCGTGTTCAAGGAGTGGCGGTGCGCATTCAGGAGGTGGCGCTGCGCATGTGAGAGGTGGTGCTACACGTCTGTGGTTGGCGCTGCGCATTGAGCAGAAGGGCTAGAAAGGCCTCAAAACTTCAAGAAACTTCAGAATTTCTCTCTCTTACCTTCCTTGTAATTAAGTTGACCTCCCTCACTACAGTTTTGGTTTGCATTTCAAACTTTTAAACATCTTCCCCCATGGTGAATATAAAACCCTAAATTTGCCCCTAGTTATGCCTAAAACCCTAAACCTCCATTGTTCCTCCTATCACCTGTCACTACAAATATAAACCCTTTCCCTATCCCTTTATCCCTTTATCCATATTCCATAACATCCATATCCCTTTATCCCTCTTCCCAAGAGCAATATCACAAACAAACCAAGCCCTCCTCTCATTTTTATCATTCGTACTCCCTCATTCATTTTCTACCCCATAAACTCATCTCCCATCCCCTCACTCCTAAAACCCTTTCACTCATTTCCTTCATACAACCTAAAACCTTGCAAACATGGATAGATGAGAAGGCCAATAGAGACAATCATATGATCAGACACATTGCTTATCATTACAAGACCCGAAACAAGATTTGCAACATGAGTGTTAGAACGATGAAAGCTAGGCTAAGGCGGGCTTTGAAAGGAAAAAAGGAGGAGGATATGCTTAGGATTCTTGCTGAAGCTTCCTTCGCTCATCATGACACTTGATGATGGTGCTTCTCACCAATTTTGGGCAAGTTTTGAGGAAATTTTGTCATTTCCAAATTTTGAAATTTTACACACAGGAAAACTGCCTATCCTAGGGGCATCCAATGGAGAAATGGTTTGCATTTTTGGATTCAGATAAATGAGGACATGCACCCTAGATATTTTCAAAGTTTTTGGGGTAGAATTGGTCCACCAAAAGGTCAAAAACACCCCTAAAAATGACCTTTCTGCCACTTTTTGGACACACAGAAGCAGTCTTGGGAGAATCAACTTTTGAGGGATCAAATGAGCTTCAAATGTAGAAATTCAAGGTGTTTTGGAAAGTAGAATTGAACACACTTCCAATGAGCTATCATTAGCTCAATTTAGATGCCATTAAGTCTTCCAAAATTGACTGGAAAGTGGCGATGTGTGTTGGGCCAGTGGCGCTATGCGTAGGGCAGATTTTGCACAAGGTTGCTAGTTTTCCATTTTTTGACCGTGTTCATGGATTTTCTCTCATGGAGGATGATTCAACTTTGTAAATGATGACTTGGCATGTAATTATGATAGATAAATAGTAATAGAGGGTAGATTCATCGCTTTAGAAGTCAATTTGAGCTCAAATGAATCATTTTTTCACTTTTAGAGCCAAGTTGTTGAGATGCCTATATTCCTGTTTCTTGTTCAGTATTAGTTAGATTAGCTCCTCATCTTAGAGATTCGACCCCTGAGGATGGGTGTTGTGGGGAAAAATGCCTATGCAGGACGATCCTATCCACCTAAGGTGTGACAGTGCCTTAGCAACAAACGAGTACAACTATTCCGGTTTCTTCCTTTATGAAATGTGAAAGAAGAGAGATCAATAGACTTACCGGTGTCTTCCGTTTGTCCCTCGATCCGATCTCTCTTCTCTTTGGGTATTCACAGCTACTTGCCTTCTTGCTTGTCCAGCTTCAAAGGGTTCCTGCAATATCACAAGAGAATAGCTACTTGCGACAAGAGAACAACTACTTGCGACAAGGGAAGAACACTACACAAAGACAGATATTCACATTCATAACTAGTTTAGGATTAGAAATAAACCAAATACACTAAAGCATTCATACATCAAAAATACATCAGCATATAGGAGAAACCAAGATAGCTTTATTGATGAATAACAAGGTTCAGGAAGAGATACAACCCAGAGGGCTCCAATCCAGCATCTCCTTCCCACCAAATGGAATTCCTATCTTCGCCCCTTTCAAAGCATTAAGCACCCAATGATCCCAGTCTCAAACCAACAGCAATTCTTTGCAATAACAAAATTCCAGCCCCCAGATCTCATAGAGGGGAGATCCATATATAGATGTTTGGAGAGAGGATGAGTCAGCTCGAGATCTGACTAGTGTCCTCTCCCTCTGTTAGTTCTTGAGTCCACTTGGAGGTTCTTGCTTCCACTTGGAGATTTGGAACCTCTTACTCATCACCAGTCGAATTCCCTGAGGCAAGTGTCATTTTGGAAGCTTCCTGGGTTTTGACACCTTGAGAAATGAGCCTGCCACTTGTCCATTCTCGTTCAGCGCAGGTAGCCAGTGTTCCAGTTGACATTCAACGCAGGTAGCCAGTGTTGGCTTTGACATTCAGCACAAACAGCTAGTGTAGCCACTGAAATGATCCTCAATTGACTTTTTTTGAGCAGTTTCTGGTGGAGAACTTCTGTGAATTGCTGTGGTTTGTTAGCCTTGTTCCTCTAGGGGTAGGAACAACATGTTTAGGGACTTTGGATCCCTTAGATTACGGACATTTCATGCTCAATGCTGTAAGGCACAAAAATGTCTATAACAGTTACCCCCTAAAGTATGAGGCCGTTTATCGGGTGAAATGCTTTATCAGGGGGATCCGAAGTTCATCCAATGCTGAGAGGAGACCTGTAATAAGATACAATACAATACATTATTTTTCATACTGCTTTCATGATCTAGCTGAGGCGAGCATTCCCATGCTCAACTTTATAAATTAATTTTTCTGTACATATAACAGACAATCGTCTGATGGTAGACTGATAATTTTGATGAAATTATCATCCTTTGAGTAGGATGATTATCTGCTGCAATGATGTACATGTCAATGTCTTTATCTTTCCTGAATATATATCGCAGCCCGGATGGATGAAACTAGATCCGGGGTCTTCAAACTCATTCGATCTTCACTCTAAGTACAAGTCGATCCATGTGAGAAATGTTCTGAAGTCGAACATGGAAAGACATCGCTTGATTACCGGTCAATGATGTAAACCGTTAACAAGCGCGAGAGGAATCACCGATAATGATAATGACCCTCAAGGTACTGTAGTACAATTCACGTGGTGTGAATAAAGGACTTGGCGTCGAACACCACGCAAAATCTTTCGGTCGAAGGTCATTGATGTATACCTGTCGCCGGAAGTGAGAAACTTGCCATTGAGGCATGCAAGCTTCAAAGTACTGAAGGGGTTGTTCCTAGACAAACTTCTTGGATAATGAGCTGATGTCGACAAGAAGCGATCCGTCACAGGAGGGCCTTAATGAATCCCACATCAGTGACATGGAATCGAGCTAATGATTTTAATGGAGTGAAAACAATCTGTGACATATGATTCAGGGTGGCGGTCATGAAAGGATGAAGGATAATGTATGGGAGTGGATGGGACACGGTTGACTTTTTCTGAACGACTTCTCTTGAACATGTGGCGACACTGATATGATGGATCGGTAGCATTACCCCAAATATGGATGGTATGGTGAGACCATGGATGTGACCGGTGAATGAAACAACCCAACCCGATTGTGGTACGGAGGAAAAGTGTCATGTTCAAGAGCGACTTGCTACCATCAAAGTTTTCTTTAGTTTCTCCCAATTTTTCCCCAGTCATTGCTGACCAGTACCTCTTTATTTTTTTCAAGCTTGAGGAGGATAACATATGCTTGTTCTATAACCTGCCCTTCGGGCAAGCCCATCGCTATGTTTTAACGAGCCTAGCGATAGTGAAACTCGTTCTCGTCTAAAGACAAGTTTGTCGCTATTTAATGATTTTAACGAGTCTAACGACAAGGATAACTCGGTCCTTTTCATTTTTAGAGAGTCTGAAAAGGTACATAAAGTTAACTCCAAAAGTCCTTTTTCGTCATCTAATCCCTTAAGTCCGAAAAAGTATAAAACAATACAGAAGGGATGAGTTTTCGATAGTTTTAACGAGCCGAATAAAACAAGCGCTCGATCTTTTTGTGCAATAATCCCTCAGGTCCAAAAAGATTAAAATCTAGAGGAGGGATAGCCCTTCCTGTCCCTTTAACGAGCCGGAAGGCCAAGGACTCGGCAATCTTTTCATATTTTACGAGTCAGTTGAAAAGAGCTTAAAGAAGACTCGTCTTTTGAGGAACGAGTGATAAACAGGGTTAGCAGCTGATTCCAGGTACAGGTTGGAATTTTCCAATCATGGCAGTGTCACAAGGATGGCTAGGTGAAATCACTCTTCGCATTTGTTCCTCAAAATGGGTAAACAATCATATGGAGGTGAACGATCGGCCAATGGAAAAGTGGAGGTGACGGTGCAAACACGACCAAGGCTTTAATGGCTGATGATATTACATTCACAGTGGTTATTTACCGGGATAGTTCATTTTTTAACGAGCTTAAACGTGGGTGGAAACATTTGCTCAATCTTATGTTTATTTTTTAACGAGCATGAACTATGCGCTAAAACTGCTCGGATCTTGTGTTTATTTTTTAACGAGCATGAACTTTGTGCTAAAACTGCTCGAATACCCAGTCATATGATAAGAGTGTCTCATTGAGATTCTATTTTTTATGGAGCTTCATCTCACAAAGCTTTGCCCCGCACCCTTTCTTTATGCAAGTTAGGAAACGGCTAACCCAAAAAACAGATAAATAACTGCTCTTTGCTTGTACTCCAAAAGGGTTTGCATGCCCCCAGGTATAAAGTACGATTTCAAGGTTACCTCTACTTCTTTTCCTTCAAAAAAATTGTTTTAAAGAGAGAGGCTTACCTCTTTCAGGTTACCCAAAGATTGTCTCGTTAATCTTTCAAACAAAACACTTCCTCGGCAATGTCTACCGAAGTAGACAAAGGTGAGCGACGTAGCCTGCCAACTCACATAACTTTGACAAAAGAATCTTATTCTAGAATAACCCCTCTTCCTCTACGGACGGGGTACAGACTAGTCATATTCTCTCGCGGAAACCTACTCTATATCCAAAGTTTCCCTCCCGAAGTAGACCAGGACGCATGTCCCCTGGGTTCCAGTCATATCCTTCTGGATTACTCGCGCTCATCAGGAGGACGGACCGTGGGTTCAGACACTTCTTGCGTGAATAGACCATTTAGGGATGGTACATGACTATTTGCGATGCGTGATCCGGGAAACAAAAGTTGGTCTACGAGCTTGACCATTCTTCCTTCATGCAGAAATCACATTACTCTAAAGAGTGAGGAGACTATAGCTCCCATGCAATATATATAGTCTCGTCCAAGGAGTAGGTTATAATCCAAGGGTCCTTGAACAACCATCACGTTCATTTGAACGGTCTTCCCTTTCAATGTTATGCGCACATTGGGGAGGATCCCTAAAGGTCGACTGGTTCCTTTATCAAAACCTGATAGATTTCTCATTTCAGGTAAAAGCGCTGGCGAACCAAGCGCTTTCCAAGCAATAGAGGAAAGGATACTCACAGATGCCCCCTCATCAATGATAGTGCCAGCCATCACCATTCTGTATATTTGAACGATAATTCTGAATGGTATGCTTACTGGCAACCGGGGTCTGCTTAGTTGGTTCCAATCAAAGGACACGACCAGGTTGCTTGGTGTTGGGACTGAATAAACGGCCGGATATCGCTCTGACGAACTTCCTTCCTGTGATAAAGGAATGGGGGCATTGCCCCCTTGTTCATCAGAGTCAGTGTTGATGAAGAGAATTTGGACGGTGTCGTCTTTATTCTCCTTTGTGATGGTATCATTAGAAGATAAAGCCTCTGAAGGCAAAACCAGGTCAACTGCCATCTCAACCTTTTGACTTTCGTCAGGCATGGATCCAGACGGTTCATCTTCAATGATAGGTGCTTCGGCTGACCACCTGGGCGGGTCAGCCGGGTTCTCGACTAGTGAAGGACTTGGCAGGAGTTTTTGATATCCAGGAGGAAGTTGCGCTCGTAGAATCGGGCGATCTTCCAGAACTCTTTTAGCCTCGTCTAAGAAGGGACAATGATGGATGGCGTGATCGCCTTCACACAGTTTGCAGGGAAATCTAGATTTCCCTCTCTGTCCTAGGACTTCACTTTCACTAGTCGACGGTGAGTAGTCAACATGGATATCAGAGGTTGATGCTACCGAATTGTGCAAACGGGGAGACCAGTCCCTTAGTATTCGAGGGATACAGGGACAATCTCTGTGGAAATGGTCTCCCTTGCATATGACACATGGCGATTTAGGCCTGGTCAGTGCTGTGTGTGGATTTTTGTCAGACGACACTTGTTTGCCCCCAGTCGCCTTTGGCTCCTTCTTCTTCCTCTCTTTCTTCTTCTTTTCCTTCTTCTCCTTAAGAACCTGGTTTTTGGTTTTACTAGTTCCGTCAAGCGAAGAGGAAGGAGGAGAGGAATAGTTAGATGAAGTAGAAGGATGGTTGGCAACTCTGGTCTGGTCTAATTGTTGACTCGACTGTTCAGGAATGGTGGTGTTCTGAATGAAATTGGTTGAAAAGAGCCAGACTGGCAGGCCAATTGTCAGTCCTGGAAGCGACAATGTGGCCATGTGGGGCGCACCAACATCTCCCCAAGAGGAGAAGGGACTAGGATTTCCACCAAGGGGAATTCCTTGGTTGGTGTGCTCCATTTTTTCAACCTAAAGATCAACGTAGGAATAAAGGGTGATTGTTCCGTTTAAAATAAATTTTAACGATGCTTTAGACACAACTTGCTTTTTCAATTTTAAAGAGTCGAGAAAAAGCTAAAGATGACTCTAGTCTCCTTCGATGTTTTAACGAGCCCGAAGTGACAAATGCTCGGATGGACTTTTTCCGTTATAGAGTCTGAAAAAGGCCAAAAGGAACTGCTCTGGAGTTCTAGGCAGAGGGTGTGCCAAACTTTTCGCAAAACTGCAGAATACTTTTTAGGGTACGGGCGGTCGATCTTCCTGAATGTTGTGTTCAGTGCATTGCGATCAGTAGGGCGGCCGACACAGCTTCCTAAGGATAAAGGTTTTATGCCTATAGGGGTCTCCCAATATATACGCGACGGTATGTGGGAGCACAATCCGTACTGGCGCTATCATCCCTCAGGAGGAATCACCCACCATCCACGAGATCGACAGTCACCAGGCTTAACGACGCCGGAACACGTCTCTAGCCTAGACCTCTATGTTGTGCGTTATGTTGCAAAGCGTTGTTAAGTTCATTCAATTTATTTTAGGTTGATCTTTTTAAAGTTTTCCTTTCAAGGTTCACCACGAGATGTATGATACAAATTCCTAAATGCAGTCTAAAGATGATAAGCAAGCTTTATATCTTTTCAACTTTGAAAATCCTAGCTACTAAGGGAAAAGAAAGACACCATCTTTTCTCAAAGAGCAATCAGCACACTCTAATGCACTTTTCCTAAATCCAACATGCAAACTATCAAATGCAAATGCACAATGCAGGTGTTTGTTTTCCGCTTTCTTAGTATTGATGCCTACAAAGAAAGCTTTTTGTACAACTTTGAATTTGCTTTTAAATGATCAATACAAACAAGTTTACTTTTTCGAAATCAGAGAAGATAGAAGAGATTACAACACTTAACGATTTTCGAAATGAAGACTTGTTTTGACACTTAAAAGAGACAAATTCGAACCAATAAGCAAATGTAAATATATAGTCAATCTGCAAACAACCAATGAACTCTCTTCTAAGATCACAATCAACAGATCTGAATCAAGGGCTACAGGATGACTATTTCACTCAAGCAAAGGAAAACTGTAAATGATGCCACAAACACATAAAAACACTCACAGTCTTTTTGTACAAAAGGAGGCGGAATCTAAGCAGAGAAAAGGAGTTATCAGACCGGTACCTATGCTGGTTACAGGCTGCAAAAATCAGAGATCAAAACAAGGCAAAACAAAGCAGAGAACCCCAGCTGCACAAGGACAAACTGGTTCAGCGCAACCTCAACACAGGGTTTTTGACATTCAGCGCAGGTAGCCTTCACGGGACCTGCGTTGAAATGAAGAATCCCTTCACTGGGTCTGCACTGAAGGAGAAACTCTCGTTTCCCTCAGGTTCTGGGTCAGAGATTGCTACTTAATCAACTGTTTCAGGCCAAATAAAAGCAACAAGCAAGGTGTAATCAAAGGGATGCTTTGAAGGGCTACTAAGATATATCACAAAGGATCACCAAATCATTTGTGAGTCCATTGTTTAGATCATAGACAAGTCCAGCAAGTGGATCAAAGCAGCAACTGCCTACTTTGCATCCGGGAAAGATGCAGTTCGATTGTTACTGTCAAGTCTATGAAGCAAACAATGATAGAAACACAAATAAAATGACTAAACAGATCTCCCCAGCGGAGTCGCCAATTTGTTGTGGGGAAAAATGCCTATGCAGGACGATCCTATCCACCTAAGGTGTGACAGTGCCTTACCAAAAAACGAGTACAGCTATTCCGGTTTCTTCCTTTATGAAATGTGAAAGAAGAGAGATCAATAGACTTACCGGTGTCTTCCGTTTGTCCCTCGATCCAGTCTCTCTTCTCTTTGGGTGTTCACAGCTACTTACCTTCTTTCTTGTCCAGCTTCAAAAGGTTCCTGCAAGATCACAAGAGAACAGCTACTTGCGACAAGAGAACAACTACTTGCGACAAGAGAAGAACACTACACAAAGACAGATATTCACATTCATAACTAGTTTAGGATTAGAAATAAACCAAATACACTAAAGCATTCATACATCAAAAATACATCAGCATATAGGAGAAACCAAGATAGCTTTATTGATGAATAACAAGGTTCAGGAAGAGATACAACCCAGAGGGCTCCAATCCAGCATCTCCTTCCCAGCAAATGGAATTCCTATCTTCTCCCCTTTCAAAGCATTAAGCACCTAATGATCCCAGTCTCAAACCAACAACAATTCTTTGCAATAACAAAATTCCAGCCCCCAGATCTCATAGAGGAGAGATCCATATATAGATGTTTGGAGAGAGGATGAGTCAGCTTGAGATCTGACTAGTGTCCTCTCCCTCTATTAGTTCTTGAGTCCACCTGGAGGTTCTTGCTTCCACTTGGAGATTTGGAACCTCTTACTCATCACCAGTCGAATTCCCTGAGGCAAGTGTCATTTTGGAAGCTTCCTGGGTTTTGACACCTTGAGAAATGAGCCTGCCACTTGTCCATTCTCATTCACCGCAGGTAGCCAGTGTTCCAGTTGACATTCAACGCAGGTAGCCAGTGTTGGCTTTGACATTCAGCGCAAACAGCGAGTGTAGCCACTGAAATGATCCTGAATTGACTTGTTTTTGAGCAGTTTCTGGTGGAGAACTTCTGTGAATTGTTGTGGTTTGTTAGCCTTGTTCCTCTAGGGGTAGGAACAACATGTTTAGGGACTTTGGATCCCTTAGATTATGAACATTTCATGCTCAATGCTGTAAGGCACAAAAATGTCTATAACAATGGGAGGAGGTTGAATACATGTCTATATCTTCTTCTTCTTTCTCTTTGTAGAGGGTTGGACTCAGTTGGATGCTTATGCCTTGATTGTACACCATTTTGTAGCAGTTTAGCAGGAGATTAATAAAAATTGCAGCTATTTTTATGGGATCCATGTGATATGGAGTTTTAGTATAGTTTCTTCTTTTTTGATCATATGTTATAATGTTTTGTATGTTTCATTAATAATTCCATTGCTTCTTAGTGAATGTTTTCAAGTTTATAAGCAGAATTCATCACAACATTGCTCTGCTTTGGGGAAATATTCATCTTTATATGTTTTTTACAGTTTAGGAAGGACCCATGGTAATCACATGCTCTTCCTAGCATCTCACCAGTCTTAAAACACCCTCATCCATCAAACCCTAGAGTGATAAAACCTATGCCTACCTTGCCCCATTGAACACCCTGTAATTTTGACCTAATTCCCTAGCCCTAAACTGTCCAGCTCCTCCTAATCCAGCAAAATACTTTCAAAACCCAATCAAAAATTTGTGATAATATACCTAGCCTAAAATCTTTTCCCTGATCCAGTCATCTTGGTTGAGATCCATACAGAGAGAGCCCTCTCCCGGCCTAGTCGGCCTAGCTACTTGGCTAAGCATGGTTTGTGGTTACCCTGGCATTGCCTTCCTTCAGCCTAAGATTCAATCCAGGTGATAAGAAGCTCATATGCAAAAAGTTATCATGAATTGCAAAAATTTCAGAAAATTAAAAGGTCAAAATGTGCAAGAGTATACTCAAGAGTTGAAGATCTCTTATGCTAGGAGTAGACTTATTGTCACAAGATATTTTGCTAAAATACATAGGAGGTTTTCATAGATATCTTCAATACACCATTCTTATGTTTAATCCCACGAATCTTGATGAGGTCTATGTTCAAGCTACACAACTCGAAGCAAGAGGGAAAAATGTACAAGAAGAAGGTAAGAAGAAGCCACTCCAAAGTGGTGAAAAAGGAAAGAAATCTAAAGGAAAGTTGAAGAAAAATGCTTCTTTTAAGAAAGAAGGGGAGAAACCCATGTGCAATAATTGTTCCAAGGAGGGCCATGATGAAGTGCATTGCTAGAAGATTCATCCTGAATTAATACTGAGGAAATTTAACAATAAAGGGAAATGGAGGACAAATGTTGTTCTACAACAAGACTTGGGTTCCAACTAAGTTGATGAAACAAATATTGCAACCACAGTCACTAAAGGAAAAGTCGTCGCAAAAACAAGCAAAGAGGAATCCATGGCAAGAACTAGCGCAACAGATAACTCCAACAATGCTTCAAATCAGGAAAACAAAATTGAGTTGTTCCATATCAAATTTATTTCCAAACACACTGAGATTGATATGCTATTTGACAGTGGATCCCAGGAAAATTTAATTTCTACAGACTTGGTCAAGAAGTTGAATCTAGAAATGTGCCTCATCATAAACCGTATCTATTGGATTGGATAACCAAGGATGAAAATATTCAGGTCACAAGTAAATGTGTTTTCAGGTTTTCTATTACTGCCAATTTCATTGATGAAGTCGAATTAGAGGTAGTGTCACTGGATATTTCTAGAATTGTGTTGGGAAGCCTGTATCTGTATGACCGGAAAGTTGTTTTCCATATATTTGAGAAAAAATATCATTTGCTCAAAGATGGAGTGGATTATATTGTGAGAGCCCATCATAGAAATCTTAATATGTCTTTAGCAAGCGCAGGGTAAATGAAGCGGTTGATCAATTACAACGAGAATCTCGTACTCCTTATGATCAAGTAGAAGAATGACATGGAGTGTGAATCCTCTGTAGGATGTGATGTGAAGCTGAAAGACGAATTGGTTGATGTGGTCAATCAATATGGAGGTGTGTTTCAAGAACCAAAGGGATTGCCACCAAAAAGAGGAATTCAGCATGAAATTCAACGATAACAAGACTATCCACTCCCAAATATTGGTATGTATCGAAGGTCAATTCTAGAAAGTTTAGAAATTAAGAAACAAGTCTAGAAATTGTTAAATAAAGGTTTAATTCGCCCCTCTACTTCACCATCTTGTTCACCAAATGTTTTGGTACCCAAGAAAGATGGAACCTAGCGCATGTGTGTAGATTATTGAGATTTGAATAAAATTACCATAAAGAATCGATACCCACTACCCAGAATAGATGATTTGCTAGATCAGCTGAAGAATGCAAAATAGTTTACTAAATTAGACTTTAGAAGTGGATATCATCAAGTTAGAATACTTGAGCATGATATTTGGAAGACTTCTTTTAAAACCAAAATGAGATTATTTGAGTGGTTGGTGATGTGTTTCGGTCTTTCCAATGCTCCAGCTACATTCATGAGAGTTATGAATGATGTTTCAAGATATTTTCTTGATGAGTTTGTAATTGTCTATTTAGATGATATTTTGATATTCAGCAAATCACGAGAAGAGCATGTCAAGCATGTGAGTAAAGTGTTGGATGTCTTGAAAAAACAACAATTATTTCTCAAGATATCTAAATGTGAATTCGGGAAAACTTCCTTAGTGTATTTGGGCCACATAGTTGGAGGAGGTGAGATGAAAATTCAACCCTCTAAACTTTCGGTCATTGCGAATTGTCCAATACCGAAATCAGTCACAGAAATAAGGACTTTTCTCAGAGCAATGCAGTACTAGAGGAAGTTCATTGCCAATTTGTCTTACATAGTAGCTCCACTACATTCTTTGACCAACGTGAAGGTTGTCTTCCAATGGGGAGGCAAACAAAAAAATGCATTCGATTATTTAAAACAAAACATTAGTTCCGCCTCAGTTCTACCATTACCGGATTTGAAACAACCATTTGAAATATAGACAGATGCAAGTGACTATGCCATGGGTGCAGTTCTTGTAAAACATAGTAAGATCATTTCATTTCGTTCTGAGATTTTTAATGGTGTTGTTATTAAATATCCTACATATGATAAAAAGATTTACGCATTGGTGCAAAGTGTGAAGAAATGGAAGAATTACTTAATGGGAAAAGAAACCATTATTCACATCGATCATCAACCTTTGCAATATCTGCAATCTCAAACAAAATTGCAGCAATCAAGGCACTTTTGTTGGATGGGATTCTTACAGCAATTCCACTTGGTAATCAAGTACAAGAAAGGTATTTATAACAAAGTTGTTGATATGCTTTCTAGACTGGTTGTTAATGTAGCCATTTTTGTCAAGAATCATTTTGTTGTGCCTGAAAGTTATGTTGAACAATATGCACATGGTGTTGACTTTCAAGAGGTATATTCAATCTTGAGTCAAGGCCATCAAGTTGAGGAATTAGACTTCCATGTACATGATAATTTGCTGTATCATTTGGGAAAACTTTGTGTTCCACAGGGAGAGAGAGTAAATGTCACAAGGGAAGCACACACTTCTCTTATTGCAGGACATTTCGGTGTAAGTAAAACGGGTAGCAAATCTTCAGAGGTATTTTTACTAGCCTCGTATGCTTGAAAGTGTTTAATGTTTTATTAAAGGTTGTTCATCGTGTGCAATCAATAAGCCTAGTAATAGGAAACTAGGATTGTACACACCACTTCTAGTGCTTTCACCTCCATGGGAGAGTGTTTCTATGAATTTCGTAGGAGGTATTCCTTTGTCGAGAAAAGTTCACGATTGCTTTTATGTAGTTTTGGGTAGTTTTAGCAAGATGTGCATATTAATGCCTTATAAAAACTAAATTACAGTTGAACAAATATCTCAATTTTTCTTTCAAAATGTATGGGTTCATTTTGGATTATTCTATTGTAAGTGATAATGATTCCCAATTTGTTGAGAATTTTTGGTCAAATTTATGGAACTTGATGGACACCAAGTTGAAGAAAAGTACAACCTTCCATCCGCAAACAAATGGTCAAACTAAAGTGGTTAACAAGACAATTATTCATTTGCTAAGAGGATATTGCAAAAAACATCCTAAGTTGTGGTATGAGCAGTTGCATTATATTCAACATGCTTACAACTGAGAAAAACACTCTTCTACTTTAACTTCACCTTTTGAGGCATGTCTTGGTTATTTGCCTAAATCGCCTTTGGATTTAATCTTTGAGAAATATGTAGTTGTAGATGGGCATAGAGACATAGATAGAGCAAAGAAATTCACTGAGTAAATTCAGTTGATTCACTAAATAGTTCGAGAACAACTAGAAAAGAGTCAAGGCAAGTACAAGGCAAGGCATGATAAGCATAGTGTGGATCATCATTGTCAAGGAGGTGATGAAGTTTGGCTTTACATTAGCAAGGAAATGCTTGAAGTTGAAGGTAAAAAGCTGAAACCAATCTGTTATGGTCCATTTCAAATTCTGGAAAAGATTGGTAATAATGCTTTCAAAGCTTGATTTTCCTTCATATATGCAAATTTATTCTGTTGTTAAGATTATTGAAAATTTGAGATTATATGAGCCTCATTTGGTTGAAGATCAAGGAGAAAGTGTGCAGATTCCATCATTTGAATGTTTTTCTCCAGAATTTCTTGATGAGTTTAAACAAGACACCATACTTGACAGAAGAATGAGACCATGAAAGAAGGGAGGTGTTGATTATCATTGAGTGCGTCTCAAAGGTACAAATCCATCAAAGGAAAAATGGATTGAGGAGGGGAAGGTGAGGGAAGAATACCCTCATATGTTCAATAACTGAATATAATATTTTAGGGTCCAAAAGCTTTTAGTAGGGAGGAGTGATGACAAGCTCAAGTTTATGCTAAAAAATCAAAGTGTCAGAATTTTGTTAAACTCAGCCTTAGATCAAAGAGGTCGTCATTCTGATTCCAACGATGTGAACAAAACTTAAATCCAAGCTCGTATGCAGAAGTTAGGGCAAGTCAAAGTTCAGTTTTTGACTTAGACACATGGTAGGATTAGATGACATGGTAGGCTCATTACGGAATGAGGAGGCGCCAAGTGGCAGGCCGGCATTGGGCCCCGCATATCACAATAGCAAGTCGTAGGATGATGTGGAGTAGCCACATGCATAGGAACAAAGAGTGGAAGCACCCACTCATGAAAATACATTTAGAGATGGAATGAAGTGCACCAAAGCATTTGACATATTGATACATGATGCTAGAGACAATGTGGGAGAAACCACATCACAGCACAAGCAGAGGAGGTCACTAGATTGGTACACTGGCTACATGGATTTGATGAGTGAGAGTGTAGAGATTGAGCCATCCTCATTCAAGGAAGTAGTGCAACAACTAGTGTGGGTTGATGTTGTGGTAGAGGAGTATGAATCCATTATCAGGAACAGTGTTTTGGAATTTGTCCCAAGGCCATAGGACAAGTCAGTGGTAGGTTCTAGGTGGATCTACAAGGTGAAATAATAGCAGATGGGAGTTTCAAGAAACATAAGGCTAGATTTGTGGCCAAGGGCTTCTCATAGGTGAAGGGAATCCACTACGAGGAGACCTTTACTCATGTAGAAAATTACTCTTCAATAAAATATATTGTATCACTTTCAGTGCAAATGGGATGCAAGATATGTCAGATGGATGTGAAGAAAAATTTCCTCAAACGACTGATTAAGGAAGAGTTATACATGGAGAAACCCAAGGATTTGAGACCTTCAATAGGGAGTCGAATGTGTGCAGACTCGAGCGAGCATTGCATGGATGGAAACAAGAACCCCATGCCTGGTACACAAGGATTGACAACTATTTCTAGGTTGGGCTTCACTAAAAGTGAAGCAGATGCAAACCTTTACCATATTGTGGGAAGCTAAATTATTGATTATAGTATTATATGTCAATGATTTAATTCTAAATTGTGATGAGAAGATGGCTAAATCTTGCAAAGAGGATCTTGAAAGAGAATTCGAGATGAAGGACCTAGGTCTCATTCATTATCTCCTTGGTATGTAAGTTTTGCAAGGAGATGAGGAACTATTTAACTCTCAAGGAAAGTATGTCAATGAGATATTGAATAAGTTCCACATTAAAAATAAGAAACCCATGGAAACTCATCTAGTAGGGAATTGGAGGAAGGAATATGCTACTTCAAGTGAAGTAATGAAGGCGACTATTTACACGCAGCTTACAAGTTCACTTATGTATTTGGTGAACACACGACCATACATGTATTTTGCAACTAACCATCTTAGTCAGACAATGGTTAAGGCAACTCAAATGTATTGGAAGGAAACTAAACATATGTTGAGATATCTCAGAGCCTCCATTCAGTTTGGTATTTGATAAATTCAGATAGAGGGAGTGCAGCTTCAAGGCTTCATAGATGTAGATTAGGCAAGGATTCCATTAGATAGGAAGAGCACATCAGGGAGAATATTTAGTATTGGGTCAAAATAGTTTCTTAGTACAATGGGAAGCAAATATTAATTACACTTAGTTCAACATAAACAGAGTACATGACTGCTAGTCAAGCAACTTGTGAGGTTATCCGGATAAGGAAGATCCTTGTTTGCTTATTTAGTTAGTATATGGATCCTATAGTAATTTATTGTGACAATTAGAGTTTTATCAAAATCTATGAGAATCCTATTTTTCATGATTGTTCCAAGCATATCAACATCTCGTATCACCATCTATGAGATTATGTGCAAAGGAGAATCATGTTGTTGGAGTGCATTCCTACAGAGGAACAAGAAGCAAACATCTTGACTAAGGCAATATCAAGAGGAAAATTTGAGTTCCATAGAGGCACGATTGGGGTATCTGATAATCATCTTCTTATTGAGAGGGAGTGTTGAAAATGCAACAAGAAAATCCTGATTTAATTTTACCTTGAATTAAATTAGGATAAAAATTGTGATTCCACATCGAAAGACAACTTGTACGAGTTAAATAAGTTAATTTGAGTTAGTTGGTTCAGTTAATTTGAGTTAAGGTCTAGCTTGAGTCATGTACAGTGGTTCATACTTTATAAGAGCTCTGGTTGAGTGTATTGGGAGTTGTAATTAATTAATTCAGTTTAACTAAGTTAAAGTCAATTAAACTAGTTCCAATTGTTGAAGGAACTAGTAGGAGGTCTAACAGTCTAGTGTTGCTTCATGTGTTAACATGTTAACTAATGATTCAACCATAAATAACTCATCCATGTCAGATCTCAGAGTTACCCAGTTGAGATTGGAGTTCAAGGGCAGTGTACTATAAATTGTATAATCATCCAAATTGTACAGGTGGTGCATGTAGTTAGAGGAAGGTCTACGAGGATTGCACAATTCCAATTGAGGAATTTCCCTAATTAATAGGGGCTATTTCCCAAGGAAAAAACAAAAGGAAATAGGGACTTCAGAAAGAAAACATTTGGTTAGGTAATGGCCAAGGCTTGTCTAGGAAGTTGTGAGACACATAGAGATAGTGCAAAGGCTTCTCAGGCTTGAACAAAGCAGTGTAATCTTTTCATATTTTCTAACTAATGGAATATACAGATAGCAGGGGTATTTAGCTATGGCTTTCCCTAGGAAAGCATTATGTAATAAGTTGATTGAATTCTTTCTCTTGTATGAATTTTTATTTCTCAATTGATTAATTGTTTACGCTCATGAGTAGAGTAGATTCAAGTCTTTTGTTTTAGAAAATTACATATGTAGTTTGAATATAAAAGGAATTTATACAGTTTACATATGAAAATTGCAACTAGGTCTAGGACTTTGAAGTACCACCCGACCATAGATTTGTTGAACCGAATATTTATTTCAGCCAATCATCCCCATGCCATATTCTAAAAATGAATATGACACTCACAATAAATCAAATTAGTGCTTCATGAGGATTTACTACAATTCCCACTCGATCAGTAGGCCTAAACCCTCATCAATACAACTAGGCTTTACCACAATCCCCACCAGATGACTAGGCCCTAAAAAAGAATGGATTCCTCTGGATATCTCCACCTAAACTATGAGGAATTTTTCCATCTTAACCTCTCGTCTTTACCGTGTATCCCAGCATTACTGGTTAAGGGATTCCTAGGCCTACAAGATCTCCACCCTCTGAGATTTACCATGTATCCTGCCATCAAAGGTCAAGGAATCCTTAGGCTCAATCAAGGGTATTCACCATTGAGATTTATTGTGTATCTCACTATTCACTGGTCAAGGATTCCTAGGCTCAATCAAGATGTTTAGAACCAGGCTTTACCATATATCCCACCCCGACAATTCTAGGCCTTGTGAATAATACTGAAACTGCCCCACTCAGCTTCAAGTCCGTCCATCAATCTAGATCAACCAAATACAAAAGAACCCACCACATCATGGCTATCTAGAAATGGAAAGGCAAGGCTAAAGAACACTGTCACCATAGCAAAACCCATGCCAATGACAAAAAGAGAACCAAGAACACACATGCATGTACCATGCATACCACATCTAGTAAGGAAATCACACATGCAAATCGATACCTACAAGTAATCTCATTGTAATTGCTTGATCCTACTCTTTGTTGCTTGATCTTTTCTTACCTTTTCCTTCTTTGTCATTCCTTTGTTTTTCCTTGATCCAATGCTAGAATTCTCCAATAATTCTGTAAGTGTTCAAGAGTGTGAGGAACACAGAGTAGAAAGAGAGAGCTCCAAAATTGAACTCACAAAAACGTGTAATGAAAAAGTTATAGGCTGATCCTCAAAAGACTTTTTATCAATGAGGCCTTTAATTTCTTCAATTCTCCATTACTTTCATTCATTTTCCTCAACACATGCCACCTGTGACCTTTCACCTTCCTTTTCTCCTAATTTCCATTATTTTCATAAATAAAATGTCAATTAATGTCTCTTGCCTTTCAAAAGTCGTTTCGAATGCCTTTGTGAATTTCCTTAGCCCTAATAAACCAAATGAACACCCACATTAGGATGTTTTTCCCAACATTCAGCTTGGAATACATGTCCCATGACCTTGGTCTTATATTTTTTTTTACATGGAATTTTTACTAGGGTTGTCATAGAGGTAACATTATCTTCATTTTAGCAAAGAGTGTTATATTTTCATTTATGTGTTTTAAAAACTATTTTCTTCAAAGGAAACTCACATTATTTTTTCTCTTGCTTGCAAGCATATATAGGCTTTATGTTTTTCGTTTGGAGTTTATTTATCCAACAACACCATTGTCCATGATTACTGTAAGAGGGTATTCTTGGATTCTTGTTGCTAATTGCAAGGTATTGATGAAGTTATAATTGACATCTATTTGGAATTTCTTAAGATTATTTTTATATATTTTTTTACCAAGGTTTAACTCCTCTATTTTTCCATTGTAGCTATTCTTAAAAAAAAATTGTGGTTGCTTCAATTATTGAGTTTAGAGTTTAAATTGCTTCTGAGTCTTTAATTCCTCATTGTCTTGGCTCTTTGAAAAGATAACACGAGTCTTATTTTTTAGGTAATTTCTTGGACAATAGTATTTCTCCTATCTTGAGTTAGCTTCTTGTTTTATTGCTTATTACTCTCCTTGTCATTATTATCGTCGGGGTTTTTAAAATAAAAATCCTAACCCTCCGAGTATATCTATGTATAGTTCCTTTTACTTTAATTAATTACTTTGATTTCAAATCTACAATTTTGTTTATTTGCATGTTCTTGTCATAACAACTATAAACTCTTTGTATATTGTAGGTTCTTCTGGAGTTTTTATTATAATTCTTCCACATACATTTTTCCTCGAGTTTTGTTATAGGGATTTATAAATGGTTTTAAACCCTCTTTATGTTACAATACTTTTATCTAAATTTCTCTTTTAATTTTTTGTTCTAGGTTTTAACCCAAACTAGGTAATTTCTTTCAAATTCTAATATAATTTATTTGTAATTTACATACTTCTTGTCTACACCATTAAGGAAATATTTCCAGGTAAAAACCCTATCTTGGGTACTATTCACATTACAAGAACTAATTTAGTTCACCCACACATTGAAGTATAAATACTAATTTGTATTTCACTACTCTTCACAGGTAATAACATTCTCAAGGTGGAATTTTGAAACTTTTCCTTTGTATAAGTACTTTGGAGCTTTTTATTTTTTCTCATGAAGACTTCAGGCTCCTCATTTTATGTCAAATGATCCTGAAACACCCTAGAATGTTTTTCTTTATATGTTCATGAATCTATTTTCAACAAAATTTACTAGGTTTTTCTATCATTTGTCTATACCTTATGGACTAAATTTGGTAATTTTATTTCACTTCATTTTCAGAAGGCTTTTTAGTCTACTATCTTCTATGCCTAACATTTTACGTATTTATGGGTTTCTCCAGCGTAGAAATATTGTTAGTTGTAACTCGTTGAGCTCAATATCAACCTATACTGCTTATTAAGGATATTTATATATTTTTTAATAAAATGTTGTTAATGATATGCTTTAACTTTACATATGTAGCAATTTTCATCATGTATGATTAATTTTTCATTTCATGCAAAGCGACATCTTTTACAATATTTTTCTGTTACTACTTTCCTTGTCGACTTTAATTATAAATAAGTAGGTCTTACTAGCCTTTCTACATATAGTAGATACTTTATGTTAGCATGTAATACTTTCTATATCCTTCTCACATATATACTTTACTAAGTCTTTGTACATAGTAATATAGTATGCATATATTTTTCTTTACTATAGTTAGACTACCATATAATTATTACCTTAGACCTATAATTAGCATTTATGTATAAGTATGACTAGGTTAATTTAAAAAGGTTTAACTATGACAATATTTAGCACTAGTACTTTATAATTTTCCACACTTCAAAAACTTGGAAATTTTATGCAAACTCATCCTATTATTCTAATTTCTTAAGTCTCTTAGTGGCCTTTAGTTTATTACTAATGTCATGAAGTTTTAAACATACAATCCAATTTTTTATGCCACTCCTTTCCCTTTCAAAAACACAACTATTTCTTAAGAGGTTATATTTTATTATATAATATTGAATTGATATGTTTGGAACAAAGTTCGTGAGAACTACATAAGTCCTATCATTTTTATAATAATGTTATTTAGCTTCTCATATATGTTGTATATAAAAGAAATTGTTTTATTCATGTTTCATTTTGAGAACAAACCTCAATAGTCATACGAGTTCTTACTTCGATTTTCATATATAAATATTAGTGAATATGGACTCATGAAACTCCTATATTAAATAACATTTTCTTTCAGAGAATCATAACCATTTTATGCTAAACAATAAAAATACATATATACAGATTTACTAAATTAGATCTAAGAAAGAAATAATATAATGTCTATATGTTTCCGTTACATAAAATTCATATATTTATATTTCAGAATACCAACTTGAACGTTTGAGTTTAAAACTAATATTCGAGCTCACCAAATTCACCCAACCCTTGAAACTTTTTCCTCCAAAGTATCCTCTTCAGCACATGTCTACAAATTCTCTTTTTGCTGTACTTTCTCTTGCCATCCATAGTTCAACACTTCATACCTTTCCTCAACAAGAAGATAAAGGTAAATACCCCTTACCAATCATTTGGTACTTGGTAACTGCCTCCACATCACCCAACATGTGGCAGGTAATTATTAGCTCATTTATGATATCTACTTCCCACTCTGAAATACAACATCATGTCTCTTGGGGAAGTCATGGATTAGTCATATCCACAATAATAACTGATCCAACCATTCATATTCTATGGGTAGGTGTTAATGAACGGATAATTAATAATCATCATTAAATTGAATCCTTTACCTCTTTCATCCATGTATAGCTCCTGTAGTAATTTCCACACTCTTTATTTTTTTGGCAACGTAATGGTAATTACGAATTCACATTTGACCTTTATCAATTTAATCACACAAATAAGCTCTTTCCAAATAATTCTTTAAATTTAAAGCACAAACACACTTAACCATATATACAAATTGACAAAATAAACTCTAAGTGAAGTGATATCATAACCTTGTTGAGAATGTTAGGTGATGTTTGAACAACTTCTCCCCATAAAGTATGTGGCACATTTGATTCATTGTGCATAGCTTGGGCCATTTCTTGGATTGTCATGTTCATTCTTTCAACTACCACAGGAGCAGTTTTAGCTATTGAGGATTGCTTCTTGATCCCATGTTGTTCATAGAAATCATAAAACTCATTAGATGTGTACTCTCCTCCTCTATTTTATCTTAGGAATGTAATTTTAAGATACATTTTTTTCCACTGGTGCTTTGAATATTTTGAATTTTTTGAAATCTTCATCTTTATATTTCAACAAACCAACCCAACACATTGAGAAACATAAATATTATTGAACTCATGGAGTTATCTTTCTTATGGGCCCATGTATGTCGGTATGGATCAATTCCAAAGGCATTTCTATAGAGTGTTCCTTTTCTTTGAACTGAATTCTTATTTGTTTTCGAAATTGACATGACTTGTAGACATTATTTTTAAGTTTGATGATTTTTAGCATGTCTTGGATAGCGCCCTTTCACCTAATTTAACCAACTACTAAAAAGTGAGGTTCCCTAATATCTTGTCCCACAACAAAATCTCATCGATTTTACCCAAATAGTAACTTTATTTGTCTCCTTCTAGCACATATACATTACTTGGAGTCCTAACTGCTTTAGTTATAGTTTCTCTTGTGTCAAACTCTTTGACCACACACCCATTTGACCTGAAGTTACCTCATGTCCTTGGTCACACATCTAACTTACACTTGAAAGGTTATGCTTAAGACCATCTACATACAACACATTTTGAGCCTTAGTCTCTCCCTTTTCTAAGACGAATGTCCCTTCCCAATATTCTTGTTCATACATTATTACCATAAAATTTCCACCTCTCTCTTCATCGAAGGATATAAATGTACTTCTATCGCCTATGATTTGTTTTGAACATAGGTTGTCAATGTGGCACTGATTTCCTTAATTCTTTGCATATAAAAATAATCCACTCTCTTTGGGTGTATAGTCTTCTTCTTCTTCCATATTTTGGTAAATTATTCATTTCTATATTGCTAATAGGAAGATAACAACTTTCTTTTAGATTCTTGTGCATTATGTGGCTAGAGAATTCTTGGTCTTGATATTGTTTTGACTTGCTTGATAGCTTGAAAGAAACTTCTTTGAGTCCTTGTTGATTCTTCTTCGTTCTCATCTCATAGTGTTTAAGTATTCCACGAAGTTGAATATCCTATTGTTGATACTTTGGCATCAAATATAGGAGAAAGCCATCTTACCACCTTTTGGACTATAGTAGCATCATTAATTTTATCACTGGTTGAAGGGAAAGTACCCCTAGGCTCCTTTGGGCTAAGACTCTACCAGACTGAAAATTGCTTATTCAAAGAAACACACACACAGCCATCATTCTTACTTTTAAGCAAATTCTAATGTTTAGGGTACATACCTAAGGTCCTACGTTCGAGAAGACCGTTAGGGTGCAAACCCTTCTTGGAGTTCCCTTCTTCTTTCTTTGACCTGCAAGACAAACAAATCAAAGAACACAACAGTACATGTATAGAAGTTTATATATAAATCATCTTTATGCTATAAAGTTAGTTATAAAAAATCTTTAAGTAACCTCTTTCATAAGAATTCAACACAAGAATTTCATAAGCATAAAGAAATATTATTCGGGAACAAAGACGTGTTTCTTTATATATAAAGGCAAATAAAGTACATATATCGGAAAGATATCACCTGAACACCTTCAGCAGGCTCCAAGCAAGCTTCCTCCCGGATTCGTTCCAGCCTCAAGCCTCCGACAAGAGCTCCTTCCAAGTCTTACTCAATGATGATATCAAGGATGAATGATCACCAATACACATGGAAACAAGGGTTTCCTATGCAAGATGGGGGAAGTGCAGAAAACACCAAGGACTTCAGACCTGGTCAAAGGGGAAAAATCTCAGCATAATAATCTTGCTCTCCTTTCTCTCTCTCCCTTGGCCTTCCCTTTGATGTCTTTTTATACCCTCTCCAAAGTAGTTTTTTAGTTAGGAGTTGGTTGGGAACAGTTGGGCCACGGGCACTAACAGGTGATCCAGCAGGTAAACCCGCGATCACCGCCCGAAAAAGAGGAATTTATTATTTTTTTAAGTGTTTTAATAGATACACGCGGGTTGGGTATGACAGACCCGCGTGTACACGCGTTTAATACAGGGCAAAGTCGCGTATAGGGAATAAAACACTGTTTTTTAAATTTTTGGACCAGGTCTGGAAGGAGGGGTTGCCCTAGGCCATAAGTGCAGCATCACAAACCATAAGAGTGAGATTTGGAGCTATAACAGATGCCCCCTAATGTATGAGGTCAGAAGGGGAACATGATGGCCGAAATATATTAAGTAAGTACAAGGAAAGGAACTCTGCCGAAAAACCGAGGAGGACTTCACCAGAATTCAGCCTGCCAAGCCACCGAAAGGAGATCAGAAAGAAACACTATCTGAGGCGGGCATACCCATGCTCAGAAAAAGTAAAGCATGTCTGCATATCAAGTACAAGCGGATCCACTAAGTATACAAGTATAAATGACTGGAAAATACATAATGGATCATCTGATCATAATGAGTAAGTACATGTCTGAATATCACATATAAAACTGTCAATGATGCTGAAAGATGCAATGGATCACTGAAATCAAAGACTGATCCCATAAGGTACCAACTGAACATGATGGAATAGGATGGTACTACACTGCAAACTCAGGTGCCAGCATATAGAATGTCGCCATGACTGACTGCAACATATAAGGTGGAGTGGTATCAACTAGCAGCAACGGGTGCAACTGTCAAGTGAACCAATGAATGCTGATACAACCAGAGGTCTTCACCGACTGCCGTGGTACATTTCTACACCATGGGAATAAATGATCTGAAGTCGACCATGTGAGAAATCGTTTGATTACCGGTCATTGATGTATACCGTTAACAAACGCAAGACTACTCACCGATAATGATAATGAGCGTCAAGGTACCCAGTACAATCTAACAAGTGTGAATAGATGAGCTGAAGTCGAACACCTGTAAGAATCTATCAATCAGGAGACAATGATGGTTTCCCACTGTCGATAGCGAGGAATCTGCCACTAATGACTGCAAACCCCAAGGTACTGCCAAATGGACTCTAGATCTTTGCCCCAGAGCAATGAGTCGGAGTCGATAGGGAAAGATCCACTAAAAGGAAGGCATTAAGGCATCCTCCATCAATCTAGCGCGAGTGTAACCCGTAGGCCAATAATGTGGAAGGAATCGGACGAAAAAGATGTAGTAACCCAACCGAAGTACGTTTCCGACGTACACAAGAGGTGGCTAGCGCACGGCAGAAACCCTCTGAACCAACCAATAATGAAAGCTGACACAGAGGCGAGGTATCCACCAATAGGGTCAAATGGAAACCAAGGTACTGCACGAATCCCAATGTGTGATAATGTATGCTGATGTCGAACAGAAGGGAAACCACTCAGTCAAAGACCCATGATACTGATCGATGCTTAGCACAAGGTGACCTATCAATAATGAAAATAGGGCCAGGGTGCAGTCTCTAGGTCTGCCCTCAGAGCAATGTGTCGTCGTCGATAAGGACAAGACCCGCCAGCAAGAAGTCAATGGGGACCTTCTCAAACCGGCACGAGTGAAGGACCAATATAACTGATGTGATGATAGACATGACACTGACAACCAGGGATGGCCGACTGAAAAACGAGTCAAGAGACACCGCAGAAAGGCCGACTCAGGCTAACTTCCCTTGAACAAAAGCACGACTCAATATGACTATGTGGCAGCATAAAATGAATCTGTATAAGTCCGTCATGCAGGAGGCATGAACGAACCCTCCATATGATTGGAAGAGATAACCAATCGGGGGAGAACTGACTCGATAACAAGGTTATGGCTTACCTAAGTCAAACTAAATCCCACCCATGCGGAGGAGACTTTGCTTTGAGTGCTTTGTTCAAGGGCGACACAACTGACTCTAGCTGCCAACAATAAATGGAAATAACGTCCCTGTTCCCGCTCTTTTTGGAATATTTAATTTTTTTTTGTCTTTTTCTGATAAGCCAGAAAAAGAATAAAAGAATGCTATGGTACAGTGGAAAGAACGAGTGTCGGTGAAACAGATGATCTAGTTCCTGGGAAAGGAACATTCCTATGCTCAATGCAGGGAGGTGGAAAACTGGTCAGTGACACTCAAAGGTATGTTCCTTCCACGGATCTAGGTATGTCAAGCTGCAGAAGTCAAAGGTATGCAAGGTTGATTTTGCAGACATCATGGTCAAAAGTTGGCTTAAACACGAGTCCAAGTGAAGCCGGCTATAGGCCAAAAGGTGCAAATGGTCAACATGCAATGCAGAAGTACAACTCAACACACATAGGAGCCTCTAGGGTATAAGGCCAGAACGAAGCGAGGAAGCAAGGAGGAATGAGTCTTCAACGCATAAGTCATGGCGGGACTACAGAGGACTCCCGAGCCTACTCAAAACGAAGCAGCATGGGCAACAAATGTCAGTGAGGTGCTAACTAGGATGCCCATGTAAAAGGATGGCTCTACCATCATGTCATGATTTAAAGAATCGGCGAGTGAAAATGGCTTGCGAACCATAACATGATGGGGTCGACCCTACGGCAGATGTATCGGTCAAATGGAGGCTAGTATGCATAATGCAACGGAAAAATGGTGTCCCTAACCTATATGCCAGTGAGAACACGATACCTGCCATGACGGGTCAGCAGTCATGGAACCGTCTCGAACCGTCGAAAAATGTCCAAAATGTCCTGAAAAACAACTCAATCTCGACATTCCAAGCTCCCAAGTTAAAAGTGACATGAAACCAAACAAAATAAAATTTTGAAAAAATTTTGCATTTTCAGAACTTATAAAAAGAAATTTTGGACTTACCATTTACACCGTTTGACTTGGAGAGCAAATTGTGGAGCAAAAGGAGCAAACTTTCCCCGTGACTTATTCAACCGTTCAAACTTGCCGAAAACTTCCAGGTAAGCACTAAACTTGTCTTGCAATCAATTGTGATAGTTTTTAGGAAGTTTAATTGATGTTTCACCGTTAGATTTTTGCAAAAAATTGTTCTGTGGCGTACACGCGGGTTGGATGTACATAAATCGCGTATACGACGGCCCTACACGCGACTGTGTATAGGGTAAACCGCGTGTGCGCAGCGAAAAATTTTTATACATAAAACTAATGGATGAAAATGATTTTTTCTTCCAGGATGACTCTCACATGGCGTGAAAGAGAGCACTCAGCTGTAGATAATGAAGTCATGGACAATGATGAGGCATTAGATGCCTTACGGGGATGCGGATTGTTAAAATTCTTCAAGTTGCCGAATATGAAAGCAAATGTGCGTCTGCTCGAGAGACTCATTGATTATTGGGATGTCGAGGAAGAAGCTTTTATGATTGATCAGATGCCACTCAGGGTAGAAGTGGAAGATATATATTTCATCACGGGTCTTTGCCGAAGGGGAGAGGTAGTACACTCCCGGGGCAGGACCCGGAATAGTCTCAGTGTAGACGACTATGTACAACTTTACTGCCCAGGTCATCGGAAGGTCGGGAGCCAGATCTCGATCCCACACGTGGCGAGTTTGTCACTGCGGATAATCTTGTTCACCATAGCTCGAGTGAACGGATCATCCTCGCTACATCAGGCATCACGGGTAAACATGAGCGTAGCAGTGGACTGTCTCACCACGGTGTTTGACTGGTGTACTCCTCTACTTGCCAACATGAAGGAACAGCTTGCTTCTATCAGGAGGGGACAGACCAAGAACTTTGGGTATGGAACTATTTTATGCACTTTCTTCTTCGAGAAGGTTCCCGCACTCCGCCCCAGGGTAGCAGTTCCCATCAGTAGTCCACGTGATCCACGTATGGGCCGGTGGGCTGACTTGATGAAACGTCTGGGGGGTGGGGAAGTGCCCAGGAATGCATTCGACGACGACTTTTTTGCTTGGTGGGAGCAACAGATCATCGCCATAGATGACTACCCCTATGCTGGACTGGATTTCCGAGGAGATCCTGACCTAGTGTTACCACCAGATGCAGCATGGGGCGAGATCGGTAATATTTTTTTTTTTATTTTTATGATTTTATGATTTTTAGGATTTTTCAAGTATAATGATGAACTTTGAAAAATATATTTTTTTGATGAGATTCAAATGTCTGATATGATGATCATGTTCCAGACATTGGGCCCGTGCGACCAGATGGATTCCCACGGCATGGACGGCGTGGCCGAGGAGCCGAAGAGGAGGCTGCGAATGCGGAAAGGACCCTCAACAACGTCCAGCGACACTTGGCGAGATTGAGCTACCAAGTACCGATGGCCAAGATAGAGGACCTTCCTCCAGATATGCAGCGTCATGTGGTTGGGATGCCACGTGACTGGGTTCGCGTCTTTCGGCGCGTGGCCACTGCTATAGTTAGTTATTTAGCTGCTCATCCAGAGCCGAGGCATTAGATATGCCTGACATGATTATGGGCATTTGAGTCCCAATTTTGTATATTTTGGACACACATATGTACACTCGAGACGCTTTGCGATATATATATATATATACAGTTTGACTTTTTGATGCATGATTTTATGATGATGAATGATTGATATGCCAGTCTAATGCTTGATTAGCGATAGAATCAGCTAACCAATTTTGAGATCTTGGAATGTGCAAATAATTAATGTAAGTAAATGATCTTTGCAACAACCTCACCCTTAAATATTGGCGATATAATGATGGATATCTAACCCGATAAATGTTATTTAACTGAGACACTATCAATTGAGAATCAAGATACACTACCAACGAGTCGATCCCATAAGAGATTGCCTCGGATAGTAAATTGATAACAGCTGTATACTCGGCCATATTGTTTGAAGCAGGACCGATACACATGCCTCTCGATGTCATCAACTGACCAGTTGGGTAATAAAGTACCCAAGCTGCGGAAGCAAGATTCTGAGTGTGCCGACTAGCACCATCGGCGAATCCAAAATAAACCAAATCATCCATCAATACCTGCCAAAGCAGACCAAAAAGTGCTGATATCAGAAAACGCTCGATAAGATATGTACAAATATACATAAAATACAAAGAAGCCATTGCCTGGCCAAAGCTAAGCAAAGCACTTCCTGAGGTAGAGCCCGTCAGGGGGCTCCGCCAACTGACTCCTAGGGATGTTTATAGGTACGACGATCGAACCAATCAATATACTCTCTTCGGCAAATAAATGTGTTGGAGCCAAAGGGACCGTACAAACATCACTAGTCGAACCGGAGGACCGAGATTCTACTTCATGCACAGGGGAATGAAAGTGTAACCGACGATGTAAATCTTCCAAAGGTCGATCTACGGCCGTCATTGCTTCGAATACCGCTTCATCCGATGGAAAAACAATATCTGAGCAATCCAATGCAGTGGTGGAATCAAGGGTCCTAAAATGAGCCACATCACCATCTATTTCTTTCCCAAAGGAAATAGTAGAATGGTTATCTACAGAGTTGTCGATAGATTCACATCTAGGTTCTGCTGCAGACATAAGAGATTCTATTTCACCCACCTTGTCGTCACCTGATGTGGTCACAGATGAAGCTAAGGTTCCAGGATTCGATGAATAAGGAGTTTGAACAAACTCTCTCCGTAAAGGATCCCTGGAGGATGAAATTGTATCTATACCAGCTGTAGGAGGGGGAAGATTAAACGTACCCATCAATGAAGAGTACATCCCGACTCCTAGACTCTCGATAGGCGGACGGGGATTACCCACTAAAGGAATAGTAGAGTCAGAGTTTGCTTGAGGATCAGCTGGACAATAGTCCAATTGATCGACCTTAACGATTTTCCCCTCATGAGGAAAGCAAATGACACGAAATAGAGTCGAAACAACGGCTTCCATCTCGTATACCCAGTTCCTTCCTAAGAGGAGATTATAGTCTAGGTTAGCGTCTATGACCTCTACTTCAATATTAACGACCTTTCCTCCAACACATATAGGAAAGGCCGGGATAATCCCGTACGGTCTATGAGAGTGACCATCAAATGCTGTCAATAGGGTGGGCGAAGGAACAACCGTTGGTGATCCAATGGCCTTCCAGCATGACATAGACATGACACACGTGGAAGCTCCCTCATCCACAACCGTCCGAAAAATATTCGTTTTCTGGTAGGTAGACTTTATCTGGAAAGCCATGTGATGAGGAAGTCTCTTTTTGACATTACTCATATCAAAAGAGAGAGCTAAGGAATTACTTGGATCGACTGCCCCCATTGCCGATAGCAAGGCACTTTGTTGAGCAGGACATGACTGGAGAACCTCTAACGCGGACATAGCACATGGACTCTGGGCCAGATCCTCAACAATGGAGTAATTCTGGGCTGCCCTAATATTAGGGTTGATAGTCGCGCGTTTAGCTGAACCTTTCGGCACCCGAGGTATAGTCTCAACAGAAGGTCGCTCAATATGAAGTGGGTTGTTAGTTTCGGGAACTGATTTACCCTTAGAATTTTCACCTTCACCATAATCGCGTGACCGTGTGGCCACATTAGCGTGAGCACCCATCATGAATACATTCGATGACTTGTCCCCTTCCTGGTTGCCCCCTGAGGAGGTCCCAGGATTCGAATTTGCGCCAGCAAGAAGTTGCTGCCCTTGGGGAAACGGGTTAGTTAACACAGCTTGAGAACTAGAAGTTCCTTGCTGCCCTAACAAGCGCTGAGCGTCTTGAATTCTAGGGCAAAGATGAGTTAGATGGTCCCCACTGCATAACTTGCAAGGAAACTTAACTTTCTTTCTCGACTCACCTTTACCACCACCAGCGTTGTTGCCGGATTTATTTGCATCGGGCTTCCCATCCGAGTTCTTCTTTTTACCACGTCCTTTCTTTTTCCCATTGGAATTTTGATTTCCTTTGGGGTTATCGGATTGGACGGCGTTAATGGAAGAATTTTGGGAAGCGGGAGGATTAGACATTGTGACTTGGTTGTTAGGAGCAGTTTGTAATGACAACTGCTGCAATTGATTCAACAAGTTCACTGTAGTCGAGTCTACTGACCCCACGATACCATCCGCGTGAGGACCTGGCTTTGGCTTAGCTAAATCAACCTTAAATCCAGGAGCATCTGGCAAGTACTTTTGGAGGATCCCAGACTGAGAGTAGATCAGTTCTAATTGTTGGGCCCTGAAAATGGCTTGCTCCTCAGAATAGACTCCAGACATGGAGACATCCTTGGAGATCTCAGGTTGCAAAGACTTCAAAAACCACTCTAGACGGTACTCCGGAGGGATTTCGGCTTTAATGAGCCTTTTTCTCCGTCTCCATTCCTGTATGTGATCAGAAATGTGGGTTGCCTTATCCTGACGAAAGGTAGCCAGAAGTTCAGTTCCGGCATCATAGCGGATAGGCAACTGGAAGTGATTCAAGAAGATATTGGCTAAGTCAGCGAACGATGTAAAGCTGCCCCCTGGCAACTCTATGTACCATTTAGCCGCATTACCAGTCAAGGTGCGCTGAAAGAGTCTCAACCTAACCGAATCTTCGATGAGGGAGTTAGATGAGCACCACAAATGGAATGTGGTTACATGATCGCCCGGATCTTCACCACTCTTCCCTTCAAATTTTGGGATGTCCGAAGGGAGTTTGGTTGGGACCGGAGGCCAGGCCGGATTGTATCTGATAGGGTCGTTCGTTAGCTTAGTGAGATCTGGCAAGTTTAACGTTGCCAGAAATGGAAGCCTCGGAGGACCTAGGGGATTCCACCCAGACTGGGCAGAACTCCCAAAGTTCTGAAAAGATTGTCCTGGGATTTGAGAGGCACCAGGCTGCCCCAAGTGACCAGTAGAACCAGCTGAACCAAAAGGCAAGCCTTGTGGTCCAGCAAAATTCGGAGTTTGACCAACTCCTGCCGTATAACCTCCATAGCCTGCAAAGTTCCCTCCTAAAGAATGGTAAGGGGTTGATAACCCCTGATATGGATTCCAAGCCGAAGCGAGGGGAGGAATACTTTGAAACATGCTAACCGTGGAATACGGCCTACCTCCTTGTTGGCCGATAAATGGATTCGCAGTTCCTGCGCTACTAACCCCAGGGTTATTCCAACCTTGGAAAGGATTGCTGCTTTGTCCTATTGAAGAAAAAGGCATGGATCCTACCGTTGGGTTGGAATGTGGGATATGACCACTTCCAAAAGGAAAACCCTGAAATGAAGCCGATCCGCCCATCATGGACGTAGCGGCACTGAACGGAACTGACGGAATACCCTGTGATTGGGTGCCAAAAAGGAAGGAACCAGTACTAAAAGCATTGGTTTGGGCATTTCCACTCATGGACGGAATGGAGGTAGACCCAAGCAAAGATGTGCTAGCAAACGATCCGAACAAGTAAGCGGAGGGGATGGAAATGGTTCCTCCCCCTTGCACCGATGTTGGGGTTTGCATAGTCGCAGCACTCGTGGAAGCCATGCTTCCAGTAGTGATCATAAATGGTAAGCGCGTAGTGTAACCTGGACTCGCTGGTCTATATAATGGAGGCCCAACGTATTGCAATACGTCTGGATAACTAGATGGTAGTGGAGAATTTGGAATCACTAATGATTCTGAAAGTTCTTCTACCTCTACGTTATTCTCCACTTGAAAGCGAACTTGAGAAAAGACTGGAGTGTCCCTCTCTTGTTCAGAAGTACCAGGCCTTGCTTGGCCGCTAATATCCCTGAGAGGAGGATCAATCCCTGATGCGTCAACCGGCGTGGGACGGACCCCACCGGTAGTATTCCCTCTGCGCCTTCTAGGAGAAGGCTCTAAACTAGGTGGCGAGAGACCACGAAGTCTTCGAGACCGTCTTGGAGACCGGTCAGCCACTTTGAATTTTTTGATATGATCTTATCTAAAGACTCAAAAAAATTAAAAGCTAGGCCAACTAGGAGCACAGAGCACACACTATAAAGTTCCTAAAGATACAGCCAGTCAAACAAATTTCAAGTATTTCCGCTCCGGGTGATTAGGACCGGACACCAAAATACGAGAAAGCGAATCAAAGGGCCTTCCGAAGATAGTCTGGGATGATGAGGGCCCAGTCCTATCAGCGAAGGTATCAGAGGAAGTTACGCTGACCTCCTAACAACAGCCTGCACCGGTGCAAGCCCCCAAGCTTCGCAAGGGTGCCCTCCGGAAGTACTGTCGAGAGTGATACAACGTCGACCTCAGGTGCCACGGGATTCCCCTCCGCATCCACCTATGCAGATCCCTAGGAGAGGCAACTATGGGTACCAACTCGTCGCAGAAGCCAGGCGGAACAGTCGTGAGGTAAGTTCGGACAAGTAGGAGAGGGGGTATCTCTCTTCCCTGTCTTCACAAACCCTCGTGCTTAACTCCCAGATCCGGAGCTTTCCTGGTCTTCCTAACGCTATTGGATTTACTCTCTTTAATCAGACTCTTATGTTTGACGTTTTATGTGGCCTTGGAGAGTTAACTCTCCACTCGCCTAATCCAAGGCCCTAAAATCCTAAACTTGTTGGTGTAATAACTAAAACAAAAAGTTCTAGTGGATTTTAATTAAGCGCTTGATTTTATTAGGCTGTTCTTTAAGTCAAAGGTAATGGAGGTGAAACTTGTGGTGTTTTATGGACGCAAAAGAAATTAATAAAACTTAGCTACATGCATATGCACTTTTGTTTTCGATGAATAGCAATTTCTATGAGGTTTAGAGACACTTGTAATATAAACAAATTTTCTTTTTCTTTTCAGACCCCACACTCACAAAAACTAGCAAAACTAAATATGCCTAAAAGAAGAGATGCAAATCTTACCCTAATGCAAGAACTAAATGTGGATGCACGATTCAAAGACTACTCTAAAAACAAAGAAGGAAAGTTGCTGCTTTACCAAATTTTGTCTTGCAACTGAAATGCTTAGATAGAAGATGATTTGTTACTAATCATTTCGTCCAAACAATAAAAACAAGTTTTAAGATAAAAAACAAAGCACTTTCACTTCGCAAAAAAGGAAATCAAATGAGAAGCAAGTTTAAGAAAGCGAAACTCAAAACTTTCAAAAGATTTTCTTTCAATCAAACCAAAAAGTCTTTTTCAAAGGAAAGCTCTCAAAAATACTGACACCAATGATTGATAAACAAGCAACCAAACACTTTTGTGAATTGACACCTTTCAAATGATGAAAACTCAACAAAAATAAAATGTGTTCGAAAACGCTTTTGACAATCAAAAGCAGCAATGAAAGTCCAAAATATCAAAAGACAAGTTTCAAGAAACTGGTAACAAACAAATTTCCCGAAACAAAGGAGTAAATGGTCATAAAAATGATTTCGTTAAGCAAACACAAATGTCATGAAAACAAAATGGACACAAAGATTGAAGACAATCTTCCCACTCTGCCGAAACAGAGCAATCAAGATTCTTAAACAGAAATCTTGTGTGTCAAAAATCAATGACGCTTGCAATCAACGAAAAACAAGACTAGCACTCCTTATAACTAGAGAGAGTTCGAAACAAGATGCCCCCTGTTAAACAGAGAACTGTCACTGGGAATTGACTGTTTTAAACTGACCCAAACCACCAGACAAACATTCAGCAAAAGAAAAATTATAAATCTTGAAAATTATGTGATATACGCGCCTGCAATTATTTGCAGAATGCGTGTATATGCGACTGTAACTAAGGAAACCTGCGTATACGCGGGTTTACTTAGTGCAACTTGCGTATATACGCTTCTGTAATCCAGAAAAAGTGCGTATCTGAAGTCTTTCAAGAAAAATAAAAAAACACAAACTGAAAAACTGGAAAAGCTTGGAGTTCAAGAAAATATCAGACAGTCAGAACCAACAAACAGAGGGACTGAGCCTTGATTGGCTTGAGGACTACCCAAACTAGGAACAACAAGAGTGTTGTCCCCAGCGGAGTCGCCAATTCTGGTTGAAGGGAAAGTACCCCTAGGGTCCTTTGGGCTAAGACTCTACCAGACTGAAAATTGCTTATTCAAAGAAACACACACACAGCCATCATTCTTACTTTTAAGCAAATTCTAATGTTTAGGGTACATACCTAAGGTCCTACGTTCGAGAAGACCGTTAGGGTGCAAACCCTTCTTGGAGTTCCCTTCTTCTTTCTTTGACCTGCAAGACAAACAAATCAAAGAACACAACAGTACATGTATAGAAGTTTATATATAAATCATCTTTATGCTATAAAGTTAGTTATAAAAAATCTTTAAGTAACCTCTTTCATAAGAATTCAACACAAGAATTTCATAAGCATAAAGAAAGATTATTCGGGAACAAAGACGTGTTTCTTTATATATAAAGGCAAATAAAGTACATATATCGGAAAGATATCACCTGAACACCTTCAGCAGGCTCCAAGCAAGCTTCCTCCCGGATTCGTTCCAGCCTCAAGCCTCCGACAAGAGCTCCTTCCAAGTCTTACTCAATGATGATATCAAGGATGAATGATCACCAATACACATGGAAACAAGGGTTTCCTATGCAAGATGGGGGAAGTGCAGAAAGCACCAAGGACTTCAGACCTGGTCAAAGGGGAAAAATCTCAGCATAATAATCTTGCTCTCCTTTCTCTCTCTCCCTTGGCCTTCCCTTTGATGTCTTTTTATACCCTCTCCAAAGTAGTTTTTTAGTTAGGAGTTGGTTGGGAACAGTTGGGCCACGGGCACTAACAGGTGATCCAGTAGGTAAACCCGCGATCACCGCCCGAAAAAGAGGAATTTATTATTTTTTTAAGTGTTTTAATAGATACACGCGGGTTGGGTATGACAGACCCGTGTGTACACGCGTTTAATACAGGGCAAAGTCGCGTATAGGGAATAAAACACTGTTTTTTAAATTTTTGGACCAGGTCTGGAAGGAGGGGTTGCCCTAGGCCATAAGTGCAGCATCACAAACCATAAGAGTGAGATTTGGAGCTATAACAATCACCTAGTTTTTTCATTGTGTTTACAATGTCATCCATTTTGAGAAAGGAAGTACCTATACTTTGATCCTTATTCATTTTTAGATTTTCATATTGTATCGTGTATATTTGTAGTTTTTCATTTTTGACTTTGGCATCCCCTTCATAAGTATTTATAAGTTTATCCCACATTTCTTTGGTTGTCTCATGTTGCATTACTTTGACAAATTCTCATGGTGCAAGTCAATGTAAAATTGCATTCATAGCCTTAGCATTTCTTTCATACTTTCTCTTAGGAGCCTCATCTGTTGGAGGAGTTGCTTGGTTATGATACCCATTTAATAGAATTTGCTAAATATGCATTCCAATTGATATCATATATGTTTTCATTTTGATTTTCCAAAACGTAAAGTTTTTCCCATTGAATAGTGGATGTGTTCTTGAGAAAAATTCATTCCAACTTGCAATTTTGTGTAAGATATTTCGTTTATAAATTAGGTTGTTACTAAGGGAACCTAGCTCTAATACCAATTGTTGATTATTGAGAGAAAGGAGAGGGTGAACCAATAATCCTATTTCCCAAAATAATTTTCACTTCAATTCTTGTTTCTTATACATTTAAGAACTAAACAGAAAATCATCACATAACTAAATGATCACATAGAACACCATAGATTAACGTGAAAACTCATAAAAGGACAATACCACAAAGAGTTATTTTCTTCTTTAAAGGATTATAGTAGGAATCCACTTACAGTTACAGAGTTTGCAAGCACTCCTTGTAGGAGAATTCTAATAATGCAAGCTTCGACCCACCAAAGACATATTTTGCCAAAGTCTAGTAGAAGCCTACCTATTTAGAACACTGATCCCTTATTAGTGTTGTTCAATTGTTCAGCTCTCTCTTTTCTTCAGTTTAGACTTGTACAAGCAACAACCATATATGAAGATGCATTTTCTATATTACCCACACTACTCTTTGTGCTCACCAACTAATAATTTTCAGGTTAGACATTTTCTCCTTTACTTCACACCATCAACAACCTCTGCAATTGTTTCTCTTCTATATTTGTGGTTTAGGTCCTTGCTTACTATGGGTATAGGTCCATGGACATTTGACACATGGTAGGAACAAAAGCCGTAACAAAAATTTAATAAAGTTCACCTAGTGTCAAATGTCCACTAGCTTTAAAAGCACACCAAGTGATCTTATTGGAATCGAGGGTAGAGAAGTCAATTTATGGCCTCACCCTATCTGAATTTTAACGAGGGGTGAGCCCAAGCTTCTAAAGTGCACCCCACAATCTTGAGCAGTAATTAGAACTTAAGGTGGTCAAGTCACTTCAAGACTCCCTCAACTTTCTAAACTTAGGTCGAAAGTTTTTTTTTATTCTTTATAGTTTACTTTCATGCAAAGTGGTGCCACAGGAGGATGATCAAATAGTCCACTACATACCATTAATATAACATCTAATCTTCTAACATTTATCAACTATTTAATTTATATAATTAGAGTAGTATATATTAGTTATTTATATTATGAATTTTAACATCGCTATATATAATAACGATTCTAAATTTTTAAAAAACATACATCTTGAAATAAAATATTAAACTATGAAAAGGCAACATGTTTCTCTCTTACGAGTTTATAGTTGACGCTGAAGGTGTGAAGCAGTGTGATCTGTAAACACTGTGAGCAAGGATTTGATTGTTTTGAAATGTTGTCATTCAATAGCTTAAACCTATATGTTGTCCTGCTCGTCTCAGACACTGAATCCGTCTTGACTTGTCTATATACCCATTGCATTACTTAAGCCTTCAGTGGGGCTCAATGGAAACGTACCATGTCTACTTGCATTTCTTAAAATTATAGAAATTTCCGAAAGTGAAATAAAGCATTATGAAATGTACTTTTATGATAAAGAAACGTTACATATTTCTCTATTACAACTTTATAGCCGATGAAGGTGTGGACGGCTACTTTGAAGTAAACGCTACAAATATAACTATTTGTAGCTGTGTATGATTATTTTATCCGAGTGCTCTCTGAGCAGGTGGCAAGTTTCTCTATTACCAGTTTATGGTTGTCTCGTTTCATACCAATACTCGACAGCATCTTATGTTAAGAACGCAATTATACTGGGGCACGTCTCTATTTTAAGAGCTCATCTTATCTTGTCTATATTTTAAGAATGCGAGTAGAAGTCCTGGGGGTAGTCAAGACACGACCCAGTCTCTGAGACGAACCGGACAATGTTATTGTTGCATCACATGCAATGGATTGTGAAGGCTGTATTTATCGCACTAGAACTTGGACCCATTGTTGACTTGTATATATATTAAGAATGCAAATAGACTGGGCAAGTCAAGACGGGGTCCAATGTGAATGTTGCATCACATGAAATGTATTGTGAAGGTCGTTTTCGTCGCATGGAGACTGGACAACGTCTTCAGATGTCCCCATTAAGAATGCAAGTAGCACGTCTCCATTCAAAGCACCTGGTGGTAGCTACATAATTAAACAATAAACGTAATGGACGCTTTATAGTTTCAATGCAACTCGTGGATTCAGTTTTTGACATGCCTCAAAATTTAAGATAGAAAAATACCTACATTCACAGGGCAGTCGGATAAAAGAACCATACACAACTACAAATAATGATCCGAGTCACTATCTAGCGAGTTTGCCGGTCCTTTCTATTGCGAGTGCGGACATCATATAAATGACGTGCTGGTGTGGACGTGGAATGACGTTTAGTGTTACAGTCGAGGCATCACATGTAATGTATTGTGAAGGTCGTTTTCGTCGCATGGAGACCGGACAGCGTCTTCACATGTCTCCAAGTAGCACGTCTCCATTCAGCGCAGCTGGTGCTACCTACATAATTAAACAATAAACGTAATTGACACTTCATAGTTTCAATGCAATTCGTGGATTCACTGTTTGACAAGCCTCAAAATTTAAGATAGAAAAATACCTAATCACGATTCACAGGGCAGTCGGATAAAATAACCATACACAGCTACAAATAATGATGCGAGTCACTATCTAGCCACTTTGCCGGTCCTTTCTATTGCGAGTGCTGACATCATATCAATGACGTGGGCGTGTGGACTTCGAATGTATCAGTTTAGTGTTACAGTCGAGGCAAGAAGGTTGGGTTAGGAGTCCGGACGTGAAGGTAGGTTGACATTCTACATTCACATGGAGTAAAGCACCGAAGAATTTTTTTGAGTAATTTTGTCACGGCATGCTGTTTTTTTATATAGTTTAATATTCTATTTCAAGATTTATACTTTTTCCGAATTTAATTGTTTGGATTGTAATGGTTTTTGGAGAATCGTCACCTACTATTCTACATTCACATGGTGTAAAGCATCCATGAAATTTTTTTTAAGTAATTTTGTCACGGCATGCTGTTTTTTGATATAGCTTAATATTCCATTTCAAGATTTATACTTTTTCGAATTTAATTGTTTGGATTGTTAATGGTTTTTGGAGAATCGTCGTATAAACCGTTGTTCACAATCATTCTATTGAAAAAGAGAAAAAGTGGATTCAAATGATACATGAGATTTACATCAATTAATTTTTACATGCGGTTTAATTTTTATCGGTTAAAATTTTTTAGATACACTGTTGTTCAAACTGTTGAGGAGGTGGACTGAAACTAATTAAATAAATGATATAGTGGATTGAAATAATATATGAGGTTTACATCAATTAATTTTTATATGGGGTATTGTTGTTCAAATTGTTAATTTTTATATCCGGTATTGTTGTTTAAAATGTTGAGAAGGCGGATTGAAATTAATTAAATAAAAGAATTTGGAAATAAAGGAGAAAGTATTTATTAGGCTCTTTTGATTGTCTTTTTATTTAGGACTTATTTTCCAAGAGTTTGTTTGATCTTCCTAACTGAATGTAATCATATAAATGCATGTATCTTTGATTGTTTAATCAATGGGGAACTCATAGTGTTGTTTTGGCAACCTCCAAGTGTAGACGTTCATTCATCTGGTTTTGTCTTCCATTTTCAAATTGGTATCAGAGAGTCAATGGTTTTCGATTTGGGTGTAGAGCTGAAGAATCGATCTTGACACATGAATGATTTATGATATGTGTGTAGATGTAACTGATCTTTGTGTAGATCTGCGTGTGGCATTAATTTGGAGAGGCGATCTGTGTGGCACTGATCTTGAGAGCAAAGTTACGACTTGCATGCGACATTGACGGAAGCTGGAGAGTCGAATTGAGAGACTACATGTCTAGATCCGAGCAATCCCCTGCATGTAATATGTTGGCCCTTTCTGTGTGAGCCATATCTTGTTGTGTGTACCAGCATATGAGCTAGTGTGAAATGATGTGAATCAGCCTATTGATGCTACATGTAGGTTGTGTGAGCCTGCATGTTTGAAGTAAGAAAGGGGGACGTAGTCAGTGTGTAGGTCGAAATATCACGAAAGACAGTAGTTAGGAGGAGAACTACGATCATATCTCCAATCACTTGTCATGCATGCAACGACGGAGAGGTTTCAGTGAACCAGTGTGTTGAGCAGCTAACCCGCATACTGGTGTCTTGAGCGATTGACCTGCATGCTAGTGTGGTGAGATGACCTGCATGTGGTGTATTGATCAATGCTGAGCTAAGGGACCAGTGCATCTATCTTTTAGTGAAACGTGCGCCGAAGTGGCCAATCTTAAGCACTTGCCTTTTTTTGCATTGCAGTGCACCTTTTTTGCATCGATAGGTGCGATGGGCCGAGTTTAATATAAATAGAAACTCTTGAGTGGGATGTGGCTCTTGTAGTCCATGACTCTGACATAACCCAAGTATTATCTTGACCTATCAACAATTGTCACATCCTTTTTTATTATACTGCATTAATGTATATGAAATTGACCATAGTGGAGGCTTATAGATTGCGAGAAATGTTTTGTTGGCACTTATGAATTATATAGTCTAGCGTTACATATTTACAAGGTCGAGACCCTCTTGATATGAATATGAATATATATATATATATATATATATATATATATATATATATATATATATATATATATATATATATATATATATATATATATATATATATATATATATGGTGTTGGAAACAACGCTAATTCGCATTCATGCATATCAAGTCATGCAATAAATCTGACCTTGACCACAAAAGAGCAGTGAGTACGTGGTAGTCTATTTGCATATCTAGTGTTGGAAACAATGCCAATTCGCATTCATGCATATCAAATCAGACAATAAATCTGACCTTGACGACATAAGAGCAATCAGTACGTGGTAGTCTATGGACCGAAGGTAAAGAGACCATATCAAAGGGATCTAAGCCCTTCATATTTGTTTATAGTGAAAGATTGGATTTTTTTTTTAAATGACTAATCCACTTGCAGAGTCCTACCTAAATGAGGCCAATAACTTGAATGGCTCAAACTATGTTAATTAGAAATTTAAGTTGCAAGTGTTGATGGAAGTTTATGGCGTATGGACGATCACAAATGGAGAAAAAGAAAAGCCAAGTGCAGCTGGAGGTTCGACAACAACATCAATCCAAAACTGGGAGAAGTGGGAGAATAAAGCAAAGGTATTATTAAGGATTTCTATGGAAGATAGCATAATTCTTCACATTCGTGATTGGAAGACTTCCAATAAAATTAGAACCACATTGAAGGATTTGTATGAGACTAAAAATACAAATCATGTGCTTTTTTTGAAAAGTAAGTTGCTTTATATTAAAATGGAAGAAAATGAAATTGTTAGTAATCTTATTTCAAGAATTAAAGAACTCAAAGATAAGTTGGGAGACATAGTAGAATTAGTACCTAATAATAATCTTATTACAATTACTTTAAATGGAATGTCAGAGGACTATCATATGTTCATTACACGTCTTGTAGCAAAGGAGAGAGCCCCCACTCGTGATGAATTGACAGGTAGATTGATGTAGGAAGAAGAGAGGTGCAGGAATTTGAAGCCTTAAAATAAAAACTTTGAACTTTTGGCGAAGAAGAAATTCTTCAAAGGGAAACATGGAGAAGGAAGTAAAGGTGGAAGTCCATCTTAGAAAAGGCTATCTCCAAAGTCAAATCAAGGTAAGTCACCTGCTATAAATGATTCTAAAATGAAATGTTTTTATTGTGGTAAGATTGGGCATCTTGCGAGATACTGTTATAAGAAGAAAAGTGATGAAGCCAGGCATAAACACATAAGACATTTTGTAGGAGAAGCCCTAAATTTTGATCTTAAGAATCATAAGTTGTTTGTGTCTAATGTTGCGTTGTGTGCTGAAACCGATAATGTTAATGCATAGTTTGAGGATTTTGTAGCCTCAATTCACATGATATCTAATAGGAGTTGGTATGAGAACTTTAAGGAAATAACCAATGGTGCCAACTTTTATCTTGGAGATGATCATTCACATCAGATCAAGGGATATGGAAACATTCCAATAGCACTACCAAATGGCAGTGTGAGACACATTCATAATGTTATGTATAAGCATTGGCTCAAAAAAAACCAGATCTTTGTGTCCATAATCACAGATCATAATCTAAAGGTTGATTTTTTCAAAACACACTACATAGTAAAGGACATGTTGGATCACTGCAAACCCGTTGTTTTAGGAGTCAGAGTTGGAGGCATGTACAAACTTGATGTCACCAGCAAGAGTCATCCAGCACTGACTTCTACAACTACATTAATAGAATTTTTTTGGCACCAGAGCTATGGTCATATCAATTATCATGATTTTTTGTTGTTGCAGAAATAAAGAATGGTTGAAGGACTCCCTACGTTAAAGAATGAGCATGTTGCTTGTGAAGGTTGTGCATTAGGAAAAATACATAGAGATGGATTCCCCTCTAATTTCGATAGGAGTAGAAGAGATGTATTAGAACTTGTGCATACTAATGTTTGTGGACCAATGCAGATGAGATCCCTAGGAGGTGCTTATTATTTTTTACTTTTTATTGATGATTGCACAAGGTATACTTGGGTTTACTTCCTCAGGAGAAAGAGTGATTTTTTTAGTATTTCAAAGAATTCAAAAACATGGCAGAGAAATGTTAATTTTAGGTATGTTCTATGCTAGAGAAATATATTTAATTTTCACAGTTAGCTATCACATCATCATTAAAGTAAACTGCAAATAGAACATAACATAAATCGCAGAAGACAGGCCAAGACAAGAGGACACAAGATGTGGCGCCAGCCAGGGACAAAACCCAATGTGGGGAAACCCTTGATCAATTCTTCTTTTATGTTCTTCAATAGTTCAACAGAGAAAGAGAGAGATAAATAGTACATTTACAAAAGAAGTCAACACTTTGACTTTCTATATCTATATGAGATCATTTGAAGACATGTTGCTTCAACTGATTCCAAGGTGACTCCTTCACCTATCATAGTGCTACATCTTGTCCACTTGCTGCACTTCTCCGTGTCGCAGCATGCTACGCTTATCATGACCAAGCTATGCACTTCATGTCGCTGCTCTTGCCATTCCAATCATTGAGCTGCTCTTTATCACTAATCTGTACTCAATGACTTCTATGTTGCACTCATCATACAACATCCATCATCACTTAGCTGCCCCATCATGCTGCAACCATCACCATACTGCATCCTGGTTATCTGACTTACTCTCAACATAGTCATACTAACCCATGACAATAGCTTTGTCCATCTCACATTACAGCAGTATCATACAACCATCTAATAGCTTGAGATCTCAATAGTATTATACACGACAGCTACATGTTTTATGCTAATGATCTGAGCCCTTAAATACCCATACGAGATGTTGATTGTGGTGTTATGGCCTACAACCTAACACACAATTTTCTTGTAGAAGCATAAACATTATACTTGTTCTTCCAATGATACCCCAACAGGTTTGTTCCACTACTCCTTTTAACTCGGCCTTCTAACAAGAAGAAACCGGCTTCACACAGTTGCACAAGGGATGCTCAAACAGTCCCTTAACTTATTCCTGTTTCATGCTGCATTATGGTTCCTTCTACTGCGCCTTAAGGCATAACAGAATCCTTACTTCAACTGTGGTTAGAACTTACGGTTGGACTGCGGCTTGAACAACAGATCTAGTCTCCTTTTTACCAGCGTATCAGGGCCTCCCTATTACTCTATATAGGGCTGCTGATCAGCCCTGCCTTTGCTGTGGATAAGGCATCTTTATAACAGCGGATAAGGCCTCTTCCTTTAATATGTATACGTGCCTCCTTTGCTGCATAAAAACTCTTGTTGATTGTGGCCTAGGGCACCCTTAAATGTGGCTTAGTCTTTCCTTTAGGACTGCATATGGGAGCCTTCTAGGACAGCGGATTAGGGCTCCTCAACAACGGATAGATGAGGTCTCTTATGACTGTGTTTAGCCCTCCTTTGTGCAGCGTATTCAACTGCGGATATAAGGTTGTATAAAGACCTTATTTTTTTGCGTAATAGGACCTGTGGTAGGGCTCCTTCCAACTGCGGCTAGGGCATCATCTACTTAGCCCAACATACTCTTAGTGTCTCTCCTTCACCAAAGAACCCAAAGACATGGAGAATAGGAGATCACATGAAGAGTGTGTCTCCCAAATGACTTCAAGTCCTCTCTTATTTATACTAAAATGTAGATGATGAATAAACATGACTATTAGGCTTCTGAGCCTACATAAGTTGCTGGCTGACACAAATAAATTCATAACTCCATGAATACTTGTTGGAATCGGATGATCTTTAGATCAATCCTACACCTCTGGATGAGAGGGATCCAAGAAAAATATCAGCTGCCATAAATATGATGACCCACATGGAGTTTGGCCCTAGTTGCCAATTTTAATACTCCCTCTCAACTAGGGAGAACTCCATCCGTTGATTCATATGTCCAACTGTACTATCTCTGCCATCATTTCCCTGCACTTCTCTACTCTTCTCAGCTCAGCTCTGCTTTGTTCATCTCAACTCAGCTCTGCTCTGTTGAACCATGAAGAAGAAGAATAAATCGATAATGTCTCATACCACCCTCCACTGACCCGAAGTCATTCTGGAGTGTGTACCACTTTCACTGGTCCCAGACCAGTCCTCTACTAACCCGAAGTCAGTTTCAGAGGGTGTACCACTCTCACTAGTCCTAGACTAGTATCAATGATCCCATATCAATGAAGGTCATCCTAGCACAGGGAGTACGGTAGATACAACAATGCATCCATTGGTACTATTATGGTCCCTATTCTCATTTCCCTGGTCATTAACTAGATGAGAGGTACTTCCCATGAGTCCCAGACTGCATGGGTAGGATGCCTCGATAGGAGAACTGATCATCCTATCCACAGGAGAATGAATCATCCTATCTAGTGGATGCCATTGAGAACTAATCATCTTGGTATACAGGAAAACAAATCATCCTGGTCCACAATCGCCATGGAGAACAAATCATATTGGCACACAGGAGAACGAATCGAATCATGTTCCAAAGTTTCCACGGAGAACAAATCATCCTGGCCCACAGGAGAACTAATCATCCTGTTCCACAGTTTCCATGGAGAACGAATCATCGTGGCCCACAGGAGAACTAATTGTCCTATTCCACAATTGCCACAGAGAACGAATCATCCTGGCCCACAGGATAACTAATCATCCTGTTCATAGCACACCACCATGGGAGGGTGTGTCACCCTGTGGTCGTATGTTTCTCCAGTAAGTACCCCAACCCCCCAGAGCTCCTAGAGCTCAATGTATGCAACATGCAGGACCCTTTTACAAGGGTCTCTCGACAACTCCAAGTCATTCGGGAAAATCACAGCTTTGATCTTTCCCCCAGGGCTTTGACAAAGTGTAGCGACCTGTACATCATCTTACAGCGATGGAGCTTCCTTGCTTATTGACTTACCATATCCCGAATAAGGCAGTATCTGATTTCCATCTACTGGAGCAATCATCAAATACGGGATTCCTTAATAATTGAATCCTGCCTCTAGTTTCACAGAGAATCACAGTGGTATTCATCATGTGTACAAATAGCTCACTGAAGAGCTTCCTCAACCAGGCAGCTTCATACGAGATCATACTCGTAGTTATGTATCCGGTCTCGGTGGTGATTATAACAACTGAATTCTACTTCCTACTCATCCATGATATCGAAGAAGAATTCAAAGAGAACCAGCACTAAGAAGTGCTCTAGTGATATTCCATACTGCTTGCCCAGTCAGCATTCGAATAATCATGCAGTTTCATATTTCCGGCAGTGTATCTCAATCCATGAGAGATTGTGCCCCAAAGATATCTCAAAATATTCTTGGCACCAATCCAGTGAGGCTCAACCAAATATGAGCTCACCATGCTAACTGCAAAAGATATGTCTGGAAAGAAGTTCACCAAGAACATCAACGTGAATGAGTTTATGAAACTCAGAGGCATTTCCCAAATCTGGTCCAACATCATCATCATATAACTTTTGAAAGTTAAGATCCTCGAGGTAGTCACAGGCTTGTAGTTCACCATTCCACATCCGGAATCCAACTCCCTCTTACTTCTGCAAGTGAGAGGGTATGCACCTGTTTGAAATAGGTCATCCTTAGAAGGTGCTGGTATGAGAGGTATATCATCCACAACCTTCAAACAATGGTTTGGATCAACTTCACTCTTAGTGAATCTCAGCTTCATCTGACAGCTATCAATCCTCTCATACTACACTCGGGGAATTTTTCTTCGATCCATAGAGGGCTTTCTTCCACATGCATACATGAGATTCCTGATCATGAATCTCAAACCCCTCGGATTGTTCCAAATTTGTGGACCTGCTACATAAGGGGAATGGTCCCCTTGTAAGATTTTCCTTTGGTACATCTCTGTTGGACACCTAATCCTCAATGGGTTAGTATGGAAGCCAAATAGACAAAAGGAGTCTAAGAGACCTTGGGATGTGGAACCCAATGGTCACAATATGTACTATAAATGTATATCAGCTGTTAATAAAAATTGTACTCTCATGTTTTATCTTTCATATTCTATTCCTGCCCATGTGTGTTTAACATGGTATCAGAGTGGGCGAATTCTGGCCCTGCTCATATTTGAGTCATTGTTTTCTTATGGCCTTTTGTTGTGTTTCTTTCACTAAACCTATGCATTGACCATTAATGTTATGTGGGTCGTGAACTCTCGGTGTAGTGATATTACTAGTTGATTAATTCATGCGTTGGTGTTGAAGCTTTACTCGGAATAGAGCACTGAAATAGTGGTACACATTTTGAAGCTTATATGCCTGCTCCTAATCAAAACTCTATATACGTGTTGGTCTAAATATTTATATATGATTGAATTCGTTGTATATATTTGTGCTAGCATATGTATAATTTTTGGTGCGTTGAATGAATACCACAATGTGGGGTATGGAAAGCATTGAAATAGTGTGAGGCAAATGCGTTGGTCCATATTTAAATATGCAGTGTATGCCCTGGACTGTGGAATGTTGTTATAAATATGACCTCTGCTATGTGTTGAAGGCCATGCAAAAACGTTGAGACTTAAAAGTCCTAGCATGTTGGCTCATTTCTGTTCAAGCTACCTACTCTAACCATTAATGTTATGTACGTTGTGAAGTCTGGGTGCAATCATATTTCTCGTTGATTCATGCGTTGGCATTGAGCTTGAAGTCTAAGCAAAATTCACGGGAATACAAAATGTTTGAAGGCATATATATCCACGTGTTGAAATGGAAAATCGATTTTCCTTGCGTTGTGTCTCTATACGCCGGTTAAAGAAATTCTAAACGTTTTGAATGTCCCTGTGCCTGGTGATCTCCATGTGTTCGATTGTTGCAGTTGTATTCTGCATTGAAGAAAGACCAATTTTAGCCATTATCCTGCCATCCTGACATTCCTGACCTCTGAAATCCGCAGGTCTCTATTTTTGGTTGTCGTTTCTATATCCTTCAAATCCACAGGTCACCATTTTTGGTCTCTGATTCACTGAACTGCCATACCAGAGTTAGCTGGTCGCTCTGCGTTAACCATCTCTACTCCAATCAATACGCTCTGCGTTAACTCCATATACGTTGCTCCTGCTCCACATCTTGAATTCCGCTCTGCTCTACATCTTGAATTTCGCTCCCATACAATCGGTCCTCCAGTAGCAAAATTGCATACAGACCTGCACGAGACCATTTCAAAATTTTCCCAACCAAGTGGTGTCTCCAGAATTCGTGTCTCCAGGAAACCTATCAGGCATTGCGGTGTTTTCAGGTTCTTGGCATCGAAGCGAAGAATTCTGACCAGACATGCCAACTGGCATTTGAAGCACTGAAATATTCTTCTGCACAAATTAAAGACATTTATTATGCACTCAAAATCAGTGAGATATTGAAGTGTCCATTTAGTGATGCCGATGTAATCAAGGGCATTGCATCAAAGCTGTTATCACACATAAAGGGTGCTAAATCTTTTCTCGACTACTATTACCCTCTCAGTTGTTTGGTCTCTATCAAGAATCAAGATTTGGCATCTGAAAAGTGGCATTATTCTGGAGGATGCCAGTGGTATTTTTCAATCGATCAAGAGTTTAAGTCAAAATGATGGAACATGGCGAATACATCAAGTGAGGGTGAATCTAGTCCCCATGTTGTTGGGCTTGCCTTAGAAACACTTGTTGGGGTTGTAGCATTGGCAGATTCTAACATTGAACAAGCTAAGATTGGATTGGTCCTCTTTGGGAATAAATAACTCAACAAACTTGCCAATTATCCGAGGGAAACATTCACGCTGCTGTTGACAGTGTAATATCGCTGAGCAGAGGGACAATGTAAGTCGGTCTGAGAGAGAGTCTCAGATATGCCGTGGTTGAGCTATTGTTGAGAGAGCGAAAAATGATCGTATGAGTGGGCGTGAATTGTTCCTTTCAGATTCAAGCTTGTTTGTTGATGATGCCGAGGCTTACGAAAAGTATAATAGGGAAGACGAAGAAGATTGGGCCAAGGAGGTGAAGAAGAACCCAAGTCATTCAAAGGCAGAAACCTCAACTTCTGGGGTTACAACTGAAGAAGAGGAGCAAATACTAGCTGAAGATGATGATGAATTGGACCTTGATGAATTGGACGAGCTAGAAGCTAGCATAGCAAAGACTACAATGGCGGAAGTCACCATGTAAAGCTTAAACTCGAGCACTTTCAACGTAATAGGTATTGCAGCACCTTTTGGAGGTAAAACAAGCTCTCCTGCTCTATGAGCGTAGATTACAGTATCTCCATTCCAACCATCACTAGCAATTTGTGGAAGGAAGTCAACATCTTGAGCACGCACACTACCACTTAAGGTTATAGAATACGATTCTTAGTTTCTCACGTACTCGGGAGAAATTGCAGCCAGGCCGCTCAATACAAGGCTCTCCACTCGCGCTGGTGCCATAATGATTAGAAACTAGAATTCAGAACATTACACGCCTCAAGTCCAAGAGACCATCATTTATTAACAGTGAAGTCCCAGAGAATCTATATTAATAGTGAAGTTCGAATCTGCCATGGTGCATTGAATGTTTATGTGGAAGTATTGATTCAGTCTCTCTCTTTGAAGCTTAATCAAAATTTTAGTGTTTGTTTGTTCAAAATTTTGAGTCAGGAGGTCTTGAAACACACGGCTATAAGGTTTTTGGAAGTTTGCATATATTCATCAAAGATTCGAGACAAAGGATTTGATTTGAGGAGCTGAAATTTAGCATGGAGGTTTTGATTCCATTGCTAATTTTTGTGCAATCTTTAAAGATGGTGGTAAAAGATACGCGAATCGTGAAGAAGTGTTGAAGAAAATTGCAAAAAATTTTATAATGGTTTGGTCTCTTTATAGAGGCATCACCTCATCGCTGCAGATTTTTACTTATATCCAAGCCACTTTATTAATTTCCATTTTTTCTCTAGCTTACAAAAAAAGGCAGAGCTGCTTCAATATTCTTTTTTTCGTAAGTCAAAATGGATTTAATTTATGATGTATTAGATTTATTAAATACTTTGATACAGTCCAATGACGATGGGATGGTAAACATCAACAAAGACACTCTCTGTGACATTCAGACCTGCCTGCATAATGCACAGGAAAAGATCGATTTTTTGCAGCTTGAATCACAGCTACAACAAGAAGAGCTACATCAAAATAGACATCATTCTGAACCTATTTTTATTCAGAACATTAAGACAACCACCCATCAACAGCAAGTCAATAATGTTACAGTTCATTCAGATTTAGTATCCCATAAAGCAGTAAGGTTACATGCAGATGCAGAAGTTCAGCTTGCACTTCCCAAGCCCATCATCAGACCTTGGGAACAGCTTGTCCACAACAAGCATAGAACTGGTCTTGGATATGATAAATACTTGTCCTTTCATATTCTAGACTACTCAAAGCCCATTCAGTTTCAGAGTGGTGGATTCATTCATGACAGTTCACCTCCAGCTATTGCAGACTCTGCGCCTCGTCCACAACAACAACAACAGATTGTGAAATTCCAACACTGTGACTGAGTTTTCCATTTGAAAGATCACTGTTTTGATCTTCATCCATGTAAGAACTGTCATAAAACCAGTCACTCTTCACACAAATGCTTCAGAAATAAACGTCCTACAAGAACAAAGATTCATCTTGGATGGATCGCTTCTTGGTATTGGTCATCAACAGCCAATAGGATATTCTAAACACATGTTAGAACTTGTTCTAGAGTATTGAATAATCTTGCAGTTGAGTTTTCTCCATCATCTGACCTTGTATCTGACAGGGGGGAAATGATGGTCATCTACAAGCTTCAAAGTCACATCAAGTGAGCCTGAGCCACAACCTGCCACACAAGTTTCAAAGTTGTAGCCGAAAACAAAGATGCCCCTAAACATGTATTCAGTTGCTAATCTTGGACACTTCCTCTAGTAGAAGACTTTAGCTTCTTGCCAATTTTGGAAAAAATCCAGGAACAAAATTGAGGAACACTTACTCTAGCAGAAGACTTCAGCTTCTTGCCAGTTTTGGAAGAGTTCCAGGAATCGCATTAAGCATTCCAGAGTTGTTGGTCATCCTTAAACCATCATAGGTTGAGACTTCCCTTTTCAGGTTGAAGTTCTCCCTTTTATGCGAAGTGAGACCTCCCTTTCATGGTTGAAGGTTTCCCTCTTCAAAACAATAGGAGCACTTCCTCTAGCAGAAGACTTTAGCTTCTTGCCAGTTTTGGAAGAATTCCGAGAACTGCACTAAGCGTTCCAGTGTTGGTGGTCATCCTTAAACCACCGCCCTTTATACCAACATTTCAGAGCGCACATTCAGCCTAGTGTTGCCATGCATTTTTGCACATTTTGTATTACATCTCTCTTCTTGGACTCATACATAACCCTTCGGATTAAGGGGGAGAATCTTGGACACCTAATACTCAATGGGTTAGTGTGGAAGTCGAATAGACAAAAGGAATCTAAGAGACCTTGGGATGTGGAACCCAACAGCCACAATATGTACTATAAATGTACATCAGTTGTTAATAAAAATTGTACTCTCATGTTTTATCTTTCATATTCTATTGTTGCCCATGTGTGTCTAACAATCTCAGACATGTACTATCATGCTCTTTTTGAATTCAGGCATCCCTACCACCATCTGACTCATAGAACTCCAGTGTTATGTGTCAATGGACATGGTCCCCAGTGGACTTCGTGCAACTTGATACAACCCTGAACTCAAAAACATCTTTGAAAATTTGTACCTTTCCATCGATGAGTGCCACCCTCTAACCGTTGACTTCCATTTCCGAAATGGACGTCGAGTTCTTCTTGCGATCAAGTACATGAAAGAGATTATGTAAATGAATCGAGTTACCCTCATTCAATTGAGGGGTAACATTCCCTACACCCTTTCCGGGATAGGTGGCATTGGCTCCAAGTATGATCCCACGATTGTTTCCATCTCACCCATCTATCCGATGAAGTGCCTTGAAGCACTACAATCAGGGCCAATACAAGATAATTCTTCTTTATCTTGTCAGAAACAACATTTGATTCTTCATACCTAGGGTTCCTTGCTTTCTTTGAAGAGTCGACCATTTCCTTGATGACCTGCATTACCCGTCATTCCTTTGATCATTGAAGATGTCCCTAGAATGATTGTTATCTTCATCAAGAGATGTGTCTTTGCCATTTAGACACTCCTTCGCATAATGGCCGAACTTATTGCAACCAAGGCATCCGCCTTTCCTTCCATCCTTAGATTTGAACTTCCTAATGAAGTGATCTTTAGGTAGGCCACCAGGAACTTCCACTGTGCCATTCTGATAATATACTTTATTTCGACTTCACCCTTGGTGAATTTGAAGAGGGATGAGGAATCCACTGATCCTTTTGTCCTTTCCCAACTGTCTGCGGTGATTGCTCTTTCACTCTTGCTTGGGCATTGTCTTCACCTTAGCTCAAATACCATGTTAATTTTAGGTATGCTCTATGCTAGAGCAATTTATTTAATTTTCACGGTTAGCTATCACATCAACATTAAAGTAAACTGCAGATAGAAAATAAATGTAAATCGCAGAAGACAAGGCAAGACAATGTAGAAATTTTGAATAATTTAACACATATTCAACAGAGATTATCCTGATCATGTACTATTGCGGAATACATACGCAATACATAAGCTCCTCTACGTTGATCATCAATATAGCAGCATCAATAACAATAAAACATCAAGAGCATTCACACATTAACACATTATGTAACCCGGGGAAAGCATCTCACTAAAAACCCCACACTATCTGTATATTAATGATTGAGACCAAGTAACATTACAAAGTACAATGCTTATCACAAGCAATCCAGTACCAGCTCCACCTGTTACACACAATACAGCTAAGATCTGATCTCCAAATCTATTCCACTACTTGCCTGCCTCCACTGCTCAATACCTGCTCAAGAATGAATGAGAATGGTCTACCAAACTCGTATTTCACCTCCAAAGAATCACTCCAATGTGTAAGACATGAGCAGAAGCTACAAAATGGGAAAATATATGAGCAAACTCATTGGCATACTCAATCCCTTGATTGTGCAAGATCTGATGCACAACTATAGTCACAACTGATAGCAATCTGATTCTCTAACACCTGTCCCTGCTGAACTGAACATGCACTGACATGCAACTGAGTTAACTGATGTATTCTATAGTATTATTATGAGTTAATAATTAGTTTAACAACTCATCATTAATCTATTTGCAGTTATACTAACTACAACTAGTTTAACCAAGTCAAACTGAACACAACTCCATCAACTCCACAATCAACTCCACCAAACTCAACTGATTGAGTTCTAACTGAAGTCATGCATGCAACAACTCAACTGACTCATAAGAAAAGCGTACTTCCTTCTGACAGCTGCATGGGCCACATCTATAGCTCAAACTGAAGTGCTCCAAGAGAATAAGATCAAGTTTATAGTCCAAATATTATTATGAGACAATAATATTTGAATTTTCTATTTTTGACAGCCAGTCTAAAAATAGACTTTGATCACCCACACTTTGGTCACCCACACTTTGGTCACCCACATTGTGATCACCCACACTGTGATCACCCACACTGTGATCATCCACACTGTGATCAAAAAGAGAACTTGCTCCATAATTTGCCTGCGGGCCCACTTAGTGGAGGCGACTCTTTTCACTAAGCTCCATCATCTTGTTGCAATCTCAACACTCCCTCTCGAAAAGATATGGATTATCAGCAACCCCTATCCTGCCTCGGTGGTACTCGAATTTGCTCCTAGTGAGAGCATTCGTCAGAATATCAGCATCCTGATCCTCCGTTGGAATGTATGAAAGCAACATGATCCTCCGCTGCACACAATCTTTGATATGATGGTACCTGATGTCAATATGCTTAGATCTATCATGAAATACAGGATTAATCGCGAGTTTAATGCAACTCTGGTTATCGCAGTAAATCATAGTAGGATCCAAATGAGAACCGAACAAACCAGCTAGGATCTTCCTCATCCATATAGCCTCGCATGCAGCCAAAATTGCTACCATATACTCGGCCTCCGCTGAACTGAGTGCCACGGATCTCTGCTTCCTGTTGTACCAAGAAACTGTTATTGATCCAATACTGAAGACCCCTCCTGATGTGCTCTTTCTGTCCGTTGGGCTCCCTGCCTAATCTGCATCCATGAAGCCACATAGCTTCACCTCATCCTCCTATATGTACCACAAACCATATCCCGATGTGCCTCTCAAGTAGCGCACTACATGCTTGCCCACCTTCCAGAAGAGGTTGGTAGGCTTAACCATAACTTGTGAAAGCTGGTTAACTGCATAGCATATATCAGATCATGTATTGACCAAATACATCAGTGACCCCACCAACTGTCGATAAACAGTGGCATCCACTTCTTCTCCCGAAGAGGCATCCTCCTTCCTCCATCCTCCAGGAAGAGGAGTATCAACAGGCTTGCAGCCATGCATGTTGAACTTCTCCAGTATCTCCTGAGCATACTTGCCCTGAGAAACAAATAGTCCACCACTGCACTTCCATATTTCCAATCCTAGGAAATAGTGAAGGAGGGCCAAGTCCTTCATCTCAAACTCTGTAGCAAGATCCTTCTTGCATGACAGTATCAAAAACTCATCACCCGTTAGAATCAAATCATCAACATACAATACAATGATAAGAAACTTACCCTCCACCACAATCTGGTATAGGTTAGGATCTACCTCGCTCTTGGAGAATCCAAGTCCTGTGAAATAGTTGTCTATCCGTGTGTACCAAGCACGTGGTGCTTGCTTCAACCCATACAATGCTCTCTTGAGCCTGTACACATGCGATTCGCTGCTGAAGACCTCAAAGCCTTCAGGTTGCTCAATGTACACCTCCTCCTCAATGACTCCATTGAGGAATGCAGTCTTCACATCCATCTGATGAATGTGCCATCCCATCTGCGCTGAGAGAGCAAGAATCGTCCGTATGGAAGAATACCTTGCGACAGGTGCAAAGGTCTCCTCATAATCGATCCCCTCTATTTGTGAAAAGCCTCGGGCAAAAAATCTTGCCTTGTACTTCTCCACACTCCCGTCAGCTGCCTACTTGACCTTGTAGATCCATCTCGAACCCACCACTGATTTCCCTTCCGGTCTAGGAACAATCTCACATGCACTATTTGTGACAATAGAATCATACTCTTCCACCATGGTGTCTACCCATGCGGGATCCTCCACAGCTTCCTCGAAAGAGGATGGCTCAGTCACAACACACTTGTTCATTAGAGCCATGTATCCAGTGTACCGATTGGGCGACTGTCTCTGCCTGCATTGGGCAGTAGGTGGTCCTACAACTTTCTCTGCATCTTGAGCCAGTCGCTCAGCTTCTGTCAAGCGCTTTCGCCCTCTGATGGTTGGCGCTGCATGAGTGGTCTCTTCCACTCCATGAACCTCGTCCTGTGGCTGATCCACGTCCTAAAGCTCATCCTTAGGAACTAATAGCTCCTCATCTGCATGCAAGTGTAGCTCCCTCTCAAGCGAACACTTCATGGCTTTCTCCTCCTGAAATTTTATATCCTGTCGCACAACAGTTTTACCACTATCTAGCAAATACACACGATAGTTGTGGGGCGTATCAGTGTACCCCACAAATATCCCAACCTCGGCGGTCAGCTCCAACTTCTTCCTGGCATCCTTCGTCACATGCATGTAAACATTAGCACCAAAAATCCTCAAATGAGAAAGATTAGGCTTCTTACCAGAATAAGTCTCCTCAGGTGTACTCATGCCAAGTATCCTATGAAGACAATGGTTCTACACATAAACTGTTGTATTGCATGCTTCCGCCCACAAGTGAAGGGGTAGGCCCTGATCATGCAATATTGCCCGTGAAACACCCACAATTGTTTTGTTCTTCCGCTCAGCTACCCCGTTCTGCTGTGGGTTATGGGGAGCTATGAGCTCTCTACGAATCCCTTCTGCCTTGTCGAAATCCTTGAACTCGTCCGAGATGTATTCACCACCATTATCACTCCTAAGAGCCTTCACCTTCTTCCCCGACTCCTTCTCGACCAGTGCTTTGAATTCACAGAACTTTGAATATGTCTCGCTCTTCTTCTACATGAAGAAGATCCAGCACTTACGAGAGAAATCATCAACAAAAATCACATAATACCTGTGTTTTGCTGTCGAAGCAACTGAGAAAGGTCCACACACATCTGTGTGAATTCGCTTTGAAGCTAAGCATTCCGATGATCCGACTTCACAATCGGTTGATAGTCAGGTTTAGATTTCTCTACTTTTTAATTAATGAAAACAATATACTGTAATAATGGATTATATGGCGCTGTAATTGTGAAATCTTCCATTAGCTTGAATCTACAAACAATTTATAGTCATAGTTAAAATTTCCGCATAAGTTGTTTTCCACTTTTCAATCCAATGGAGCAGTCTGATAGTTAGACTATGAGTTTTTCAATTAGTGAAAACAAAACGTTGTAATCACCAAGTTTATGGCGCTGTGGTTGTGGTTCAGGATTTAGCACTACGTCAATTTTCATTGTATTGCATTTCGCAGTAACAAAGATCTGTTAATAAAATATAATCGTTTGATGCACAGTAAATGAGGACGGTCTGCTTACGACATATAGCTGAGATCCGAAGTTTATTTTGTCGCTTTTAGATATTGTAAAAGGGATAATTACAAGGATTTTTTTCCCGGGGCTAAATAAATTTTGTGGATGGCTTAATCTCCCTTTTTTATTTTACTTTAAAAAGGTGAAAATTTCATATAAACAATAATTATTGAAAAATTGAATTTTATAAAACTTTGTAATTTAATAGTTTTGTAACATATACAATCGCACATCCTTTATAATAATAATACAAAAAAATTTAAACGTGTCCCATGAAAACTTCACCAGCATATTAGTTGAAATATAACCTAAGGTATGTGAGTATTAATATATGTACATTAAAGGTTGACACCCTATGGTTTAATAACCATTACATGTATGAATTGTGTTGATACCATTGTATCAAGCACATTAATTTCTACAGGCACATTTCAATGTAATTAATATATTATATGTATGCGTTCTGGTTGATTTTCTCGAGCTGGAGACCTCTTTCGGTTCATAGCTTGTACCTGCCTGCACTGCATTTAAGCTTTAGTTAAATCACCCAGCTCGCTTGCAATCTAATGCTGCCAACTGCCAGGCGTTCACCCTCACTGGTTGCCAAGTGGTCTTTCTCAACACTGTTGATGTGAGAGTTGTGATCTGACGGTCCTCCTTGATCTAAGGGAACTATGGCTAAACATCGGTAACCTGCATTACTAAATAGTGCAAATGATTTCTCTTTGAAGAACTCGAGGAGATTACCGAGCTAGGTGTTCGAAACAATCAATGATTTTCCTTCTTTTTATTTGTGAACATCCCTAATTAATCATTCATATTTTCTTTACTGTAGAACAGTGTTGCTTACGTTTCCAAACCATGTTTATTTACTCAGAAGTAATTTTCAATAATGTAGTGAATTTACACAATCTTTATGCATCCTTCAAGACAGTCTTGATTTACACAAAAATAGAAACAATCAGTTATTTTCCTTCTTTTTATTTGTGATCATCCCTAATTAATCATTCATACTTTCTTCAATGTAGAACAGTCTTGCGTACATTTTCAAACAATCTTATTACTCAGAAATAATTTTCAATAATGTAGTGAATTTACACAATCTTTATGCATCTTTCAAGACAGTCTTGATTTTACATAATTTTGAGTATACTTCAAGATAATCCTTCTTCCCGTTCAATAACAAAACAATTTTACATAATTCTGAATATATTTCAAGATAATCTTTCTTTCATGTGAGAAGGTAATTTCAGTAACAAAACAATTTTACACAATTTCATTCCTTCACAGAGAATCGCTTGTCTTCTACTATTTCCTTAACTGCATTTAAGTCATTGTGCCATTTAAGGGTAAATATCTAAATTAAATGCAAGTATTTTAACAAGCATAAAGGAATCTTTTGTTACTGTAGGAAGAACTTCTCCTAATATACTTCATTCCACAGTCACATAATATTAACAGACTATGCATTTGTTACTTATCTGCTATTGGAAGATCAGTCATTCACAGATGAATCCTCTCCACCATTCCAATGAGAATTTTGGCGATTACGTCGAATATTCTCCCCCCAAGCTCCTCAATTCCTTCAGAATAGTTTTTCAAGGCAGCAGTTAATTTGTCTCGGCCTCAGGACCCCAAGTCCAGCCTACAAACACTTTCTTCCACTAGGGAAGATAATCTTGAGAGGTTTTCCCACTGAACTTCTGTTCAGCTCAAGGAATCCCCTTCTTTTCCGAACCCCCTCTCTTTCCCCTCTCCTCCCTTTTCTTGGAGGGAGAGGAGGTAAGGAGATAATTGATCCTAACTGATAATTGTCTTGTGAAAAGAGAGTTATTGAGGCTCATCCATAATTCCTCAGATCTTTCACAGAGACAATGCTAATTTTTTCCTAAATAACTTAATTACTATTTATTATTATCAACAACACAATAACTAATAACTAATCGTTATCAATTTACTTGTCTGTAATAGTAAAAATGTCCAAAAAGTAAATCAAAAGCCTGGGGATGTCACATCTCTCCCCCCTTAGTGGAACACCATCCCTGGTGTTCATTCTTCCATCTGTTCCTGGAATAGTCCAGGGTACGCCTCCTGCATAAAGTATTTATCTTCCCAAGTGGCTTCCTCTGGGCTAAAGTGCTTCCATTGCACTTTAACCTTGATGATAGCTCGCCTCCGCAATGTTACTTCTCTCTGATCAAGTATGCATAGAGGCTCGACCAGAAATTCTCCTTCTAACTCGACTTGCCACAAGTACAACTGTCATACATTTAACACACACACACACACACACATATATATATATAACAAGAGATTTACCTATATTTTTTTTCCCTTTTTCTTTACCTGAAGCTCTTTCCAATTTATGATGTGCCTAGGGTCATATACATACTTCTTTAAAAGGGAAACATGAAATACGTTGTGAACCCGAATGTGACTGGGTAGTGCGAGTTGATATGCAACTGGTCCTACTCTGTCTAGAATTTGAAAAGGACCACAAAACCGGGGAGCCATCTTGGCACATTTTCCCCATCTGAGAGTACTTCTCTTTGGTTTAATTTGCACGTACACATGATCCCCTACCTGAAATTCCTGGTAGGTTCTTTTCTTATCGGCATAAGCTTTCTGTCTATCCTGTGCGGCCTTCAAATTTTTCCAGACCTTTTTCACGGCTCTTTCCATTTCCTCCAGCATATCCGGTCCTAATATCATTTTATTCTTGGGACTATTCCAGTTTGCAGGGATTGTACACTTCCTCCCATAGAGTACTTCAAAAGGACTCATTTTCAGCGACTCGTGATAACCATTGTTGTAAGCAAACTCTACCAAGTGTAGGTATTCTTCCCATTTTCTAGGTTGTTGCATCACATACATACGCAACATGTCCTCTACCACTTGATTAACTCTTTTGGTTTGTCCATCGGTCTAGGGGTGATAAGCAATGTTGAAGTGAATTTGTGTGCCTAACCCCATAAATAACACTTTCCAAAAAGAAGATGTAAACTTAACATCTCAATCAGAGATTATGACTCGAGGCATTCCATGCAACCTAAAAATCTCTTTCATAAATATATCTACTATTTGGGTTGTTTGGTATGTGGACTTGATAGGCATAAAATGAGTTGTCTTGCTCAATTTGTCTACCATAACCATAATTGAGTCATTTTTCTTTTTGATCGGGGTAAACCTGTTATGAAATCTAAGATTATGGTGTCCCATTTCCATTCAGGAATGGGTAAGGGATATAGTATCCCAGTAGGATGCTGATGCTTAGCTTTAACTTGCTGACATTCTAGGAACCTCGCCAAATATTCTGCAATATCTTTCCTCATACCGGGCCAGTAATATTTTTTCTTGATTGTAGAAAAAATATTTTGATAGCTTGGGTGGGAAGCACAAAGACTTCTGTGAAATTCATCTAACATAAATTTCTTTATTGACAACTGATTAGGAACATATATATGGTTTCTAAACATCAACAAATTTTCAGGGTTAATACTGTACCCTTTTTGCTCTATGGAATTCTGTGCAGATTTAGCTTGTTGCCAAAGATGACTATATTCCGGGTCCTTCTGTGTTTCTTCCTTTATTTGCTCAGCAAAATTTAATTTTTCTTGACTAAATAAAAATTCCGTAGACATAATGCAACTTCCTACTTAACACATCTGCCACTCGGTTCTCTTTTCCCTTTAAATGTTTGATTTCAAAATCAAATTCACTTAAGAATGCAGTCCATCGAGCTTGGCATGCATTCAGGGTAGGTTGATTGAAAAAACTCGTTAAGCTACTGTGGTCTGTTATGAGTAAAAATATTCTTCCCATCAGGTAATGTTGCCATACTTTTAAGGTGTGAACTACAATAGTTAACTCCAAATCGTAAGAAGAATATTTCTGCTCATGATCTTTTAGCTTATGAGATTCGTAAGCAATTACTTTATCTTTTTGCATTAAAACTTTGCCTACACCCTCCTTACACGCATTTGTATAGACTATAAAATCTTCCACAAGATCTGGAATCTTCAACACAGGCACAGTGGTGAGTAAATGCTTCAATTTTTCAAAACTTTCTTGACAGTCCTTAGACCACTTGAAACTTGTTCCCTTTTTCTGAAAGGAAGTAATTTGATAACCAACCTTAGAAAAGCCCCTTATAAATCGCTTGTAATAACCAATAAGGCCCATAAAAGAGCGTATATTTTCCATGTTTGTTGGAACAGGCTAGTCCATGATGGTCTTGATTTTCTCTGGATCCACTGCTATGCCTTCAAAGGAAATAATATGTCCTAGATACTGGATTTGATCCTTGAAAAAATCACATTTGCTAAATTTGGTGTAAAGTTGGTTTTCTCTTAAGGTTTGCAACACTATCCGAAGGTGTTCTTTATGTTCCTCCATACTCCTGGAATACACCAGGATGTCATCAATAAATATAAGAACGAATTTATCAAGAAAGGGATGGAAAATCCCATTCATCATACTCATGAATGTTGTTGGAGCGTTAGTGAGTCTGAATGGTAAAACTACAAACTCATAATGACCATAACATGTTCTAAATGCAGTTTTATATATGCCTTCATCTTTAATTCGAATCTGATGATATCCCGATCGTAAATCATTTTTTTAAAATACCACAACACCTTTAACTTGATCAAAGAGATGATCAATTCGAGGTAAGGGGTACCTATTCTTAATTGTTAACTTGTTTAGTTGTATGAAATCTATGCATAAACGCAAAGTACCATATTTCTTCCTTAGAAATAAAACTGGGGTTCCCCAAGGGGACATGCCGGGTCGAATATAACCCTTATCCAACAGCTCTTGGACCTGCATTTTTAATTTTGTTAACTCAGGAACACTCATTCTGTAAGGAGCTTTGGAAACTAGGGCAGCTCTAGGGACCAACTCTATGGTAAAATCAAGTTTTATTTTGCGTGGTAACCTAGGAATATCTTCCGGAAAGACATCTTTAAATTCTTGAACCACTGGTATTTTCTCCAAGGCAGACAATTTATCTTTAGAGTTCGTGTACCCCACTTGAACTGCATAAATTTGATAGCCTTTACGCATGCATTTTCCTAGCTAGTGGGTTGTAATGGGACATAACTTAACTTCCCTTCTTATACCCTAAATTTCTACTTTGCTGCCATGATTGGACAGGAAATTGATTCTCTTACCTTTGAAATTTACTAAGTTTCAATGATGTTTTGACGAGTCCATGCCTATCAACATGTCATAGGAACATAACGATAGTACATTTAAATTTGTCTTAACTTGCTGTCCTGCCAATTCAATTACACAGTCTTCTATTTTTGCATTAACTCTTCTTTTAGCTCTTGTGGCTAGTTGGACCAACCAAGGGTTTTTAAACTTTATACTTTTCAAATGGCACAAATAAACTATTCTTGTGCAGGCATAGCTTAAGCTTGCACTCAAATCTATTAAAATGGAAACAGGGTGCTTGGATATTTTACCTTCAAGTTCTACCATTGCGGGTTGATATTCTGCCTGGCGATCTTCCAATGTTGCGTTAATCCGGGGTATGTTTCACACCATATCACCGACAATAGAAGCTTCTTGAATATTTGTAATTGGTTATGATCTCGCTCTATGGGGAAAATTTTTGTAGTAATGGGGTTCCCCACAACCCCAACACTACAAAGGAGGTTTAGGAACCTGACTAGATTCAAACTTGCTTCATGCTTCACTTTGGTTCAGTTCATTCTGAGATCTATACCTCTGTTGATTCCTATTAGCAGAGCCATTTAGTCTCTTCCGTCCTAGATACTTGGTACTAGAATTTTTCATGTTTTTATTGGCTGTAATTTTTTTTTGCCCTTTCTTGCTTGTCCAATTTTTATTACCTTTGCCCTTCTGCTTCATTTGATGATAGCAGATCCGAGCCTTTTGAACCGCTTCATCCATCGTTTTAGGGTTGTCAAATTCCAACTTCTCTTTCATATAGATAGGTAAACTTCTAATAAAGTGTTGGACTTTAGCCTTCTCTTCATGGATGTAGGGAACATATCTTAACAACGAAGTGAACTTGGCTATAAACTCATCCATAGACTGTTGTACTAGTTTCAAGTCATGAAACTCTTTTGCCTTATCATCGTAGAACCGCTCAGTTAGATATCTGTCCTTAAAATGTTTCTGAAATTTCTCCCATGTGACCTCCTAATCATTAATTTCTTTAACTATTTTGACTTCTTCCCACTATAGGATGGCCTTGCCCTGCAACTGATAAATTTCTAACCTTGCCCTAAAATTGTCATCATATTCATATATCTGGAAGTATTTATTCATGTTAATTAACCAAACCTCTGTCGCTTCTTCAGCCTCTCCATTATATATTGGTGGCTTGATCTTTTTGAACTCCCCTTGGAGTTCAGTTTTTTGCTTTTTTCCCCTTTTTACCGGAGACGTTATCAGATTCTTCTTCATTACCAGTTTGTCCCCCTTCAGACTACAGACGTTCCTCTGACTTTCTATGTGTTTTAATTCTGTTTTCTTCATCCTCGATGAGGTTTGGATTTCTCTGATTCTGCCTATCTAAAAGGATTTTCATAATATTTTCTTGCTCCAAACGTAATCTTTCATTATCAGCTCGCAAACTCTACATCTCTGCTCGTAGTTGTTGGACTATTTCTAATAACACAACATTTGTACTTTGATTTGCCTCACCTAACTCTACCCACACCTCTAGGTTATGTCCGGTTGTCCCTCCTAAGGGGGGTGGATCCTACTCCTTGTATCATGTTACACCTGCTTCTTCTTTGTGCACCATAATTATTTTGTTATTCAATGCTCATCCATTCAAGCCTCAATGTAGTAACCTGAGGGCTCTGATACCAATTGTAACATATACAATCGCACATCACTTATAATAATAATAAATTAATTAATTAAATGTGTCACATGATAACTTCACCTGCACATCAGTTGAAATATAACCTAAGGTATGTGAGTATTAATATATGTACATTAAAGGTTGACACCCTATGGTTTAATAACCATTACCCGTATGATTTGCATTGATACCATTGTACCAAGCACATTAATTTCTATAAGCACATTTCAATGTAATTAATATATTATATATATACATTCCGGTTGATTTTCTTGAGGTGGAGACCGCCCTTCAGTTCATAGCTTGTACGTGCCTGTAATGCATTTAAATTTTAGCTAAATCACTGAGCTGGCTTGCAATCTAACGCCTCTAGTTGTCAGGCGTTCCCACTCTTTGGTTTCTAAGTGGTCTTTCTCAGCACCGTTAATGTGAGAGTTGTGATCCGGCGGTCGTCCTTGATCTAAGGGAACTATGGCTAACCACCGGGTAACCTGCCTTCCTCGTTTGGTCATTTTCTCAGAGCCAAACCTTGGAACATCGCTCTGAAAAACCCTAACAAAGTCGGGGTTGCATTTTGGCAATTGGGTTTCGTCTCTCCGGCTTGAATCCAACAAGAGTGTTCATCCCAACCACTGTTGCAACCAGACATTACCAATTGTTACTAGAATACCGCCTTCCAGATGCAGGTGAGACTTATTTTGATTCAATGACTTAATTTGATATTGTTCGGGTTTATTTTCATGCACCTCATAACATCTGAGTACACTTGTTTATTTATCTAACTAATGCTCAACTTCTTACATCTATTTGCACTTACTGGGACTGCTACGACCTCAGATGCCTCTGGTGCCGAGAAAACACTCAAACTCATCGATATATGTAAGGTGTTTACATCCTAGGTTTTGGCCATTTTGAATTTATCTTACAATCTTATTCGTGGCATTGAGCTACCTCGACATCTCGTTGCAGGGTTAGTCTTGAACTATGAGGCTTGGATGGGGTTCTTCCCCAGCGACAAGAGGAACCCGCGCTTCCTCGTGGATTAGCAGAATGGTATGGGTGCCTCTCTTTAGATTTGGCTTGCCTCCAATGTGTGCCTATTGAATTGGGTAGCTCTTTTCTATTTTGTCTTCACAGAAGACCCATTTAAAGGTTTTCGTTTGTAATTAAATATGGGTGAGAAACCCTTATTGCAATAGGGCGATATGCACATTTTGAAGCTATCCTTCTGTTAATTCCTTGCTGGACTTAATGCTAACCGAGGACTTGGTTTGTCCGCTCAGTTTCCTTTAAATGTTATTGATTTTGTACATACATGCACATTGGTTTACTCCAAATATATTTTGTTAGTGAATTGGCATGTGGTTCTCGTCATTTATCTTAGCTATTGGTCTCTTGTAGTTTACATAACAAAATATTTCATCTTAGTTGGACTATCTGGTTCTGCATGGTTAAAATATATGTTTTCTTTCTTTTAACTTTTCGTTTAAGTACAATACATTCAATCACCAAGAACTGTGTCCTTGGTGTCCCAATAGTACTGACTGAGGAATAAATCTGGGTTAGAATAGTCATATTTTACCTTTACTCGTGAGCAATGCCAATTCCTCATTCAGAGTTTCTTGAAGTTCTAGAAATGGAATGAATTTCTTTTGAAAAATTAACAGAATTTTCTTTCCTATTTCAATCTTAGTTTTTCTTTTCCTGCTAGCCCATAAATGTATCTACTATTCCTTACTCGTTCTTGGGTTGCATTTCAAATACGATTTTAACTCTTACTAAACAGTGGAAATAATTCCTCTTTCAAGAACTTGAGGAGATTATCGAGCTAGGTGTTCAAAAAAATCAGTTATTTTCCTTCTTTTTATTTGGGAACATCCCTAATTAATCATTCATACGTTCTTTACTGTAGAACAGTCTTGCGTACATTTCCAAACAATCTTTATTTACTCAGAAGTAATTTTCAATAATGTAGCGAATTTACACAATCTTTATGCATCCTTCAAGACAATCTTGATTTACACAGAAAGTAATTTCAGTACATAGCGATTTTACATAAGTCTGAGTATACTTCAAGATAATCTTTCTTCCTGTCAGAAATTAATTTCAATAACAAAACAATTTTCCATAATTCTGAGTATACTTCAAGAAAATGTTTCTTTCCTATCAGAAGGTAATTTGAGTACAAAACAATTTTACACAAGTACAAAACAATTTTACACAACTTATTTCCTTCACAAATAATCACTTGTCTTCTACTATTTCCTTAACTGCATTTAAGTCATTGTGCCATTTAAGGGTAAATATCTAAATTAAATGCAAGTATTTTAACAAGCATAAAGGAATCTTTTGTTACTGTAGGAAAAAATTCACCTAATATACTTCATTCCACAGTAACATAATATTTGTTACTTATATGTTATTGGAAGATCAATCATTCACAGATGAAGCCTCTCCACCCTTCCAATGAGAATTTTGCGATTACGTCCAATATTTCCCCCCCCCCTCAATTCCTTCAGAACAGTTTTTCAAGGCAGTAATTAATTTGTCTCGGGCTCAGGACCCCAAGTCCAACCTGGAAACACTTTCTTCCACCAGGGAAGATAACCCTTTTGTTCATCTCAAGGAATCCCCTTCTTTTCCAAACCCCCTCTCCTCCCTTTTCTTGGAGGGAGAGGAGGTAAGGAGACAACTGCTTCTAACTAATAATTTTATGGTGAAAAGAGAGTTAATGAGGCTCATCCATAATTCCTCATCTTCCATAGAGACAATGCTAATTTTTTCTTAAATAACCTAATTACTATTTATTATTATTAACAACAAAATAACTAATTGTTATCAATTTATTTGTCCGTAATAGTAAAAATGTCCAAAAAGTAAATCAAAAGCCTGGGGATGCCACAAGTTTATATATTAAAAACGAATAAAATTAGAAAAAAAAAAAACTTTATATAATATTATTAATTTTTTAATTTTCATAAAATTATTGTATTATTTAATAATATACATATTAGACAAAATTTCTAATTTTAAAATAAATTTATAATTTTTCAATGAATTATATAATTTATAATAAAATTATTGCAACTATTTTATAGTTTATATATTAAAAATAAATAAAATTAGTAAAAAGAAAATTAAATTTTAAAATAAATTTCATACCTTAAAATCTTTTAAAACAACTATATAATTTATATAATTTACAGTGAGATGTATTTTAATTTCCAAATTTATTAATTATGATATGGTATATTTGATACGTATAATTTATTAGTTTAGATTTATTTTAATTATTAAAATGAATAAAATTAAATTAAAATGTAATTTTTTTAAATATATATTTGAAATATTTTAAAATAAAATGAGTTATATATATATATATATATATATATATATATATATATATATATATATATATAATTTATAAGTTTTTTTAATTGGATAGCTAATTGTTCAATTACCAACCATAGTAAGAATTAATAATTTATTGGAACTCAATTAGATAACCCCAACTAAATTAGAATTAGAGACAAAACAAACTATTCAAGTCTTTCAAAGTTACATAGTGTTATTGTGGATCAAGTCACCCTACCCTCCATTTACATATTCTAGCAAAGAGAGTGTTGACAAGAAGAATTGACCACTCATCGATAGGAGGAAACAACCCAATCCAAGGTACTTTAATAACCTAAGTTGTTTAGGATAGTTTCTCCTAATGACTTTTAAGACTCGCTTAGTCTACTATTTCTTCCTCTAAGCAAAAAGAAATCATTAAAACTCAAATGATTCTAAAACCTCAATGCAATATAGATCTAAAAGGTAAACATGTTATCTAATGCAACAAAAATAAAAAATAAAAAAATTTAACAACAATATCTTGATAAAAAGTAAAGAAATCATATCTAATATATTAAATCCAAACTAAACTAATTTGAATAAACTAGAAAAGAATCCAATGCTTAAGATAATATTTAAATTATAATAACATATAAATGTATCAATATTTCATGAAAACAAGATAAGACATTCACTTTATCTTCCTAAATCTTCATATAATTTGAACAATTTGAACATATGAAAAATCACTACAATAAAAATAAAATGAAATGACAATTGAAGTTGCCGGCCAAGCCTCCCTTTTCTTCTCCTTTCAAAATGCATAGTTTAAACAAAAATGTCAGAGTAATTTTCTCTATTTGTAGAGACCTATCCATACTACAACATGTTCAACTTCGTGTCAACTTCGTGTCATACCGTAATATGGTCCTCCTATTCGATTACAATAATCCCTTTTATAATAAACAAAGTTCTCCGCTGCAAAATAATTACATCGTCCCAAAAAGGAAATGAGACAAAGCTCCTTGAAATTAGATTCCATTGGTTTCCATCCGTTGCATAATAGTTTCTTAAATCAAGGAAAATATTAGCACAATGCTATTGAACTATTTTTCTGGCAACAACCTTCAAACTGATATGTTGTTTGCCTCTGAGATCTTTTAGATCTAAGTCCTCGCTACTTTGACACCTGTACACACAAAATTAAAACAAATTATTAGCTTAAATATGGTAAATGCATCCATACAATCTACAATTCTGTGTTTACTCTAAATCAAAAGATTTCATTAGTGGTCCGAAAATTGAATCCAACTTATATCCATGCTTACATTCAACATTCAAATTAATGAATCACTGGTTGTTTATTTAGAATTTTTCACATTCTGCAAATCACACAACAAATTAGATCAAATAACAACTACTGAGCAATAGAAATAAATATGACAATCATATTTGGCTAAAGATACCAAGATCTGGAACAAACAAAAATATAAACAAACTGATCTTGGCTATTTTCTTCACGTTTGAATTAATTCGTTGCTTGTTCATCAATAGTCTTGATATCATTAGTTTTTTTTTTTTTTTTTTTTTTCATTTTCCATATATTTGTTAGAGAAATCGATTCCATACAATCCTCCAAAAGTTTGCATATTGGTTCCTCACTTGATCGCTTCCACGCCTGTTCCTGAAATAACAAACATGAACAAAATAAAAATTATAATCGAATCCTTCACAAAATTAGTTTCTAAAAATTACGACCATATCAAATAATCAAAATAGAGAATCCTCTCTTGATTACAAATCTTCAAAAGATTTCGTTGTTATGTAAATTTGGATGATAGATCGAAACCTTTTGTGTTAATGATCAAATGCGCTTATTTAGGAACACAGTGCCAAATGTAACCCTAACGATTTGCTTTCGTGGTGAGTGAAAACTAAAGAGGTGGCATATTTTAGAGGAAAATTTGGAGGGTGATATGGCACTTGGCAAAGATCGAAGAAGTTGAAGTCTATGAAGCAGGGTGCAGGGAAACTGACTTGGTAGCAATAGTTGGCATAATTCCCATAGCTTACCTGGATTTTACTCAGTGGCACATGGCGTATGGATGAGAAGAGTCAGTCGCAGTGTTAACCTTGAGGGCCTGAAGCGTTATCAGATCGACAGCGTGAAATACTATGTGAATTTAGGCAGTTTATTATTTGGCTAATTTTGACTTACATATTACCCAAATGAAATGTGAAGCGACCTAAATTACAGTGTTGTGAGTTGGTTCTCATGCTACGTGGGATGGAACAATGTTGGTGTTAAGAGATGGACCATTAAATGGCTCATAAGAATATTAGCTCACGGCCTGTTAGTCAAACAAACTCATCCACAGATAGTATCTCGGTGAGTGGCACTGAGTATTGACTTAATAAATGTAGTTGATATCATAGTAACTTGCTGAGTGGTAGTGAGTATTTACGCCTTAAAGTTAGTTGTTAAATCATAATTAACAAAATATAATATGTAACTAACACAACAATATTAATAAATATAGTTGATATATGCTATATATGTCAATTTAATATATGATGTATTATAAATTTAATAATATAAACCATAATATCAAGCCCAATATTATACGTCCTATATAATAAATCCTAATATTAAATATTAATATATTAATTATGTATTTAGAAAATATTGTATTAATAAATATTAATTTAAAAATTATTATATTATTATATATTAATTAATATTAAATCCAAGGGAATAATATTAAACCCAAGGAATAAATATTATAAATTAAAGGCATATAAACACCAAGATAAATATTATAAAGCATAAAATAAACATGGTTGATCACAATCGACCATGGATGATTTTCATATTGAAACAAACCTTGTCACAATGTGATGGTTGACCATGGTTGACCATGGCTTACCATGATTTACTTTCATATCGAGACAACCATCGTCATAAAGCGACGGTGGACCATGGTTGATCATGGTTGATTTTCATTTTGAGACAATCTTTGTCACAATGGTGGTCCAGGTGCAGGCGATATAGACAACCTTCCAAAGTTGGCTACAATTTCTTCTAATTTTGGCTGAATTCCTCTGTCTACTTCAACAGGTGTGTCAGTCATCTAATGTTAGATTGACAACTTCAGGAGTTTTTCCTCTGATCACTCCAACCCTCGTTATCGATGCAATCAAGCAATAGGCCTGTTTCTCCTTTCTCGGCCTATAATTCCATAGGAATTATAGAAATACACTATCATTCCTGTAAAAAGAGGGAAATGCGTTTTTAAACGCAAAATACACAGTCGCGGGCTTTTGTTCCAAAGGAACAGAATAACACTATCAGCGCTTTAAAACATTGTCGCAACTCATAAATAGTCTTAGTGTTAATTCCAAAGAATTACACTATCGATGGATTTACAAGGGAAATATTACCATCTAGACATGCACTATCGGCCTGACTTCCAAAGAAATGCGCTATACGCATTAACATTATCGACACTATAACTATCGCCCTTCCAATAGCCCCTTCCCCGATGCAATAACACGTGGCTCTCGGCAATCGCTATTAGTGACTTCAATACACCAATGCTTGGTTCCCTCCACTCCGAGCTTGGGATGCGATAAGCCTCATGGACCCAATAACTTATCCACCCTGCTCTATAATGTTCAGGTCCGGACTATCAGTGTTTTGGACTTCAGCAATTCCAAAGGTCCTTCCCGCTCCACTTATGGTACCGCGATGCGATAATGGTTCGGACCCGATATGTGTATGAACCAGATTTTATAAAATTTTAAGTCCAGAACTTCGTTCAGCTAAGTAATTACACGGGTTTTCCTGTGTAAAACAGAGTTTCCGCTTGGAAGCTCAACAATGCATGTAAGAGGAACATACATGCCGATATATGGAAAAACCCACACTATTAAACTTAAAGAAAGTATTAATTAGAAAAACAGAGCTAAATCACTGTTAACAAAGTTCAGAAGTAAGGAACTGCATACAAATTCCAATTGACAGAGAATCATAAAATCAGATGCACAGAGAGAGTTTTCCATATGACAATGTCTCAAGGATCGACTAACTCAAAGAGTCCCATTATTTCCTTTTTAAAATAATAGATAAAACCTTCTCGGTCCTTATCCTTTACAAAATCATGCCTTTTACATAGAGCAATTTAAAGCAATTTTTCCTATAAAGCTTATTACAGCTTATCCATAAAGCGATTATTACAACCTAAATTTTATCATTATCCTAAACTAGAAAAGCATGGAAATTGCTGGCTAAAGGACCCCACTCCTGTCACTGTATATTTTTTTGGATTTTTGGAATAAGTTTGAAGATTTTCCCCTCCAAGTCACATGCTCCTACATCAGTTGACCATGGCTTACCATGATTTATTTTCATATCGAGACAACCATCGTCATAAAGCGACGTTGGACCATGGTTGATTTTCATTTTGAGACAATATTTGTCATAATGTGATGTTAGACCATCGTTGACCATGATTGACTATGGCTGACCATGAAAGATTTTATAAAATATGGTTGACCATAGTCAACCATGATTGAGAATGGTGGATCATGGTTGACCATAATTGATATTATAAACCCAAACCCAAGGGATTAATACGATAAACCCAAGGGAATAATATAAACCCAAGGTATATAAACACTAAGATAAATATTATAAACCCTTAAATAAACATGGTTGACCATGGTTGATTTTCATATTGAGGCAATATTTCTCACAATGTGATGTTGGACCATGCTCAACCATGGTTGAACCATTAGATTAATAATGGAATAATATAAATCTAAAGTATATAAACCCTAAGATAAATATTATAATCTCTTAAATAAACATGGTTGACCATGGTTGATTTTCATATTGAGACAATCTTTGTGACACTACGATGTTGGACCATGCTCGACCACGGTTGAACCAAGGGAATAATATTAAACCCTAGGAATATGAACCCTTAGATTAATAAACCCAAGGGAGTAATACTAAAACCCCAAGGGATAAATATTATAAACCCAATGTATATAAACTATGATATAAATATTATAAACCCTAAAATAAACATGGTTGACCATGGTTGATTTTCATATTGAGACAACCCTTTTAATAGTGCGACATTCAACTATGGTTGACCATTATTGACCATGATTGATTTTTATATTGAGACAATCTTTTCCACAATATGATGCTGGACCATGGTTAACCATGGTCGATTTTCATGTTAATAAACCCAAGGGAGTAATACTAAAACCCCAAGGGATAAATATTATAAACCCAATGTATATAAACTATGAGATAAATATTATAAACCCTAAAATAAACATGGTTGACCATGGTTGATTTTCATATTGAGACAACCCTTTTAATAGTGCGACATTCAACCATGCTTGACCATTATTGACCATGATTGATTTTTATATTGAGACAACCTTTTCCAGAATGTGATGCTGGACCATGGTTAACCATGGTTGATTTTCATGTTGAGACAATCTTTGTCACAATGTGATGTTGGATTGACCATGATTGATTTTATAAAATATGGTTGACCATGATTGAAATTATAAAACGAAGGGAATAATAAAACCGAGGGATTAATATTGAAAAACCAAGGGATTATAAACCCAATGGAATAATATTAAACCTAAGGTATATAAACCCTAAGATAAATATTATAAACCCTTAAATAAACATGGTTGACCATGGTTGATTTTCATATTGAGACAATCTTTGTCACAATGCAATGTTGGACCATGCTTGATCACGGTTGAACCCTTATATTAATAAACCCAAGGAATTGATATTATAAACCTAAGGGAATAATAAACCCAAGAGATTAATACTAAAACCCTAAGGGATTATGAACTCAAGGGAACAATATTAAACCCAAGAGACTAATATTATAAATCCAAAGTATATAAACCCTAAGATAAATATTATAAACACTATAATAAACACGGTTGACCATGGTTGATTTTCATATTGAAACAATCCTTGTCACAATGAGACATTGGACCATGCATGACCATGATTGATTTTCATATCGAGAGAATATTTGTCACAATGTGACCTTGGACCATGGTTGATATTCATATTGAGACCATCTTTGTCAAAATACAACGTATGACCATGGTTGATAATGGTTAACCATGGTAGACCATGATTGGCCATAGTTGACCATGATTGATATTATAAACGTGGAAGGGAATAATAAACCTAGGTGATTAATACTAAAAACTCAAAGGACTATAAACCCAAAGGAATAATATTATAAACACTAATTGACTGTGGTTGACCATGTTTCATTTTCATATTGATACAATCCTTGTCACAATGTGATGTCAGGTTAATATTAAAAACCCAATGGAATAATATTCGACCCAAGGGAATAATATTAAACGTAGGGAAATAATATAAACCCAAGGTATATAAATCCTAAGTTAAATATAATAAAACATTAAATAAATATGGTTGATTTTCATATAGAGACAATCTTTGGCACAATGCAACATTGGACCATGCTTGACCATGGCTGAACCCTTAGATTAATAAACCCAAGGAATTGGTATTATAAACCGAAGGGAATAATAAAACCAAGATATTATGACTAAAAACCCAAGGGACTATGAACTCAAGGGAATAATATTAAACGCTAAAATAAACCTAGTTGAGTATGTTTGACCATGGTTGCTTTTCATATTGAGACAATCCTTGTCACAATGCAACATTGGACCATGGTTGATCATGCTTGACCATTATTCATTTTTCATATCGAGAGAATCTTTGTCACAATGTGACGTTGGGGCATGGTTGACCATGACTGACCATGGCTGACCATGATTTATATTATAAACCCAAGGGACTAATATTAAAAACCCAAGGGATTATAAAGCCAAGGGAATAATATTATAAACACTAAAATAAACATAGTTGACTGTGGTTGACCATGGTTGATTTCCATATTGAGACAATCCTTGTCATAATGCGACGTCGGACTATGGTTGACCATGGTTGGCTATGATTGACCATAGTTGACCATGATTGATGTTATAAAACATGGTTGACCATGATTGAACATGATTGACCATGGTTGATCATGGTTGACCATGATTGATATTATAAACCCAAGGGAGTAATACTAAAACCCCAAGGGATTATGAACCCAAGGGAATAATATTAAACCCAAGGGATACATATTATAAACCCAATGTATATAAAACCTAAGATAAATATAATAAAACCATAAAATAAACATTGTTGACCATGGTTGATTTTCATATTGAGACAATCCTTGACACAATGCGACGTTGGACCATGGTTGACAATGTTTGACCATGATTGATTTTCATATGGAGAAAATATTTTCACAATGCGACATTGGACCATAGTTAACCATGGTTTATTTTCATATTGAGACAAACCTTATCACATTGTGACATTGGAACATGTTTGACCATGATTGAAATTACAAACCCAAGGGATTAAAACTAAAAACCGAAGGGAATAATATTAAACCCAAGGTATATAAACCCTAAGATAAATACTATAAAAACTAAAATAAACATGGTTGACCATGGTCGATTTTCATATTGAGGCAATCCTTGTCACAATGTGACGTTGGACCATGCTTGACCATCATTATTTTCAGACCAAGAGAATATTTTATTGAAAATAACAACAAGAAATGCTAAAAATAGCACTGCTATAAATAGCAGTTCGGGTACCAGTGTTGGACATAGAAAAAAGGAATGAAAAATGGAAGTGCTAAAAATAGCATTGCTATAAATAACATTTCGGGTTGGATTCCTATTTTAGTCAGTCCCTAAACTACAATAGAGAAGTAAAATTCGAATTTGATCTTAACAGCTGTTTGTAAAATAATTAATTAATTCACCATGAGTTAATTAGTTGTGGAAAATCAAACATGAAGTCTATGTGAGGACATGCAACAATGTCTCCATTTATTGAGGAATTTATCCATCAATTAAAGAGATAAGGATGAGTTGTAATTAGTTGGCTCAGTTAACTGAGTCAAGTCTAGTTAGATTAGTTCTAACAATTTGTAGAATTAATCGTGAGTTCAGTTAGTTAATGCTTGCATGCATGTAATTACCACTCTCCAGATAACTGAATATTCTCTCATAAATAACTCATGCATGTCAGTTCAGTCAGAGACCCAGTTGAGATCAGAGGAAGGGACAGTGTACTGTCAGTTGGAGGATTTTTCCTATATAGGAAACTCCTCCATGCAAAAGGAATTATCTCCTTCAGGATTGCGCAGTTACTACTGAGCCATGTGAGCAGTGTGAGGTGGTAATTCACACATGTGGAAGCATTGGACCCTAGGAAAAACTGCGCAAGGAAATAGGAGGCTTGGAGGGCAGAGGAGAAGGTTTGTGAGAAACCTTTGACTGTCTATGAGCAGCAGAGGGATTGCAGAGAGAGCAAGATAGTTTGTGAGCTGATTATTTTTGTAATCCAGACTATTTTCCACTTGTATGATATTACAGAGATTGGGGTTTTAGGATGAGGCTTTCCCTATAATTATTCTTCTGTGCTCATGTGCGATTGCTTCTCATTCATCTGTTATATGTGTTCTTATTGATCTTGCTCATATTTGATTAAGCTTCTGCAAAGTTTGTTGTAGAAGTAGATCTTGTATTTTGCTTTAGTATATTGCATAATCTGTTGATCTACAGTGGGAAATTCTACATGGTATCGGACCAAAGGTGATCAAGGAGAGAACAGTATACAAGAAGGGAGAAGTTCAAAGTTTGTGGTTCCTGAATATAGAAATCGAGTTCTTATCACATCTCATTTTCACCAATGGCGTTCAACAGTTTAATACTCGAATATTCTCTTGATGGAAGTTTGAATTATATAGACTAGAAGGATTGTATGGAAGTAGTATTAGAGGATAACGGTCTAAAGGACTTCATTGATCAAGAAGTCCCCAAGCCGACTGATGCTACTGAATTGTTGGAATGGAAGAAATGTGTGGCTAGAGCAAGGAGAATCCTTCTGGAGGGAGTTCGAGACCACATAGTCTCGAGTCTCCATGGGAAGGAGACACGGTTTTCAATGTGGAAAACATTGAAAGATCTATATCAAAATAGTAGTGACCAGAGGAAGCTAGCGCTGAAAGACAAGCTTCGGAAAATCAAGTGTGAAAAGGGCGACACGATCTCTACGTAACTGAACAAGCTCACCACCTGCAAGGATGAGCTTGGAAGCGTAGGGATCTCGACAGCCGATGATGACATGGTGAGTCTTACACTCCTCGGTCTTCTTAAGAGTTGGCATAGCTACCAAGACTCGATTAATGGAAGAGAAAAAATGCCAGATTGGGAACGACTTTGGTCAGATCTAATGCAGGAGGAGATAAGAAGAAGCACTAGAGATGGTTCTTCATCCAAGGAGGATGAAGAAAATTGTGCCTTAGCGAGTAAGGCGAAGAAAGGGAAGGAGAAGGATTCTCATTCCAAATCTAGTTCTTCCCATGGTGGGAAGAAGTTTGACAAATCAAAAATGCGATGCTTTCATTGTCATGAGGTGGGCCATTTTGCTAAAAATTCTCCGCTGAAGAAATCCAATATGGGATCCAAGGAAGGATCTGAAGGTGAGGCATTGGCCTCACAGTTCAAGTTGGATTTCACCCTCTTCGCATGCATGGTTTCATCCATGGTGGGATGTGGTTGGTTTCTTGACAGTGGAGCTTCTTTCCACATGACCGACGACAAGAGTTTGTTCAATACCTTGGAGGAGAAAGATCTCCAGATACTCATAGTGATGGGTAATGATGAAAACTATAGTGTCTCAGCTGTTGGCACGGTTGTTTTTCAGAGGGAGCATGGAGCTTGCATTACCTTGACCGATGTCAAGTATGTATTAGGACTGAAGAGAAATTTGGTGTCGATCACAATGCTAGAAGACAAAGGCTGCGATGTAGTCTTCAATAAGGGAAAGGTTTTCCTTTGACACATCACCATGAGATAGGTCAAGTAGATCATTTTACCAGTCAAGAACCTGTATGCACTTGAGGTTCAAGATGCATGCAAAGCCTTGAGGAGCAAGGCAACTGTTGGAGACTTAGTGGTTGAGAGGGAGAGTACATTACCTCTCAACATGCAGTGCCAGAAGAAGTCTCAGACAATTGTGGAGGCCACATTTGGTGAAGTAGATTCAGGAGGTTGTGGAGCAGCCACAACTAGAGAAGCCGAGAGGAGATCGAGTAGAGACATCAACTCATGCAGAGACCTCCAGTAGGGGGAAATTTCGAGCCAAGTGGGCAGAGGGATCACATGCATCCATACCTCCAGGTAGGAGGTGGAGCGATGTGGAATGACAGCCCTAAGAAGGCTAGAATAGGGGTAGGATAATTGAGGTACCCAACCTCTTTTGTTAGACCTTGCTAGGGGAGCCCTGACGAGGAGTAGCAGGACTAGCTGAGTGGGTAGAGGTAGATGCGGATGGAGCGGTAGAGAGAGCTACAGTGCAGGAATCCCAAGACAGTGTAGAGCTAGCAGGTTGCAACAATGCGAGAGGCACAAGAGTGTTGCACTAGTGCAAGATGGCACAGAGAGGTGTGTAACGGTGTGAGATACATGGAGTGTTGCAGCAGCTTAGAGGTCACATAGGGAGCACTTGTTAGTGGCAGAGGAAGCTTCAGCATCAGAGGATGTTTCTAGCCCGATAGGGAGGTTAGTTGGGAGTTTTTTTTGTTTCTAGAGTTGCTGGAGCAATAACACTTGGGAGAAGTGTTGCATGCAAAACATTCCAAAGGTATAGGATCGGGTTCGAGTTGAATGCCTTTCTTGTTGAGAGGGAGTGTTGAAAATAGCAACAAGAAATGCTAAAAATAACAGTGCTATAAATAGCAATTCGGGTACCAGTGTTGGACATAGCAACAAGGAATGAAAAATGGAAGTGCTAAAAATAACATTGCTATAAATAGCATTTCAGGTTGCATTCCTATTTTAGTCAGTCCATAAACTAAAATAGAGAAGTAAAATTCGAATTTGATCTTAGCAGCTATTTGTAAAATAATTAATTAATTCACCATGAGTTAGTTAGTTGTGGAAAATCAAACATGAAGTCTATGTGAGGACATGCAACAATTTCTCCATTGATTGAGGAATTTATCAATCAGTTAAGGAGATAAGGATGATTTGTAATATTGAGTTGTAATTAGTTGGCTCAGTTAACTCAGTCAAGTCTAGTTAAATTAGTTCTAACAATTTGTATAATTAATTGTGAGTTCAGTTACTTAATGCTTGCATGCATGTAACTGCTGCTCTCTAGATAACTGAATATTCTCTCATAAATAACTCATGCATGTCAGTCCAGTCAGAGACCCAATTGAGATCAGAGGAAGGGATAATGTACTATCAGTTGGAGGATTTTTCCTATATAGGAAACTCATCCATGCAGAAGGAATTATCTCCTTCAGGATTGCACAGTTACTACTGAGCCAAGTGAGCAGTGTGAGTTGGGAATTCACACATGTGGAAGCACTGGATCCCAGGAAAAACTGCACAAGGAAGTAGGAGGCTTGAGGACAAAGGAGAAGGTTTGTGAGAAGCCTTTGACTGTCTATGAGTAGCATAGGGATTGTAGATAGAGCATGATAGCTTGTGAGCTGATTCTTTTTGTAATTCAGACTATTTTCCACTTGTATGATATTATAGAGATTGGTGTTTTAGTATGAGGCTTTCCCCAAGATTGTTCTTATGTGTTCATGTGTGATTGCTTCTCACTCATCTATTGTATGTGTTCTTATTGATCTTCCTCATATTCGATTAAGCTTTCGCAAAGTTTGTTGTAGAATTAGATCTTGTATTTTGCTTTAGTATATTGCATAATCTATTGATCTACAGTGGGGAATTCTACATATTTGTCACAATGCGACATTGGACCTGTTATCACTCCAGGAAACTCTCTAAGGTTGTAAATAAGAGATGCCTGGTAACATATAATCTTCAATATTGTTCTCTGAACTATTGGAATGAATGATGGTTTGGATCAAGTCGGATAACCATTCCAGCTCTATTTATACTCAAGACATGCATGAACACCCCCAACAACACAAGGCTTTAGACTGCTAATGCTCAATAGTTTGTGGATTAATGGATAGATGGAGAACACTGACTATGCCGGCAGATAGCATACATGGACCTATATGAATGGCTAGCTACAGGCAGTAAAAGAACTCACTGACTATACTGGCAGATGCACATATAATCACACATATAAATGGCTAGCCATAGGCAGCAAAGAAGCTTGCAAATATAGTATATCAAAGCAGAGATAAGATGACAGTTATCTGGCCTTAAACACACAGAAAACCTGAACAAACTGTTCAAGTGCAAGCATAGAACAGAAGAGAAATGGACATTAAACATGTAGCAGTAAAAGAAGCTTGTATTACTAAGGACTGCAGATGAGAAGCTTGAGAAAACAGGGGAGGAATAATCTCCAAAAGTTGAACCCTTGTTACATTTAGTTTTCTACCTTTTATAGGCCCTTTACAATGCCCCTGAGCTCTCTAGAAGGCTCGGAGTCTTAGACTTGTCTGATATGTCCCATAACCGTTTGATTCCCTCAATAGGCAGGTATGGCTTGGAGGTTTTTCCTTTTCTGACAGAGGAATAACCATACTCAGACGTTTTGGGTGGCCTGTTGTGATGCATGAGAGCTCCCTCATGCCAAAGATGCCCCATTATGTTTGTTAGGATGACCGCTGCACTGGCAGGGCCGTTAATGCTCCATGATTTCGTTCGGTTTGGGTTGAGGCGTGTAGTGGCCCTTCTCCTTCCCTTTCCGGGCTCTGTTTGTCGGTCGCCGCTTCTCCGCCGAATCCTTCTTCTGGTGTGTATCATGACTGCAAGACTCAGCTACGGATGGCTTGGCGCCTGAACCTGCAATGGAGTGGCTGTCGTTCTTATGAAATCCCTACACCGGTCCCTTTCAGACAATAGCTGTGAATGTTTCTTTTTTGTTATTGTGTCTATTTGGGTCATAAATGGCAAAAACGCTGCAACACTGCTAAATCCCGCCCATTTCTGCTTCATTTGGACTTTAAAAGTCCTCAAGCCTGGTTCAATCATCTATCGGGTCCGGGATTCATCGCATTTGTGCTTATAATGTAAAAGGTCATGCATCCTTGGTCTCCCCGATTGCGATCTGCCGATCGCGATATGGGTTGATACCGCCGATTCCATGCCTTTCTCTATATTTGAAAATACATTGAAAAACACTGAAAAACATGAAAGAATGCCTCCGGTAGACCTGAAAAATATATATATTTTAGTTCCGAACCCTTTCGGATCCGAGACTCATCGCAATCGGCACTTGCCCAGGCTTCCTTCGTATTTTCTTTATACAAAGAGAATACATAAAAACAAATGAAAATGCGACGGGCGCGGATTTGAAATATTATAGAATGGAGCATTGTATGGTTGTCGGGTCCGGCCCATCGGCGATCGCTCATCGGCGAAGTCTTGTGCCCCAGTCACTGCGGACCCGATATTTTATGCAAAGGAATTAACACCACCGTCGGGTCCGGCCCATCGGCGATCGCTCGTCGGCGAATAATAAAGCCCCTTTGGTAAGTCCTCCATTGCGATACGCCGATAGCGATATCGGCGATCGCTCATCGGTGATGTATCATGTCGCTGCCACTGCCTCCCCGACTTGCGATATGCCGACGCGATCTGGACCGTTGATCGGCCAGATCCAACGGCTGAGATTAATTCGGTCCTTTATGCCTGCAACTTTGATTTTTACATGGTTTTTGGGGTATTTCCGCCTCCCGATAGTGTATTTCTGCCCTCCAAAGGGCTTTCCCCTTGCAATTTTTTCGATCGGTGGAAGACTTTTAGCCATAACTTGAGAATTTGAACAGCAACCATGGATCCCTTGGCACCATTATAAGTGTGTTTGCAGCCTTTGAGAGTCTTTGAATCCATTTTTGATTCTTTTGCATAGCAAAGCTAACACTGGCTCCTTCTCGGGATGAGATCCTCCCTGTGAGGTCTCAAGAACCTACAGATCAGTGCCTTTCCAGCAACAAACAGAATAACCAAAATTCCTAGTGTTCCATTGGGGATGGAGTCTACTACAGCTATACTAAAAATTGATAAAATCATAATATTTACAGCTTTTAAGGCCAAAAGACCTTAAATCACATAGTTTTTCAAAAACCGTCCATTAACTGGGCCATCAAAGACTGGTTCTCCTCCCATAATTTTCAGTATGAAGGTGTTGTTTCCTTGAATCTGTGAAATGATGAAAGGGCCTGTCCAGAGAGCATCAAACTTCCCATGATTGCCTTTCTTTTCTTTAAATGCATCCCATTTCAAAACCAAATCCCCAACTTGGAAATTATTTCTTTTTGCCTTCTTGTCAAAGACTTCCTTGATCTTTTGCTGATGTGTTGTAGCTTTTTCAATCAACTACTCTCTTATATGACATAATTATGTTAAATCAGTGATTCTATTGGCCATATCATCTTCTTCATTCTGCGCTGTTTGGAGCAACTTTGCCACATGAAGGGTAAGCTGAATTGGAAAAATAGCATCAGTACCATATACCAGCTTGAAAGGAGAGCAGCATGTAGATCTTTTGATGGTCACTCTGTCTGCCCAAAGTGCATACTTGAGCTTGGCATCCCAATTCTTCTTATTATCTTCTAACAGCTTCTTAATAATCATGATCAGACTTTTATTAGAGGATTCTGCTAGACCATTCCCTTGGGGGTAATAGGAGGTGGAATGAACAAGCTTAATGCCCATTGAATCACACATTTCCACCAACTCTTTTGCCTTGAAGGCTGCTGCATTATCTATTATAAGCTTATGTGGGCAACCAAATCTGCTGAAAATGTTTGCTGATAAAAGTTTCATTACCACATTATAATCAACCTTCCTTGTTGGGATTGCTTCAATCCATTTTGTAAAATAATCAGTGGCAACTAATATCCACCTGTGCTGGCCACTGGAGTGTGGGTTGATTTCACCAATGAAATCCAAGCCCCACTGTTGAAAAGGTCCTTTTGCAATTATTGGCTTTAGGGGTAAGGATTTTAACTGCTGCTTACCTTCAAATCTTTGGCACCTGTCACAAGATTCAACAAAAGAAAATGCATCAGAAAATAAAGAGGGCCAATAGTACCCAGCTCTGAGAATTTTTTGGGCTATAGTTCTCCAATAATGATGTCCTCCACACATGTTGTTATGGAACTGCTGCATAACTTCTATTGACTGTTCTTTGTCCAGACATCTTAAAAGCACTCCAGATGGATCCCTCCAATAAAGCAAGCTATCATTGATGCAATATTTCATTGCCTTGAGCTTTAACGTTCTTGCTTGACTTTGAGAAAATTCTGAAGGAACTTCTAGCTTTAAAAGGAAATTAATTATTGCAGCATACCAGCTACATGAAGCTAGGTTCTCGGCCACTGACTGTCCTCTCTGCGATTCAGCTGTTTCATGCTCTTCCATTTGACCATTTTCTTCTACATTGAACAAGAAATCGATGTCCAAAGACTTGCAATTTTCTTCAGCCAACAGTTTAGCAAGCCCCTGACCTCTTACTAGCTTTATGGGCTTCAACTCTATGTTGAATTCTATCATTTTTGCAATCCAATTATTTCTTTTTCCATCAGCATCAGGCTGCGTTAAGACATCCTTTATTGCAACAGAAGGCACATATGCAACTATTTTGGAATGCAAGATGTATACTCTGAAAGCTTTCAAAGATTTGATAAGAGCATAAGCCTGCTTTTCAATAATGTCATACCTTAGTTCAGCATCCCTCATATTCTTGCTAAAAAAGGCCACTGGATGCTCTTGACCTGCTTCATCTTGCTGCAACAGGACAGCTGCAATGGTATCCTTAGAGGAAAATGAGAATAGATGAAACTCCTTGCTATAATCAGGGCTTATTAAAGTGGGAGATTACACAATAGCCATCTTAATGGACTCAAAAGATTTTCTGGCCACATCAGCCCACTTTACCTCTGCTCCCTTTTTTAACATGGAGGTTATGTGCTTAACCAGCTCAGCAAAATTCGGAATGAACCTCCTTACAAAGTTAATTTTTCCCAGAAAAGACTGTATGTCTTTCTTTGATCTTGGGAGAGTTAGAGCCTGAATTTCTTTGACTCTTTCCGGGTCAATTTGAACACCTGCAGCAGACACTACATGCCCCAACAGTTTGCCTTCTTCTAAAGCGAATTGGGATTTTTTGGGATTGAGTGAAATCCCAAACCTTCTGCACTTCAAAAACACCTTTCTTAAATGTTGTAATTGATCATGATGGCTGCTGGAATAGACTGTTATGTCATCAAGGTAGATTAGCACAAATTTATCCTTTTCTCCCACAAAAGCTATATCCATAGCGCTCTGAAAGGTGGCTCCAACATTCATCAATCCAAATGGCATTTTGGCATACATGAACGTGCCCCAAGGAGTGGTAAATGCTGTCTTCTCTTGATCATCTGGGTGCACAGCGATTTGATTAAAACCTGAAAATCCATCTATAAAAGACATTACTTTGGCACCTCAGACTTGCTGCAACAAATGCTCCATTTTTGGTAGAGGATAGTTATCCTTTTTGGAAGATTTATTTAGATTCCTGAAATCAACACATAGTCTGATTCCTCCACGCTTCTTCCTTACAACAACCAGATTGGCCACCCATTTAGAATATCTGAGAGGCACTATAATCTTAGCAGCCAGCAACTTTTTAATTTCTTTCTCAACCAGAGGAAGGAGCATAGGATTCATTGGTCTCAGCTTCTGTTTGAAAGGAATAGTGTCTTTCTCAAGCGGAATTTTATGCTGAATTATATTCTCATCATATGTCTTCAGATCGCTGTACTCCCAAGTGAACACATCAGCAAATTGCCTCATTAATTTGCAGTATTCAACGCTCTGGTCAGCAGATAGATTAGTAGACAGATTTATAAATTTGGGCTGACCTGGACCTCCTATATCATGCTTGAAAACTGCAGATTGATCTTATTTTTGGGAAGCTTTGTAAGGCACATCATTGTGATCAAACAATCTCTGAAGAGGAATTAGACCCTTAGGAATATGGTTGCTAGGGAGTTGGACTATGCTATTCTTGCCAATCTTGTTTTTAAGCTTGGACTTGGGATCTTCTAACAAAGCATCATTATTTTGGTCAATTTGTATTTCAGAAAACTCATCAATGACTTGAAGAAACCTATTTAACTCATCATCATCATCAAAAACCTTCCAATGGTGGACATTATCAGGTAGGGAGGGTCTATACTTCATTTGTACCTCATAAACTAGTTTGGGAGGCGATGGAGGTATAAACAAACTAGCTGAGACAGCCAGGGAGTCGGCAAGCTGATTTTGGGCTCTAGGAATATATGAAATGTAGAAATAATCAAAAGAGTCTCTGATCCTCCATATCTCATCTCTGTATGCTTTCAGCCTTGGGTGCTTCCCTTGAAACATTTTATTTACTTGCTGAATGATCAAATCAGCATCTCCAAATACTTTCAGATTCTGGATTCCTCTGTCTTTTGCTCCATTAAGGCCCCGTATCAGAGCCTCATACTCTACTATATTATTGGTGACTTGGAAGGCCAGCTTAAAAGACAGCTGTGTGCTTTCTTGTTTTGGAGATATCAACGCCACCCCTGCTCCTGCAGTCTCCTTGGAACATGCTCCATCAAAGAATATCTCCCAAACATGATTTGTTTGCTTCCCCTCAGCCTGAACAATTGGTTTCTTGAGCTGCAACGAGGCCTTTTGAGATTCTTCAATTTGGAGGATACATGCTCCAAAATCAGTGTCCACTGCATAAATGGGATGATTAGAAGGATTCTTTTCATCACTGATGATGTACGCCAACTGTGCTTCTCTATACAATCTCCTGCTTTCGCCTCCAAAAAATGGGACAGTAGCATAAGATAGGTCATTCTGCAATGTCCCACCTAGTCTCTTAATCCACCCTCTGGACAACAGCATGCCAAACTTAGGAGGGACATATGCCATGACAATATCCATCATTATGCTCTTCATGGGCAGCTGGGTTAGGGAAATGGCTAAATCTTTAATCAATCCCAGACATTTCACCTTCCTTGAATCAAATGAGAATAGGTCATGATATGGTCTGGTGATGTCAAGGCCTAACTCTTCCATGACAGTTTTAAGCATCAGATTGTGACTGGCACCTGTATCTAGGAGGCAGTTGTGGAGAATTTTGTCATGAATGGTCAAGGAGACACAAAAAGATGGGGAATTATCATTGACAGGTTTAGTCATTGGGCTTAGCACAACTACAGGCCTATCGTCTTGCAAATTGACAAAGTCAGTGGAGGTTCGTGTGGTCTTCAGCTCGACAGCCTCAAGGATAGGCTTTCTAAACATTTCACTCTTCACCAGTTCTATCAGAGGCACAGTGATTTTTAACTTTTGAACTTCTAATTCGAAGATGAAAGAGGGAGGTAGCTTGTCAAAACCTTTTACCTCTTGAACTGGTGCTTTGAGGGTGACTGGATTAGTTGCTGGTCTTCTCTGTCTGCTATTCTGGGTCTCTGTTTGGACGACAGCTTTTTGGGCGGGATTCTCCTTGATATTATTTGCATTTGACCTTAGATTATATCTTTGCTGCTCCCCAGTTTGTAGAATAGCCTCTCTGTCCCACCTTTGACTGTCTTGCTCCTGCAGAAAAGACTCTTCGTATGCAACCAATGTCAAAAAGGCATCACTGCCTTTATCTTCCATACAGAGAATTTCATCCTCATCTTCAATCTGTTCCTCCTCCATGACCACATTTTGGAAAGGAGCCTTAACTTTTTTATCTTTGTTAGTTTCTTTACCCCTCTGAATGATTTTCAATTGTTCGTTGGTCCTTCTAAATGGATTCGGATTTCTTGGTGCAAATGTGCCTGGGAGCCTTGTCTTCCAAGAGTTCTGCTCAACCTCCAGCTTAGAAATTTTAGTAGACAGTGACTCGATCATTCGAGTCATTTTATCAAGTTTGGTATCTGAGGATGGAGCAGAGGAAGAGGAATCCTCGCCTCTCTGCCTCCTCCTATCAATGTGGCTTTTGAGCTTTTCTGTAGCCATAACGTTAGATTCGACCTCTAGTGCCACATCCTGCATTTCAGCTAGGGTAGCACATCTTCTTTCTCTTAACAGCAAACAAAAATCAGATTCAAAGGCACTGGCGTAGGCAAGTTTGGCAGAGGTGGGGGTAGGCTTTACCTCAGCTGGTATCTTACTATACATATGGTTGAATCTTTTATTAAAATCAAACAAGGATTACCCATTTTCCCTCTTCAGGTTTCCAAACTCCGTATGATAGTATAACAGGTCTTTTTTATCTCTCCAATGTTTTAGGAACGTATCATCTAGAGCTTCGATATCTGTTATAGATCTCGGGGCTTGTTCTCTAAACCATTTCCTAGCCTCCCCATCTAGACTTTGGACAAAGACTCTCATCCACACATCGTCTTCACTAATATCCAAATTATCAGCATAGCTATAAAATGACTCAAGGTGTTATTCAAGAGTGACACCTTCAGTCCCAGTGAACTTAGGCATATACTTCTGATATTCTCCAGTGGGCATAGCATTCAAAGGAGTGGGCAGTATTAGAGGTCCATACCTAGCGGCTATGATTCTTTCCATTTTGGTGGGTGCTTGCAGTCCAAAAAGAACACTAGCAGATGGAGCAGTAGGAAATAATGTAATGGATGGCAGAGATATTGGGATGTTTTGGATAGTATGGGAAGCTTTATTTGGACAGAGATTCAAAGGGGAAGTAAATGGACAAGGAGCTTTATGAATCTTTGCAGGTATTTTTTCCTTAGCAATACTAGGTTTTAAATCTTCAAACTGTGTATCCTCAACTAAAAACTTCTCATGCAGAGACAAATAAGATTTCTTGGGCTTACCTGATCCTGATGCTCCTTTCTATGATGTTTTCTTCGGGTTAACAATCTTCTCAGGGTCAGGCACTGGAACAACTGGAGACTTCTGCGGATTTCTTCTAGTATGCCTCACAAAGTGAGCCAGAACTTCGAAGTGGTGTCGCCAAAGGATGGCCTTCCTCCAGTGGAGTCACCAGACAGATGATTAAAACCAAAATCTGTGTTCAAACCTTGTCTGTCATCAAAGCTTGAAGCTGTGTCATCTCCCAGGGAAGCTGAGCTTCAATCTCCTCTCCCCGACAATGGCGCCAATTATGTTATCACTCCAGGAAACTCTCCAAGGTTGTAAATCAGAGATGCCTAGTAACATATAATCTTCAATATTTTTCTTTGAACTATTGGAATGAAAGATGGTTTGGATCAAGTCGGATAACCATTCCAGCTCTATTCACACTCAAGACATGCATGAACGCCCCCAACAACACAAGGCTTTAGACTGCTAATGCTCAATAGTTTGTAGATTAATGGATAGATGGAGAACACTGACTATGCCGACAGATAGCATACATGGACCTATATGAATGGCTAGCTATAGGCAGTAAAAGAACTCACTGACTATATTTGCAGATGCACATATAATCACACATATAAATGGCTAGCCATAGGCAGCAAAGAAGCTTGCAAATCTAGTATGTCAAAGCAGAGATAAGATGACAGTTATCTGGCCTTAAACACACAGAAAACCTGAACAAACTGTTCAAGTGCAAGCATAGAACAGAAGAGAAATGGACATTAAACATGCAGCAGTAAAAGAAGCTTGTATTACTAAAGATTGCAGATGAGAAGCTTGAGAAAACAGGGGAGGAATAATCTCCAAAAGTTGAAACCTTGTTACATTTAGTTTTCTACCTTTTCTAGGCCCTTTACAATGCCCCTGAGCTCTCTAGAAGGCTCAGAGTCTTGGACTTGTCTGATCTGTCCCATAACCATTTGATTCCCTCAATAGACAGGTATGGCTTGGAGGTTTTTCCTTTTCTGACAGAGGAATAACCATACTCAGATGTTTTGGGCGGCCTACTGTGATGCGTGAGAGCTCCCTCATGCCAAAGATGCCCCATTATGTTTTTTAGGATGACCCCTGCACTGGCAGGGCCGTTAATGCTCCATGATTTCATTCGGTTTGGGTTGAGGCATGTAGTGGCCCTTCTCCTTCCCTTTCCGGGCTCTGTTTGCTGGTCGCCGCTTCTCTGCCGAATCCTTCTTCTGGTGTGTATCATGACTGCAAGACTCAGCTCTGGATGGCTTGGCGCCTGAACCTGCAATGGAGTGGCTGTCGTTCTTATGAAATCCCTGCATCGGTCCCTTTCAGACAATAGCTGTGAATGTTTCTTTTCTATTATTGTGTCTGTTTGGGTCATAAACAGCGAAAATGCTGCAAAACTGCTAAATCTCGCCCATTTCTGCTTCATTTGGACTTTAAAAGTCCTCAAGCTTGGTTCAATCATCTATCGGGTCTGGGATTCATCGCATTTGTGCTTATAATGTAAAAGGTCATGCATCCTTGGTCTCCCCGATTGCGATCTGCCGATTGCGATATGGGCTGATACCACCGATTCCATGCCTTTCTCTATATTTGAAAATACATTGAAAAACTCTGAAAATCATGAAAGAATGCCTCCGGCGGACCTGAAAAATATATATATTTTAGTTCCAAACCCTTTCGGATCCGAGACTCATCGCAATTGGCACTTGCCCAGGCTTCCTTCGTATTTTCTTTATACAAAGAGAATACATAAAAACAAATGAAAATGTGACGAGCGCGGATTTGAAATATTATAGAATGGAGCATTGTATGGTTGTCGGGTCCGGCCCATCGGCGAAGTCTTGTGCCCCAGTCACTGCGGACCCGATATTTTATGCAAAGGAATTAACACCACCGTCGGGTCCGGCCCATCGGCGATCGCTCGTCAGCGAATAATAAAGCCCCTTTGGTAAGTCCTCCATTGCGATACGCCGATAGCGATATCGGTGATGTATCATGTCGTTGCCACTGCCTCCCCGACTTGCGATATGCCGACGCGATCTGGACCGTTGATCGACCAGATCCAATGGTTGAGATTAATTCGGTCCTTTATGCCTGCAACTTTGATTTTACATGGTTTTTGGGGTATTTCCGCCTCCCGATAGTGTATTTCTGCCCTCCAAAGGGCTTTCCCCTTGTAATTTTTCGATCGGTGGAAGACTTTTAGCCATAACTTGAGAATTTGAACAGCAACCATGGATCCCTTGGCACCGTTATAAGTGTGTTTGCAGCCTTTGAGAGTCTTTGAATCCATTTTTTATTCTTGTGCACAGCAAAGCTAACAGGACCATGATTGATTCTCATATTGAGACAATCTTTGTCACAATACGATGTTTAACCATGGTTGACCACGATTGATTTATAAACCCAAGGGAATAATAAACAAAGGGGATTAATACTAAAAATCCAAGGGAATATAAAACCAAAGGAATAATACTATAAACACTAAAATAAACATGATTGATTGTGGTTCACCATGTTTGATTTTCATATTGAGACAATCATTATCACAATGTGAAGTCGAATTAATACTAAAAACCCAATGGAATAATATTTAACCAAGGGAATAAAATTAAACCCAAGGAAATAATGCAAACCCCAAGATAAATATTATAAACCCTTAAATTAACATGGTTGGTGATTGATTTTCATATTGAGACAATCTTTGTCAGAATGCAATGTTGGACCATGCTCGACCATGGTTGAACCTATAGACTAATAAACCCAAAGAATTGATATTATAAACCGAAGCAAATTATAAACACAAGGGATAAGAGATTATGAACCCAAGGGAATAATATTAAACCCAAGGGACTAATATTATAAACCCAAGGTATATAAATCCTAAGATAAATATTATAAACACTAAATAAACTTACTTGACCATGTTTGAGTATGATTGACTTTCATATTGAGGCAATCCTTGTCACAATGCGACATTGGACCATGGTTGATCATGCTTGACCATGATTGATTTTCATATCGAGATAATCTTTGTCACAATGCGACATTGGACCATGGTTGACCATGATTGATATTATAAACCCATGGGAATAAAAGACCCAAGGGATTAATATTAACAAACCAAGGGATTATAAACCTAAAGGAACAATAGTATAAACACTAAAATAAACATGGTTGACTGTGGTTGATTTTCATATGAAACAATCCTTGTCAAAATGCGATGTCGGACCATGGTTGACCATGATTGATTTTATAAAACATGGTTGACTATGATTGATTAATAAACCCAAGAGATTAATACTAAAAACCCAATGGAATAATATTAAACCCAAGGGAATAATATTAAACCCAAGAGAATAATATAAACCCTAAGATATATATTATAAACCCTAAAATAAACACGGTTGACCATGGTTTATATTCATATTGAGAGAATCCTTGTCACAATGCAACGCTGAAGCATGGTTTACAATGCTTAACCATGATTGATTTTCATATCGAGAGGATCTTTGTCACAATGCGACGTTGCACCATGGTTGATTTTTGTATTCAGATAATCTTTGTCACAATGTGACGTTGGACCGTGGTTGACCATGATTGATTTTATAAAACATGATTGACAATGGTCGACCATTGATGACTATGGTTGCCCATGGTTTACCATTGTGAACCATGATTGACCATGGTTGAAAATAATTGATATTATAAATTGGAGGGAATAATAAAATTAAGGGATTAATACTAAAAACCCAAGGGAATAATATTAAACACTATGAATATAAACCTTTAGATTAATAAACCCAAGAGATTGGTATTATAAACCCAAGGGAATAATATTAAACCCTAGGAATATGAACACTTAAATTAATAAACTCAACAAATTGATATTATAAACCAAGAGAATAATAAACCCAAGGGATTATGCACCCAAGGGAATAATATTAAACTCAAGGGATAAATATTATAAATATTCTATTCAAAATTAATCAAAATCAATCAATTACACATATAGCTTCAGTGACAATTAAGTACGTTAATTGGTGATAAGTGTCAATAAAACCATATAGTAAATAGTAAAATACAATAAAGCTACTTTAAACAATTTGAGAGTAGGAAGATTTTTCCAATTTGAATAATCTATTCTAAGTTATTTAAGATTATCTTGTTTGAGAATTTTTCCAGTAAATTACATTCCACAAGTTTTGAATCATTTAGTGTATCATCAAGATTTAGATGAATATTTCGATCCAATTCATCTAAGTATTGACGATGTGTGTTTTGAAACTTAGAATGTGATTCATCATACTAATTCTCTAAAAACATTATAAATCATAGAATATATATATATATATATATATATATATATATATATATAAACCAAATATATGATTATTTTTTTTAATAATAAAAATTGAATATACAATTATATTGTAGAATTTTTTTTTTATGTTATTTATATATATATATATATATATATAATAATGTTATATAATATTATTGAAAAATGATTTTAAAGGAATATCTATATTTGTAAAATTTAGGTGGGAAGGATAACTACTATTCATTCAAAGAACCCAACCTAGAGTTATGATAATGGTCATAATTACTTATAATTATGTAAATTCTAAAAGAATATTAATATTAAATAATGAGATTAATCTTTTTTAGATCACACAATTGTTAAAGATAATAAATTACGTTAATTGTATAAATAATTTGTGATTTTTTTATAAGTAAATTCAATTATAATGACAATTAAAACAAGTTAATACTAAAGCAGACAATTATTTTACAATTGTAAATTTTCACTCAATTTTTTTTTTCCTCTTATTTGATTGTGTTAAAATGCAAAATGGATTTTTATATCTCAAACTTCTCACTCATCGAAAAAATATTCTCTTATTTCATAACTATATTTTAAAATGTTATAATTTTTAAAAATATATATATAATTTAAAATCAATTAAAACTAATTTAAACCATTATTTTATAATTGTAAATTATCATTTTAAAATTATGTTTCCACTACATTTTATTATAAAAAATATAAAACACTAAGCCATTGTAAATAGATTTAATTCTTTATTTATCATTATATTATACAATATTAACCACTTCTAAAATACTCAATAATATTATACAATATTAACCACTTTTAAAATACTCAATAAAATGTGGAATTGGAGTAGCTTAATTGACAATAACCATGAAAATGAATTCTGGTGGCTTAATTGACAATGTTCAACCAAAAAATAAACATAGTCAGGTAATCCAATAATCCACACCGTTCACTTCCACCATTTCTTGCTTCCCTCTGCAATTCAAATTTAGGGGAAGCCGAGGCAAGCAACCCTGGATGTGTCTCTCTCGCTTCTGTCTCCATAGTTGCGTTCATATCCAGCTATGGATATTCCATAGCTGCGTTCATATCCATCTCCTTGTGCGTCAAAACAGTGTTTAAAATCTAGACCATCATGTACGAGAGCAACTGGAACATTCGCAACTGCACCTGGAGCAGCACAGTTAATAACAATATGGAGCGTTCAACGAATATGGGGAGGTGAACTCGAAGTGGATTGAAATGAAGCGGCGGTGAATTGCAGTGGCCACCAACCACTTCGCACGACCAAATCATTTTAGTTTCTTTATTAAAATTTTGGTTTATTTTTTTGTAACGCGCAACAGCAGAGATCATGGCCGTCCAAGGGCTATTCACACTAAGAATATTCTGGAAACATCAAATCTCTTCCGTTCGTTTTGAAAAAAATTAAAAGTCAATGGCATCCCATCCAACATAAAATGCATATCATATGTCGTGGTGGTATTGGAAGAAGGTGCAAGGCACAAAGTTGGTCAACGGATGACGTGGAGAATGAATACACGACATAGAATCAGACATAAGCTGCGTAACGTGGAGAACGAATACACTACACAGAAGCATACATTCTTATGCATAACGTTTATTCTTTTGATCCTAAAGTGGTCATCAGTGGGCCATGTTTGTGAGTGTTTATCACATATGAAATACATATGGTCACACGTTTACATATGTACAATAATAACATAAAATCTACAATATTTTTTAGTATCCACCAAAAGATTCCATCATATAATTATTGCCTCAAATTATATATGATATGATATGATAGGGTTATAAGGATTACATAATATAATTATTTGGTCAAATTATATATATATATATATATATATATATATATATATCGTCTTAGGATTACAATATGATATATGGCAGGTTATATATATATATATATATATATATATATATATATATATATATATACTTTTATGATTACAATATTATAATATGTGTGGGTAGATTTTAAAATCGTGTGGTTTGTTTTTGTAGTTAGAGTTTGCAGATTTTCCATAATAATATTTGATAGTCATCGATGTATGTTTGGAATCTATAAGAAGTTTTTATATATAGTTAATAGGTTTTAGATTAAGTTAGCATATAATTGTAAATTGTCATTATTATAGTTAGATAATAAATCCATGCATATTTACAAATTTGTACATAAATGGACATGGAAATAAATCACATTCCCATTACAAACAAAGCAGTTGAAATTCATTGCATTAATGACTTTGAAACCAGACATTGAGATTAATGGATTATCAATCATGGGGAGCTCTTGGAGAAGTGAAGACAAACAGGAGTATGGAAATCGATGTGGAAAACCGCTCAAGAACATACAATCAAGGCGACAACTCCAAGGATCAAGACTAAAGATATGTTAAATCTTGCTAAAACCTTGAAGAAATAAGAGGTATAAAAACTAGATAATGAGGATAGGGAAACCATTGACTAATCAAATGTGATTTGAAGGGATAATTTCCAAAAAAAATAATGGGGGCCTTTTCATTTTCACTAAAAATGTAGGGGAGCTATTGGCAAACCGACAAATGATGAATTACTAGGCGAAACAATTATATCTAGTTAGATAATACAAATATATAAATGTCAAGGAATAAAGACTATACGTTTCAAGATGCTAATCCTAAAATAACCTAAAAGCTTCTGTCATGAATTGTATAGTTGATATCCCAAACCATATCCATCATCATTCAAAAACTTGTTAAAATATGAACCCATAAATGTTTATATGCAACATTTTTTATATGTAGACAATAAAATTTATCAATAATTAATCTTGGGAAAGACAAGGCAACCAACTAAATTATAGTATTAATTTAACTTCAATACCGTAGGTATGCAAGTCCTTCTAGTAGGTATCTATAGTTTCAACATGGATTCCTTTTAAGCCAACCAAATGCTTTTATACCATCTATTAGATATAGATTCATAAGTTTTAGTTAATTTTACATTTATGGCTTTTCTTAGAAACTAAATGAAGGTCGTTGTCGTGACCAGTTAATGGCAATGCCATTAATAGAAACCAACAAGAGTGAACAAATTGGCTCGTGATGAGACCTCTTGTCTTTCAGTTTTGCAACCAAAACCCATTACCCTGGCTCGGTGACTAGTGGTAATGTCACTTCCTAGGGATCCATGATCATGTTAGGCTCGCCCGTGATGAGACCTCCTATCCTTCAATTAATTTTTTATGTTAATATAAAACTATGATAATGATTAATATACAATTGATTACATAATAGATGGGGAAAAAATCTACTCCTTAAGTGCAAGGGATGACATAACAAGTTTTTCAGTGACTAATATTTACTTGTTAGTCCCGCTTTCCCAAGGAAATGGTAACCTTAAACTATTTATGAATATGTTTCTTGTTTTTTATTATTAGGGTTAAAGATAGAGTTCTTAAATAACAATGGACAAATTCAGACAGATATCAAGTATAGTCCAATAACAAGTCACCAAAATCAAGGACTTAACTAATCAAGGAATTTGAGTGTCAACATAAGAGAGACACCATCTTAAAAATATTTCCTTAAAGATAAGATTTTAGTTTTATACAATAAATAATCCACTATTTTCCCATTGAGCACGCCAAGGAAAATCTAAAAATGATAAAATCCACCCTTGTTCAATTTAAAGAGAGGGACAAGGGAAACCAACAAATCCAAAAGGAAAGTGAAGCAAAAGCATAAAAATAGTCTAAGAATAATTGAGCATCTGACGATATCTAATTACAAGTAAAAAATGATAAGAAGGATCAAACCTTAAGAGATAAGAGGATCTTTAAACTTTAGATATTTAGTCCCTATTTGAGCTTTTAATAATGTGAATGCATACTTGTGTGGAAATAAAATTTTCATTAGACATTGTGTGATATGTTTCATAATTTGACCTTTTATTACACAACAAAGAAATCAAGTGCTAAAAAAAACAAATCTAAAAGAAAATGAGCAGTTATGTTGTTCATTTCAAAGAAAACAAGAGCCATAATGATTAAATTTAGTGAGATAAGATTAATGAATAATTAATTGGCTTAAAGTATTCTTGTTTGATTCTTATTAAACATTTCATAATGAACAAGTATAAAAAATGAGAGGAAAAAAGTTAAGTAAACTTCCTTGTTGGTGTCGTGATGGTGGCTCTTCTTCAATTTGACACTAGCATGCTTTCATAACTTCATTATTCAAGCGACATAAAATAAATCCATCTAAACAAAAAAACTAACTTAATTAGCCTACTCTAAACTACTCAATGGTCAGAGTACTATGTGAAGTGAAATTTCTCATGTAGCCACCAGAGTAACTCTAATCTTGCAAAGACAAAGAAGTTGTCAATTAGAAAAAAGAATTGTTGTATTTCAAAATAAAAAATAAGCAGGTCATGCTTACCCTTATGATATTCATTTAGAAACAAAGTAATTACAACCTTACCATCTCCTCATAACTTTTCAAGAAATGTGTAACAACCCTAGTGTAAATTCCATGTAATAAAAGTAAATAAAGGTAAAATAATAACCACAGACGATGGGACACTTATTCCAAGCTTAATTTTGGGCAGAATCATAGTGATGGGGATCAATTGTGATTGTTTATGGCTGAGGAAATTGGTAAAGGAAATGACTAAGGCTTTAGAAAGGAAAAATGGTATTTTGGCATAATTATTCATGAAAATAATGGAAATTAGGAGAAAAAGGAGGTGAAACGCCACATGTTGCATGTGAGGAGGAAATTGAAGGAAAATAATGGAAAATGAAGAAAATAGAGGCATCATTCACAAGAAGGCTTCAAAGGATCAGTCGGTAACCTTTTCTCAGTTTAGTTTTGGATCTCTCTAATTATTCTCTCTCTTCGTCTCATACTCTTGGAGACTTACATTTTTCTTGGAGCAGTCTTGGAGGGTGTGGCATACTTGTATTTTTGGAGCAAGAAGGCAAAGCAAGAGTAGGAAAGTGAAAGAAGGCATCGGGATTATCATCTACATTAGATTTTCTTGCAGGTACCATGTTGCATGTGTGTTTCTTTCACTAGTTTTGGCATGCATGTGGTTTCTTGGTTGTGATATGTCATTGGCATGGAGGATGGCCGAGATTGATAGTGGATTTCCTAGCCTTGCCATTTTCTAGGTAGCCATGGTGATTGTGGGTTTAATTTCAGTATTTGTTTTTGTTGGTTCTCATGTTTTCTTAGCTTGGGTTGAGTTATTAATCCTGGAAGCCCTGGTTGGACAAACACTCTGGAAGCCCTGTAACAACTTGGGTTGAGTTACTAGCCTTGAAAGCCTTGGTTGGACAAACACTTTGGAAGCCCTTGGTGGGTTGAGTTACTAGTCCTAGAAGCCCTGAATAAGTTGTGGGTTCAATTACTAGTCTTGAGAGCCTTAGTTGGAAAAACACTCTAGAAGCCTTGGAAGCATGGAAAATTTTAGGGGCTAATGTTCGCCCAGTGGGCTAATTTTCCTTGATTTTTCCAAAAAAAGATTCGCGAATTACCAATTTTTATAAAAGACGATTCGCCCAAATTTTAGAATATAAAATTATTTTACCTCAAAAATCGCCAACATTATATAGAGACTATATATAAAATCATTATAGATTTGAATAATTTTACAAATATATCAATACACATTTTATAGTTTGCATATCAGGGATTAGTGAGATTCGCCAATGTTTTTAAACTTCAAGAAAATTTTCCATCCTTAAAATTTTCCTTGCTTGGAAGGCTTGGATGGAGACCAATCTAATGATAATTTTGTGATGTCCAATGGTGAGGTGGAATCACTGTTTTATGGGTTGAGGTGGATGGCCTCTAGAAGTCCTGGATGAGTTTTGATTGATGTGTTCTATGAGATCCCACATTCATGCTTGGAATATGGCACGGGGGTGAATGGCTGAAGAGAGATTTAGCTGAGCCATTTTACAGTCAGGTGGAATATGGAAGTCCCATCCCGGGTTTGGATTTTGCATCATTAATGAAAGTTTATTTCTCATTGTATTTCTATGATCATTTTGATGGATTTTATGTGGTCTATATGGTTGTAATTTCATGATTATTTCTGTTGCTATTATGTTGGTTACGTATGTGTTTTATGACAACAACCATGCGCGGCTCTTATCATGTTTCTACTTGTAATTGAATAATCAATGTATCTATGACCTAATGGATGGAATGAAATTTGATATGTTAAGGCATAAATGGTTCTTAGCAATTCTCAGCTAAGTATGTGACCCCTATGCTGAGAGTTGTTAATTACAACTCTAGATTACACATTTGCAATATGTTTGACGAAATTCCTGTCATGGCTAGTAGGGGTCCAGTCAAGGTCTTAAACAAGTATTTTCTTTAGTACTGTCATTTCCATGTTATTTTACTAATCTTGAGAGATGGTTAAATTTTGGGCAATGACTTGGTCTCTGGGCCTGACAAAGTGGCTCAAATCCCGGAGTTGCTAGAATAGCGCAGACAGTTTTGGTCTCTGGTCACTAGTAGGAAAGCCTATGAGAGCGACTTTGGATTGTTGGTCACATTCATGCCTATAACATGGGAGTGACTGAGCCTTAAGCTGTCCAAAATCTTAGTGGGACCCCAAGGCATGTTGTCTAAAGTATTGGATTGGTTCTTGAGGGTCATGTAGCTGATGATTAATGTCTGTATGGTGTGTTTCCATCGGTTCCACTTCCTTAACATGACTTAGGAGGTAAAATCATATAATATTGGCCTCTCGTCGCATGTTTACCTTGGTTGGCCGATTTCTTGGGTATATGTGGTAGGAGGGTGCTACAGAGTGGTATCAGAGCATCGTTCACCACTCAGATTGGATGGGCTATGTGTTGGTCATGCATGCATGTCGGTTGCATGTGTGTCTCTCACACTTGCATTCCATGTGCTTGTTGCATTTGCATGATGTTGTCCATGGTTGTAGTGATGTCGTCATGTGGAACTTGAGGTTATTGTGGTGGAATGAAACACCTTGTGTATGACTAGTTACATATTGATTTATATCAGTGTAGTATGCTTGGTTGCATGTATCATTCTTGCAAGTTTGATTTCAAATATTGTTCATTCATGCTTGGTCATATGTGTTTATGCATAATTGTGGATGGTTATGCATCACTTATGCATGTTCATGTTTGCATGTGGTCAATTGTATAGTGTGGTTGTCATGCATTAGGTCGTGGTGTGTGTTTTTTTTGAGGTCATGCGTTGATGACTAGACTGTAGCTAGAATGACGGTCTCATGGTCATATGCTTATGTTCTATGTTTCTATATGATGTCATGACTATGTTATACATGTGTCATGTTGATTTGTTGATCTTGCAGACAAGGTACCCTCCCCAAGCTATGCTAAGGTACGTTGGTTTATTTTGATTTGGTTTAAGTGACATGATATACCTTGCAGGAAGAAATATCAAATGGCTAGCATGATGGTTAACTACAAAGACTCTCCCTATGAATCAGAAGATAAGTATGGTGTTGGGAACTCTTGCGACTTGGCAGTGACACTAGGAATTTTAAAGGAAGAAATAAGGAGTTGTAAGATAGATAATGGTAGAATCATATAGGCACATGAAAAGTTAACATAGGTAAATGCAGTCATACTTCAAAGCTTGTCAAATTTGTAGCGACAGGGACTACTTCAAATTAGCCATGAACAGGAGGATAGAACTAATGGGTCATATGGTAGTAGATAACATGGTGATCACCGATCAGATATAGATGACATAGTTAGAGATGGCAGATGGTTGGACACTCCGGATAGGAGAAGGGATAGACATAAGTATTATTCTAGTTCTGATTTAGATAAGCACTATGATCGTCATCGGTATCATCCTTACAGGAGGAGTGATAAGGGGTATTTGCTAGAAGAGTTTAAGAAAGGAAAGCCACCTACATTTGATGGAGAGGTAAAGAAATCGCAAGATGCAAAGGCATGGTAACTAGGCATGAATAAGTTCTTTAGATTGCATGACTATTAAGAGAACATTAAAGCTATAATGGCTACATTTAATCTCAAAGGAAAAGCAGATATTTGGTGGGAAGACGTGAAGAATGTCAGAGGTATAAATGAGGAAGATTTGACTTGGAGTGAGTTTGAGTGGCTATTCAAGAAGAATTATTTGTTAGAAAGATACTTTGATGACCGAGCAAAATAAATCTATGAGCTGAAGATTGGATCCATGACAGATGATGAGTACACTAGCATATTTTTGGATTTGTTGAGGTATGTGCCTTACCTCAAGGAGGATAAGGCTAAGAATCAGAGATAGGATTCATTAGTGGGTTACCAGTTGCATTCAAAGATAGGATTGAGTTCAACGAGACTAGATCATTGGAGGAGGCCATCCGAAAACTGAAGCATTGCTATGAACAATTGAAGTGCAGAATTGAGACTAAGCCAGAATGGAGAGGTAATGGAAAGAACAAAGGAAAATGGGTCAAGAAATGAGTACGACCACATGACATAGGTAATAAGGAGATTGTTGCAGCACCTAAGAGGTTCAATGCATTAGATAGAGGACAGAGACACAAATCTGAGGAGAAGAATAAGGATCCCATGCGGTGTTGGACTTGTGGTGGAGATCATTTCAAGAAGGATTTTCCACAATACCAGAGCGGTAGGCCTAAGATATACAATGTGCAGGAGGCACAAAATGTTGGATATGTTGGTCATAGTATTCCATGTGTCTATGCAGCATTGGATAACAAATAGGCAGAGCATCAGGCATCCATTATTGAAATGGATGGTAAGCTTTGTGATCAAGTTATTTATATTTTGATTGACCCTGATCTAATTATAGCTATGTTAGTCCTGAATTGGTGGATAAGTGTGGTTTGAGTAAGGAATCACATGCAGAGTCTTTGTTAGTTCAATTGGCCATAGGTATGAAGAAACGAGTTCATCATTGGGTAAGAGCTTGCGCATTTGACTTGAATTGTATGCCTATTGCAACACATTTGAATTTATAACCGTTGGGTTCATACAGTATGTTTTTGGGCATGGACTGGTTGTATCTTCATAGAACCAAGGTAGACTGTTATGACAAATTCATTGAGTGTGTTGATGAAAATGGAGAACCAAGAGTCTTATAGGGAAAGAAGAAATCCACATCAGTTAGGATGGTGAAAACTATGTAAGCAAACCGTAGTTGTAGGAAAGGGTGCAAGCTATTTGTAGTATACATTTCTAATGATAAGGGTAAGGAGGTTGAGGATGCAGATGTGTTGAGCAGGTAACCAGTTCTACAATAGTTCAAGGATGTATTTCCTTAGGACATTACAGAGTTTCAACCTCACAGGGAGGTAGACTTTTCTATCGAGTTAGTGTCACGGGTAGCTCCAACATCACAAGCACCTTACAATATGAGCACATTTGAGTTGGTTGAGTTAAAGTTGTAGTTAAAGGAAATGTTAGACAAGGGATACATTAGGCCAAGTGTATCACCTTGGGGTGAACCGATCTTGTTTGTAAAGAAGAAAGATCGTACTCTCAGATTGTGCATTGACTATAAGCAGTTGAACAAAGGGACTATCAAGAACAGGTACCCTTTGTAGAGGATTGATGACTTGTTCGATCAACTGAAGGGAGTGGAAGTGTTCTCAAAGATTGTTCTTAGATTTGGATACTATCAGGTACACATCAAAGAAGAGGACATTTACAAGACTGCGTTCAGGACCAAGTATGGTCATTATGAGTTTGTTGTTGTTCCATTTGGCTTAACTAATGCTCCAACTACATTCATGTGGTTGATGAATAGTATGTTGCATCAATATTCGGATAAGTTTGTTATTGTGTTCATTGATGATATATTGGTATATTATAAAAATGAGAAAGAGCATGCCGAGCATTTAGCAACAATGTTGAGGTTGTTGAGGGAGCATCAATTGTATGCTAAGCTCAAAAAGTGTAGTTTCTTTCAGACTGAGGTACACTACTTGAGACATGTTGTCTCCAAGGAAGGCATTGCAGTAGATCCAGAGAAGATAAGGGCCATCATGGAGGGGGTACCTCCTAAGAGTGTGGATTACGTAAGATATTTCATGGGTTTGGTAGGATATTACATGAGGTTCATCAGGAACTTCTCATATATTGCTTATCCTATTACATCATTACAAAGGAAAGGTACGAAGTTTGAATGGAACGAGGAGTGTGAGGCTAGCTTTGAGCAACTTAAGAAGTTGTTGACACATGCAAGAGTGTTAAAAATTGCAGATTCAGACAAACAATTTTTGGTATGCACATATGCTTGCAATAGAGGGCTTGGTGGAGTCCTTATGCAAGATGGACATGTAGTATGCTATGAGTCCCAGAAACTAAATGAGCACGAGAAAAACTGCTCAACACCTAATCTTGAGTTAGCAATGATCATACATGAATTGAAGATGTGGAGACACTATCTTCTTGGCAGGATATTTGTACTTATGAGTGATCACATTGGGTTGAAGTATTTGTTTGACTAGCCAAATCTGAATTCCAGATGGGCTAGATGAATGGCCACGATCAACGATTTTGATTTCGAGATCAGGTACATCAAAGGTAAAGAGAACATGATGGAAGATGCTCTCAGCAGACGAGTACAAGTACATCACTTGGTAGGCATGAGCTCCTATGGGACAGACTTACAAGATAGGATATTGCAGGCATGTCAGTAGAATGTTAGGTATATGGAGATTATGCACAGGTTGCAACAGGGTACTAGTACATGTACATGTGTCGGTACAGGTATAGGTGTTGGTGCACATGGTATGGATTATTGCCTTACAACAGATGGATTGGTCAAGTTCTGAGACAGTATATATGTATCAGATAACAATGAGCTTAAGAAGGTGATCTTGAGGGAGTTTCATGCGGAACCTTATTCAGGTCACCCATGTTATCAGAACACACTAACAGGGGTGAAGAGATTTTAGTATTAGCTGAATTTGAAGAGGGATGTAGCAGATTTTGTGGCGAGGTGTTTTGATTGTCAACGAGTGAAAGCAGAGTGTAAACATCAAGGTGGACTGCTACATTCAATCACAATTCCAGAGTGGAAACGGGAGGTCATTTCCATGGATTTCATCACAAGGTTGTTGAAGATAGTGAAACAACATGATTCCACTATGGTAATTATGGATAGATTAGCAAAGGTTGCACACTTCATTTCGATGAAGTATACGTTATCAATTAGTGATGTGACACAGGTATTCATCAGCGATGTGGTTTGACTTCATGGTGTTCCAAAAAATATTGTGTCAGACAGGGATGCAAATTTCACTTCCAAGTTGTGGAAGGAGTTATTTGCAGGTTTGGGCACGTAGTTGGCCTTTAGCACAACTTATCATCCGCAAATAGAAGAACAGACAGAAAGGGTCAACAAGATATTATAGGGTATTGATTGGACTAGATATGTTGGTAGACATGGAATAGGAAATGCAGGCGATCAAGAAGAATTTAAAGGCAGCACATGATAGGCAGAAAATATATGTAGATTAGAACTGATTGTTCAAGGAGTTCCACGTTGGGGAACATGTATACTTGCGCATCAAGCTGAAGAAGTGCTCCTTGCGGATTGGATCATATGCTAAGATGACACCACGGTTTTGTGGACCCTTCCTCATTATTGAAAGGATTGAACTAGTAGCCTATCGAATTGCACTACTTCCGATAGTGAAAGGCCATGATGTTTGCCATGTATCATTGCTTAAGAATTATTTTAAGGATGTTGACCATGTGATTGACTGGTCTGTGTTGCAGGTGAAACCATATGGAGAATTCCAGTAGGAGCCGCAATGTATATTGCAAAAAAAGATGCTCATGCTCCAGAACCGAGAAATCAAGCAAGTTAAAGTGCAGTGTAAGCACTTTAGACTTGATAAAGTTACGTGAGAGATGGTGGATCAGATGTGAGCTATGTATCCTTCCTTGTTTTCTGGTTGAGGCAAAGTAGCTTCGATATGGTGGTTTGGTATATGATTTATGGTGGTTTGGTATATGGTTTATGGTGGTTGATGTATGCTTTACGATAGTTTGGTATATGCTATATAATCTTTTGATATATTCTTAGATATGGTGTTTAATATATGTTTTGATATATTCTTTGGTATATGATTTGGTATATGTTTTTGGTATATATTTTTGGTAATGTTGTTATATGTACACATGTATATGGATGTAAATACCACCATGAGCTATGTTATAAAGCTCCACTCTGTGGTATGTTATCATGGTGTCCATGATGTTTTTTTTTAAGTAGATCTTTCATTGTAAATACTGCATCGAGCTGTGTTATAAAGCTTCATGAGCAGTATGTCTTCTTTCAGCAAGTCGTTGAGTTATATGTGTAATTGAACATCGAGGATGGTGTCTCGCAAGGGGGAGGGTTCTATAACAGCCCTGGTGGAAATTCCATCTAATAAAAGTAAATAAAGGCAAAATAATAGCCACAAATGATGAGATACTTATTCCAAGCTAAATTTTGGGCATAATCCTAGTGATGGGGATCACTTGTTATCTTTTATGGCTAAGGAAGTTGGCAAAGGAAATGGCTAAGGCTTTGGAAAGGAAAAATGGCATTTCGACACAATTATTTAAGAAAATAATGAAATTTAGGAGAAAAGGGAGGTGAAAGGTTAGAAGTTGAATGTGAGGAGGAAATTGAAGGAAAATAATGGGAAATGAAGAAAATAGAGGCCTCATTCATAAAAAGGCTCCAGAGGATCAGTTGGTAACCTTTCGTCAGTTAAGTTTTTGAGTTCTCTCATTACTCTCTCTCTCTCATACTCTTGGAGACTTAGAGTTTTATTGGAGAACCCTTGGAGGGTGTGGCGCACTTGGATTTTCGGAACAAGAAGGCAAAGGAAAAGTAGGAAAGCGTAAGAAGGCATCGGGATCAGCAACTGCATCAGATTTTCTTACAGGTACCAAGTTGCATGTATGTTTCGTTCACTAGTTTTGGCATGCATGACTCATGCATGTGGTTTCTTGAATGTGATTTATCATTGTCATGGAGGATGGCTAGGATTGCCTATGGATTGACTAGCCTTGCCATTTCCTGGATAGCCATGGTGATTGTGGGTTTACTTTCATTATTATTTTTTGTTTGGTTCTCATGTTTCATTAGCTTGGGTTTAGTTATTAGTCTTGGAAGCCCTCGTTGGACAAATGCTTTGGAATCCCTGTAAAATCTTGGGTTAAGTTACTAGTCCTAGAAGCCTTGGTTTGAAAAACGCTCTGGAAGCCCTTGGTGGGTTGAGTTACTAGTCTTGGAAGCCATGGTTGGACAAATGCTCTGGAATCCCTGAATAGGTTGTGGGTTGAGTTACTAGTCTTGGAAGACTTGGTTAGAAAAATGCTCTTGAAGTCCTGGAAGGCTTGGATGGAGACCAATATGATGATGGTTTTGTGATGTCAGACTATGAGGTGGAATCACTATTTGATGGGTTGAGGTGGATAGCCCCTGGAAGCCCTGAATGAGTTTTGATTGATGTGTTCTATGAGATCCCACATCCATGCTTGGAATATGGCACAGGGGTGAATGTCTGAAGAGAGATTTGGCTCAGCCATTCTATGGTCAGGTGGAACGTGGAAGTCTAATCCGTGGTTTATATTTTGCATCATTAATGAAAGCTTAGTTCTCCTTGTATTTCTTTGAGAATTTTGATGGATTGTATGTGGTCTATATGGTTGTACTTTCATGAGTATTTATAATATTATTATGCTGGTTACATATGTGTTTTATGACAACAACCATGTGTGACTCTCATCATGTTTCTACTTGTAATTGAATAATCAATGTATCTATGACCGAGTGGATGGAATGGTAGTTTATGTGTTGAGGCACCAATGGTTCTTATCGATTCTCAGCTAAGTATGAGACCCCTATGCTCAGAAATGTTAATTACACCTGTAGATTACACATTTGTAATATGTTTGACAAAATGCCTGTCATGGCTAGTAGGGGTCCAATTAAGGTCTTGAATAAGTATTTTCTTTAGTACTATCATTTCCATGTTATTTTGCTGATCTAGAGGGATGGTTCAATTTTGGGTGGTGACCTAGGCTTTGGGCCTAAAAAAGTGGCTCAAATCCTGGAGTTGCTAGAATATCACTGACAATTTTTGTCTCTGGTCATTGGCATGTGAGCCTGTGAGAGTTAATTTGGATTTATGGTTGCACTCATGCCTATAGCATGGGATCTACTGAGCCTTAAATTGTCCAAAATATCAGTGGGAACCCAAGGCAAGTTGTCTAAAGTATTGGATTGGTTCCTAAGAGTCTTGTAGTTGATGATTAATGTCTGTATGGTGTGTTTCCGTCAGTTCCACTTCCTTAACGTGACTTAGGAGGTCAAATCATATCATAGTGGTCTCTCGTCGCATTTTTACCCCGGTTTCTTGGGTAGATATGGGAGGAGGGTGTTACAAAATGAATCCTTGATCCAATATGGGATCTTATCACAAAATTCATAATGCAAGCTATAAGCTTGATGAATTAGATTCACATAAATTGGATAAATCATGTGAGGATTCATCAAAGACATTGAATTACTGGTTTGATCCTTTCCATTAATTAAATTAATTGGTTTAAAACATGATGATGAGGCATTATTATAGGCCATTTTGTCTCACCTAGGATAAAGGCCCCAAAATTGTATCTCTTGCCTTCCGTTACAATTTTCATCAATCCCTTGCAAGGCCAAAAGAAAAACTATTCCCAAAAATTATAATAATCATGGATTACATTGGTTTAAAACCCAAATTTGAGACTCCATCACACCTTAATCCATTAGTATTTGCGATGGTGCATGTTTCATACATGCAAGTTGCACTGGTCAGTGCAAGTCGCCTTTACCAAAAGTGTCATGACACTCGAAAATGAGGAAAATTAAAATAGAATTTTGAAGCTTCCCCTTCTAGATGCTTTGAGAACAGTTTCATCTGTTTTCTGTTGAATATGATCTCAAATTCCTATTAATGAGAATTTATCCCTTATCTCATGGAACTCACCTTTGTTCATAGTGGATCTAGCCATATTATGGTGGATCTAAAACTACCTCATTTCCCCTATAAAAACAGTACCTACTATAGAGTCTAGGTTGGGTTTAGAGACTCTACTTCTACCCTTATACTGTCCATTTATGTTTGGAGGTCCATAATCCATCCTTATGCATTGGTGATATTGAAGGCTTTATCATTGTGGAAAATAAAGGACGAGAAGGTTGGGAGAGATTCACAACATCAAGGTTGCAACAAGGGTTGTAAGCTTTCCTTGTTATCATTAATACAAATTGCATTATTTTTCCCATACATCATGTCTTTGATTATACATGTGTAGAATAAGGTTCCTTGATCTCTTAATTAGACTTATTTGAGTATATCATGTTGTATATCTTAATCTCTTTTCTTGTCATAGATAATTTATAGGTTCTGCTTTTGAGAGTTAAAGTTGGAACTGGAGTGAATGAGTGAAGAGAAGAGGAAAGCTCATGAACATCAAGTAGGTTTTCTTCTTATACTTCAAATATCTCCAGGGAAAGATAATTTAGCTTGTTTGGTTGTTGCTATGTTAAGCCACTCAACCTAGGGAGATCGCTTCTATCCGCAGAAGGGATTTGTATGAAAACCAACTTGGTGACTCCACTAGGGAACGTGTTTTTCTTTGGTGGTTTTCTTTTCCATGGACCTTTAAGACCTATGTAGTTGAACTTTTTCATCTTGTTCAGACTGTAATTTGACTTTAGAAAACTGAATTTCGAGCTTGATTAGGGTTTTTTTTCCTCGCTTTTTGTGTGAATCAACCCCATCACACGTTTCCTTCTGTGATAATGCGATGTTGTGCAAATTTCCAGTTCAGTTACTGAGACCATCACACTAGTTTCTACATACTACCTACAATGATGCCTAAAAAATGCAAAAATTAGTGCTTCCCTATCTTGTTTTGAAATTTGTCTTGTTTGCTATGGTTTTCTGAGTCTCAAGTCTATCTTATTCTCTTTAAAGCCAACATTTCTGTGAAATTTAAGTTTGTTTGTTCTTTTGTAGGAAATTGTTTTTTTCTTGTCAATTAGAGTTTTTTACAATACATCTTGACTATTGATTCATTAAAGGAAATTTCATGTTACAGTAGTTATCTGTTCAAAATGCTTTTGTTTCAGTAATCTAGTCATAGTTTCAATTTCCTTTACACTAAAAATAAAATAAAAAATAAAAGAGAAAAATTTTATTTTCTTGTGCATTAGGGCTATGAAATTACAAAATTGGAATAATGTCTTTGAAGGTCTTGTTTGGAAGATTTTTTTTCTGCATTTTTGAATTGAAACTTCTTCCTTTTCTCTAGCTATATCTTCATCGAATTGAAAAGAGTTCTCTCATATTAGCTGCATTTTAAGAATTTAGGTGAATGTTTCGCTTTTACAGTCAAACAAAAACCTTAATCAAAGAGAAACATCTAAAATTTACCAATGAATCTAAGGAGAATTTGAAATAGTAAAAACATCTAGTTGGTCTAGGTTAGAAGGTGTGTTTCGACATCTCTAAACATAGGAGTTGTTGTTAATCATCTGTGTTACATAATGGGGATGGTCGGTTTTCCACGTAGTTTGAAGTATATATGATCGTTTTTCCATGTACCTTTGGGTATATAGGATGGCGCTCCATGTGTGATGAGTATATAGGAACACTCCCATCATACAATTACACATTAGACAACACTAACACATGTTGAAGAATGTAACTAGCGTTAGTCTTCATAATTGTATTTGAGTTATGATGTAATGTATTTATCAAAAGAAAGAAAATAAATTTTATTGTAAAAATAAATTGACTGATTAAAGCATGGTTTTCATGCTTGAGACAACGGTAAATAGGTCAAAATCACCCATTGAGTTCTCTAGAGATTATGTATTGGGTCAAAGTCTAAGTTAATATATTATAGACCCTTCTTGGGCTATTTAATTCAATAAGAATTATTAATTTTGTTCATGTAAACCCCTTTGTCCATCAAGTCGGCCTCTAACACATTAAAGACATGAAGTAGGCTTCAAGCATATAATTTTAGCCTCAAAAGAAAAAATTTCCAACCACTATATATAGCAAATGAAGTCGACCTATTTGGCATCACTTCGATATGGAACTTCTTCTGCAATTCGACATTTCAAGAAAGGGATGCAAAGTCTAAAGAAATAGAAGAAAAGGTCAAGTGGAGGAGTGAGAAGAAATTATAGCAAAATAATATTAGTTTCTACCACACATGTAAAGGATCAATGACTAAGGTGTAGGAGCCAAATTTCCAAAACATACTTGAGATATTACAGGACCAAAATTGTAGGCTAAGATTTAGGATTACTGAGAGGGCCAAGATGTTGGAGAGTATATATTGAATATGGAAATTTGACTATAGTTTAACTTGGTTATAGAAGGCTGACTTGGTGGAGTAAAGGAGGTCATTTGTATTGGTCTTAATTCCTGGTTGTCTCAATTTGATCTGAATCTACTAGTGGAATAGTTTGACTGGGTTTTCCCCTTCATAGGGATTTTACCCTAGCTAAGTGCTTACATCTGGTGTTCATTGTGTATGATCTTCATGTTTTTGGAATTTATTTGACAATGAGAACACTAATATAATCGACATAAGCCAAATATAATATCACAAGTAAATATCAAGTGAGAGAAAATAAGAATGAATATTTCCCTAATGGATTTCTCACATGCTATCAGAGCTAAGTTCACTAATGTAAAGTCAACTATAAGATCTCTATTAGTTGGAAAAAGAAGAGTCTCATGTCTGGATCTCAACTCTTAGCTACTTAGGAAGAAGATCAAATTAACATACCTCAATTCTAAACTTGATAAGGTCACAAGCCTGAGAAAAAATAAAGGAATATATAAAAGTAAACTATCATGAATGAGTGCTTTGATGAAAGGATCAAACTCCAAAACATAGATATTATAATCTGAAATCTCTCCGGAAGTCTGAAATTCTATAATCTCAGCAATCCTAAATATATCTGTGTGGGTAATCACATCAAGAAATAACGTATCATTTGAGGACTATACAATTAGTAATAAACGGACATAAGCCAAGTTGTTTAGAAGCATTGATGGCATGTTGCTATATAAGGACACTACATTATAGGAATAATCAAGATAAAGTTATAGTCACATGGAAAAAGAAGAGCTTATTCTCACTCATAAGTTCTAAGCATAAGTATATTTTAAAGACCTAAATTGTAACATCAATTACTCACAAAAGGAGCCGAAAGACTAGTCAGTCATTTTGATTAAGCGATCTATGATATGGGCATATATTCCATGAACCTTCCTTGCTTTGAAAGATTACCATTAGTCTAAAGAAATCACTTTAGCTAGGTTGAATGATGCTAGCCTCTAACATTTCTTAAATGAAACACAATATCACTCTTTTGTGCATATGGGTACCTATAAGGCTCAATGTTATGTGGTGCACTTCCTGGTTGCAAATGAATAGCATGGTCATGATTTCAATCATGTGGAAGACCCTTAGGGGTATTTTCAAATTATTTTTAATACTTGTTAATAACCTTTTAGAAATCCACTCCAACAGAGTGTCTAGATGTTTTGATATCTAATGAGCAAATTGTGCCATGACATGATGATGTCTTTTTCTAAGTAATATTGTAATGATGTTATGACTTATCACTTTAGAGGGTTTTCTCTTCGATACATGTAAGTCAATTTCCTTTCTTTCTAAGGAAAGTCTCATGGAAACTTCTTAAAAGTTAAGAGTCATTGTTCCCAATGATTATAACCATTGGATCCCTAATACAACATCAACACCCCTATTTGGATGGAAATAATGGGATTATCTATTATATTATCCCGTGTAGTAAGATTAAAACTATGTAAGTTCCTTGAACAATCTACAATACCAAAATATGTAATCACTACTTAATACTTTGGCGTGGGAAATATAAAACAATGAAGAAGTTTTTTTAGTTTGTAATTAATAAACTTAAGGGAACTACCAAAATCAATCAACATTTTTTCTATTTTACTTTTCATATATTCATTTAACTTAAGGGTTTGTCAAGTACTAATGTCAAGCAATGCAAAACAATCTATGGTTGGAGTACCCTCTTCTATCTCTTGATATTGTAATCGTCCCAATTATTGATGTCCTTATACTTCATAGTATATAAATTATAATAATATGAATGTGTGACGACTCACATTCATGAATGTTGACAAAAACATGTTGACACCCATGGAAGACATTGAGAAAAAAATGAATTTTAAATAAAGAAATAAGGCATATGCAAGATTACACTATGAATACCAGGTTGGATAGCCCATGACATTTTAGTTATTAATGTGAACATTGTGAAGCATTGGGTACTTTGATCTAACATGTGCCTTAAATTCCAAAATTCATACTGGAAAATAATTATTGCATCATGTACTAGAATAATTGGTACATTATAACATGACCATAATTGAATAAATTTGTACTTTCATGCCTCACAATTATAATACAATGGATTCCAAATATTGGACTAAGTATTTAGTGATCATACTTCCAAATATGTATTAAGGAATTCCTAATATGTGGTAAGACTCTTTGAGACTATAACGTACCAGATCTTAAAAGTTTAATGACAAGAAAGGGAAAAGTGCTTAGTTGTATTATTAGTTGGAGACTTCAATAAAATTGTAGTGAATTGAAGAAATCTATAAACGAGGTAAACCTTTTGCTAATTAACTTAGGCGATGCTACAACTTTTAACATCACACCTACCTATGAATAAATTCTAGAATTATAGCTATAATTTATTGAACAAACTATTATTTCAATATTGAAGCTACATTGGCTTTGCTGAGATTGCATAATAGAAATGTATGTATTATATCAATCATAACTAATACAAATTTATTAGTAGTGCACTTTGCATAATGTAAACCATTCTCATTAGAAAAACACTCGTTTATCCCACCATAAAAAGTCACCAGTATTTTGTTAACTAAGATTTTGTAAAATTAACAATAATTAATTTGACATTTTACATGTTTGATTATCCTATTACACCAAGACACTAACATCTTAGAAATGTTCTAGTCTAACATTATAATGGTTGACATCATTACCTACTTCATATATTTTAAATTTTAATTTAAATGATGTGATGCTTAATTTTTTTTCTATTTTCTATTTTATTTTATTTTATATTAATTAAATTGTATTTAACCCAAAATTTACTGCGACATTACATGAAAGAATAATTTGAATGGTGCAAAATTATTAAATAGCATCTCCCTGATTTTTAATTACGTTTCTTTTTGTCATTTCTTTCCCCAAATAAATATTATTGTAATTCCAACAACTTGTAACATCAAAACAAAACAACAATACATCATAAATAACCAGGAAACAATACATCATGAATATCAAAGCAACAATGCATCATCCATACATAAACAACAATACATAAATATATGACATTTATTTTTCCTCACCCTCACAAAGCAACAATACATCACCAATAGCTAATCAACATTACATCATGAATATCAAAGCAACAATGCATCATCAATACCTGAGCAACCGTACATTAATATATTTTTGTGTTCAAATGCAATCACATTACACGCAACCCATCATTATATGACATTTATTTTTCCACCCCTCCTCCTAACGCAGGCCGGAGATTTTTAATAAATAAAACCAAAAAGGCCAAAACAGTCACTCTACTGCAAAATTTGGATCTACAAATGACGATATCAGTTAACAAATGGATATTGGAGGTGCGTTAATTTAGGAAGAGACACATAAAATTAGTTTTAATTTTGATTGGTTATATATATATATATATTTTTTTGGTATAAAGTTTTATTTAATTAAATAAATTGGTAAATAGATGAATTTAATTTTTAAATTGTGTTTATTTAGAATAATTTTGTAGAATATTAATTTATTTATCAATAATTATTAGATAAATAATAAGATATAATTTTTATAGAATATAGTAAAATACTTTTTAAATTAGAAAATGTTATAATATTATATAATACAAATATTTTTACTCAATCAACTTATATAAAAACAAAAATAATAAAATTAACCATTATAATTATAAATTAAAACATAATGAGACACTTGAATGAAAAAAAAAAATTATTAATTAATAATTAAAACAGATTAGATGTTTGATTTTTATAAGAAATTTATATTCTCTCTTGTCGTAGGACAAAGTTGGGACAGCGCGTTACAAGACGATGGCTTCGACGATTATCAGTTCAGCATGGTTCTGCGTTTTTTCTATAATATCTATCGTCGGTGCATCAATGGAAGCGTTTTCGACTGCTTGAAGGTAACAACCGTCCATCGATGATAATGAACAACCGATCACGGGTGCTCAACTACTATCCGCGCTTGTGAAATCACATCGGCTTCCTTCAGAAAAGTCGAGGGTGATCGGAACAACGCCGGGCGTGCTAGAGAGGCTGATCGAGTTGCTGAAATGGATTATATAATTTATAATAAAATTATTGAAGTTATTTTATAGTTTACACATTAAAAATAAATAAAATTAGTCAAAAATTGTACAATTTTAAAATAAATTTCTTACTTTCACATCTTTAAAAAAAATTATATAATTTATAGTTAAATGTATTTTAATTTCCAAATTTATTAATGAGTGGATACAAAGTTTTTATCTGAGATGTATTTGTCATTATGTAATGTGTTTAATTTTAAATTTATTAATTATGATATGGTATATTCATTACATAATTTTAAATTTATTAATTATGATATGGTATATTTGATATGTGTAATTTATTATTTTGGATTTATTTTAATTATTAAAATGAATAAAACTAAATTACATTGTAATTTTTTGAAATATATATTTAAAAAATATTAAAATAGAATGAGTTTATTTTAATATATATATAGATGAAACTTTTATGAGTGTTTTTTTTTACATGGAATATTGGATAGCTAGTTGTTCAATTACCAACCATAATAAGAATTAGTAATTTATTGGAACTCAATTAGATAACCCCAACTAAATTAGAATTAGAGACAAAACAAACTATGCTTACAATTTATTCAAATCTATTGAACTTTAAGGTATGTCACAAGTTTAAATCTATTCAAGTCCTTCAAAGTTTCAAAGTTAGAGAGTATTATTATGGACAGGAAGTATTGACCACCTAGTCCAAGGTACCTCAATAACCTTAGTTGTTTAGGATAGTTTACTCCTAATGACTTTTAGGACTCCATTAACCTACTATTTCTTCCTCTAAGTAGAAAGAAATCATTAAAGCTCAAATGATTCTAAGACCTCAATGCAATATAGATCTAAAAGGTAAACATATTATCTAATGCAACAAAATTATATATATATATATTAACTACAATATCTTGATAAATAGTAAAAAAATCATATCTAATATATTAAATCTAAACTAAACGAAACTAAATTTATTTGAATAAACTAAAAAAAGATCCAATACTTAAAATAATATTCAAATTATAATAACATATAAGTATATCAATATTTCATGAAAACAAGACCAGACATTCACTTTATCTTCCTGAATATCAAACTGAATCTAACATCATTCAACACAATTAGATTAATATTTAAAATCAAAACATGTGTAAATGTAATTTGATTAAATATTCAAATTACATATGTATAAAGACATCCTACTTATATAATTTGAACAATTTGAACATGTGAAAAATAGCTGCAATAAAAATAAAATGAAATGACAATTGAAGTTGCAGGCCAAGCCTCCTTTTTCTTCTCCTTTCAAAATGCATAGTTTAATCAAAAAGATCATAGTCATTTTCTCTATTTTCAGAGACCTATCCATACTACAACATGTTCAGCTTCCTGTCATACCACAGTATGGTCCTCCTATTCGATTACAATAATCCCTTTTATAATAAACTTTGTAATCCCTTTTATAATAAACAAAGTTCTCCGTTGCAAAAAAAATTGCATCGTCCCAAAAAGGAAATGAGACAAAGCTCCTTGAAATTAGAGTCAATTGGTTTCCCTTCGTTGCATAATAGTTTCTTAAATCAAGGAAAATATTAGCATAATGGTTTCCCTCTGTTGCATAATAGTTTATTAAATCAAGGAAAATATTAGCATAATGCTTCGAACTATTGTTCTGGCAACAACCTTCAAACTGATATGTTGTTTGGCTCTGAGATCTTTTAGCTCTAAGCCCTCAGCTATTCTGACAACTGTACACACAAAATCAAAACAAATTATTAGCTTAAATATGGTAAGCACATCCATAGAATCTACCATTCTGTGTTTACTCTAAATCAAAAGATTTCATTAGTGGTTCGAAAATAAACAAACAATAAAATTGAATCCAACTTATATCCATGCTTACATTCAACATTCAAATTGATGAATCACTAGTTGTGTACTTAACAATTTTCACATTCCATAAATCACACAACAAATTAGATCAGATAACCACTATCGAGAAATAGAAATAAAGATGACAATCATATTTGGCTAAGGATACCAAGATATGGAATAGACAAAAATATAAACAAACTGATCTTGGCTATTTTCTTCACATTTGAACCATCGTTGACCACGATTGACTGTGGTTGACCATGAAATATTTGATAAACACTTGACCATCATCGACCATGATTGACAATGGTGGATCATGGTTGACCATAATTGATATTATAAACCCAAACCCAAGGGATTAATATTATAAACCCAATGTATATAAACACTAAGATAAATATTATAAACCATTAAGGAAACATGGTTGACCCATTAGATTAATAAGGGAATCATATAAATCCAAAGTATATAAACCCTAACATAAATATTATAATCTCTTAAATAAAAAAGTTTGACCATGGTTGATTTTCATATTGAGACAATCTTTGTCACACTACGATGTTGGACCATGCTCGACCACGGTTGAACCAAGGGAATAATATTAAATCCTTGGAATATGGACCCTTAGATTAATAAACCCAAGGGAGTAATGCTAAAACCCCAAGGGATAAATATTAAAAACCAAATGTATATAAATCGTGAGAAAATATTATAAACCCTAAAATAAACATGGTTGACCATGGTTGATTTTCATATTGAGACAATCCTTGTAACAATGCGATGTTCCACCATGGTTGACCATTATTGACCATGATTGATTTTCATATTGAGATAATATTTTCCACAATGTGACGCTGGACCATGGTTAACCATGGTTGATTTTCATGTTGAGACAATCTTTGTCACAATGCGACATTGGATTGACCATGATTGATTTTATAAAATATGGTTGACCATGGTTGACCATGATTGATCATGGTTGACCATGATTGAAATTATAAACCGAAGGGAATAATAAACCCAAAGGATTAATATTGAAAACCCAAGGGATTATAAACTCAATGGAATAATATTAAACCTATGGTATATAAACCCTAAGATAAATATTATAAACCCTTAAATAAACATGGTTGACCATGGTTGCTTTTCATATTGAGACAATCTTTGTCACAATGCAATGTTGGACCATGCTCGACCACGGTTGAACCGTTATATTATTAAACCTAAGAAATTAATATTATAAACATAAGGGAATAATAAACCCGTGGGGATTAATACTAAAACCTCAAGGGATTATGAACCAGAGGGAATAATATTAAACCCAAGGGACTAATATTATAAACCCAAGGTATATAAACCCTAAGATAAATATTATAAACACTAAAATAAACATGGTTGACGATGGTTGATTTTCATATTGAGATGATCCATGTCACAATGATACATTGGACCATGCTTGGCCATGGTTGATTTTCATATCGAGAGAATCTTTATCACAATGTGATGTTGGACCATGTTTTATATTCATATTAAGACCATCTTTGTCAAAAGATAGCGTATGACCATGGTTGACCATAGTCGACCATGATTGATATTATAAACCTAGAAAGGAATAATAAACTTAGGTGATTAGTACTAAAAAACCAAGGGACTATAAACCCAAAGGAATAATATGACAAACACTAAATTAAACATGGTTGACTGTGGTTAACCATGTTTCATTTTCATATTGATACAAGCCTTGTCACAATTATGTCAGATTAATATTAAAAATCCAATGGAATAATATTAAACTCAAGGGAATAATATTAAACCTAGGGAAATGATATAAACCCAAGGTATATAAACCCTAAATTAAATATTACAAACCCTTAAATAAACATGGTTCACATGGCTAACCATGGTTTATTTTCATATTGAGAAAATCTTTGGCACAATGCAACGTTGGACCATGCTCAACCATGGTTTAACCCTTAGGTTAATCAATCCAAGGAATTGGTATTATAAACCAAAGGGAATAATAAACCCAAGATATTATTACTAAAACCCCAAGGGACTATGAGCCCAAGCGAATAACATTAAACCCAAGGGAATAATATTAAACACTAAAATAAACCTAGTTGAGTATGTTTGGCCATAGATAATTTTCATATTGAGACAATCCTTGTCACAATGCGACATTGGACCATGGTTTGATCGTGCTTGATTTTCATATCGAGAGAATCTTTGTCACAATGTGACGTTGGACTATGGTTGACCATGATTGATATTATAAACCCATGGGAATAAAAAACCCAAGGGATTAATATTAACAACCCAAGAGATTATAAACCCAAAGGAACAATATTATAAACACTAAAATAAACATGGTTGACTATGGTTGATTTTCATATTGAGACAATCCTTGTCACAATGCGACATCAGACCATGGTTGACCATGATTGATTAATAAACCCAAGATATTAGTACTAAAGGCCCAATGGAATAACATTAAACCCAAGGGAATAATATTAAACCCGAGAGAATAATATAAACCCTAAGATATATATTATAACCCTAAAAAAAACATGCTTGACATTGGTTTATATTCATATTGAGACACTCCTTATCACAATGCAATGCTGAAGCATGGTTGGAAATGCTTGAGAATGATTGATTTTCATATCGAGAGGATCTTTGTCATAATGTGATGCCACACCATGGTTGGTTTTCGTATCGAGACAATCTTTGTCACAATGTGACGTTGGACCATGATTGACGATGATTGATTTTATAAAACATGATTGACAATGGTCGACCATGGTTGATTATGGTTGCCCATGGTTTACCGTGGTTAACCATGTCTGACCATGGTTGAACATGATTGATATTATAAACTAAACGGAATAATAAACTTAAGGGATTAACACTAAAAACCCAATGAATTATAAACGCAACGGAATAATATTAAACACTACGAATATGAACCCTTAGATTAATAAACCCAAGAGATTGGTATTATAAACCTAAGGGAATAATATTAAATTGTAGGAATATAAACACTTAAATTAATAAACTAGACAGATTGATATTATAAACCAACGGTTTATGCACCCAAAGGAATAACATTAAACTCAAGACATAAATATTATAAATATTCTATTCAAAATCAATCAATTACACATATAGCTTCATTGACAATTAAGTAGGTTAATTGGTAATAAGTGTCAATAAAACCATATAATAAATAGTAAAAAACCAATAAAGTTACTTTAAACAATTTGAGAGTAGGAAGATTTTTCCACTTTGAAATAATCTATTCTAAGTTATTTAAGATTATCTTATTTTTTATTAGTTAAGTTTAATTTATTTAAAAAAATAATAATTAAGATTGAAAATGATTTTAAAGGAATATCTCTTTCTGTAAAATTTAGGTGGGAAGGATAACTACTATTCTTTCGAAGAACCCAAGCTAGACTTAATTCATAATGGTCTTAATTACTTATGATCATACAAGTTCTAAAAAAATATTGATATCAAGTAATGAAATTAATGGTTTTGAGATCTAATTCATGAGCAACTATTACACAATTGTTAAAAATAATAAATTATGTTAATTGTAAAATAATTTGTGATTTTTTTATAAATAAATTCAATTATAATAACAATTAAAACAAGTTAATATATTTTATAAGTGTAAATTTTCACTCAATTTTTTCCCCTCTTATTTGATTGTGTTAAAATGCAAAATAAATTTTTATATCTCAAACTTTTCACTTATCTCAAAAAAAAATTCTCTAATTTCATAACTATATTTTAAAATGTTATAATTTTTTTTTGTGTTAAAATGCAAAAATAAATTTTTATATCTCAAACTTCACTTATCTCAAAAAAAAAATTCTCTAATTTCATAACTATATTTTAAAATGTTATAATTTTTTAAATATAGATAGTTTAAAATCAATTAAAACTAATTTGAACAATTACTTTAGAATTGTAAATTATCATTTTAAAATTATATTTCCAATACACTTTATTATAAAAAAATATAAAACACTAATTCATTATAAACAATTTTAGTTCTTTATTTATCATTATATTTTAAAATATTAACCACTTTTAAAATACGAAATAAGTATATTTTAAAATATTAACCACTTTTAAAATACGAAATAAAATGTGCGCTTAAGGTAACTTAATTAACAATAACCATGAAAACAAAGTCCCATGGAACTGGAAATCTCACTAGCTTAATTCACAATGGTCGACAAAGAACTTAATCATATAATTTCACTTCCACCATTTCTTGCTTCCCTATGCCATTCAAATTCAGGGGAAGCCGAGGCGAGCAATTAATCAGAACGATTAATGGATGTCTCTTTCGCTTCTGTCTCAATGGATGTTTAAAATCTAGACCATCATCGCAACTGCACTGGAGCAACTGCACATTTATATATTTGATCCTAAAGTGGTCGGTGGGCCATGTTTCAAAGTGTTTATCACGTATGAAATACATACGGTAATGGAGCAACTTGCGTGATATTCCTATTGTCACAGGTTTACATAGTTACAATAATAACATAATATCTACGATATATTTTAGTATCCACCAAAAGCATTATATAATATAATTATTGGGTCAAACTATATAGGTATAATATAATATAATATGGCCGGTTATAAGGATTACATAATATAATTATTTGGTCAAATTATATATATATATATATAGATTTTTATGATTATAATATGATAATATGTGTGCGGGTATATTTTAAAATCTTGTGGTTTGTTTTTTAGGTAGAGATTTTAAATCCATAAAAAGATTCATCTTCAGAACAATAGTTCTTATATATTGTTAATATGTTAGATTAAGTTAACATATAATTAAATTTAAGCGAATAATATTAAGTTTGAGAGAATAATATAAACTCGAGGTATATAAACCCTAAGATATATATTATAAACCTTAAAATAAATATGGTTGATATTGGTTTATATTCATATTGAGACAATACTTGTCGCAATGCAATGTTGAAGCATGGTTGAAAATGCTTGAGCATGAATGATTTTCATATCGAGAGGATCTTTGTCACAATCCGATATCACACCATGGTTGATTTTCGTATTGACACAATCTTTGTCACAATGTGACATTGGACCATGGTTGACCATGATTGATTTTATAAAGCATGATTGACAATGGTCGACCATGGCTGATTATGGTTGCCCATGGTTTACCATGGTTAACTATGTCTAACCATGGTTGAACATGATTGATATTATAAACTGGAGGGAATAATGAACTTAAGGGATTAATACTAAAAACCCAATGGATTATAAACACAAGGGAATAACATTAAACACTACGAATATGAACCCTTAGATTAATAAACCTAAGAGATTGGTATTATAAACCCAAGGGAATAATATTAAACTGTAGGAATATGAACACTTAAATTAATAAACTCAACGGATTGATATTATAAACCAAGGGATTATGCACCCAAGGGAATAATATTAAACTCAAGAGATAAATAGTATAAATATTCTATTCAAAATCAACCAAAATCAATCAATTACACATATAGCTTCATTGACAATTAAGTACATTAATTGGTGATAAGTGTCAATAAAACCATATAGTAAATAGTAAAAAAATAATAAGGTTACTTTAAACAATTTGAGAGTAGGAAGATTTTTCCACTTTGAAATAATCTATTCTAACTTATTTAAGATTATTCTAACTTATTTAAGATTATCTCACTTTTTATTAGTTAAGTTTAATTTATTTAAAAAAATAATAATTAAGATTGAAAAATGATTTTAAAGGAATATCTTTTTCTGTAAAATTTATGTAGGAAGGATAACTACTATTTATCCGAAAAACCAAGCTAAATTTAATTCATAATGGTCTTAATTACTTATTATCATGTAAATTCTAAAAAAATATTAATATCAAAAAACGAGATTAATAGTTTTTAGATCTAATTCATGAGAAACTATTACACAATTGTTAAAGATAATAAATTATGTTAATTGTAAAATAATTTGCTATCTTTCTATAAATAAATTCAATCATAATAACAACTAAAACAAAATGATATATTTTATACGTGTAAATTTTATTCAAATGTTTTCCCTCTTATTTGATTGTATTAAAATGCAAAAATAGATTTTTATACCTCAAACTTTTCATCGTCTCAAAAAATTCTTTTATTTCATAACTATATTTTTAAATGTTATAATTTTTAAAAATATATATAATTTAAAATCAATTAAAAATAATTTGAACAATTACTTTATAATCGTAAATTGTAAATTATCATTTTAAAATTATGTCCGCAATACACTTTATTATCAAAAATAAAAAATATTAATTCATTGTAAATAACTTTAGTTTATTTATTGTTATATTTTAAAATATTAATCACTTTTAAAATATGAAATAAAAGGTACTTAATTGAAAATGACCATAAAAATAAAGTTTCATGGAACTCGAAGTTTCACTAGCTTAATTGACAATGGTCCACAAAGAACTTAGTCAGACAAGAATCCACACTGTTCACTTCCACCATTTGTTGCTTCCCTCTGCCATTCAAATTCAGGGGAAGCCGGGGCAAGCAACCCTGGTCAATCATTAGCAATACAAGGTTTTATATATTGTTAATATGTTAGATTAAGTTAACATATAATTGTAAATGTCATCATTACAGTGAGATAATAAAACTAGGTATATCTACAAATATGTACATAAATTGATATGGAAATAAACCAAATTCCTATTTTGAAGAAAGCAATCGAAATTCAATGCATTAATGATTTTGAAACCAAACATTGATATCAGCGGATTATAAATCATTGGGAGTTTTTGGAGAAGTGCAAACAAACATGGGTATGGAAATCGATGTGGAAAACCACTCAAGAACATACAATCAAGGCAACAACTCCAAGGATCGAGACTAAAGATTTATTAGCTCTTGGTAAAACCTTGAAGAAATAAGAGGCATAAAAACCAGATAATGAGGATAGGGAAAACATTGACTAATCAAATGTAATTTGAAGGGATAATTTCCAAATATTTTAAAGGGGGCCTTTTCATTTTCACTAAAAATGTAGGGGAGCTATTGGCAGACCAACAAATGATGAATACTAGGTGAAACAATTATATCTATTAAGATAATACAGATATATAAATGTCAAGGAATAAAGATTATACGTTTCAAGATGCTAATCCTAATATAGCCTAAAAGCTTCAACCCTGAATTGTATAGCTGATATCCCAAACCATATCCATCATCATTCAAAAACTTGTTAAAATATGAACCCATAAATGCTTATATGCAACATGTTTTATATGTAGACAATAAAATTTACCAATAATTGATCTTGGGAAAGACAAGGCAACCAAGTAAATTATATTATTAATTTAACTTTAATGCCATAGGTATGACAACTCCTTTTAGTAGGTATCTATAGTTTCAACATGGATTCCTTTTAACCCAACAAAATGCTTGTATCACATCTATTAGATATAGATTCATAAGTTTATTTTAATTGTACATTTATGGATTTTCTTAGAAACCAAATGAAGGTCGTTGCCATGACTTGGTGACCAGTTAATGACAATGCCATTCATAGAATCCAACAAGAGTGAACAAGTTGGCTCGTGATGAGACCTCTTGTCTTTCAATTTTGCAACCAAAATTCGTTACCCTAACTTGTTGACTAGTTGTAATGTCACTTCCTAGGGATCCATGATCATGTTAGGCCCGCCTGTGATGAGACCTCCTATCCGTCAATTAATTATGTATGTTAATATAAAACTATGATAATGATTAATGTACAATAGGTTACATAATAAATGGGGAGAAGATATACTCCTTAAGTGCAAGGGATGACATAACAAGTTTCTTAGTGACTAATATTTACTCGTTAGTCTCGCTATCCCAAGGAAATGGTGACCTTAAACTATTTTATGAATACGTTTCTTTTTTATTATTATTAGGATTAAAGATAGAGTTCTTAAATAACAATGGAAAATTTTAGATAGATATCAAGTATAGCCCAATAATAAGTCAGCAAAATCAAGGACTTAACTAATCAAGGAATTTGAGTGTCAACATAAGAGAGACACCATCTTAAAAATATTTCCTTAAAGATCAGATTTTAGTTTTATACATTAAATAATCCACTATTTTCCCAATGAGTATACCAAGGAAAATATGAAAATGATAAAATCCACCCTTGTGGAATTCAAAGAGAGGGACAAGGGAAACCAACAAATCCAAAAGGAAAGTGAAGCAAAAGCATAAAAATAGGCTAAGAATAATTGAGCATCTGATGATATTTAATTACAAGTAAAAAATGATAAAAATGATCAAACTTTAAGAGATAAGAGGATATTTAAAACTTTAAATATTTAGTCCCTATTTAAACTTTTAATAATGTGAATTCATACTTGTGTAGAAATAAAAAATTCATTAGACATTGTGTGATATGTTTCATAATTTGACCTTTTATTACACAACAAAGAACTCAAGTGCTAAAAAAAACCAAATCCAAAAGCAAATGAGATGAGCAATTATGTTGTTCATTTCAAAGAAAACAAGAGCGATAGAAATTAAATTTAGTGAGAGAATCTTAATGAATAATTAATTCTCTTAAATTATTCTTGTTTGATGCTTATTAAACATTTCATAATGAACAAGTATAAAAAATGAGAGGAAAAAAGTTAAGTAAACTTCCATTTTCGTGTCGTGATGGTGGCTCTTCTTTAGTTTGACACTAGCATGCTTTCATAAATTCATTATTCAAGCAACATAAAATAAATGCATCTAAAAAAAACTAACTTAATTAACCTATTCTAAACTACTCAACGGTCACAGTAATATGTGAAGTGAAATTTCCAATGTAGCCATCAGAGTAAATCTAATCTTGTAAAGACAAAGAAGTTGGAAATTAGCAAAAAGAATTGTTGTATTTCAAAATAAAAAATAAGAAGGTCATGCTTACCCTTATGATATTCATTTAGAAACAAATTAAGTAGAACCTTACCATCTCCTCATAACTTTTCAAGAAATGTGTAACAACCCTAGTGGAAATTCCATGTAATAAAAGTAAATAAAGGTAAAATAATAACCAGGAATGGTTGGACACTTATTCCAAGCTTAATGTTGGGCAGAATCCTAGTGATGGGAATCACTTGTGATTTTTTATGGCCAAGGAAATTGGCAAAGGAAATGGCTAAGGCTTTAGAAAGGCAAAATGACATTTTGGCACAATTATTAATGAAAATAATGGAAATTAGGAGAAAAAGGAGTTGAAAGGTCACATGTTGCATGTGAGGAGAAAATTGAAGGAAAATAATGGAAAATGAAGAAAATAGAGGCACCATTCACAAAAATGCTTCAGAGGATCAGTTGGCAACCTTTTGTCAGTTCAGTTTTGGAGCTCTCTCATTATTCTCTCTCTCTCTCTCATACTCTTGGAGACTTAGATTTTTCTTGGAGAAATCTTGGAGGGTGTGGCATGCTTGGATTTTTGGAGCAAGAAGGCAAAGGAAGAGAATGAAAGCACAAGAAGGCACCGGGCTAAGTAGCTACATCAAATTTTCTTACAGGTACCAAGTTGCATGTATGTTTCCTTAAATAGTTTGGCATGCATGGCCGATGCATGTGGTTTCTTGTTTGTGATATGTCATTGGCATGGAGGATGATCGGGATTGATAATGGATTTCCTAGCCTTGCCATTTCCTAGATAGCCATGGTGATTGTGGGTTGATTTTCATTGTTTTTTTTTGGTTGGTTCTCATGTTTCCTTAGCTTGGGTTGAGTTATTATTCCTAGAAGCCCTAGTTGGACAAACACTCTGGAATCCTTGTAACAACTTGGGTTGAGTTACTAGCCTTGCAAGCCTTGGTTTGACAAACACTCTCGAAGCCCTTGGTGGGTTGAGTTACTAGTCCTAGAAGCCCTAAAAAAGTTGTGGGTTGAGTTACTAGTCCTGGAAGCCTTGGTTGGACAAATGCTCTTAAAGCCCTGGAAGGATTGGATGGAGACCAATCTGATGATAATTTTGTGATGTACGATGGTGAGGTCGAATCATTGTTTGATGGGTTGAGGTGGATGACCTCTGGAAGCCTTGGATGAGTTTTGATTGATGTGTTCTATGAGATCCCACATTCATGCTTGGAATATGACATGGGGGTGAATGGATGAAGAGAGATTTGGCTCAGCCATTCTACAATCAGGTGGAACATGGAAGTCCCATCTTGGGTTTCGGTTTTTCATCATTAATGAAAGGTTATTTCTCCTTGTATTTCTATATGGTTACAACCATGTGTGGCTCTTATAATGTTTATACCTGTAATTGAATAATCAATGTATATATGGCCTAATGGATGGAATGACATTTGATGTGTTGAGGCATAAATGGTTCTTTGGGATTCTCAGCTAAGTATGTGACCCCTATGCTGAGAGTTGTTAATTACAACTATAGATTACACATTTGCAATATGTTTGACGAAATTCCTCTCATGGTTAGTAGGGGTCCAGTGAAGGTCTTGAACACGTATTTGCTTTAGTAATATCATTTCCATGTTATTTTATTGATCTGGAGAGATGGTTAATTTTTTGGCAGTCACTTGGGCTTTGGGCATGACAAAGTGGCTCAAATCTTGGAGTCGCTAGCATAGCGCTGACAATTTTGGTCTTTGATCACTGGTAGGCAAGCCTATGAGAGTGACTTTGGATTGCTGGTCGTGCTCATGCATATAACATGGGAGTGATTGAGCCTTAAATTGTCTAAAATCTCAATGGGACCCCAAGGCATGCTCTCTAAAGTATTGGATTGGTACTTGAGGGTCATGTAGCTGATGATTAATGTCTGTATGGTGTGTTTCCATCAGTTCCACTTCCTTAACGTGACTTAGGAGGTCAAATCATATCATAGTGGCCTCTTGTCACATGTTTACACTGGTTGGACAGTTGCTTGGGTAGATGTCGAAGGAGGGTGTTACAGAGTGATCAGAGCATGGTTCAACCCTCAGATTGGATGGGCTATGTGTTGCTCATGCATGCATGTCAGTTGCATGTGTGTCTCTCACACTTGCATTCCATGTGCTTGTTGCATTTACATGATGTTGTCCATGGTTGTAGTGATGTCTTCATGTGGAACTTGAGGTTATTGTGGTGGAATACAACATCATGTGTATGACTGGTTACATGTTGATTTATGTCGCTTACATGTATCATTGTAGTATGCTTGGTTGCATGTATCATTCTTACAAGTTTGATTTCAAATATCGTTCATTCATGCTTCGTCATATGTGTTTATGCATATGTGTGGATGGTTATGCATCGCTTAAGCATGTTCATGTTTTCATGTGGTCAAGTGTATAGTGATGTAATTATGGTGGTTTTCATGCGTGAGGTCATGGTGTGTGTTTTTTCTGAGGTCATGCATTGATCACTGGACCCTAGCTATAATGACGGTTGCATGGTCATATGATTATGTTTTATGTTTCTATATGCTGTCATGACTATGTTATAGACGTGTCATGATGATTTGTTGATCTTGCAGACAAGGTATCCTCCCCGAACTATACTAAGGTACATTGGTTTACTCTGACTTGGTTTAGCTAACATGATATACCTTGCAGGAAGAAATATCAAATGGCTAGCAAGATGGTTGACTACAAAGACTCTCCCTATGAATTAGAAGATTAGTATGGTGTTGGGAACTCTTTCGACTTGGCAGTGACACTGAGAAGTTTAAAGGAAAAAATAAAGATTTGTAAGGTAAATAATGATAGAATCAAACAGGCACAAGAAAAGTTAGAAGAGGTAAATGCAATCATACTTCAGAGCTTGTAAAATTTGCAGGGATAGGGACTTCTTCAAATCAGCCATGAGGAGGAGGATAGAACTAATGGGTCATATGGTAGTAGATCACATGGTGGTTACTGATCAGATAAAGATGACATAGTTGGATATGCCAGATTGTTGGACACTCCGTATAGGAGAAGGGATACACATAGGTATGATGCTAGTTCCGATTTAGATAAGCACTATGATTGTCATCAGTATCATCCTTATTTTATAGAAGAGTTTAAGAAAGAAAAGACACCTACTTTTGATGGAGAGTTAAATAAATTGTAAGATGCATAGGCATGGTAACTAGGCATGAAGAAGCTCTTTAGAGTGCATGAATATTAAGAGAACATGAAGGCTAGACTGGCTACATTTAGTCTCAAAGGAAAAGCAGATATTTGGTGGGAAGATGTGAAGAATGTCAGAGGTATAAATGAGGAAGATTTGACTTGGAGTGAGTTTGAGCAGCTATTCAAGAAGAAGTATTTGTTGGAAGGATATTTTGATGAGCAAGAAAAATAAATCTATGAGCTAAAGATTGGATCCATGACAGATGATGAGTACACTAACATATTTTTGGATTTGCTGAGGTATGTGCCTTACCTTAAGGAGGATAAGGCTAAGTTTCAGAGATACATTAGTGGGTTACTAGTTGCATTCAAAGATAGGACTGAGTTCGACGAGACTAGATCATTGGAGGAGGTCATCCAAAAACTGAAGCATTCCTATGAACAATCAAAGCGCAGAATTGAGTCTAAGCCAGAATGGAGAGGTAATGCAAAGAACAAAGGAAAATGGGACAATAAATGAGTACAACCACATGACATACATAATAAGGAGACTGTTGCAACACCTAATAGGTTCAATGCATCAGATAGAGGATAGGAACATAGATCTCAGAAGAAGAATAAGGAGCCCGTGCAGTGTTGGACTTGTAGAGGAGATATTTTCAGGAAGCATTGTCCACAATACTAGAGTGGTAGGCCTAAGATATACAGTGCGTAGGAGGGGAAAAATGTTCGAGATGTTGGTCATAGTATTCCATGTATCTATGCATCATTAGATAAGAAATAGGTAGATCATCAAGCATCCATCATTGAAATGGATGATAAGCTTTGTGATCAAGTTATTTATATTTTGATTGACCCTAGATCTAATTATAGCTATGTTAGTCCTGACTTGGTGGATAAGTGTGGTTTGAGTAAGGAATCACATGTAGAGTCTTGGTTAGTTCAGTTGGCCATAGGTATGAAGAAACAAGTTCATCATTGGGTAAGAGCTTGTGCATTTGACTTGAATGGTATGCCTACTGCAACACATTTGAATGTATTACCGTTGGGTTCATACAGTATGTTGTTGGGCATGGACTGGTTGTATCTTCATAGAACCAAGGTAGACTGTTATGACAAATCCATTGAGTGTGTTGATGAAAATGGAGAACCAAGGGGCTTTTAGGGAAAGAAGAAAGCCACATCAGTTAGGATGGTGATAACTATGTAAGAAAAGTGTAGCTGCAGGAAAGGGTGCAAGCTATTTGTAGTAGACATTTCTAGTGATAAGGGTAAGTAGGTTGAGGATGCAAATGTGTTGAGCAGGTACTCAGTTCTACAATGCTTCAAGGATGTATTTCCTTGGGACATTATAGAGTTTCCACCTCACAGGGAGGTAGACTTTTCTATCGAGTTAGTGCTAGGGGCAGCTCCAACATCACAAGCACCTTAGAGGATGAGCACATCTGAATTGGTTGAGTTAAAGTTGCAGTTAAAGGAAATTTAAGATAAGGGATACATTAGGCCAAGTTTATCGCCTTGGGGTGAACCGATCTTGTTTGTAAAGAAGAAATATCATACTCTTAGATTATGCATTGACTACAAGCAGTTGAACAAAGGGACTATCAAGAACAAGTACCCTTTGTAGAGGATTGATGATTTGTTCGATCAGCTGAAGGGAGTAGTAGTGTTCTCAAAGATTGTTCTCAGATCTGGATACCATTAGGTACCCATCAAAGAAGAGGACATTTATAATACTGTGTTCAGGACCAGGTATGGGCATTATGATTTTGTTGTTGTTCCATTTGGCTTAATTAATGCTCCAACTACATTCATGTGTTTGATGAATAGTATTTTGCATCCATATTTGGATAAGTTTGTTATTGTGTTAATTAATGATATATTGGTATATTCTAAAAATGAGGAAGAGCATGCCAAGCATTTATCAGTAGTGTTGAGGTTGTTGAGGGAGCATCAATTGTTTGCTAAGCTCAAAAAGTGTAGTTTCTTTCAGACTGTAGTACACTACTTGGGACACGTTGTCTCCAAGGAAGGCATCGCGGTAGATCTAGAGAAGATAAGGGTGATCATGGACGGGGTAGCTCCTAAGAGTGTGGATTAGGTAAGATCTTTCATGGGTTTGTCAGGATATTACATGAGGTTCATCAAGAAATTATCGTAGATTTCTTATCCTATTACATCATTGAGAAGGAAAGGTAATAAGTTTGAATGGAGTGAGGAATGTGAGGCTACCTTTTGTGGAGCGATAAAAAGGTGTATTTTAAACTCCTAATTACCTCACATTAATTGTCAACCCAGGGACGACTTTTTATTTCAAGAGTGTACTCAGTCTGAGGTGGCTATTTACTCAAGAGTAATGTTTAGTAGTACAACATTCAGAGAACACAAGAGTAGACGGATGCTAAACTATGACTAAATTACTTCAAAAGGACAAAATCACACAAGACAACTTATCAGTCAAGGGTGCGGAAGCGATAACCCATCCCTCTAGAAACTGATGGAAAAGAAATTAGAGCATGGACCAAAGCTCTGGGAGCTAGGCAGCGATTGCTGAGGCTCACGACAGCTTTAGACCTTCTCTCACACCAAAACAGCAAATGCAAGTAAATGGAACAACAGAAAGTAAATGGAACAGCAATCCAATAAACTAAATCATTCACTCAAACAACCATCAATTGAGGATACAGTAGCAATAACTCATTCCTCTGGATATTGATGCAATTGAAATCAAACACACAACATTAAATAACCAATTGGAAAGTGCAAAGAATTAAATCAATCGTATTACTACAACTCGATGAAAATGAAACAATTGTGCTAATTAAAAGAATGTTGAAAGGTAAGCTTAAATAATTGCAGAAAGTAAATAAATAACAACGCTAAGTATTAGAACTAAATAGCCAAACTTATATAACTGTAATGAACAGAAAATTGTTAAATCACTGGACTGATCAGCGCAGCTTTGAAGATGAAATGAACAGCGCAACAACATGCTGACAAAAAGCAGTGAGCTCTGTTAAGAAGGAAATGAACAGCAACGCAATTTAAGTACAGTATATAAAACATATCAATTCATTCAGTCTGGAAATACCAATCAGTAAAATTACATGATTACGATAAGTAGAAATAAAATCAAACCATCACACAATAAAGATCATGAAATAATGGTACAAGAATGGCAAGTGAATCCACTGGGGTTGGGCCCATACCCACCAGCGATCACTGTCGGTAGTGCTTCAGAAGATGCGAAGGAATAATAACTCTGCTTATATATTGATCATCAAATTGAACAACATTATATTGAGTGGTGCCTTCTGAGCAATGAGAGCCTGCAAATAAAATTACAGTTCAACATAATACTCGTTCCATCTCTCCCCCTATCCTATCACTCTTTAATCTCTAATTCTACATCCTCAATTCCATCATTCGAATCCCAAAAGTCCTTCTGAAGTCATCCTGAAGCCCCCCCATCTCTGATCTTTGTTTTCATTTAAATAGAGAGATCAGAGAGAAGTTACAATAGAGATAACTACAACATGATTTACATTACAAAATTGGTTTGATTCTAACCAGATGTTCAACAAGAAAATATATTTCCTTTCATCTCTCAACAAAAGCAAGACGAATTTGGGTTTGCAGCTAAAGTTTGGAGGACGGCCGCAACTGCAAATCTGAGAAAATCGTGCTCAAAGAACCCTATGTTTCTCTCTGTACAAGCCGAATTTGGGCAAACCGTTCTTCATCAAAGTTAATTGGGCCGGTTCTAGACAAAACCCATGTTTCGGATTTCTCAAATTCGTCTTCATTTGCTCAGAATCTCAACCGCAAAACTATCACTCCTTAAACCAGCGAATTTCTGAGTTGGCAGATTTAAAAAATCAAATCTTCAATCTGGACGTTACCTTGGAGGCTAAAAATGGTAAATAATGTTATAACCAACTTATTAGAACTATCATTGGTAAAATAATGCATAATCATCAATTTATTAGAAATAAAGGAGAATAAATAATATAAGAGCATAAATCATCATAAAATGGATTTATATAATAAATTATAATAAATGACATGATGAAGAATGGTAGAAATGGGTGGAATAAACGTTCACAAGTGACAATAATAATGGCATATTAACGACCCAACATACCCCCACACTCAATATGTTGCATGTCCTCATGCAACGAAAACTGAATATATTGCATGTCCTCATGCAACCCAAAGACAAAAAACATGTGTTAACCAAGCAATAAAAATTTGAGAATAAATGAATGCTTCCTTAATTAATGAATATTCAATTTTAGCAATCTCGATGAAGGCATAACAATTTTTACATTGACATTCAACTATATGTATGAAGTTGCAGAAAAATATGACATAGATAACAACAAACTTCATTAACCATTTTCCCAAAAACTACAAACCAGATTTTGTTGAAATGTTGCAAGTAGATTTGTAATATATGAAGGCTTTTATGATCCAAAAATCAGATCGTTTTGATGCATGGATCATGAGATATAAACAAAATGGCTGTAGGTGAGAGTGCATGATTTCCGAAATTTTATGAACCAATATTTCTTGAAATTGTGTGGATTTGTATTAATGATACGTATGTGTTTTCCAAAAATTACAAGGATTGAGTTCATAGTTTTAAAAAAAATATGTGGAAATCAATTTCTACACTGTGTAAAAATGAAATTGTATGCCTTAAATAAGGAAGAAAGTAGAAAACATCCATCATGCATAGCAATTCCTCCCCCTCTCTGAAAAATTAGCATGTCCTCATGCGATGCTAGAAAACAAATAGAGGTGGTTGCTACCAGCTGTTGAATTCTATGCTTGGTGTAAAACAACATGAAATAAGGGAGGTGTTGAGAGTGAATAAGAATAGCAATGGATGATAAAGAATATGAATGACGTGGTTATAAGAAAGAAATGAATAAAAGGAACACTCCCCCACACTCGAAAATGATATGCTGCTGAAAAAGGGGAAGTGGTAAAGATGTGGAATGAAAGATGACAAATAATGCTCAAAATAGATTTTCATTAAATTCTCCTAAATTCATAATAAATTAGAAAACTATGCGATTTTACCTCAAGTTTTACCTCCAAAAAATGTGGAATGACATATATGGACTGGCAGTTGTTGAAGCTGATGTAGACAAAGTTGGTGCTGAAAGTGATGCAAAAGGTGGAATCCAGGGAAGCACATCATGTTTGAAGAATTGTTCACGTTCGCGAGCCTCTACTGTGAAGTGCAATAGTGTGGTCATGCTACGAATAGAATTCTGCCCATACTTGTTGTTCTCCTGTAAACAAAGCATTATTTTTCATATAATGTGCTTGAATCCATAGTGTTAGCTTTGAATAGCAACATATAAGATGCATGCAAAATTGCAATTAGAAAAACTTATGTATACATGCAATACTAATATGTTGTCAAATCAACAAGGTATGGCAAAGTGCAGTAATCATATCGCATGCAATCCCATAATGCATACATGCCCCCCTCTAATTGGAAAATGGGTTCCATAACCATAAAGCATATGAAAGGGGTGGTGCTGACGGCAAGGCAATGGAATGAACAATATATCAATAAGGGAGGCAGAGTACACTTATCAATGATAGGACGGTGAAAGTTATGGTTATTTTGAGAGCAAAGTGTGTAAAGATAGTTATGAATAAGAGATAGGACGCTTTGGAGTGATGATAGTTTATGCAAAACGAAAAAGGACAACAATATGCTAAAAAGATGCTTTGCTGACGGTATTCTAGCTGAAAATGATGTGATTGATCATAAAACAATTTCTCATGCATAAAGGTTCAAACAGGGAAAAAGTTAAGGAAATAACTTCTCTGATAAAAAGAAAATAAGAAAAGGGTATTATAATAATAATTGACGAAAAGATATAACTTCAATACCATAAGTAGAGCCGCTGCTGCCAGCAGGCATCCATAGCCTCGGCAGGGTTTCTTTTTAACCCATATGAGCCAGGATCCTCAATTTATAAATGGAGAGTTTTAGTGTTGTTCTACAGAAGAGATCAATGTGCTGGCGTGGTAACCAGATAACCACACTGCCATTCACTAGGAGGTAGCAAAAGTGATCAGGCCGGCTCGTGATGAGACCTCCTGTTCCAAGGATAATTTGGCTATCCAATGGATCATAACCCTGGTGTGGTGGCCACAATGGGAATGTCACTTTGTTACAGCCTTATGAACATGGTAGGCTGGCTCGTAATGAGACCCCCTATCCTCCATCTGCGAACAAAATTTTGTTGTTATTACACATTTTTATGATAAAAAGAGGGAGGCTCAGTACTCCTTAAGAGCAGGGATGGCGGAAGAAGTTGAACATGTCAATATATAAAAAATATACCCATAATCTCATTTATTACAGACAGAGAAGATTATAACCAGGAAGGGTGGAACCAGCATGGTATTAAGATGATCAATCAGTATCATGTACAGCAGAAAACAATGCAGTAAAGTAATATATAAATAATTGTGTCCCTTTTTGAAAAGAATCTAACATCAAAGAGCTGTCCTGTTAAATATCATAACGTAAATGATAATAACTCGCTTCAAAAGAATCCATAATTCCTGTCCTCATAAAAATAGTGTACTTCATGCCATGAAAGAGAATCAGGAGAATGTGGTTGAGCTGAACTATGAATAATCCCACAAGAGAAAGGAAAGGGTTGCCATCAAAAATACTCTCAAAGTGTTGCTTTTTTGAAGGAACAGCAAAAACACTCAAAAAGAAAGTGGTGTTCTGCGTAGGGAACAACAAAAAAAAGCAAAAATACACACAAAAAACGCAAAAATGCAAATGTCGTTCCTTTTGAAAGAAAAGAATCTATGCAAGCAAACAGTTGGGATGCCGTTTTCCTAAGATCATGAGTGCTTGTAAAACAAAATGGCCAAACTGCTGTTCTTTTTGAAAAAGGAACAGCAAAAACACCAAGTGTTGTTCCTTTTGAAAAAGGAACAACAAAAACTCGAACTGCTGTTCCTTTTGAAAAAGGAACAGCAAAAACACGCATTGTTGTTCCTTTTGAAAAAGGAACAGCAAAAACTCGAACTGTTGTTCCTTTTAAAAAGGAACAACAAAAACACGCACTGCTGTTCCTTTTGAAAAAGGAACAACAAAAACTCAAACTGTTGTTCCTTTTGAAAAAGGAACAGCAAAAACACGCACTGCTGTTCCTTTTGAAAAAGGAACAACAAAAACTCAAACTGCTGTTTCTTTTGAAAAAGGAACATCAAAAACACGCACTGTTGTTCCTTTTGAAAACGGAACAGCAAAAACTCAAACTGTTGTTCCTTTTTGTTCCTTTTGAAAAAGGAACAACAAAAACACGCAAAACTCAAACTGCTGTTCCTTTTGAAAAAGGAACAGCAAAAACACGCACTGTTGTTCCTTTTGAAAAAGGAACAACAAAAACTCAAACTGTTGTTCCTTTTGAAAAAGGAACAGCAAAAACACGAGCTGCTGTTCCTTTTGAAAAAGGAACAGCGAAAACACACCCAACGTGAAAGTGTAGAAGTGTTGTTCCATTTCGAAAAGGAACAACAGTTGTTCCATTTCGAAAAGGAACAACAAAATGAACTGTGAAAAAGGAACAACAAAATGAATGGCTGAACCAAACAGTGCTATTCCTTTCGAAAATAGATAGCAAAACGAAAATTATGTCCCTTTGAAAAAGGAACAGCAGGAACGACAAAAATGCACACAAATGATGTCCCTTCTTAAAATGAACAGCAAAATACACAACCATAAAATGCAAACACGCAAAGAATGAATTAGCTGTTCACTGTATTGAAGCTGAGGATGGGTCATAGTTTGAGTGAAGCAACACCTGAAACACAAAATATAAAAGAAATTAGAAAAGAAACAACATTTTATTTAAAAACAATATGTAAATTAAGTTACAACAGCTATGATATTATGTAAAAAAATGATATTTTTAAAAAATGTTTTGGCAGCAAAGAGATGACATGAATCTTCAAATGGAAATCAATTCTTCATTTCTTCTATTATGAATCTGTTGGGTAATAAGTTGGATGAAATTCCTTTGTTTCATTTAAAAATTTCTTTCAAGAATAACTCGTCCATAAATTGACCTTCTTTATTTTCCCAAGACCTGCAAAAAACGAGTATCTACCTGCAATAAAACATTAAATCATGAAGAAAGAGAGGTGTACGGGCTCCCTTAATCCAAGAATTATGTAAAAAACTAACAAGTAGTTACTCTGTAGAACACATCCATAGAGAAAATAACAAAGTAAAATTTATTTGTTACCTGCGGGAGAGCAGTGGCCAATCATACTAACCTGCAGTGTTTTAATCACAACTTCTTTGTTTTTTGTCGAAATTGAGTGATTCCAAAGCCAAATGAGAGCTAATTCAAAGGTTTATCTCCAGTATAAACAGGTTTTAGAAATTCAATGATATGATATGTCAATTTTAGTTAGAACAACCTGCATAATAGAGTCATTGTTGATTACCCGGCTTAGACCAACAGTTGATATTTCAAGCGTAACCTTTTCGTTTGATGTCGGATTCAAGTGATTCAAATTGGAAATGAAAGTATATTCATTTATTTATTTCCAATAGAAACAGGTTTTGAAGAGAAGAAGAATTGATGGGCCAAATACTGTAAGGAACAACCGGAAAGACATAGTTTTAAGGGTGCTGATTTACGATAGACAGTCAGTATTTTGATCATAACTTCCCCATACAATATCGAAAATGAGTGATTCCAATTGCATTGTAAACTAGATTGATAGGGGAATCTACCATAGAAACAGGTTTTAAAAATTCATTCATTTAGGTCTCCAAAAACGGACTGTCCCAACTCTGTTCCTGAGCTGCCCGCTAGACATCCAGTCAATGTTTTGGCTCTAAATTTTTCGTTTCAAATCCAAATTGAATGATTCAAATTGGGTTAGAAAGTAGACATCAAGGGCTACCTAGGGTAGAAACAGGTTTTAAAAATATTCACTTTTGGTTCCTCAAAACATAACTGTCCCGACTGTTTTTCCAGAAAGTTCATCAAGCCCGCAAGCCAAAAAAATGAAATTCAAGCATTTTTCAAATTGGTGATAAAAATGAAAATGAGTGTTTGTAGAACTTATTATTTCCATTATGATTCATCTACATACACGAATTATTAAAAAAAAATTATCACCGATGTTGATTTCGATAGAATGTTGCAACCAAAACAACTAGTTTTACAAAAGAACAAAATGCACTTATTTATGTCCTTATTTTATTTTATTTTATATTTTTCACTAACCTACTTTGATTGAAGGATGCATATGACTACGTATATGAGTACTTCCAGTGGAGCCATTTTCGAAATAAGGCTTGATGTATACACATACCCAAATTTGAAAAATGCATATTAATGAAAATTAGGTTATGAGAAGCCATCTTCCCTTGAAAAAATGATATCAAAAATTGTTGAAGCATGGAGTGATGTTGCAAACAAATGATGGAGTGAAACCAATCTTCAATATATCCTTTACTTTTTTGATTTTGCATAGCCATCATATCATGAAGTTCTTGAGCTTTTAAAATAGCTTGTTGATGCATAGTAAAAGAAACCCCATTTTCTTCCATACCTTCTACAATTTTTGCATTTGAAACATTCTGAATCTCATTGTAGGTTTTCTCTAATAACACATGTGAGATAGTATGGGTGGGAAGGGTGCGTAAATTTGGCAGTTCAACATTGTAAGCATGTTATACTAGTTTATTGTGGTGAGGGTGTGGAATTAGTTGAGCAGGAAAATGTGTAAGGAATGGAGCATTGTGATGATGTGGTTGATTGGGTTGAGTGAATGAATTTGGTATGCAAGCAGGATGTTGTGGAAGAGCTGGTGAAAAATATGGAGAATATGTTTGTGCTACAAGATGAGGGAGAGTAGTCATGCCATCATAAGATGAACCATGCCCAACTTGTAAACAAGATAGGTGGTTATATTGAAATTGACATGGCTGCCCTAACACATTAATATTCCATAATGGATTATGCAAGTAAGAAAGTGGAGAGGGAGTGTTTTGAACCATACCTGTAGGCCATGATTTCCATGGTTTTGACCTTGTTGCAGCCTCCTTACCTCTTTGATATGCTACTTCCATCCTAGATAAGGAAGAGTGAGTATCTATGAGATGCTCCTTTCGGTCATGAGAACAAAACACTTCATCAAATTCTTCATTTTTATGAACCTGCAAAACATCCAATTTTTCATTTAGAGAGCTAATAAAATCAACTTTAAAATTTTCAAATAAAACATTGATTCCAGCTCTTATGTCTCCTATTCTTGTAGCAGATTTGGAAAACAAAGAAAAAACATCTCTAGAATTCTTACCAGCCTTGGAGATTCCTCTTGAATACCTTATGCACAACTCACAAACATCATCATATGATAACTGAAAAACATCACCTTTTCCTATCAGATTTAAAAGTTCTAAAAATTTATCTTTAATTCCTCTAAGAATGAGTGTTTTTAAGATCTCTTTTTCCAAATGCTTATGCTTTGATTTTTGAAGGTTATAATGAAATCGATCTACATAATCCTCCAAACTTTCATCTTGCCCTTGTATCATATCGAAAATATCTTCATTGGCTTTGCAATAGTCTTGGTACTTCTTCAAGAATATGTTCTTCATGTCCTCCCATGATTGGATGCAATTCCCACCTAGGCTCATGAACCATCGGAGAGCTGCTCCTTTTAGAGTAAGAGGAAACACTTTCAATCTTTGATCATTAGTACAATAATCATATCCTCTATAAAGTATTTCGAACTCAAATAAAAATGTATCTGGATCTTCATTTGCTAAACCATGAAAATTTGGTAAAGATGGGGGAATTATGTGCATTTGTGTCACTTCTCCCAGATCTTTGATAGGAAATTCAAAAGTAGAAACGTGAGCCATTTCTTACCATAATATAAGATGTTCTTCATGTGTTTCTTCAAGGCTCCTTCTTCAAATGTTCCTGTCAATCGGTTAGTGAAATGGGTGGTGCTTACATCACCACTTGCGTGAGATCATGTGATTCATTTTTTTAAAAATTTCTATCTTTTTCCTAATAATTCACACAAAAATTCAAACATCTATTTCTACCCTAGGTTCTTTAACAGTCCTGCTGGAAAGCAGACGGGGGAGCAGGGCTTTTACATGCTCCGTACGCAGGTTCTTACCTTCCGTTTTTAAGATCCAACTCTTCCCTAGCAGGCACTCATCAAATTCACACTACTCTTTAGAAATGGCTACACTCTCCCCGGCAACGGCGCCAAAATGTGGAGCGATAAAAAGGTGTATTTTAAACTCCTAATTACCTCACATTAATTGTCAACCCATGGACGACTTTTTATTCCAAGAGTGTACTCAGTCTGAGGCGGCTATTTACTCAAGAGTAATGTTTAGTAGTACAGCGTTCAGAGAACACAAGAGTAGACGGATGCTAAACTATGACTAAATTACTTCAAAAGGACAAAATCACACAAGACAGCTTATCAGTCAAGGGTGCGGAAGCGATAACCCATCCCTCTAGAAACTGATGGAAAATAAATTAGAGCATGGACCAAAGTTCTGGGAGCTAGGCAGCGATTGCTGAGGCTCACGACAGCCTTAGACCTTCTCTCACACCAAAACAACAAATGCAAGTAAATGGAACAGCAATCCAATAAACTAAATCATTCACTCAAACAACCATCAATTGATGATACAGTAGCAATAACTCATTCCTCTGGATATTGATGCAATTGAAATCAAACACACAACATTAAATAACCAATTGGAAAGTGCAAAGAATTAAATCAATCGTATTACTACAACTCGATGAAAATGAAACAATTGTGCTAATTAAAAGAATGTTGAAAGGTAAGCTTAAATAATTGCAGAAAGTAAATAAATAACAACGCTAAGTATTAGAACTGAATAGCCAAACTTATATAAATGTAATGAACATAAAATTGTTAAATCACTGGAGTGATCAGCGCAGCTTTGAAGATGAAATGAACAGCGCAACAACATGCTGACAAAAAGCAGTGAGCTCTGTTAAGAAGGAAATGAACAGCAACGCAATTTAAGTACAGTATCTAAAACATATCAGTTCATTCAGTCTGGAAATACCAATCAGTAAAATTACATGATTACGATAAGTAGAAATAAAATCAAACCATCACACAATAAAGATCATGAAATAATGGTACAAGAACGACAAGTGAATCCACTGGGGTTGGGCCCATAACCACCAACGATCACTGCCGGTAGTGCTTCAGAAGATGCGAAGGAATAATAACTTTGCTTATATATTGATCATCAAATTGAACAACATTATATTGAGTGGTGCCTTCTGAGCAGTGAGAGTCTGCAAATAAAATTACAGTTCAACATAATACTCGTTCCATCTCTCCCCCTATCCTATCACTCTTGAATCTCTAATTCTACATCCTCAATTCCATCATTCGAATCCCAAAAGTCCTTCTGAAGTCATCCTGAAGCCCCCCCATCTCTATCTTTGTTTTCATTTAAATAGAGAGATCAGAGAGAAGTTACAATAGAGATAACTACAACATGATTTACATTACAAAATTGGTTTGATTCTAACCAGATGTTCAACAAGAAAATATATTTCCTTTCATCTCTCAACAAAAGCAAGACGAATTTGGGTTTGCAGCTAAAGTTTGGAGGACGGCCGCAACTGCAAATCTGAGAAAATCGTGCTCAAAGAACCCTACGTTTCTCTCTGTACAAGCCAAATTTGGGCAAACCTTTTTGGGTAAAAGTTAATTGGGCCCGTTCTGGACAAAACCCATGTTCCGGATTTCTCAAATTCGTCTTCATTTGCTCAAAATCTCAACCGCAAAACTGTCACTCCTTAAACCAACGAATTTTTGAGTTGGCAGATTTAAAAAATCAAATCTTCAATCTGGAAGTTACCTTGGAGGCATAAAATGGTAAATAATGTTATAACCAACTTATTAGAACTATCATTGGTAAAATAATGCATAATCATCAATTTATTAGAAATAAAGGAGAATAAATAATATAAGAGCATAAATCATCATAAAATGGATTTATATAATAAATTATAATAAATGACATGATGAAGAATGGTAGAAATGGGTGGAATAAACGTTCACAAGTGACAATAATAATGGCATATTAACGACCCAACACCTTTGAGCAACTTAGGAAGTTTTTGACACATGCACCAGTGTTAAAAATTGCAGATTCAGACAAAGAGTTTTTGGTATGCATAGATGCTTGCAAGAGAGGCTTGGTGGAGTCCTTATGCAAGATGGACAGGTAGTATTCTATGAGTATCAAAAACTAAACAAGCACGAAAAGAACTACTCGACACATGATCTTGAGTTAGCAACGATGATATATGAATTGAAGATGTGGAGACACTATCTTGTTGGTAGGATATTTGTACTTATGAGTGATGACATTGGGTGGAAGTATTTGTTTGACCAGCTAAATTTGAACACCAGATGGGCTAGATGAATGGCCACGATAAATGATTTTGATTTTGAGATTAGGTACATCAAAGGTAAAAGAGAACATGATGGTATATGCTCTCAACAGATGAGTACAGGTACATCACTTGACATGCATGAGCTCCTATGGGATAGAATTACATGATAGGATCCTTTAGGCATGTCAATGGAATGTTAGGTATATGGAGATTGTGCATAGGTTGTAGCAAGGTATTGATACAGGTACATGTGTAGGTACAGGTACATGTGAGGTACAAGTATAGTTGTAGGTGTACAGGTTATGGATTATTGCCTTACAACGAATCGTTTGGTTAGGTTTTGAGACAAGATATATGTACCAGATTATAGTGAGCTCAAGAAGGTGATCTTGAGGGAGTTTCATATGGAACCTTATTAAGGTATCCCAGGTTATCAAAAGACACTGACAGTGGTGAAGATATTTTACTATTGGCTGAATTTGAAGAGGGATGTAGCAGAGTTTGTGGCGAGGTGTTTCGACAGTCATCGAGTGAAGGCAAAGTGTAAACACCCAGGTGGAGTTTTACAGTCGATCATAGTTCCAGAGTGGAAATGGGAGGTCATTTCCATGGATTTTATCAGAGGGTTTCCGAAGGTAGTAAAATAACATGATTCCACTATGGTCATTGTGGATAGATTAGCAAAGGTTGCACACTTCATTTTGGTGAGTCTACGTTATCAACTAGCGATGTGACACAGGTATTTATCAAAGATGTGGTTAGACTGCATGGTGTTCCGAAGAAGATTGCATCAGAAAGGGATGTGAAGTTCACTTCCAAGTTTTGGAAGGAGTTATTTGCATGTTTGGGCACAGAGTTGGCCTTCAACACAACTTATCATCCACAGACAGACGAAAAGACAGACAGGGTCAACAGGATATTGGAGGACATGTTGAGGATGTATGTGACGCATTAGCAGAGGAAGTGGAAAGAGTATCTCCCTTTGGTAGATTTCGCATACAAAAACTGTTATGAGGATTCATTGAGGATGAGTCCTTTTGAGGCATTGTATGGGCGAAATTGTAACACTTCCATCAATTGGAGAGATCTAGTTAGCAGGGTATTTATTGGACCAGATATGTTGGTAGACATGGAACAAGAAATGCAGGTGATCAAGAAGAATCTAAAGGTAACACATGATAGGAATAAAATATATGTAGATCAGAATAGATTGTTCAAGGAGTTCCAGGTTGGGGAACAGGCATACTTGTGCATCAAACTAACAAAGAGCTCCTTGCGGATTGGATCATGAGCTAAGCTGGCACCACGGTTTTGTGGACCCTACAACATTATTGAGAGGATTGTGCCAGTAGCCTATCGCCTTTCATTGTCAGAAGGCCAAGATGTTTTCATTTTATCATTGCTTAAGAATTATGTTAAGGATGTTGATCATGTGATTGACTGGTCTATGTTGCAGGTGGAACCAGATGGATAATTCCAGTCGGAGCCTCAGTGTGTATTGCCAAAAAAGGTGCCCATGCTCAAGAACCGAGAAATTGAGCAAGTTAAAGTGTAGTGTAAGCACTTTAGGACCAATGGAGTTACATGAGAGATGGTGGATCAGATGTGAGCTATGTATCCTTCCTTGTTTTCTAGTTGAGGCAAAGTAGCTTCGATATGGTGGTTTGGCATATGCTTTATGGTGCTTTGGTATATGCTTTATGCTGGTTGATATATGCTTTATGATGGTTTGGTATATGCTATATAATATTTTGATATATGCTTAGATATGGTGTTAAATATATGTTTTGATATGTGGTTTGGTATATGATTTGGTATATGTTTTTGGTATATATTTTTGGTAATGTTGCTATATGTACACATGTATATGGATGTAAATACCACCATGATCTATGTTATAAAGCTCCACTATGTGGTATGGTTGTTATGTCATTATGATTATGTTGTCATGTTATGATGCTATCATTTGGTTATGTTATCATGACGTTATGATGTCATGTGGGTTGGTAGTTAGCAGAATGATCATTGCAAATACCGTAATGAGATGTGTTATAAAGCTCCACTATGTGGTATGTTGTCATGGTGTCACGATGTTTTGTTTTGAGTAGATATTTCATTGTAAATACTGCATTAAGTTGTGTTATAAATCTTCATGAGCAGTATGTCTTCTTTCAGCAGGTTGTTGAGTTATATGTGTGATTTAACATCGAGGATGGTGTCCCCCAAGGGGGAGAGTTCTGTAACAACCCTGGTGGAAATTCCATGTAATAAAAGTACATAAAGGAAAAATAATAACCATGGATGATGGGACACTTATTCCAAGCTAAATGTTGGGCATAATCCTAGTGATGGGGATCACTTGTGATTTTTTGTGGCTAAGGAAATCGGCAAAGGAAATGGCTAAGGCTTTGGAAAGGCGAAATGACATTTTGGCACAATTATTTATGAAAATAATAGAAGTTAGGAGAAAAGGGAGGTGAAAGGTCACAGGTTGCATGTGAGGAGGAAATTGAAGGAAAGTAATGGAAAATGAAGAAAATAGAGGCCTCATCCATAAAAATGCTTCAGAGGATCAGTTGGTAACCTTTTGTCAGTTCAGTTTTAAAGCTCTCTCATCATTCTCTCTCTCTCTCTCATACTATTGGAGACTTAGAGTTTTGTTGGAGCACTATTGGAGGGTGTGGCATACTTGGAGTTTTGGAGCAAGAAGGCAAAGGAAAAGTAGGAAAGCGCAAGAAGACATCGGGATCAACAACTGCATTAGATTTTCTTGCAGGTACCAAGTTGCATGTATGTTCCCTTCACTAGTTTTGGCATCCATGGTTCATGCATGTGGTTTCTTGAATTTGATTTATCATTGGCATGGATGATGGCTAGGATTGACTTTGGATTGACTAGCCTTGCCATTTCCTGGATAACCATGGTGATTGTGGGTTTACTTTCATTGTTTTTTTTTGGTTGGTTCTCATGTTTCCTTAACTTGGGTTGAGTTATTAGTTATGGAAGCCCTGGTTGGGCAAACGCTTTGGAAGCCCTGTAACATCTTAGGTTAAGTTACTAGTCCTGGAAGCCTTGTTTTGAAAAATGCTCTGGAAGCCCTCATTGGACAAATGCTTCGAAATCGCTAAATAATTTGTGGGTTGAGTCACTAGTCTTGGAAGCCTTTGTTGGACAAATGATATCGAAGTCTTGGAAGGATTGGATGGAGACCAATCTGATGATGGTGTTGTGATGTCCGACCATGAGGTGGAATCACTATTTGGTGGGTTGAGGTAGATGGCCTCTCGAAGCCCTAGATGAGCTTTGATTGATGTGTTTTATAAGATCCCACATCCATGCTTGGAATATGGCACGGGGGTGAATGAATGAAGAGAGATTTGGGTCAACCATTCTATGGTTAGGTGGAACGTGGAAGTCCCATTCCGGGTTTGGATTTCGTATCATTAATGAAAGCTTATTTCTCCTTGTATTTCTACTGAATTTTGATGGATTGTATGTGGTCTATATGGTTGTACTTTCATGAGTATTTCTGCTGCTATTATGTTGCTAACATATGTGTTTAATGACGATGGCCATGCGTGACACTCTTCATGTTTCTACTTGTAATTGAATAATCAATGTATCTATGACCGAATGGAAGGAATGGTAGTTTATGTGTTGAGGCATCAATGATTCTTATTGATTCTCAGCTAAGTATGGGACCCCTATGCTTAGAAATGTTAATTACGTATGTAGATTACACATTTGCAATATGTTTGACGAAATGCTTGTCATGGCTAATAGGGGTCCAATTAAGGTCTTGAACAAGTATTTTCTTTAGTACTATCATTTCCATGTTATTTTACTGATCTAAAGAGATGGTTCAATTCTAGGCAGTGACTTATGATTTGGCCCTGAAAAAGTGGATCAAATCTCGGAGTCACTGGAATATCACTAACAATTTTTGTCTCTAGTCATTGGCAGCTAAGCCTATGAGAGTGAGTTTGGATTTATGGTCACACTCATGCCTATAGCATGGGAGCTAGTGAGCCTTAAATTGTCCAAAAGCTCAGTGTGAACCCAAGGAAAGTTGTCTAAAGTATTGGATTGGTTCCTGAGGGTCATGTATTTGATGATTCATGTATGCATGGTGTGTTTCTGTCAGTTCTACCTCCTTAACGTGACTTAGGAGGTCAAATCATATCATAGTGGCCTCTCATCGCATTTTTACCCTATTTTCTTGGGTAGATGTGGGAGGAGGGTGTTACAAAATGAATCCTTGATCCAATCTATGATCTTATCACAAAATTCATAGTGTAAGCTATAAACTTGATGAATTAGATTCACATATATTGGATAAATCATGTGAGGATTCATCAAAGACATTGAATTACTGGTTTGAGCCTTTCCATTAATTAAATTAATTTGTTCAAAACATTATGATGAGGAATTTTTATATGCCATTTTGTCTCACCTATAAAAAAGGCCCCAAACATGGATCTCTTGCCATCCGTTACAATTTTCATCAATCCTTTGTAAGGCCAAAAGAAAAATTATTCCTGAAATTTATAAGAAGCATGGGTTACATTGGTTTAAAACCCAAATTTGAGACTCCATGATAGCTTATTCCATTAATATTTGTGATAGTTCATGTTTCGTACATGCAAGTTACATTGGTCAACATAATTTGACTTTACCAAAAGTGTGATGACACTCGGAAATGAGGAAAAATAAAATAGAATTTCGAAGCTTCCCCTTCTAGATGCTTTGAGAACAATTTCATCCATTTTCTGTTGAATATGATCTCAAATTCCTATTAATGAGACTTTATCCCTTATCTCATGGAACTTAGCTTCATTCAAAGTGGATCCAACCATAGTATGTTGGATATAAAACTACCCGATTTTCCCTATAAAAGTAGTACCTACTATAAAGTCTGGGTTGGGTTTAGAGACTCTACTTCTACCCTTATACTGTCAATTTATGTTTGGAGGTCCATAACCCATCCTTATGCATTGTTGATATTGAAGGCTTTATCATTGTAGCAAATAAAGGATGAGAAGGTTAAGAGAGATTCACAACATCAACGTCGCAACAAGAGTTGTAAGGGGAAGCGGAGGCGAGCAACTAATGGATGTCTCTCTCGCTTTTGTCTCCATAGTTGCATTCACATCCATTCAAACTCAGGGGAAGCCGAGACGAGAAATTGATCAGAACGATTAATGGATGTCTCTCTCACTTCCGTCTCCATAGTTGCGTCAAGATAGTGTTTAAAATCTAGACCATCATCGCAACTGCACCTGGAGCAACTGCACATTTATTTGTTTGATCCTGAAGTGGTCGATGGGCCATGTTTCAAAGTGTTTATCAAATATGAAATACATACTTAATGGAGCAAATTGCGTGATATTCCTATTGTCACAAGTTTAAATAGGTACAATAATAACGTAAAATCAACAATATATTTTAGTATCCACCAAAAGCATTACATAATATAATTATTGCGTCAAATTATATACGTATAATGTAATGTAATGTAATATAATCTAATCTAATATAATATAATATCATATGGCAAGTTATAAGTATTGCATAATATAATTATTTGGTCAAATTATTTATATATATGGGTTTTTATGATTACAATATGATAATATTTGTGTGGGTATATTTTAAAATCTCGTGGTTGGTATTTGTAGTTAGAGATTTCAAATTTTCTACAATAATATTTGATAGTCATCGACATTTTGAATCCATAAGAAGATCCATCTTCGGAAAAATACAAGTTCTTATATATTGTTAATATGTTAGATTAAGTAAACATATAATTGTAAAATGTCATCATTATAGTGAGATAATAATATGGGCATATTTACAAATATGTACATAAATTGACATGGAAATAAACCACATTCCCATTTCGAAGAAAGCAGTTGAAATTCAATGCATTAATGACTTTGAAACCAGACATTGAGATCAACATATTATAAATCATTGGGAGCTTTTGGAGAAGTGCAGACAAACAAGGGTATGGAAATCGATGTGGAAAACCACTCAAGAACATACAATCAAGGAAACAACTCCAAGGATTGAGATTAAAGATATGTTAAATCTTGGTAAAACCTTGAAGAATAAGAGGCATAAAAACTAGATAATGAGGATAGGGAAACCATTGACTAATCAAATGTAATTTGAAGGGATGATTTCCAAAAATTTTAAAGGGGACCTTTTCATTTTCACTAAAAATATAGGGGAGCTATTGGTAGACCAACAAATGATGAATTATTAGGTGAAACAATTATATCTAGTTAGATAATACAAATATATACGTGTCAAGGAATAAATATTATACGTTTCGAGATGCTAATCCTAAAATATCCTAAAAGTTTCAGCCCTAAATTGTATAGCTAATATCCCAAACCATATCCATCATCATTCAAAAACATGTTAAAATAGGAACCCATAAATGTTTATATGCATGATGTTTTATATGTAGACAATAAAATTTATCAATAATTAACCTTGGGAAAGACAAGGCAACCAAGTAATCTGTAGTATTAATTTAACTTCAATACCATAGGTATGACAACTGTTTTTAGTAGGTATCTTTAGTTTCAACATGGATTCCTTTTAACCCAACCAAATTCTTCTCTCCCATCTATTAGATATAGATTCATAAGTTTTAGTTAATTATACATTTATGGATTTTCTTAGAAACCAAATGAAGGTCATTGCTGTGACTTGGTGACTAGTTAATGACAATGCCATCATAGAAACCAACAAGAGTGAACAAGTTGGCTCATGATGAAACCTCTTGTCTTTCAATTTTGCAATCAAAAGCCATTACCCTAACTTCATGACTAGTCTTAATGTCACTTCCTAGGGATCCATGATCATGTTAGGCCCGCCCATTTTGAGACCTCATATCATTTAGTTAATTATTTATGTTAATATAAAACTATGATAATGATTAATCTACAATAGATTACATAATAAATGGGGAAAAATATACTCCTTAAGTGCAAGGGATTAGTGACTAATCTTTACTCGTTAATCCCGCTTTCCAAAGCAAATGGTGACCTTAAACTATTTTATGAATACATTTCTTTTTTGTTATTATTAGGGTTAAATATAGAGTCCTTAAATAATGATGGACAAATTCAAATAGATATCAAGTATAGTCCAATAATAAGTCAGCAAAATCAAGGACTTAACTGATCAAGGAATTTGAGTGTCAACATAAGAGAGACACCATCTTAAAAATATTTCCTTAAAGATAAGATTTTAGTTTTATAAAATAAATAATCCACTATTTTCCTAATGAGTATGCCAAGGAAAATATGAAAATGATAAAATCCACCCTTGTGCAATTTAAAGAGTAATGAAAACCAACAAATCCAAAGGGAAAGTGAAGCAAAAGCATAAAAATAGGCTAAGAATAATTGGGCATCTAACGATACTTAATTACAAGTAAAAAATGATAAAACAGATCAAACTTTAAGAGATAAGAGGATCTTTAAAACATTAGACATTTAGTCCCTATTTGAGCTTTTAATAATGTGAATGCATACTTATGTAGAAATTAAAAATTTCATTAGACATTGTGTGATATGTTTCATAATTTGACCTTTTATTACACAACAAAGAAATCAAGTGCTAAAAAAAACAAATCCAAAAGAAAATGCACAGTTATGTTGTTAATTTCAAAGAAAATAAGAGCCATAGCAATTACATTTAGTGAGAGAAGCTTAATGAATAATTAATTCACTTATAGTATTCTTGTTTGATGCTTATTAAACATTTCATAGTGAACAAGTATAAAAAATGAGAGGAAAAAAGTTAAGTAAACTTCCCTGTTCGTGTCGTGATGGTGGCTCTTCTTTAGTTTGACACTAGCATGCTTTCATAACTTCATTATTCAAGAGGCATAAAATAAATCTATCTAAATAAAAAAAACTAACTTACTTAACCTACTCTAAACTACTCAACGGTCACAGTACTATGTGAATTGAAATTTCCAATGTAGCCATCAGAGTAACTCTAATCTTGCAAAGACAAAGAAGTTGGAAATTAGCAAAAAGCATTGTTGTATTTAAAAATAAAAAATAAGCAGGTCATGCTTACCCTTATGATATTCATTTAGAAACAAAGTAAGTACAACCTTACCATCTCCTCATAAATTTTCGAGAAATGTGTAACAGCCCTGGTGGAAATTCCATGTAATAAAAGTAAATAAAGGTAAAATAATAACCACGGATGATGGGACACTTATTCCAAGCTTAATGTTGGGCAGAATCCTAGTGATGGGGATCACTTGTGATTTTTTATGGCTAAGGAAATTGGCAAAGGCAATGGCTAAGGCTTTAGAAAGGTAAAATGGCATTTTGGCACAATTATTTATGAAAATAATGGAAATTGGGAGAAAAAGGAGGTGAAAGGTCACTTGTTGCATGTGAGGAGGAAATTGAAGGCAAATAATGGAAAATGAAGAAAATAGAGGCATCATTCACAAAAAGGCTTAAGAGGATTAATTGGCAACCCTTTGTCAATTCAGTTTTGGAGCTCTCCCATTATTATCTCTCTCTCTCTCTCATACTCTTGGAGGGTGTGGCATACTTGGATTTTTGGAGCAAGAAGGCAAAGGAAGAGCATGAAAGTGAAAGAAGGCACTGGGATTAGCAACGACATCAAATTTTCTTACAAGTGCCAAGTTGCATGTATGTTTCCTTCACTAGTTTTGGCATGCATGGCCCATGCATGTGGTTTCTTGGTTGTGATACGTCATTGGCATGGAGGATGTTTGAGATTGATAGTGGATTGCCTAGCCTTTCTATTTCCTGGAGAGCCATGGTGACTGTGGGTTTACTTTCAATATTTGTTTTTGGTTGGTTCTTATGTTTCCTTAGCTTGGATTGAGTTATTAGACCTGGAAGCCCTATTAGGACAAAGACTCTAGAAGCACTGTAACACCTTGGGTTGAGTTACTAGCCTTGGAAGCCTTGGTTTGAAAAACACTTTGGAAGTCCTTGGTGGGTTGAGTTAGTAGTCCTAGAATCCCTAAATAAGTTGTGGGTTGGGTTACTAGTCTTGGAAGCCTTGGTTGGACGAGCACTCTAGAAGCCCTGGAAGGCTTGGATGGAGATCAATTTGATGATAATTTTGTCATGTACAATGGTGAGGTGGAATCATTGTTTGATGGGTTGAGGTGGATGGCCTCTAGAATCTGTTGATGAGTTTTGTTTGATGTGTTCTATGAGATCCCACATTCATGCTTGGAATATGACACGGGGGTGAATGGATGAAGAGACATTTGGCTGAGCCATTCTATAGTCGAGTGGAACGTGGAAGTCCCATTCCGGGTTGGGATTTTGAATCATTAATGAAAGGTTATTTATCATTGTATTTCTATGAGCATTTTGATGGATTGTATGTGGTCTCTATGGTTGTAATTTCATGATTATTTTTGCTGCTATTATGTTGGTTACGTATGTGTTTTATGACAACAACCATGTGTGGCTCTTATAATGTTTCTACTTGTAATCGAATAATCAATGATTTTATGACCTAATGGATGGAATGACATTTGATGTGTTGAGGCATAAATTGTCCTTAGCGATTCTCAGCTAAGTATGTGACCCCTATGCTGAGAGTTGTTAATTACAACTGTAGATTACACATTTGCAATATGTTTGACAAAATTCCTGCCATGGCTAGTAGGTGTTCAGTGAAGGTCTTGAACAAGTACTTGCTTTAGTACTTCCATTTCCATGTTATTTTACTGATATGGAGAGATGGCTAAATTTTGGGCAGTGACTTGGGCTCTGGGCCTCATAAAGTGGCTCAAATCCTGGAGTCTCTAGCATAGTGCTCATAGTTTTGGTCTCTAATCACTGGTAGGCAAGCCTATGTGAGCGATTACTTAGAGAACTAGTTGTGCCATTGAAATATTCTTTCCCATAGTTAATAATCTAAGTATTTTACAAAATTTTAATTTGGGTCATTGTGTAATTGCTTGAATGATTCTTTTTAACCATTTCAACACTTTTAATAAATACACAAACTACATTTTTCATTCCCACTAAATGAATTATTTTGATTTTATAATTTGTTTATAAATTTATTTTGTAAATGCACATGTGACATTTGATTAAGAAGGTAAAGTGATTGGCGTGACATCAAAAGGTGAAACTTCCATATGTAAAAAAGTTGTTTATGATCTGTCATATCTACCTAACAAGGTAATTTTACTTGCATGATTTGAAAATTAAAGGAAATTTTAGTGTATCATACTTGTATAATATTCCTATGTCATGCTACATAACATGTTTTCTTGAGTCGGGTTAAGAAGATAGGTAATATTTCTCGAGCAATTTGTATCGTGAGCCACCCCATTTACACTTGATCATTTTTTCTTTTATTTTTATTATAACATGTTGTAGAATATTCCTATGTCATGCTATCTAACATTGTTTTTTGAGTCCGGTTAAGAAGATAGGTATGTTTTCTCAAGCATTTTTTGTCATGAGCCACCCCATTCTGAATACAAATGATTCAAAAATACTGTAGATTATTTTGTCTCAAAATAAACTTGGACACAAACATGATATGTATATCCTCTGATATCATATTGTCTTTTCAAAAATCATATTTTTTTCCTTGTGCTTTTCTGGATGAATAGGAGGAATTCATATTTTTCACTCATTACAAACCATAGTTTCTTAATAACAACGTTTTTCCATGGAAATTTATGCATGATATACATATAAATGCATCAATGTAGATTTATGATTACAGTTTACAGGTTTTTATAGTACCTGTTACACAGTAATTTGTCACCATTGGTCACTGTCCCTGTTACCCCTTTTCCGTATTTTGGAGGACTCATTCTGGGACTTGTGAGCAGTGACATAACCTAAAAACACTTGCATTATGTTCCCCTGAGTATGTACTTCATGTTCCCTGAAGACACCTTCTGCAAAATATCCTTGAAAAGTGCCCTTTTTCCATTAGCGCGGGTCCACAATGTCCTACCCATGCCAATCAATGAGATCCTCAAAAGAGGGTGCGACCATTAGCACTCTGTCTTAGAACAACACCCCTGCCAACCAAGTTTGGTAATGATTTTTGACAAACGCGCGCCCAGATGTTTTTTCCCTTCAAGTCACGAAGTCTTTTGAGGATAAAGCTCATCTTCTAGATGTCGAGAGTCATCATCTATCCTTGAAATCTATCCACAACGGCTTTTTGGAGATAATGCCAATCCATAATGGGTGTCCTGATGCATTGTATCTTCCTCCCTTCTCCATCTATAAAAGTCTGTCCTCATGCATTTGACAAGCTAGTTTTTGGAGTAATGCTAGTTGTGATAATGCTTGTCTTGAGTGATAGTAAGAGTCTTGAAGCATAGGGAGGTTATGCTGCCGGAAGTCTGAGAGAGAGAAGGTCTATTGCAAGACATACATAGCTGCTCGCCCAGCCAGAGGAGAGGTTCAACGTCAGAACCTTGGTTGTATCTTTCTCTGTTGATTATTCATTAATAAACGACTACTATTATGGTTCCGATCTTATTGTTCATCATGATAATTTTTGATCTATTTCCTTTCTGACTGAAATGTAGTTGTATTTAGTGGATTTTATGCTTGTTCTCGTTTTTTTCTTTGCATGTGCAGGTATCCATACGCGGGGATCGCAAGGATTGTGACTTGCCGGAGCAAGGGAACGGGAGTATCAACTCCTCTTCGACATTAGCGTTGGACTCCAGGTTGGTTCTCATAATCCACTTTTAGTATGCAACTAGGAACTTGCATGGTAGCGTGAATTGATTGTTGCTAGACCCATTTTGGGCTAGTGGGATCGCCTCTCTCCGCAGAGGGGATTTACTTCGCCAACAATTTGGCGACTCCACTGGGGAGGAGCTATTTGTTGTTTGATTCATAAGCCTTGGATAGAGTCTGAAGCACGACCAGGCAGCCTTTGAAATGCTATTGCCTTGCATTAGCGGAGTAGATCAACGCCACTGCAGTCAATCTCCTGTTTGGTTTATGAACCGAACAGCTTGGAGTTTGTCTTGCATGTTAGTTTTCTCTTGTCTGCTTGCATAAATGAGCTTTCTGGGTTAGCTTTAAAGTTGTTTCTTGTCGTTCGATCTATTTGAATACTGTTGACCAGACCTTGGATTGCTTTATTTATTTTTTGGGCCAGCAAACTGTGTTGGCGTGTTTTTCTACCTGACAGTCGCGCCAGTTGGCGCATGTTGCACAACAGCAACTCGCGCCAATTCCTTAATGGCACAAGTTGCAGGCTGACAGTCGCGCCAGTCCTGTGAATTTTGCCAGTGTGTTTGTTGGAAGCTCTTTAAACTCAAATTTTTGTCTTTTTACATCCTTTGCAGCTTCTGGAAGTGTGTTGGACCTCTGTTTGACTGGTTTTTACCTTTATCCTTCGGTTGTTTGCCTATTTCTATCGATTTTATATCCCAGCCCTAGAGCATCTAGTGGCTTTGTATATCGAGCCTTCTGTGGGGGTTTTGGTTCTTTGATTTCCCAATCAACTTTTTGGTTGTTTTCTGCACCTGTCTAGTGGTTGTTAAAGCTTATTATTGTATGCTTCGAGCAATTCACCTCTAGCTCGTTTGGATTTTTCTTGACTTCATTTGAGCTTAGATCACATGGTTCATTGAAGGTCTTTGCGCTTTTCCTTGTTTTGACAGTTCATCTTGGTGTTTCAGAATTGGTTCTATTTGCATTGAGTAAATTTTTTCTGTTTATGCTTGTTAATATCTCTCGAGATTTGTTTAAGTGCATTATGCCATTTTAAAAGAAAAAAAACAAAGGATCTTTTTGCATTATATTAGTTAGCATTTATTGTTATTGGCAATTAGTCACTTTTAAAAAGAAAAGAAAAAGTTTCATTTCTTGTTATTAGCTGCATTAGGATCTTTATTGATTGTTTATTGTTCATTTTGTTTGTTTGAAAATCTCAACTCTCCTGTAGTTAGCATTCATTGAACGAAATGATATAATTTTGGCATATAGTTTGCATTTAGGAAGTTTTGAGAGATCACATACGGTAGGACCTAAAAACTGAAACTTAATTGAAGATCAACTGTAAAATAAACCGAATGAATCTAACAACACATTGGAACCTAACGCACATATTCTAGAGGTCTAGGCTAGAGACGTGTTCCGGCGTCGTTAAACCTAGTCACTATTGTTTCACACTACGGTTGGGTGATTCCTCCTCTTGTGACTCGATAGTGGTCTAGCACGGACTGAGCTCCCACGTATCGTCGCGTATATAAGGGAGACCCCACTAGGTTATCATCCTTTATCAACAGGAAGCAGTGTCTGCCGCCTTACAAGCCGTAATGCACTGAACACAGCATTCGGGAAGATTGACTGCCGTACGGGAAGTCCTTGGTTTTCATCTGATTGCCAAGGTGTATAAGCAGTTTTACGGATTGTTTGGTAAACCCTTTGCCTAGAGTCTCCAGAGTAGTCACTTTTGATCCTTTTCGGACTCCTTAAAAGAAAAGGTGCCAGTGAGTGTCTTGTCACTTCGTGCTCATTAAACATTCGAAGGACACTAGAGTCATCTTTTTGTCCTTTTCTCGACTCTTAAAACATGAAAAGGTTAAGTTGTGTCTTTGCATCTTAAAATTTATTCGGCCACGATAACATTTACCCGGTTAGATTTTGTTTGCGGTAGTTTGAGTAGGGATTTTGTCTCGGTAGATTCCCTCGGTTTTGTGAAGTTTCATCCTGGCGGAATTACCAATTTCGTCTTCTTCCGAGATACCGGTTGTGAGTCTTCCTGTGGTTCCGAGTATACAACCGGTTACGATTTTCATTGGAACCCTGTTTGGGAACCTTCTGAGGACAGTGTCCCTTTTTGGGACTATACTTCTCCTTGTGTTTCAGTACCACCTTCTTCCTCTGACATGGAGGACTTGTCCCCTACTACGACTGACGAGTCCGTTGCGACGAGCGGTGAAATTCCCACCGCAACGGAACCTACACCTATCAGTAGCACTCCCACTACTGCAAACCTACCACCAGGCTATAAAGCATTAAGGGATACTATGCCCTCTGGAACTCCTTTCGCGGGTTCTATTTGGTCACCACTCGCTTTTCCCACCACGGAGCCTTTTACTCCACAAAGTCGCAGTACGTCTGCTACCTCAATCACAACCGCTCCAACGGTATGTGTAGCTTCTTCGACTCCTATTTTTAGTCGTCCTTCGGCTTCTTTATTCGGAGTCTTTGATCCTACGTCAAACGTCCCGGTAGAGGGGCCATATGATCGATATTTGCCGTCTCAACCGATGGTTGAGATTTCAGTTCCGTTGTCAATTGATTGGGGCTCCACCTCTTTTCATGGTGGCCAAGTATCGTCTACGCAATCTCCAAGACAACCTCCTCAAGACCAACAAGGCCAATCCTTCCATGGAAACCCTTTTGCCTCTAGTGGTCCATTTTTTCCCTCTTATGTTCAACCTTCTGGTAACTCAGGTCAATCTTCTGTTCAACAAGCCCAACCTGGTATCCAGCAAGGTTATCCTACTAGACAAATTGGTCAATCATATGTTAACCCAAACCAACCCAATTTCCAGTATGGTCCAATATCTGGACAAGCTGTTCAACCACATGGTCAGCCTATCGTCCAGTATAGTCAACCTTCTGGGTAAGTCGGTCAGCCTCAAATCCAATCAGGCCAACCAACTGCCCAGCCCACTCAGCCATCTGGTCCGTTAGGACAACCTTCAGTCATGCAACAACAAGTCCATTCCCAATAGGCACAACCTTCTGGGCAGGGAGGCCAACCTCAATATCAACAAGGTTATCTTTCCGGCCAGATAGCCCAACCTACAGGACGTCCTTCTGGCACTGCTCAACCTGGTTTTTTTCCCCCAGCTGGACCCCAAACCCCATCCGGTTTTCAAATACAAGCTGGATTTCAATCTCAATAGACCTATCAAACTCAGCCTGTTTCTCAAACTCAGTTCGGAGTCCATCCACCATATGGTCACAATCAACCTCAAGGGAAACCTTTGTTTGCCCCATATCAAAATTACCAAAAACTGTAGATGAATCCTTATCAGAATTATCCGCAACCATATGGTGCTCCTGCAGGACCGTTTGGTAATCCGTGGAACGCTGGGGGACAGAACACAAATCCCTACGGACAAAACCCTATGGGGCCAAATCCGTCCGGAGCAAGCCCTTGGGGGCAACCACCAGTTGGTTGGAACCCTGGTGCTCCATCCCACCAGCAGCCCCCGATGTCCTTTAATCCTCAATTACCTTTCTTAGCGGCTTTAGAATTACCGGATGTGTCTAATTGACCAATGACCCTATTCTCCATAACCCATATTGGCCTCCGGTTCCAACGAAAATTCCCGGTGACTGGCCAAAATTTGATGGTAAAGCTAATGAAGATCCACAAGCTCATGTCATGACTTATCACCTGTGGTGTTCATCCAATTCATGGCTTGATGATTCAATTCGGCTTCGCCTTTTTCAAAGGACTCTCACTGGCTCTGCAGCTAAGTGGTATATTGAGCTCAATCGCGGATCCTTTCAGGATTTTAACTCATTGGCTATGGAATTTCTCACGCATTTTCAGTTACCCATTCGATATGAACGGGTACACACCTCCTCACATCCTTAAGACAAACAATGGCTACGCATATCTTTGGTCATATCCATGAATGGAGACGGCGTAGAGGTATGATTAAATTTTGGATTCCCGACCAGCTTCTTACCGATTGGTTTACGACTTCGTTCGTTCCTCCAATAGCCTGGGACATTGCCATGGGGGCATGTGTCAATGAAGAGCAAGCTATCGCGCGCGCTCAGTACCTTGACTTGGTTTACTCTCAGTCAGGTACATTGTATGATTATCTACCTGATGCCCCGAGACCAGGAACATCCAAAGCTCCGCCAACACCAACTATTGACGGTATTATTGGTTCTGTTAGTTCATCCTCGAAGAAAAATTCCGCGAACCCTGGGAAGCAAAAACCAACTGCTTCGAATGAACAAACTTCTCAAGTAGCACCCATTTCGAATGTTACTTCCGAGGTCAATGCCGTCCAATCCACCGCGGAAGACAAAGCCTCGAAAGGAAAGAAGAAAGGGAAAGTGAAGAATAAGCCAGATCCACCTAAACAGGACTCCCCTAAACCTCCGCCTGAGGACGGCGCTAAACGCAAACCAAAGTATCCTTTTGTTATCTGTGATGAGGATCACTATACCAAGGACTGCCCGAGGCGATCCGAAGTTAGTCGTTTGTTGAAAGGCGCTCTCGGGACTCCTGCGGTGCTCAAAGAACCCTTTCCCTCACAACAAACTCAAAAAACTCAGATGGTGGCTGACCCTTCTCAGCCTCCCTCTTCCTTCGGTTCTCAAGTGTTTATGGCTAGAACGATACCGGTCAATATCAGTACTCGAACAAAAGATTATCCGCCATCTGTCGGGAAGGAGCCTGAGATCCCCTCTAGTGCTCCACCGTTCAGTTCGGGTCCGCTCCACATTGAGAGACCTACTACTGAGACGCCTCTTCGACCCCCTCTAAAAGGATTACTCCTGAAATCTTCTTACAACCCAAATGCTTGTGCTGCAAAGCACTACAATATCGTTGAGGACTTAGCGCAGACTCCATCGGCTATGTCCGCTTTAGAAGTTCTCCAGAGCTGCCCTTCTCAGAGGAAGTCCTTGCGATCCGCTATTGGTGGCATAGACCCGGCCGACTCGGATTTAATTACATTTCCGTCATTATATTCTGCTGCGTACTACTACTGTGATTTCTGATTGCAACCCCATGACGTATATATTGTCACGCCAGTTGCTAGGGGACAAGTACTCAAAGTGGATTGTTATCCTCCAAGAGTTTGACTTGGAATTTACTACTGCCAAGTCTAAGAAATCCCTTGTATTTGCTGAGTTAATTTGCTCTTTGCCATCTTCTTCCCTGACCTCTCACGTAGAGGATTAAATTCCGGATGAGACCTTATTCCTCATTAGCACCCTCGATCCATGGTACGGAGATATCATTATATATCTGCAAACGTCCTCCTTTCGCCCTGGCGTGTCCAAAGACGCTCGGCGAAGGATTCGTCATCAATCACAACCATATCGTATCATTGGGGATACATTATATCGCCTCGGCGCAAACTGTGTTCTCCGCCGTTGTCTTACTCTCGAGGAGGCTGAGCGGGTCTTGAATGACTACCACTCTGGTGCCTGTGGCGGTCACATGTCCAGATATGCTACTACCCAAAAAATCCTCCGTGCTGGCTACTTTTGGCCCTCTATCTTCAAGGATTGCATCCTTGTCGTCCGCTCTTGTCATGAGTGCCAGATATACCAACGGAAGATGCGAGCGCCTCCTGCTCCATTGCACCCTGTTGTCACCGTTTGCCCTTTTGCAAAATGGGGCATTGATTATATGACCTGTAACCCTCGCTCGGCCGGGGGGCATGGGTTTATTATCGTTGTCGTCGATTACTTTACTAAATGGGCCGAGGCGATGCCTACATTAACTGAAGACGGTCACACAACGGCGCAATTTTTATTTAATCATGTTATTTCGCGATTCGGTGTCCCTCAAGCCATCCTAACTGATCACGGGAAGCATTTTCGTAATCATATGATGACGGAATTAAAAACCGAGCTAGGCTTGCAGCACGATAGTTCAACTCCATACTACCCTCAGTCCAATGGCCAAGTTGAAGCTATCAATAAGATTTTGGTTACAATGCTTCAACGTACCGTTGGCATGCATAAGTCTAACTAGCATTTGATGTTGTTCCCTGCCTTGTGGGCCTACTGAACCTCTGTGAAGGATGCCACTGGTTTCACTCCTTTTCAACTAGTTTATGGACTAGAGGCTACCCTTCCAATTGAATGTGAAATCCCTTCATTAAAATTAGCTGTCGAGCTACTTCCCAACACCACTCCGTTAGAAGAACGTCTTCTTTACTTAGAACGGCTAGATGAGACTCGTCAGAAATGGGGGGGGGGGGGGGGGGGGGGGAAGGAACCATAATTATTGTCGTGTCGGCAGTATGTCGCTCTTGAACATGGCACTTGTCTGCTTTCGTGTCTGGGTGGGGATATCTCATCTCATTTTTCACATTGCCTCCGTGGACTTGGGTAATCCTATTTGACCTCTCATCTGCTCATTGTCTCGTCACCATGACCTCTGATACAATGATGTCAAATACTGCCAATTCCACTGTCGTGCCGCCAATATGTTCAAGAGAAGTTGACCTCTGCAAAGAAACAACCTCCCTCTGATAGCTCACATAATCTTGATTCACAAAATTATCTCTCTGTCTCGTGTCGATGATGTGGGAAACATTATAGCCCACCTTCGATGAAGGTCACTTCCTGTCGACTTTAGCTCATTATCCAGGAAGCTGACCTAGAGACTCCCTTCCGGTGCCTTGTGGCCTGCATGCCTCAATGGCAGGTTCTTCGTGTTCGACGTGAGGTTTTCATCATTGGCCTCCGATCGAATGATTCTACGGGTGTTCGACATCAGATCACTAATTCGCACGCCGTAGATTGTACCTGTAGTACCTTGAGGGCCATTGTCATTATTGGTGGTACTTCTCGCGTCTGTTAACAGTTTTCAATATTGACTGGTAATCAGACGATGTTCATGCATGTTCGAATTCAGCTCATATATTCGCATGCTTGAATTTGTACTTTTGTTCGGGTCGAGATGGAGCGCAAGACCCTGGATTGTGTCTGTTGTAATCCATGCGTGATTCTTGATACATGACTCATTCATTGGATGGCTGCGACCATACCTGAGTCGATTGATTGATCCTAACCAGATGGCTGCATCCATACTATGGATCTAGATTATTATGTACTCTCTTATGGATGGTTGCAACTATACCACATACATCATGTACTTGACCTGTCAGTTGTATCTCTCAATGCAGATTCTCGGCGGCAGCTACATGTGTTCTTTTAAAGCATTTCACCCCTCTCTCTCTCTCTTGGGCCTCATGCTTTAGGGGGCATCTGTTACACAGTAATTTGTCACCATTGGTCACCGTCCCTGTTACCCCTTTTCCGTATTTTGGAGGACTCATTCCGGGACCTGTGAGTAGTGACATAACCTAAAAACACTTGCATTATGTTCCCCTGAGTATGTACTTCATGTTCCCTGAAGACACCTTCTGCAAAATATCCCTGAAAAGTTCCCTTTTTTCCATTAGCGCGGGTCCACAATGTCCTACCCGCGCCAATCAATGAGATCCTCAAAGAGGGTGCGACCATTGGCGCTCTGTCTTAGAACAACACCCGCGCCAACCAAGTTTGGTAATGATTTTTGACAAACGCGTGCCCAGATGTTTTTTCCCTTCAAGTCACGAAGTTTTTTAAGGATAAAGCTCATCTTCTAGATGTCGAGAGTCATCATCTATCCTTGACATCTATCCACAGCGGCTTTTTGGAGATAATGCCAAGCCATAATGGGTGTCCTGATGCATTGTATCTTCCTCCCTTCTCCATCTATAAAAGTCTATCCTCATGCATTTGACAAGCTAGTTTTTGGAGTAATGCTAGTTGTGATAACGCTTGTCTTGAGTGATAGTAAGAGTCTTGAAGCATAGGGAGGTTATGCTTCCAGAAGTCTGAGAGAGAGAAGGTCTATTGCAAGACATACATAGCTGCTTGCCCAGCCAGAGGAGAGGTTCAACGACAGAACCTTGGTTGTATATTTCTCTGTTGATTATTCATTAATAAACGACTATTATTATGGTTCCGATCTTATTGTTCATCATGATAATGTTTGATCTATTTCCTTTCTGACTGAAATATAGTTGTATTTAGTGGATTGTATGCTTGTTCTCGTTTTGTTCTTTGCATGTGCAGGTATCCATACGCGGGGATCGCAAGGATTGTGACCTGCCGGAGCAAGGGAACGGGAGTATCAACTCTTCTTCGACATTAGCGTTGGACTCCAGGTTGGTTCTCATAATCCACTTTTAGTATGCAACTAGGAACTTGCATGGTAGCGTGAATTGATTGTTGCTAGACCCATTTTGGGCTAGTGGGATCGCCTCTGTCCGCAGAGGGGATTTACCTCGCCAACAATACCCTCTACTTTGTAATTTACACGACTTTTCTTCACCTTTCATTTTGTACGTATGTATTTTGTTGTTCCCATTCACATAATATTTCTCTCAAAGAAAAATACATTACATTTGACTCAACAAATGCATAGAATGACCAACCTGAGAAAGAGTTGCAACCAAGATTAAATTTTCTTGGATAAGTTGATGAGATGTTTTTTTACACTTATGATATACATCAACCTATTAATGAACCATATCTTGAAAATTGATTCATATCAAAAGTAAATGGTCTTCCCATATTTTATTTGATTTTTTCATTTATGAATGGATAACTTGCTGTTATCAAGTTTAGGAAGGTACCATAATGTAGAGATTTGTTTCCTGTAGAGCTATGATGCAACTACATATTTTGAGACAACGGTTCACTGATGGCTTGTTATGTACACAAAAATCAGAGGAAACGTATAGTTACTAACTTATTATCTATTTACACTTGATCACTTTTTCTTTTATGTTTATACAGGTTTATTTTAGTTGTTGCCCTTAACAATCTTGATTTTTGTGCCTACCCTTAATTCCTATTCTTTTATTTTTCCTCTATCTCCTTTGTTTTTGCAAGTATTGGATATAAGTGTCGACATCAATGCTGCAGATGTTTCATATGAGTAATTTCTATTTTTTTAGGCTTGATTGTCTTTGACAGTAATGCCAGGTTGCATCCATCTTCTAGATATGGTCAAAAGTGACCTCATATATCACTATAAGCTTTCTTCGAATTTGTGAAGTTTATTTCTGTACCAAATTATTGATATGCATTCTTAATTAGTTACCCCAACGCCTAGCAAGTGTTACAATCAAGATGATTCTTTTTAGCAGTATATGTCAATGGCCTCTTTTGAATATTTAGTTGACCTGCTTTTCTTGTAGTAATTTATATTGTAAAAGAAATTTTCAATGTATGAAAAGTTTGAATTTTTATGTATGGGTGCATATTGTATACCTATAGATAAGTAACTATGCATGTCCATCAAGATCAATAATTCACATAGAATTATTGTAGTGATTTGTTTAATAGAACATGTTCTTATCATGTTCATATTCTAGATGTCACATTGTGACTTGTGATTATCTATATATATATATATATATATATATATATATATATATATATATATATATATATAGATATATATATAATCTAATTACTTAAACCATGTTCACTCTTCATGAAATTGCAAACTTTTTTACCTCTTGATAGGTAATGGAACCATTCCTTTATTGTCTATTCTTTGGTTCCTTTCCATGTTTTATGTATTCCCGTTGTTTTTTCTTTATATTCCATGTAAGGTCGAATACTAAGTTAATGTGTTCTTTTCTATGGTGACATTTAATTTTATTTTTTTATACAGTTCATATGACCTCATTTTTTCCACTATCACCCAAATGAAGAAAAGTTGTTCAAGTTTCTTTCTTTTCTGGGGGAAATGGCATTGATGATGTTAAGATAACATGTTCTTATCATGTTCATATTCTAGATGTCACATTGTGACTTGTGATTATATATATATATATATATATATATATATATAGATAATCTAATTACTTAAACCATGTTCACTCTTCATGAAATTGCAAACTTTTTTACCTCTTGATAGGTAATGGAACCATTCCTTTATTGTCTATTCTTTGGTTCCTTTCCATGTTTTATGTATTCCCGTTGTTTTTTCTTTATATTCCATGTAAGGTCGAATACTAAGTTAATGTGTTCTTTTCTATGGTGACATTTAATTTTATTTGTTTATACAGTTCATATGGCCTCATTTTTTCCACTATCACCCAAATGAAGAAAAGTTGTTCAAGTTTCTTTCTTTTCTGGGGGAAATGGCATTGATATTGCTGATGTTGAGGTATATGGTGTATAAATCCATTATAATATACTTTATTTCATATTCCAGTGTTCATCATCTTTCATGTATTGTATTTTTCATTGTATCTTGATTCATTTACAGAAGAGGAACTCAATATTGATGGTAAGAATCATGAATTGAAGAAGAGGAGCACAATAACAATGGAATAACAAATGCAAAAAGAGAGAGAGAAGAAAAGAAGTCTAATGATACCCTTAAATCCAATATCCCACATGCGACACACACATACAGATTGATGATTAAGTATTTAGAGTTGGAGAATTAATCTGAACTTCCTTGGGATTAACCTAATGATAATGTTTTGAAGTGATGAAATAATATTTCATGTGTAAATTGTAGTCCATCCAATGTTAAGTTAGAAACTCATATTGTAATACTTGACATTTCATATAATATAGTTGGTGTGGTTCAAATTATTTATAGTTGTACTTGATATTATTTAGTATTTCAATTAACAAATGTAATTTTTCATTTTCACATTAAATGAGCATGCACATAAAATCAATCTAAAACTTTTAAATTAGTAGTTTATATTGATTAATGATTAACACAAATAAAATGAATATACAACAACTAAATTAGTTATTTATAATGATTATTAATGAAAGTAAAGGAAATGAATATAAACTACTAAATCAATCATTTAAATGTTTAATATGAAACTACAAAAAAAATCACTACTTTAAATGATAAATTTGTGACTATAAATGAAGGCTTAATTTTTGTTGGGCGCGGGATCCCCCAAGGGAATTTTTGGGGCTTAAAGCCTAGATTTTGACTAAATCCAATGTAAAGACTCTACGTTTTGTGGGCGTAGAGCTCGAGCTTGTAAATGAGTCTTAGGTTTGTCCGCCCTCATTTTTGTAATGTAATGTTGGCTTTAAAGATCTACCCATGGTCAACGGACCATGGGATTGTATAAATAGAGCGAGGCTCTAATTTGTGAAGGAAGGAGAGTCAAGAAGGAATAAAGTTGAATAATTGAGTCTTATCTAAGTGTAGAGTCGAGCTACTGAGTTGTAGAGTAGGAGAAGGCTCTGCAACTGAGTGCGCAGAGGCCTAGTAGTTTGCAGCTAAGTGTGCAGAGGCCTAGTAGTTTGCAGCTAAGTGCGTGGACCCCGGTAACTGATTGCATAGGGCAAGTTGAGTCTGTAACCGATTAAATCATTAATAAAGAGAAGTTTTATACCATTCCTATGTATTTATTTACTGTTTTCTGCATTGAATGTATTGGGTATAAATTACATTTCTATTGTTATATGCTGCGCGAACATATATGATTGTGTTGATTAAGGGAATATAAGATAAGGTATTCGTTTACGTGAAGTTAACTAACAATTATAAGAAGATAAGTAAGATTCGTGGTGTAACTTGGGGAAATAGCACAGATCGCTACCTTAGCAGTGTGAAAGCACCCCGACCCCTAGTTAGGGCTACACAAAGGCAATTATAATAGATCACGAAGGCCTCGCAAGTCAGGGTAATGTGCCAAGTCATCTGCGTGAAGCCATTCACAGTTGGACTAAATCGACCCCTCAGAAATCTCAAGGGTGCGGAAACTTGGTTCCAGGATCCCCCCATATTGCTTCAGGTGAGACCTCAGTCCACACTCTATGGGCTGTTGCCAAAAGGGCCAGTAGTGTAGGGATTTGTTTGGCTGATTAACTCCGAACTCAAGCCCCCTCAAGCCAACAAATGGTTCTGTTGCCAGGATCAGAATCTGCATAGAGATGTTTGATGTCATATCATTGGAATCCAACTAAGAAGGAAATTGAAGGTTGGTTGGATAGGGGGATTCACGAGTTTGAGGTGTAGGAGAACATGAATCCGCAACTGACAAAAGAAGAGTGGTTAGACTGCTACTTATACATAGAGATCCACGAAATCTTCTTCACATCTTTCCCTATTGAGCTGTACAATTGGATTGTGAAGCTAGCAGATAGCCAAGGAAGGTGGAAGCTCGACAATCCTATTATGTGGACCCCAGAGTTGGTGCGCAAATTGGAAGCGTCGAAGGATAAGATCGTGCGCGATGTTGATCACTAGCTTGATCGGATTATAGGAGGATTCATTACTTAGTTTGTGGTAGATACTCCAGTCAGCTATAGTGAGGCGGAGCGACACTTTCTCAAAGGACCGCGAGGTAAGTACATAAAGTCTCAGAATACTTGGATTAAAATGTTATTGTGTGAAAATAGGGTTATGCAATTACCGTGATGCTCAGAGCTACGCGAAGTGTAAAAACCTACAAAAACAAAGGAAGTAAGGGACTATATAATATCCCTTTGATTTCACCTCCACGAGGGGACGAGGAAGAGCTCGCGAAGGTATCACCACGAAGTGTAATCAACTTGATAAGGCAGATTATTTCATGCATACCACCCCCACCCACACCGCCGCCAGCCTCACCACCATCACTTCCATCTTCACCCATACCACCTCCGCCACCATCGCGAGTCAATATGGAAAGCACAATAAAGTTGCCTATGTTCTAGTGAGTAGGAAATGAGGATCTGGACCAGTTTCGGTTCATGATAAGAGCCATATGGGAAGCACAAGGAGTTATAGATGAAAATATAAAGAGAGCGACATTGGTTAGGGCCTTGTAGGACCGCATGCTGACCTCGTATATTAAGAATTCTAATGACAATCTGAATGCAAGAATCGCAAATATCCAAATTGCGCTAAATAGGGAATTTAGCAAGCCAAAGTCAGAAGAGTAGTTGATCATTGGATTCAAAGAGATCATAATGCTACTAAGCGAGACTCCTTGGGAGCTGGATTAGAGGTTGAAGTGCATGATTCGCGAAGCTAATATGAATCTGAAGGATGGACAACATCGTGAATGGTTTGTAGCATCGCTAATGCCACATTTGTGGTTAACGACTCAGGCAAAGGCCTTAGAGATCATGATGAGGTTGCATGAGACCCTGATGCAGGATCCTCACTTGGGAGTTCGATAGATCCATGCGCAGTTGAAAAAGTTATGCCTTGAGATGAAAAGTCTAAAACAGGATAGGACAGCTTGCCTAGAACTGCGCAAAGAAGTATGGTGTGTAAAATGCAAGGGTTAGGGTCATGATAAGGACCATTTCTCGGTGTTGGAAAATTACCTCGCATGAGGAGGACCGATGCCGTTAAGACCGGAACCACAAGCATGAACTAGCGTGGTGCCTGCTTTATGGTGCGCGATTTTTCAAATAGGAAGGAAACACACTACAGACAACTGCCATTTGTTACAGAAGTATACTTAAAATTTGCACCAATTGTTCTGTAACTTTTGTAGGTTAGTAGGACACGATTAACACAGTTGTAGAAGCTATGACTTGATGATGGATAGAACTCCCACCTATAGGGTTCAGGATGAAACATGACCCCTAGACTAGAGCGCAGGAGGGGCACGAACCAAATTTCAGGGGCGTGTGCAAGGCCGAGGTGGAGGAGGATCTGGAAGAGGTCGTAGACAGCTGATCTGCTACAATTGTGCCTATGATTGTACAAACCCAACACATCCATCATATATGTATTGTACCTTGTTTGATCATGAGACGGAAGATTTTCATACGCTGATAGATAGGATACATGACAAGGGAGCATTGTCGCCTCCCCCGACTCAGAACTTGTAGATGATGAGGTCTGAGCCATGGGAGGAAGATCCAAATGTGAAAAATTGTGCTCTGAAGTGGATCGTGATTGGAGATGTTAAAGGCAAAGATCTTGAAGATAGTAGTTCGGTTCACAAGGCTCCGATGAAAGAAGCAGAGTTTGATTTGGAGCGCGCTAAGGAAACCTTCATGGAAGCTAAGAAGAGCTTCACTGATGCCTCCACTTCAGGAAGAAAAGATAGACCGAAGCTAGAAATGGACCTATATATGCTTACAACGTTCTTAGAAACATGCATGAACCTACTGCGCGATAGTAAGGTTGTAAAGGAACTACAGGAACTCATTAACATATGCGTTGGGACCGCGCCAGGAGAACTGCGCATAGTCCGGAAGATTTGAAAGCATACGACAAGGACAAGAAGAGAAATGAGGTTAACTGTGCATATTGGAGAATATTAGATGGACCAAGTAATTCTAGATTTTGGATCGAATGCAAATGTTATGCCGAAGAAAACATGGGAGCACATGGGGAGGCCTACGCTGCAATCGTCTCCTATTCAGCTACGAATGGCGAACCAACAAAAGATAATACCAATGGGGAGATTGCAGGGAATCACTATGGATATTGAGGGAGCGAGTGTGCCAGTTGACTTTCAAGTGATAAATATTGTTGATGATAGCAATCTCTATCCCGCACTCTTAGGAATTGATTGGGCCACTGACATGAACGAGGTGATTAATATGAAGAAGCGCAAGATGATTTTTGAGAAGAAGTCTTTGTGCATAGTTATACCCTTGGACCCTACTGAAGGATCGCGCTATACAGAGTTGGTGCGCGACTATGAAAGTGACGATGATTTGCACTACATCTACAAAATATCGTGTGAGAGAAATATTGGCTTAATCCCATCATGGACGGACAGATCTCATGGGAGCGCAAAAGCTCCTATACATCATATTTTGATGAGGAGATAGAGCGATGGCAAAACCAGTTACATGAGGGGACTACACTGAATTGTAATATGATGACAAGATCATTGTGCTACATATGGATAGAAGTGAGAGATCTCCCTACCTATGACGGGTTAAGTGAGGTAGATACTTTCTTGGATAAGTTTGAAATAGAGGTACCTGAAAAGCAACATTTACAAGCCTTGAATTGGGTACTGTGTGCTACGACCACGAAGTGGTGGGGTACGCACAAGGGAAGCTTTGAAGACTGGCCCGCATGTAGGAGGATGATGTGCACACGGTTTGGGAAGCCTGAAGTGCAATTAGATGATAAATAAAATGGACGAGATGGTCCGCACGTGCATCTGTCGAGGTGGGTACATGCATATGGCAAACAAACTACGCGGATGCGCATGAACTTTGTGTTGGGAGGGAAAATGCGCCAATGACTCCTCATGTTGGAACGACATAATGTGAAGATAACGATCGCACAAAAGTTTATTCACGTGGAAGCATTTAACAAGGTGTGCAAAGCATTGAACAAGGTATGTAGTGTGCAATAAAGTGATTTAGACCTGCGTGTACTAGCAATTTTATGGGCTTGTAGGACAATGTGCAAGAAAATAACGAGACAGGAACCTTATAGGCTGGCCTATGGAGCGAACGCTATAATACCGATGGAGTATATCATGCCTAGTCTGCGCGTAGCAGCGCCCATGGATATGATAGATCGCGAAGCCTTGGAAGACAAGATCGCGTAGCTGGAAGAACTCGAAGAAGAACGCTTGGGACTTGATGAAGGGATTCAACAGGTTGACCTTAGGCTCCTATCACTCATGAATGAAAGAGTTCGATTAAGGGAGAAAAGCGCCATGGCAGAAGCAGAAGTCAAGAAGCTTGAGGAAGGAATAAAGAAGGACTTTGTTTCTTGGAAGATCGTAGTAATAGAATAGGATGAGCGTGATTACATTGAAAAACCTGGGGATTACCGTGAGACTTTATTGATTTAATGCATTGGATGGGACTGTATGTTATTAAGGAAACCACAGATGGTGGCGTGATGCAGTTGATGAAGTTAAAAGGTGAAATCTTTCTAGGAAAAGTAAATAGTAATCGGCAGAAGCTGTATACAAGTGGTTTGGCCAGCTAAATAGCCACAGGAAGCACAGTCTTAGCGCTCCAGGAAGTTGAATCGAGGCGGAGGACTATAAACTACTATGCCCGGGTGTTATAGACATTTTTTGCCTTACAGCTATAAGCATGAAATGTCCATAATCCAAGGGATCCAAAGTCCCTAAACATGTTGTTCCTACCCCTAGAGGAACAAGGCTAACAAACCACAGCAATTCACAGAAGTTCTCCACCAGAAACTGTTCAAAAACAAGTCAATTTAGAATCAATTCAGAGGCTCCACTAGCTGCCTGCGTTGAAATGCAGAGGCTACACTGGCTAGTTGCATTGCAACGTAGGTGGAAGCACTACCAGGGTGCGCTGAGCGAGAAATGACAAATGGCAGGGTCCTTTGTGCGAGGTGTAAAGACTGTGGAAGCTTCCAGAATCTTCCTCCATGACACTTGCCTTGATGAGTTCGACTAAGTGATGAGTAAGAGGCTCTTAGTCTCCAAGTGGAAGCAAGAACTAACAGAGGGAGAGGACACTAGTCAGATCTCAAGCTGACTCATCCTCTCTCCAAACATCTATATATGGATCTCTCCTCCATGAGATCCAGGAGGCTGGAATTTTGTTATTGCAAAGAATTGTTGTTGGTTTGAGATTGGAATCATTGGGTGCTTAATTCTTTGAAGGGAGGTGAAGAAAGGATTTCATTCGCTGGGAGGTAGATGCTGGATTGGAACTTTCTTGGTTGTATCTCCTCCTGAACCTTGTTATTCATCAATAAAACTATCTTGGTTTCTCCTATATACTGATGTATCTTTGATGTATGATTGCATTAGTATGTTTAGTTTATTTCTAATCTTGAACTAGTTATAAATATGAATCTATGTCTTTGTGTAGTGTTCCCTTATTGTGATCTTGCAGGAACCTGTTGAAGCTGGGCGAGCGAGAAGGCAAGTAGCTGGGAACTATCAAAGAGAAGAGAAACTGGATCGAGGGACAAACGGAAGACACCGGTTAGTCCATCCATCTCTCTTCATTCTTAATTCATAAAGGAAGAATACTAGAATAGTTGTTTCTGTTTGTTGCTAAGGCACTGTCACACCTTAGGTGGATAGGATCGTCTTGCATAGGAATTTTTCCCCACAACAAATTGGCGACTAAGAAGGGATAACGGTGGATGGCATGGTCGCCTTCACACAGTTTGCAGGGAAATCTAGCTTTCCCTCTCTGTCCTGTGGCTTCACTTTCACTAGTTGACGGTGTGGTGTCGACATGGCTATCAGAGGTTGACGACACCGAATTGTGCAAGCGAGGAGACCAGTCCCTTAGTATCCGAGGGATGCAAGGACAATCTTTGTGAAAGTGGTCTCCCTTGCATATGACACATGGCGATTTAGGCCTGGTCAGTGCAGTGTGTGGATTTTCGTTAGATGCCATTCGTTTGCCCCCAGTCGCTTTTGTCTCCTTCTTCTTTTTCTCTTTCTTCTTCTTTTCCTTTTTCTCCTTAGGAGCTTGGCTTTTAGCTTTTCCAGCTCCATCACGCGAAGAGGAAGGAGGAGAGGAAGAGTTAGAGGAAGTGGAAGGCTGGTGGGCAGCTCTGGACTGGTCTAACTACTGATTCGATTGTTCAAGAGTAGTGGTGTTTTGAACAACATTAGTTGAGAAGAGCCAAACAGGCAAGCCGATTGTCAGTCCTGGAAGGGACAATGTGGCCATATGGGGCGCTACAACATCTCCCCAAGAGGAGAAGGGAGGAGAAGTGAAGGTTGGCACTGTCACACCTTAGGTGGATAGGATCGTCCTGCATAGGCATTTTTGACCGCCTTTTCCTTGGAGAAGATACCACTGATGCAGCCTCAGTACATTGCACTTGACTTGCCTACTCCTTCTGAACCACGTATGCAGAGATGGGTTGACCACATGTCTAGGCATGCCGGCCAGTCTCAGATTTCGTTTTCTGTTACCTTCTTCAGGTGGTTCGATCGTCAGGAGATGGCTTAAGCCGAGTACCCATATGCTGGCATGGATTTCCGGGGTGACCCAGATTTAGTACTGCCTGCTGGCTAGCAGTGGGGTGCTATTGGTAAAATCTTTGACCATATCACTGTTTATTGTTTTTGTTTATAATGTTCTTGTGCTTTATCCTATCAAGACTTTAATCAAACTCATGTGTACATGCAGATGTTGGTCCTGTTGGCCCAGTAACCCGTCCGAGAGTGCCAGCTGTCGCCCGAGCAGGAGAGGCTACCGGGAGAGTTATTCTTCGCGATCTTGATGTGGCTGAGACTCTTTCATCTGTGCAAGAGCAGGTCGAGAGCCTTACTCTCGGTATTCCAGATGTGAGGATTGACGATTTGCCGTTGCAGCTACAGTGGCATACTACTGGTGTGCCCAGACGATGGACTCGTCTCTTACGCATGATTGTACAGGCCGTGACTTGCTATCACGAGCATCATTAGACTAGGGTGCCCCCTAGTATTTTGAGTTTTTGGGTCATATGACCAATTTTGTCTTGGTTACAGAACATTATATGTAAACCATAAACAGCTATATATATTTTTTATTTTCAGAGTTTTATTTTGGTTTATGTGATCCATATGTGAAACATTGATGATGCTTTCCTTTTTATCAATTTTGCAAATGTCTATCTAACACATAGTTTGCTAATGAGTCGGTTAATGTGTTTAAGTTTCTAGAAATGTGTTGATACTGAATAAGATCAAATTGTCTTTCCAAAATTTTAACCCTTAGGAACATGCGATAAATAGCTGGATTTCGGACAGAGTAGATACCAGTGAGTTGCAGTATTAAGAGTTGTGAGACTAGCCTAACGATTAGCCGGCGTATACCATGGGTGATGGCATCAGAGAGTAGTTCTATCAATGCGCTATACTCAGCGATGTTATTCGTTGATTGACCAATACATACACCTCTGAAACTTACTAACTCGCCACTTGGATCAAAAATGGCCCAGGCTGCGGAGGATAGATTCCGCAAACTACGAATCGCTCCGTCGGCATATCCAACACACGGTTCCAATGGATTTGACATCTGCAGTAAATGTAAAAAGCGGATTACTTAACCAAAATAAACACTTTAGCGAAAACAAAAATGTAACAAAAGCATACAGGTTACTATTAGGCATAGTAACGCTTGAGGTACAACCCGTTACGAGGTTGCGCCAGTGGAATTCCGTCATAATCCATTAACTCGTAGGCTCCTTTTGATAATACCCTTTTAACAATATAGGGGCCCATCCATAAAGACTTAAATTTACGAGCTCCCAATTTATCGGATTCTTGGTCGTAAAGCAAGACCAAATCACCTTCTGAGAAGACACGGGGTTTGACATTCTTGTCGAACTGCGCCTTGACTTGTTTCTTGTGGGCTTCATTAGCCAACGCGGCATCACGATGGGTTTCATTCAATTGGATTAACTCCAAGAAACGAGCCTCTTCCTCTGAAGTTCCGGGGAGGAGATCAATTGCGAGTTTAAGAGACGAGATTTCACACTGGATTGGTAGGATTGCTTCCAGGCCATACACCAGTTGGAAAGGTGTGAATCCAGTTGCATTCCTTACCGATGTTCGGTAGGCCCACAAAGCTGAGTACAGGATTAGGTGCCATCTTCTTTTGTGAACCCCAATCATCCTTTGCAGCATGTGCTTCAGGACTTTGTTGATTGCTTCAAATTGTCCGTTAGCTTGCGGATAATATGGGGTAGAGCTGTCGTGAGACAACCCTAGTTTGGCAGCTAATTCGACCATCATGTGATTGCGAAAATGTGATCCATGATCTGTGACTACAGCCTGTGGTACGCTGAATCTGGTGACTACATGATTGAAGAAGAAAAGGGCAGCTGTTTCACCAGTATTATCTAATGTAGGCATCGCCTCGGCCCATTTGGTAAAATAGTCAACCGAGACTATGATATCCCCATGCCCCCCGGTCGAGGTGGGGTTACATGTCATGAAATCGATGCCCCATTTGGCGAAAGGCCCCATAGCTACTATTGGCTATAGCGGAGCGGGAGGTCTTCTGGTTTTGCTATCAAAAATCTGACAAGTGTGGCAACTTCTGACTGCGGTTATGCAATCTTTGAATATGGTTGGCCAGAAGTATCCTGCTCGTAAGATTTTTTGTGTTGTAGCATAACCAGATTGATGCCCCCACAGGCGCCTGAATGACACTCATTCAGGGCTTTTTCGGCTTCCTCATGGGTAAGGCACCTTCTGAGAACCGTATCGACACCACGACGGTAAAGTGTATCACCGACGATCATGTAGTCTTTTTCTTGGTATTGGATACGTTATGTAAGGGTCATTTTGCTCAATGGCCCCTGCAAAACAAACAAGAGAAGGAGTAAGATCCTGATTTTGATGCAAAACAGGTAAAATTTTCATCAAAAACTGTGCAACAAGTTCCTCTTTTTCGCCAAACGCACTTGCAGGAGTGATCCACCTGCATTGAATGTCAAACTACCTTCATACTGGCTAACATTCAGCGCAGGTTTCGCTAAGCACAGGGTGCGTTGATAGAAAAACGAGCCCATCAAACCCCAGGGACTCAGAAAAACAGGAAAAAGAGGCACAGAATACAAAAAGGAAACCATGAAATGAAAGAGCTCGGGTTTAGCTCCTACCTGGTCCAGACGGCGCCGAGAATTGTCCACAGAATCTCCCGAAATCAGCTGATGAAAATCGAAGAGGAAGAGGCACCTCCAAAGCTCCAACAAACCAAGTTCAAATGAAATGGTAAAATGAGAGGTAAAAACACTTTTTAATTGCTTTTCACGTAGTTCAAAGTAAAATATTAGTGTTTTCAATCTCATTTTCGAGCAAATATTGTTTATTTCTAACTCGTTTGATGAAGCAGTCGAAGATACAATACTATTTGTTGAAAGAACAAAGCTATTTATGGTAAAAATAAAAAACAAGACCATCACCGAGCAGTTTTAGCGCATAGTTCATGCTCGTTAAAAAATAAACATAAGATCGAGCAAATGTTTCCACCCGCATTTAAGCTTGTTAAAAAATGAACTATTCTGGTAAATAACCACCGTGAATGTAATATCATCAGCCATTAAAGCCTTGGTCGTATTTGCTCATCACCTCCACTTTTCCATTGGCCGATCATTCACCTCCATATGATTTTTTACCCATTTTGAGGAACAACTGCGAAGAGTCATTTCACTAGCCATCCTTGTGACACTGCCGTGATTTGAAAATTCCAATCCTTCCCTGGAATCAGCTGCTACCCTTTTTTATCACTCGTTCCTCAAAAGACGAGTCTTCTTTAAGCTCTTTTCATCTGACTCGTGAAATATGAAAAGATTGCCGAGTTTTGGCCTTCCAGCTCGATAAATTGACCGGAAGAGCTATCCCTCCTCTAGATTTTAATCTTTTTGGACCTGAGGGATTATTGCACAAAAAGATCGAGCGCTTGTTTTATTCGGCTCGTTAAAGATATCGAAAATTCATCCCTTCTGTATTGTTTTATACTTTTCCGGACTTAAGGGATTAGATGACGAGAAAGGACTTTTGGAGTTAACTTTATGTACCTTTTTAGACTCTCTAAATATGAAAAGGATCGTGTTATCCTTGTCGTTAGACTCGTTAAATGCATGAAATAGCGACAAACTTGTCTTTAGACGAGAACGAGTTTCACTATCGCTAGGCTCGTTAAAACATAGCGATGGGCTTGCCCGAAGGGCAAGTTATAGAATAAGCATATGTTATCCTCCTCAAGCTTGACAAACATAAAGAGGTACTGGTCAGGAATGACTGGGGAAAAATTGGGAGAAACTCAAGAAAACTTTGCTGGTAGCAAGTCGCTCTTGAACATGACACTTTTCCTCCGTACCACAATCGGATTGGGTTGTTTCATTCACCGGTCACATCACCATGGTCTCGCCATACCATCCATATTTGGGGTAATGCTACCGATCCATCGCATAAGTTTCGCCATATGTTCAAGAGAAGTCGTTCAGAGAAGTCACCTGTGTCCCATCCACTACCATACATTATACTCTTTCATGACCGCCACCCTTAATCATATGTCATCAGATCGTTTTCACCTCCATCAAAATCATTAGCTTCGTTCTGTGTCATTGATGTGGGATTCATTAAGGCCCTCCTTTGACGGATCACTTCTTGTCGACATCAGCTCATTATCCAAGAAGTTGATCTAGGAACACCCCCTTCAGTACTTTGAAGCTTGCATGCCTCAATGGCAAGTTTCTCACTTCCGACGACAGGTACACATTAATGACCTTCGACCGAAAGATTTTACGTGGTGTTCGACGCCAAGTCCTCTATTCGCACCACGTGAATTGTACTGCAGTACCTTGAGGGTCATCTTCTTTATCGGTGATTCCTCTCGCGCTTGTTAACAATTTACATCATTGACTAGTAATCAAGCGATGTCTTTCCATGCTCGACTTCAGAGTAATTCTCACATGGATCGACTTGTACTTAGAGTGAAGATCGGACGAGATTGAAGACCCCGGATCTAGTTTCATCCATCCGGGCTGCGATATATATTTAGAAAATAAAGACATAGAAATGTACAGCTTTACAGCACAGATAATCATCCTACCAAAAGGATGATGGCTCTATCAGAATCATCAGTCTATCATCAAACGATTGTCTGTTATATGTACATGAAAATGAATTTATAAAGCTGAGCATGGGAATGCCCGCCTCAGCTAGATCGTGAAAAAATTAAGAAAATAATGTATTGTATTGTATTGTATTACAGGTCTCCTCCCAGCATTGAAAGAACTTCAGATCCTCCTAATAAAGCATTTCACCCGATAAACGACCTCATACTTTAGGGGGCAACTGTTATAGACATTTTTGTGCCTTACAGCTATAAGCATGAAATGTCCATAATCCAAGGGATCCAAAGTCCCTAAACATGTTGTTCCTACCCCTAGAGGAACAAGGCTAACAAACCACAACAATTCACAGAACTTCTCCACCAGAAACTGCTCAAAAACAAGTCAATTCAGAATCAATTCAGAGGTTCCATTAGCTGCCTGCGTTGAAAAGTAGAGGCTACACTGGCTAGTTGCATTGCAACGCAGGTGGAAGAACTACCAGGGTGCGTTGAGTGAGAAATGACAAATGGCAGGGTCCTTTGTGCGAGGTGTAAAGACTGTGGAAGCTTCTAGAATCTTTCTCCATGACACTTGCCTTGATGAGTTCGACTAAGTGATGAGTAAGAGGCTCTTAGTCTCCAAGTGGAAGCAAGAACTGACAGAGGGAGAGGACACTAGTCAGATCTCAAGCTGACTCATCCTCTCTCCAAACATCTATATATGGATCTATCCTAAATGAGATCCAGGAGGCTGGAATTTTGTTATTGCAAAGAATTGTTGATGGTTTGAGATTGGAATCATTGGGTGCTTAATGCTTTGAAGGGAGGTGAAGAAAGGATTTCATTCACTGGGAGGTAGATGCTGGATTGGAACTCTCTTGGTTGTATCTCCTCCTGAACCTTGTTATTCATCAATAAAGCTATCTTGGTTTCTCCTATATACTGATGTATCTTTGATGTATGATTGCATTAGTATGTTTAGTTTATTTCTAATCCTGAACTAGTTATGAATATGAATCTATGTCTTTGTGTAGTGTTCCCTTCTTGTGATCTTGCAGGAACCTGTTGAAGCTAGGCGAGCGAGAAGGCAAGTAGATGGGAACTCTCAAAGAGAAGAGAAACCGGATCGAGGGACAAACAGAAGACACCGGTTAGTCCATCCATCTCTCTTCATTCTTAATTCATAAAGGAAGAATACTAGAATAGTTGTTTCTGTTTGTTGCTAAGGCACTGTCACACCTTAGGTGGATAGGATCGTCCTGCATAGGCATTTTTCCCCACAACACCGGGAGCTGTGCGATGTAAGGGCTGTGCGCAGGAGCGAGGTATCACAGGGTCCGTGACTGCGCAAGGGTAGTTGCACTAGCGTGCAGGTTGGCTGGAAAGTGACTGTTGCAATCGCTATTCATGACCTGATGCTTGGCTTGAGACCAAATGGAGTAGGTGGCAGGAATTTAAGGCAAACTTTATGGGCTAAATTTGGGAAAATCTACCGCCACGGGAGAATTAATGGACTGGATTTGGGGGGAACAGTCAAATTCAAATTCAAAAGGAACTATAAATTGCAAAGGGCCACCCAGCAAACAACACTTGGCCATTTGAGAATTGAGCTATTACGTGCCCAAAGATTTATGAACCCTAATCTATTTGATCTTTTGAAGTCGAAGGCATTATTTCAACACCCCATGACGATAGGAGACACCCCAAAAAGCGTCGAGACAGTTACATAAATCCCTAAATCTCTGCGCACACTGAGGCCCAAGAAAGACAAGTAGCCCATGGTACCGGTGCATGTGTCCCATAGGAACCCACTGAGAATTGACCATGGAAGAAAATGGGAAAGTGGTTAATTTAGAAACTGACGACCCTGAGGAAATCCTGGTGGAAGAGGAGGAGGACAAAGAAATGGAGGAAGAAACCTAGGGTGTGGACCCTCTAACTAGGTTGCTCGCGTATGTTCCTCCGTGGAAAGGGAAAGCAAGGGTGCCTAAGGACCTATATGAGAGAAAAAGCTCTTTGCAGACTCTGCTGCTCCCTGATGATATTATTTTTGAAGGAGCGCACTTAGGATGGGTGCCGGCTCTAAAGTTTGAATATTGGGATCTCGCAAACCATGAGAAGTTCCCACATCTGGCAACCACACAGCTAATGTGGCTAAAGAAAACATAGCAGCAGGAGTCATAGAGTTGGAGTAGCACAACTGGTTGCGCAGAGTAGAGAAAGTAGGGTTTTTAAACCTTCTTTTGGTGCCGCATTACCATTGCACCCCAGTGACTATCTTTGTCATCAGGCAACTTCTCTGCCTAGTGCATGATGGGTGCTTGTGGCTAGAGGAGCCCATCCATATCACATACCACCTAATCGACAAAATTACCCAACTCCCTTGCAAGGGGGAGGACTCAACAGATATTTCGGAGGGTAAAAGTAACAATCTGGCCATCGTGTAGGCCATGAAGAAAAAATTCAAGTTGGAGAAGAAAAAGAGAGGGTACACGATCTCCTGTATCAAAAATAATGCAGTCAGAGTTGAAACCCAGAAACTGGCTAGAAAGGTTATGCAAAAGTGTTGCGCGGATGAGGTGCCTGCGCCGGTGGCAGCACTTGCCGCACAGTGCGCAGAGGGGGTCTAGTTTAACTTGTCAGAGTACTTGTGTAAGGAGTTCCTGGAGAATTGTTGCGAGGCAGAGGAATAGGGGAAGGCCTTCCACTATGCGTGGATTTGCTTTCCATAGTGTTGGTGGCTTGGGAATTGCCTGAGGATAGCCATTTTTCCATGATGGCGAAGGATTTTCTGGGGGCAGCGAAGTACGCTTCGCTGTGGGAAACTAAAGACACATAGAGAATCAGAGACAACAAAATATTCTAGGAGTTCATGGAGATGAACATCAGAATGGGGATTAACGCAAGCGGTGGTTATCACCCATTGTTTACAATAGTCTTCAGAGCTTCATGGAGTTCAAGGCCGACTCCTATCACATATATATCTAAGCACACAAGAACCCCACAAAAAAATGGAATGAGCTCCCCTACCTAGCCACAGACGATGTCATATTTTCCATGCTTGAGTCATGGCCGCCAGAGTGGTGTGCTCCAGCCATCTCCACGGTGGAATTCGTGAAGTCCGTTGTGTAGAGGAAAAACGAGGAGGAAAAAATGAAGATGGCGCAGTTGGTAGAGAAGAGAAGGAACGAAGAAACAGTGACCAAGGAATAGGAGGCAAGGGATGTTGCAAAGGCAGTAACAGAACAGCAACATGTAGCTGAGAAGGAGCACGAAGGTCAAAAGTCACCTTCGCGTGAACAGGAGCCGGAAACTGAGGAAGGTGGCACAAACCCATAGACAACGTCTACCCAGTTGAAGCGCCAATGCCCGAGAGAGCAGGTGGGGCCGTGGAAGAAGTCAGAAGCCTCCAAGACTTCTTTCAACCCAATCACCCTCACTAAGGGGGATCTACATGACATAGGGAAGATAGTGCACGATGTCACCGCGGAGACCCTCCAGTGGTTCGCGGGGGAAAATCAGATGGAATTGGGGGCCCTTTGGGCATAGATACAGGAGTTGCAGGTGCACACTCCTTAGGCTGGTACTTTTTCGACCAGCCTTGCAGTAGGAACAACAACAGTTGAGGAAATTTTACGCGCCTGCATGACCAATACTATAGTGCTGCCAGAGGGGGTACTGTTTACCGAAAATGAAGCTGACAGGCCTATGGTCAGTGCACTAAAAGGAGTGGGGATCAACATGGTTGCGCTCCCTCGAGAGATGCTCTATGTTCTGCAGGATGGAGTAACTATAGAACTGCAGGCTAGGGAGGGCCACACACTACAGGTGTTGAGTGAACAACGAATTAACATGGAACAACTAAGCCTGCAGTGCAACGAGGTCGTAAAACATAATAGGCAACTAGTGCAGGTGGTTGAAGAGGCTTACCAGATGGTACCTGAGTTGGCCATCCCAGCAAAGGCATCGACAGAGGTGCACATTCAGAGGTTAGCAGTAGGGGTGCATGAGGCGCGAGAATAAAAGGCTAAGGTTCAGCTGGAGCTGAACCTTTAGATAGCTAAACTGTAATTGAAGGCGCAACCTTCAACTCCACCAGAAGTGAGGGAAGAACACGACAACGCCATAACAACAGGAACAAAGGAGATCAGCAGTGCAGTGGAAGACCCAAACCTACAACACTTAGAAACAAAGGCACGTGATCTACAACAAAGATATGATGATATAAAGGGGCCACACAGACGGTGGCCCTTACACAAAGGCTCGCATGGATGTGACAGGAAAAAGCGCTCAAGGAGCTGGTAGACGCGGCACGACATAAGGAAGCAGTTTTGAAGGCACGTGTACAGCCTTCGATCGACGAGGCATCATTAATACAACCTCGATTGAAGCCAAGCTCCCAGAGATGTAGGGAATGTAGGAGTAGATGCAGGGAAGCAATTCAGTTACTGCGGTCTCTGAATAGTGCGTCGAGGAGGTACAACAGGCAGCTGCTCAGTGCGTTTCCAACCTTGCAGTATTTCAAGCAGAGTTGGGAGGTCTCTACATGAAAATATCTACACCAACAGAGTGACTCGAGCGTGAGTCACGATGTTTGTGTTGGGGGCCTGTTGGGCATGGGATCCACCAAGGGAAGTTTTGGGACTTAAAGCCCAGATTTTCACTAAAGCCGATGTAAAGACTCTGCATTTTGTGGGTGCATAGTGCAAGCTTGTAAATGAGTCATAGGGTTGTCTGCCCTAATTTTTGTAATGTAATGTTGGCTTTAGAGATCTACCCATGGTCTGTGGACCATGAGATTGTATAAATAGAGTGAGGCTCTAAGTTGTGAAGGAAGGAGAATCAAGAAGGAATAAAGATGAAGAATTGATTCTTATCTAAGTGTAGAGTCGAGTCGTTGGGTCACAGAGTAGGAGAGGGCTTTGTAGCTAAGTGTGCAAAGGCCTAGTAGTCCGCAGCTGAGTGTGCAAGGCAGGTTCAGTCTGTAACTGATTGAAGAATTAATAAAGAGAAGTTTTATACCATTCCTATGTATTTATTCAATGTTTTTTGCATTGAATGTATTGGATATAAATTACATTTCTGTTGTTATATGCTGCACGAACATATATGATTGTGTTGATTAAGGGAATATAAGATATGGTATCGATTTACGCGAAATTAACTAACAATCATAAGAAGATAAGTAAGATCCATGGTGTAACTTTGGGAAATAACGCAGATCGCTGCCTCACCAACACGAAAGCACCCCAGCTCCTGGTTAGGGCTGTGCGAAGGCGGTTATAATAGATCGCGAAATCCTTGCAGGTTAGGGTAGTGCACGAAGTGATCTGCATGAAGCCATTCACAGTTGGACTAAATCTACCCTTGAGACATCTCAGGGGTGTGGAAACTTGGTTCCAGCATCCCCCCATATAGCTTCAGGTGAGACCTCAGTCCACGCTCTATGGGCCGTTGCCGAAAGGGCCAGTAGTGTAGGGATTTGTTTGGATAATTAACTCCGAACCTGGGTTAGGTCCCCTCAAGCCAACAATTTTCCATATATATGATTATTAGTAGCTAATTTATAGTATCTTATAACACGACTAAAATTTAGTCATATTTTTTTGGTCATTAATTAATTTCAAACGATGACTAAAATTTGCATATATATGACTATTAGTAGCTAATTTATAGTATCTTATAATATGACCAATATTTTAGTTAGGTTTCTTTTGTCATTAATTGGTTTTCTTGAGTGATCATGTAGTAGTGTATTTTGTTGTGTATTTGGTCATTAATTGTGGCAATTATTGACTAAACTAATGACCAAATTTATCACTAAATATACTACTAGATGATAAAATTGAGAGAACCAATTAATGATTAAGATAAACACAACTAAAATTTGGTCGCATTATAAGATATTGTAAATTAGCCACCATTGGTCACCGACTGAAAAATGATCGTTTATATGCAAATTTTAGTTGTTTTTTTAGTAACTAATTAGCCATTTTGTACTAGTGACAACCAATATTTACCATGTATCCCACACCACTCAGCTTCGAGTACATCCGTAATCCAACTCAACCAAATAAAATAGAACCCACCACACCATGGCTTTCTGGAAATGGTAAGGCAAGGCTGAAGAACATTGTCACACCTTGCAAAGCCCATGCCAATGACAATAGGAGAACCAAGAACACACATGAATGTACCATGCATTCCACATCTAGCAAGGAAATCACATGCAAATCGATACCTACAAGTAATTTCGTTGTAGCCTCTTGATCCTACTCTTCCTTGCTCGATATTTTCTCCCCTTAACATTCTTTGTCCTTCCCTTACTTTTCCTTGATCCAATGCTAGAATGCACCAAGAATTATCTAAGTGTTCAAGAGTGTGAGAAAGAGATAGTAGAAAGTTAGAGCTCCAAAACTAAACTGACAAAAAATTGTACTGGAGAAAGCTACCAACTGATCCTCAAAATACTTTTTATCAACGAGGCCTCTAATTTCTTCATTTTTCCATTATTTTCCTTCATTTTCCTTCTCATGTGCAACAAGTGACCTTTCACCTTATTTTTCTCCTAATTTCCATTATTTTCATAAATAAAATGTCAATTAATGCCTCTTGCCTTTCCAAAGTCTTTCCTGATGCTTTTGCTAATTTCCTTAGCCCTAATAAACCAAATGAACACCCACACTATGTTGTTTTTCTCAACATTCAGCTTTGAATATTTGTCCCATGACCTTGGTCATATATTTTTTTTTTACAGGAAATTTTTACCAGGGTTGTTACAGAACCTTCCCCCTTGGGGGAACACTATCATCAATGCTCAATGACAACTATAACATGTGGATGCAATGAAGGAGAGATTGTAGTGAACCAGTGTGTTGAGTGGCTAACATGTTCACTCATGTGTTGAGTGACTAACCTATGTGATAGTGTGGTGAGTTGATCCGCATGTGGTGCATTGACCAGCACTGAACTAAGGGACCAACGCATCTATCGTTTAATGAAACATTTGCGGAAGTGGCCAAACTTAAGCACTCATCCTTGTTTTCATTGCAGCACACCCTTTCTATGTCGATACGTGCGATCGAACGAGTTCAATATAGAAAGAAACTCTTGAGTGGGACGTGGCTCGTGCAGTCCATGACTCTGACATAAACCAGGTATTAGCTTGACCCTTCAGTGACTGTTGCATCTTTTCTTATTATACTACATTAATGTATATGAAACCGATCATAATGGATGCCTATAGATTGCAGGCAATGTTGCTTTGGCACCTATTAATTATATTGTCTAGCACAACATATTTACAAGGTTGAGATCCTCTTAATATGCATATGTGTCGAAGTTAATTTTTGTCACTCTAGCTTGTGTATATGTGTGTGGTGTCGGCAAAAACACAAATTCACATTCACACATATCCAGTTAGGAAATAAATCTGACCTTGACCACATAGGAGTAGTGAGTACATGGTAGTCTATGGACTGGAGATAAAGAGACTAGATCAAAGGGATTCGAGCCCTGCATATTTTCTTATAGTGGAAAATTGGAGAGTTTTTTTTTTTGAAATGACTAATCCACTTTCAGAGACCTACCTAAATGAGGCTAATAAGTTGGATGGCTCAAACTATGTTAATTATAAATTTAAGTTGCAAGTGTTGATGGAAGGTTGTGGCATATGTACGATCGCAAATGGAGAAGAAGCAAAGCCAAGTGTAGCTGGAGGTTTGACAACAACATCAATCTAAGCCTGGGAGAAATGGGAGAATAAAGCAAAGATATTATTAATGATGTTTATGAAACATAACATAATTCCTCACATCGTGATTGAAAGACTTCCAATAAAACCTGAACTACATTGAAGGATTTGTATGACACTAAAAATACAAATCGTGTGTTTTTTTTAAAGTAAGCTCCTTTACATTAAAATGGAAGAAAATGAAATTGTTAGTAATTTTATTTCAAGAATTAAGGAGTTGAAAGATAAACTAGCAGAAATAGGAGAATCAGTACCTAATACATATCTTGTTACAATTACATTAAATGGAATGTCAGAGGACTATCAGATGTTCATTACAGGCCTTACAGCAAGGGAGAAAGCCCCCACTCTTGATGAATTGATAGGTATACTGATGGAGGAAGAACAGAGGTGTAGGAATTTGAAGCCTAAAACTGTAAACTTAAAACTTTTGGGGAAAAATAAATTCTTCAAAGGGAAACAGGGAGAAGGAAGTAAATGTGGAAGTCCATCTCAGAAAAGGCTATCTTCCAAGTCAAACTAAGGTAAGTCACCTACTAGAAATGATTCTAAAATAAAATGCTTTATTGTGGTAAGATTGGGCATCTTACTAGACACTGTTATAAGAAGAAAAGCGATGAATCCAGACATAAACACATAACACATTTAGGACATTTTGCAGGACAAGCCCTGAATTTTGATCGCAAGAATCTTAAGTTGTTTGTGTCTAGTGTTGTGTTGTGTGTTGAAATTGATGATGTTAATTCATAGTTTGTGGATTTTGTAGCCTCAATTCATATGACATGTAATAGGAGCTGGTATGAGAAAATAAGCACTGGTGCAAAAATTTATCTTGGAGATGATCGTGCACATCAGATTAAGGGATATGGAGATATTCCAATAACACTACCAAACAGTAGTGTTAGACACATTCATAATGTTATGTATGTGCGTGGAATCAAGAAAAATTTGATCTTTGTGTCCATAATCACATAACATAATCTAAAGGTTGAATTTTTCAAAACAAATTACATAGTAATGGACTTGTTGGATCACTACAAACTCATTGCTTCAAGAGTCAGAGTTGGAGGCCTGTACAAACTTGATGTCACCAACAAGAGTCATAAAAGATTGACTTCTGCAACTATGTCAATAGAAATTATTTGGCACCAGGGGTATGGTCATATCAGTTATCATGATTTGTTGTTGTTGCAGAAACAAAGAATGGTTGAAGGACTCCCTATGCTAAAGAATGAATATGTTGCTCTTGAAGGTTATGCATTAGGAAAAATACACAGAGATGAATTCCCCTCTAATTCTGATAGGAGGCGAAGAGATGTCTTATAACTTGTGCATAGTAACGTTTGTGGACCAATTCAGATGATATCCCTAAGATGTGCTTATTACGTTTTATTATTTATTGATCATTGGACAAGGTATACTTGAGTTTACTTCCTTAGGAGAAAGATTGATGTTTTTTTTTTTTTCAAAGAATTCAAAAACATGGTATAGAAATAAACAAAGAAGTTCATAAAAATCTTCTATTCAGACCAAGTGGGGGGAGTACAGGCTGGGGAACTTCATGAAGTATTGCAAAGGTCATGGAATAGTACATCAATTTACAGTACCCTACACTCCACAACAAAATGGTGTGGAAGAAAGAGAAAACAAAACATTGGTGGAGTGTGCACGTAGTATGATTAAAGGTAGGAATCTCTCAAATGCTTTTTGGGTTGAGGCCATTAGCACTACGATTTATTTAAATAATAGAATTCCAACAAGGTATCTTTATCTCAAGACCTGAAGCCTTGTATGGTTTTAAACCAACAATTCATCCTTTGAGGATATTTGGGTGTAAGGAATTTACACGTATTCCAAAGGAGAATAGAAAGAAACTTGATGCGAAATCCATTAAATGTATTTTTTTAGGGTATTTTTCATAATTTAAATCTTATAAAAAAATTTATCCCTCTACTCACAAAGTATTTTCAAGTAGAGATGTAATTTTCCATAAGAAAGTAGATGAAGGAAACAAGGATAACAGCTATGAAAGGTGGCACATACTTCCTGAAGTTGAATACACTAGAGAAAAAGCTGAAGACAGAGAGAAACAAAATCTTGAGAAAGAATCCAATGATATGGATACTACCAATAGTCGAAGCTTACCTAGAGGTGGGGAAGGACCTTCAGAGAGAAGAGATGAAGAGATTGAAGTGCCAAGGAGATCTACTTGATAGATTTTCCTACCTAAAATCTATAAGGACTATGCCCTAATGAGTAGTGATTTAAATTTCATATAACCCATGAGTTTTAATGACTCTAATGAACATGAAGAGTGGATAAAATAAATGAAGGAAGAATATCACTCTATAATGAAAATAAAAACCTAGGAATTTACTGAATTGCCTATAGATAAAATAGCCCATAGGTTGTAAATGGTTGTGCAAACCCAAATTTAAAGCAGATGGTAGTATAGATAAATACAAGGTCAGATTTGTGGCAAAACGGTACTCACAAAAAGAGGGCATTGAATATGCATAAACATTTTCACCTGCAGCTAAGTTGAACACTACTAGATTGTTAATTGCATTAGCCACAAAGTACTATTGGAATATTCACTAATTAAATGTAAAATTTTCTTTTCTGAATGGTGATTTAAAGGAGGAGGTGTGTTTGACACAACCTGAAGGGTTTGTGAAAAAGGTTCAAGAACATATAGTTTGGATATTAAATAAAGATTTGTATGGGCTAAATCAGGAGCCTAGGTCTTGGTATGAGAAGACAGATTCCTTATTTATTCAACAAAGTTTTATGAGGATCCAAAATGACCTAAATCTGTATACCAAATTTGACTCAAAGGAGAATGTTGTACCGATTTCCTTGCATGTTGATGATTTAATTATTACAAGGGATTTCTGTTTAAATAACCAATGGAATTAAGGTGCATAAGTCACACTTATTTGAGATGAAATGTCTTTGAGAGCTACATTACTCTCTAGGTCTTGGATTTTGGAGAGAATTTGGTCAAAATTTTGTTTCTCAAGGTAAGTATGTCAGAGAATTTCTTAGGAAGTTTAAAATGTAATAGTGTAAAGCTGATTTTGTTCCAATGCAATAGAATGCGAAACTTCACATCAATGATGGCTCAAAGAAGGTAGATGGTACAATGTATAGACATCTAGTGGGAAGCTTGAATTACCTTACTACAACAAGACTTGATATAACATACTTTGTTAGTGTATTAAATTAGTTTATGGCGAGACCTATAGAAAGACATTGGAAAGCAATGAAATGTGTACTCGGGTATCTTAAAGGAACTATTAATTATGGTATTAAGTATATTGATTCACATGATGTTGATATGGCATGTTACTCAGATTCAGATTAGGTTGCCAATCTAGATGATATGAGATCTATTACAGGTTATGCTTTTAGCATTGGATTCATGATTGTTTCATCGAGTAGTAAGAAGCAACCTATTGTATCTTTGTCATCCACTGAGGCAGACTATGAAGCTTTGTTTGTAGAAACTTGTGAAGTTGTTTAGTTGAGGATATTTCTTCAATATGTTAGACAATAACAAAATAAGGCTACAATGATCAAATGTGATATTCAAAGCTCGATCAAGTTGGAAAATAATCTTGTTTATCATGCAAGAACAAGGCATGTTGATGCTCAGTTTCAGTTTTTAGAGAGAAGATACAATCCAAAGATATTTTTCTTGAATATTGTAATACTTGTGAAAATGCTAATGATATTTTCACTAAGCCTCTTGGAAAGATTAAATTTGAGTTGTTTAGGGAGATATTAAGTGTGGAAATAAATCCTTTCTCCATTAAAGGGGGGACTTGGAAATAATGTAGAAAGTATTCGTTATGTTGTTTTGATTTTTTTTATTTTTTTTTATTTAGGACTTAGATATTTTTTTCCAATAGTTTGTTTGATCTCCCTAACCGAATATAATCATATAAATTCATGTACCTTTAATTTTTTAATCAATGAGGAATTGATAGCATTGTTTTGGTAGCCTCCAGGTGTAGCTCACCTCACCTGTGAGCTGCAGGTTCATTCATTAAGTTTTTTCTTCCATTTTCAAATAATTATATGGTGTTAATAATTATTCTGTAGTCAATTAATATGGTGTTATGTAACAGGTATTTTATGGGTGTTTCTAAGTGAGATGAACTCTTGGGTGAGTGGTACAAAAAAATGCACCCTAAAGAGATATGTATGGAAGCCATGTAACATTTGATTTGCTCAAATAATACAATAGTCTCAGTTTAAAAATTAAAATTTTATCCTAAATGATTGGGATGAAGGAATGGAATCCTCCCCACCTGGGTTTAGTTCCCACAAGTGACATGACAATATTGATAATATAGCATTGTACCTCTGAAAAATAAAAATATTATAACCTATATTGACCCTTCTCCATGAGACGAGAATGGAGTAACCAAATATCTTATTAAGGAATATAAAAAAATGGAAGAACAGTGTATCTCCTTTGTCAGCTCCAAAGAGGCTATCTCCTTTCTCAGCTCCAAAGAGGCCTCAAGTGGTTTGTGCACTCTGTGGGATCCTAGCCAACTTCAACTTCTAAATTCTCTCAATATGGCACATTGGATAGCCTCCTTCCTGAACCTCTCCACAAATCAAATAGGTGCTATCATATATATATATATTCTCATTTCATTTCAGAGAGAAGAAATATTGTTGAAACTCCCTCACGGGTCTTAAATATTTTGAATTTGGCACTAATGGTGTATTCGGAGGGAATATCATCACCACATTAATATTAAAATAATATTAGCGAGTGTTGAAGAGTTTGTGATAAAATATATAAAATAAAACCTTTCTTATCCTATCTATATTTTATGAATGCAATTAGACTAGAGGACGTCTCCATTCAACTCCATTGGGGAAGTCAAGATGCAGTCCGTGTCTGATCCGAGAAGAACAATTAATGTTGCATGGCATGAAAAGTATTATGAAGAACAATTTAATGGCGCTTAAGAAAGTTCCATATATATCTTGAAAGTTCCATATATATCTTTTAAAAATGAAAGTAGCACGTCTCTTTGTGACTAGATTCTCCCTTCTCTGTCCTGGACTTATGTAATTTCTCTCATTTATATAATGAGGAAGCTCTATTTTTTTCATCGGGAAAAAGATAGCATGTCTCCATTCATAAATGTAATGGACGTAGATTCTATGTTTGACTTCCCTCAAAATTTAAAAAGGAAAAATACCTAATCACAGAGAACTTCGATAAAATAATCATATATAATGATCCTTATAGCGTTTACAAGCCACACTAATTCAAAGTACCCATTCACACAATCATCATTGCTATAAATCTGTAATTGAGAAATCTGCCACCATTTTTTATCATAAAAATGCATTTCTTAATCTGTTTTTTCACTTTCGAAGACCAATTTCTATTTTTTAAGAAATGCATGTAGACTGGGATACATCTCTATTGTGACCAAGTGGGGCTGAGGTAATGCAATGGATATACAAAAGATTTATGTAATTTAGGGTTGTGAGGATCAAATTTCTAGAGGTGGAAATTTTATTTTTGGAATGTAGAATTTTAGGAAAAGTTTGCACCTCAAGGGATTTGTTCTCTTTCCACTTATGATAGATCATGAGTTAGATGGATATAGACTAATTCCAATTGGGGAGAAGAATGTCACATTTACAGATCATCATTATTATGTATATGTTTGAGACAAATTTCATATTGAAATTTATATGTTTATTATGTATTTGTTTGAGGATTTAAAGTGATGACATTTAGATAGAATCCTAGTTTGAATTGGATTGAGAATGGTGAGTTCATAAATTTGAATCTGGCCACTACCACGAAATCTTGTAGGAGATTTTTCTACATTAGGTCATTGTTGAAAAGCTTTGAGGTGATATTCTGGCTTTAAATCATATTTTGTTTTTTCTACATTTGGTCATTGTTGAAAATCTCAGTGGTGGATTTACATCATCATGTTTGATTTTCTTGTGTTTGACAATTGTTAAAAATATTTTTTGTGTGTTTACATTATGTTGCATTTTCTAAGCTTGCCTTATCATTCTCTTCTTTAATTGTTGGATGCTTTGAATTGTTTATGAGTGGTTTGTGTGTTTGTGTGTATGGATTGGGATGGTAATGTTTGTGGATGTTATAGTCCTTGTGTTTTATTTCTATATGTATATGTAATTGTCTATGTTAATCCAGAAGTGAGATATTTTGTCAATACTTAATTTAATTCTTAATAGTTTCCCTCAAGGTATTACTAAACATATCTTGAGGAGAATTTTTAATAATTTACTTCCTCAAGAATATTACTGAAATAATTTTCCTCGAAATTACTTCTGAAATAATATGTTTCTTTGCAAAATTCTGAAATAATTGATTCCTTCAAGAATATTTTGTTGAATTTTTTTATCATTATTTTTCAAAGTCAAGAAATAATACAATTTTGATTTTTTTAATGAGTGACCAATCTTACAAATTCTCTATATTATCTACTTCTTCAAACAACTATAATAGATTTGAAGGGTTAGGAATAATTACAAACAATTTTTGATAAGTCTTGAGAAAGAAAACAAGACATGTTTATTGATAGTGTTTAAAATTTGATAAATAATTAGTGCAAGGATTTATTAGGAAAATTGTTTTCATGTTATGATTTTTTATGGAACCATTTATAAAATAAAAACTAATCTATATTTTTTATTTTATCACATCTCCATTTTCTATATCTCTTAAAAATAAATCTTGAATAGAATTTTAATGAAAGGTTTATAAATATATATTTTCCTCTAATAAACATTTTGAATATATTGTTGTATACAATACTTTTCAATCTTTTATATTTGATTAAATTTTGGGTCAAGGTTAAGAAAAAATGATAAATGAGAAATGATGTTAAAATTTCAATTAAAATGATAAATCATAAAATTTTAAATTAAATTGTTTATTTATGATTTTTTTTAATTATTCAACTTCATTGGGATGTTGAAATAATTTAATTTTATTGTTCATGAAAGAGTGTTGGTCATTTTATGGGAAAATGAAACTATAAACTGTATAGGGACAAAATATTTTTTATTCTCATTCATTGGGATGAATAATTAATTTAATTTTATTGTTTATGAAAGAGTGTTGGTCTATTTATGAGAAAATGAAACTATAAACTAGAATAATGTAGTTTAGGGACACTTTAATTTTAATTTTTATATTTGATCAGAATAATTTTGTAATGAATATTAATTCATTCTCGTAGAATTTTATTATATTATATTAACAAAAGATTAATTTATTTCCTAGATTGCTAGGTAGATGGTATATAAAACTGTAAAATATTCAAAGATAGACATAATATTCGTTGAAATTGTACAATATTCGAAATTGAAATGATGAGTGTACAATTACTTTAATTATTTATCTCTTTCATTCAATGTTGTAGTGTATATTCACTATATTTAAGCTTGTATAAAAACTTAAACATTCATTATATTTCTACTATAATTTTAACTAGCAATTGCACCAAATGTTGCAATGGAAACATTGTAAGTTGGTAGCATATGAAAAAGAGCATAGATGAAGAGTGATTCCTCACCATAGAAGTAGATTCTTCGAGGGAACACCCACTGTTTTAGAGTGAATGTTTGTGTATTCTTTTGAAGTAGCAATTCAGACTAGACATTCCCCATTGGTTCAACTTCCAAAGGCATATCATTGTAGTATTTGATTCCCCAAAACAATGCATTATCATCTGTAAAGGCACCATCAAAGACATAAACAAGTCTAGGGATATCTTAACTTATTAGCATTTAAATGAAAAATGTATAAGGTGTTGTTAGAAACAGTGAAGTGTGAAAACATAGGGGAAAATGATTGAGTTACTTACTCAGAGATGCATATGTATCAAGTGGCTTGTAGTTGAAGCTAAAAATTTGGGTCAAGTTGTTGAAGTTTGGATGTTGAGAAACAATATTCCAATCACTATAATTCATCATGTAATTAAAGTTTGTGATAGGATTTTCATTCTCCAATACTCTTTGTAGTTGAGCTTGACATGCCAATATATTCTAATTGGGCACATGTGAAATACGAGAGGAGATGTATTGATATTAGTGGGTGTTTGTACACCTAGACTCATGAGATATGGGTAATATCTCCTGCAATGAATTGAAAGTGCATGAGATTTGTATCATATCAATTGATTCAATTAAAAAAAAAAAAACAAAATTTAAAGGACTCTACCAAAGTGGATAGGATTGACATACTCAATACAAGACCCAAGAGAAGTGAGATTGTTGTGGAAGACACAAGAATGTGTAGGGAAAGACACAATAGTGTCATCTTTGTATCACAACAATTGAGAGTCCTCTCATCCAGAAACTATGAATATATACAGATCGCATTCCAGGTAAATGCAACAAAACAAAAATCACCTCATTACAGTGATTTCATAGGAACTCTTAATTCAAATTGATCCAAATTTCATTAATGAATTAATCTTGCCAACATTATTAATTACTAAGCCATAAAATAGGGGATAGTCACTATTGAGTTCTGCTCAAATTGTCAACTACACATTAGATACAGTTTATCTTTTTAAAGAATAAAGAGATAAACTAATTGATTTTTACTGGTTAGTATCATTCGGGACATTGCTTTGGAGTGCATTCAACATCACCACTAAAATTATATGATAAAAATCATAAACTCAACTGCAAATCACATGGGAATGAACCACCAAGTTCTTCAATGTACAATATGCACATGGGAATGGGCCACCATGTTTATCATCTTTGGTAAAATAGGGTTACACTTGTGTGATCAATGAAGACACATGGTAGACGGCTAGGGTTAAGAATTATAATCCTAGGCTTAAAGGAGTCTAAAAATTTCACTTTGTGTTGTAAAAACACGTGAAAGAAGGATAATCTAACACACCCTACACGTGGATCACAATCCGAAAAAAATTCAATTCCATAATTTTTGCATATTCCTAAGTGGGATTTTTCACGTTTAATCATCTTTAGGAGGATTTGGGATTTCTAATACCATGAGAGAGGAGGAATACCTAAAAAATATTCCTTATATATATTTCCTTCGGGTACCCCTTATAAAGGATGGCATTCAGATGGACGAGATGATCTAATCTAGAGTGATAATCAATCCCATAATGGAATCTTGGTCGTAGCCATGCCTCACTATCAGATTGAACACATCTCCTCCCAAGCTTATATCTGATCTGACCTACTTTGGATTCACCTGCAAAACAAAAAATATTTTCAGAACTTGGCATGAATGCAGTCCAATGAATTACTCTGAGCATACATATTGAATGTAACAAAACTTATGAGAACATACGAACCTCTGTAATGACCTCATTAGAGTTTCTCCCAAGGTTGAAGCAACACTTGGCATATCATCCTTCAACATGGTAATTTAGAGGTAGCCATTGTAATGAGAATGGAGGCATTATAGTTCTGGTGGCTGATCTAAAATCCATATTGAACCCAACCCTAGTACCAACACCAACACTGGCACCGGTCTTCACCAATATGATAACTTTGCTATCATTAGTTGGGTCGTTTAAGACTTTCTTGATTCTCTTGGAATCTAGCAACCTTCGTACAATTCTACAAGCAAAAGAAAACAACACATAGAAAGGTATTACAATATTTGCATCATCTAATATTGAATTATCTTCCCACCTAAAGAAAATTCTCACTAATTTGGCAGTTGATGAGAAGAAAGAATTGTTTCCGGACCATTACATTTCCAAGTTTTACACATTGAAAATTTGCAGGACTTTAACAACCTTACCAACACAATGGAAACAGGCAGCAATGGGGGGAAATACAATTTGAATATCACTGGAGATGGTGGGGTTGTTACTGTGTCCTATGGTGCTATGACCACACCAATCATTAACAATGTGCACATTACAGATCCCCCGGCACTTACACAAGACTGGTATGTAGGAGTTGTAAGAGAATAATCCAAAAAATGTTCCTTTAGTGAATTTTGAAAGAACCTTCTACATTTATGATTCATAAATCACGTAATTCATCCAAAAAAGCTACCTACCTCTTCATCCATAACCAGTGTTTGTGCCTATACTAGGAGCTAGGTAAGACTATGTATTTTAACATGTTCTTAAAATAACTTGTTTATATTCACTTGTGATAATATGATTTTTAAGTAAATCTTTTATATTCACCTATACATTGTTGTTTCGATTTGGAAATAATGAATATTTTCACACCTTTGGGCCCATCTATGATTGCACCAATGGATACGGTCTCGAAGTGCTTGCACAATCAACCCTAAAACAATGAAATAATTAATCTCAAACCTCAACCTCGAAAAATGATGTAGTTTCTTATTGTTAGATCATAAATGGTTTTGAGTTTTCACTCCTTGTTTACATTTGATTAGACAAGGTTGTATTTTTATTGGAAATTACTTGGAGGATTTGGGAAATTAGAAAAAATAAGGCCTATTTCTAGTAAGAGGATAGTTAGGTATGTGAAACCTACCCGATAAATAAATTTATTTTATACATGCAACTATCTTGACCATAAGGATCACACCAAAGAGGTAATCATCTTGTGAAGTCTCTAATATGTCGAAACTGATGCTTTCTTGAAAAAATAGGCTTTTGCAGAAATTGAATCCAAGAAATAAAATGGATTGTACCATTTTCAACTTCAAGTTAGTGGTATATGTATACCATTGATCATATTCATAGTGTTGTCCATAAGCACTAATTTGGTGGAGTTTTATGAGAATAACCCTAATTCTTTGTTTTCAGTGAATTTTTAAACAACCTCCTCCATTTTTCACTTAGAATTCGAGTAATTCAAGAAGATTAAACAACCTTCTCCTTTTTTCACTTAGAATTCATGTAATTCACGAAAAAAAGCAACCTACGTCTTCCTCCACCAGTTTTTTTTATACGAGGAGCTAGATAAGCTTCAACTTTGTATCTTATGACTTGATATGTACTAACATGTTCTTAAGATTTTTTTATATTCAATTCTATTCAATTGTCTGATATGTAGTAATATGCTTTTGAAGTAACTTATTTTTGTTTATATTGAGTTATATGTTGTTCTTTTAATTTGGAAATGATTTGTGACTGCTCCAATGCAAATTACCTTCAAGTGATGGCACCATCAAATCTAAACAATCCAGCAATCAATATCAATACTAATCTATCTTTTTTGTTACATCATAAATGGATTGGAGTTTGAAAAAATTAGGCCTATTTCTAGTAAGAGGATGGTTCGGTATGTGAAACATGCCTGATAAATAAATAAATAGACAAACAAATAAATTAATTAATTTCGATCCAGTTGTTTTAAGAAGCAACGGTAGCATCCCAACTTCCTTCCAACAATTCATTCTTGGATTAGCTAGTCCACTGTCCAATCGATGCAACAACCATTTCAAATCAGAACTACTTTATGTATAACCCTTCCCGACAAGCTGAACCATTTTTTTATCCTACATTCCACATTATTTTCTCTATCTCCACCCGATATCACAAAATGGTCACAGGAAAGGGCAAGAGACAAACGCCTATCCACTGCTAAGACTAAAACAGAATATGACCAACCCACATTGCAATCAAGCTAAAGACAGGCGAACCACAGAGTCAATCCAATGATTACATGGAGTGTGATCGATTACCCCATGTTGTGGGGAAAAGTATCCGACTCGGAATGACCCTATCCCTACTCTAAGGGTGATAGTTCCTTAGCAACAACTGAAAGTAAAGCTTTGATATTTTTCCTTTATGAAAGTACAGAGAAGGAAGAAAAGATTGACCAACCGATGTCTTTTGCTTTTGTCGATCCTGTCTTCTCTCTTTGCCTCTTGTTCCCAGCTCCTTGCTCCCTTTGCCGGCCCAGCTACACAAAGATCCTGCAAAAACAAGAGAGGGAAACTACAAGAAACATGTACTCATAACTGATGCATGGATTAGAATGAATCAAATATACAGATAAAAACAATACATCATTGCAATAGAAGTATATAGGAGAACATCAAAGCTTTATTGATAGAAGAAAAAGGTTCTGAGAAGGTTACAACCATAAATGGCTCCAATCTAGCAGCACCTCCCCAGCAGCAAGAAATCTCCTCTTCCCCTCTATAAAAGCAATCACCCAATAGCTCTAACTGTAAACCAACAACACTTCCTTGCTTTGCACAAAATTCCAGCCTCCCTAGACCTCATAGAAGAGCTCTATATATAGGAGATTTGGAGAAAGGATGAGTCAGCTTGAGACTGACCTAAAGCTGCCTTGTGTCCTCTCCCTCTTCAGTTAAACTTCAGTTCTTGAGTCCACTTGGAGATCCTTGATTCCACATGGAGATCAAGTACCTCTTACTCATCATAGGGCGAATTCCTTGAACCAAGTGTCAGTTTGGAAGCTTCCTGGGCAGTTGACACCTTGCAGAATGACTGTGCCACTTGGCCAATCTCGCCCAGTGCAGGTAGCCTTCATTGGTTTTGACTTTCAACGTAGGTACAAGGAGGAGCAGTTGACATTCAGCGCAGATGCTCAGTGGAGCAGCTGACATGATCCAAAAATAGCCTGTTTTTGAGTGTTTTCAGGTGGAGAACTGACAGGAAGTGATGTGGTTTGCTGACCTTGTTCCTCTAGGGGTAAGAACAACATATTTAGGGACTGAGGATCCCTGTAATTATTGACATTTCATGCTCCATGCTGCGAGGCACAAAAATGTCTATAACAGTTGCCCCCTAAAGTATGAGGTCGTTTATCGGGTGAAATGCTTTATCCAGAGGGTCCGAAGTTCATTCAAGTGCTGAGAGGTGCCCTGTAATACAATACAATACAATATATTATTTTTCATTCTGTTTTCATGATCTAGCTGAGGCGGGCATTCCCATGCTCAGCTTTATAAATACATTTTGGTACATAGAACAGACGATCGTCTGATGGTAGACTGATAATTTTCTGCTGAAATTATCATCCTTTGAATAGGATGATCATCTGTTGCAATGATGTACATGACAAATGCTTTTATATTTCCTGAATATGTATCGCAGCCCGGATGGATCACGGTTGACACTTTCAGAATGACCTCTCTTGAACATATAACGACACTGATGCGATGGATCGGTAGCATTACCCCAAAATGTGGATGGTTTGGCGAAGACCATGGTGATGAGACCGGTGAATGAAACAACCCAACCCGATGTGGTACGGAAGAAAAGTGTCATGTTCAAGAGCGACTTGCTACCATTAAGCTTTGATGTTCTCCCAATTTTTCCCCAGTCATTTCTGACCAGTACCTCTTTATTTTTGTCAAGCTTGAGGAGGATAACATATGCTTGTTCTATAACCTGCCCTTCGGGCAAGCCCATCACTATGATTTAACGAGCTTAGCGATAGGGAAACTCGTTCTCGTCTAAAGACAAGTTTGTCGCTATTTAATCATTTTAACGAGTCTAACGACAAGGAAAACTCGGTCCTTTTCATTTTTAGAGAGTCTGAAAAGGTACAGAAAGTTAACTCCATAATTCCTTTTTCGTCATCTAATCCCTTAAGTCCGAAAAAGTATAAAACAATACAGAAGGGATGGGTGTTCGGTACTTTTAACGAGCCGAACAAGACAAGCGCTCGATCTTTTTGTGTAATAATCCCTCAGGTCCAAAAAGATTAAAGTCTAAAAGAGGGATAGCTCTTCCGGTCCCTTTAACGAGCTGGAAGGCCAGAACTCGGCAAACTTTTCATATTTTACGAGTCAGAAAAGAGCTCAAAGATGACTCGTCTTTTGAGGAACGAGTGATAAATAGGGATAGCAACTGATTCCAGGTACAAATTGGAATTTTCCAATCACGGCAGTGTCACAAGGATGGCTAGGTGAAATCACTCTTCGCAGATGTTCCTCAAAATGGGTAAACACACAAATGGAAGTGAATGATCGGCCAAATGACAGTGGAGGTGACGGTGCACAAACACGACCAAGGCTTTTATGGCTAATGAATTTACGATCTCAGAAGGTCATTTACCGGGATAGGTTCTTTTTTTAGATAAAAATGAGCTTAAACTCTGGAGGGAACATTGCTCACTGCTTTTATTTATTTTTTAACGAGCATGAAGACCGCGTTAAAACTGCTCGGATCTTGCGTTTATTTTTTAACGAGCATGAACCATGTGCTAAAACTGCTCGAAATACCAGTCATAAAATAAGAATGCCTCCTCTAAGGTTCCATTTTTTATAGAGCTTGCGCCTTACCAAAGCTATGCTCCAACTCATCCTTCCTTTATGTAAGTTCAGAAAACGGTTAATCTTAAAACCAGATAAATAACCGCCCCTAGCTTACACTCCAAAAGGTTTGCATGCCCCCAGGTATAGGATAGAATTTCGAGGCTGCCCCTCTTCTCCCCCACTTCTGCTCTTCTTTGGGTGTTCCCAGCTACTTGTCACCTTGCTAATCTAATGTTTAACGATACTAGTCTTCTCGTTATTTTAAGGGGTCTTACGCGGTACTTGTCTTCCCGTCGGCCCAACTTTTAACGAACAGCTGTTTGTGACAAGAGAAGAACACTTCTCAAAGACAAAACATTGGTGTTATTGAAGGAGGCTTGCCTCTTTCTTATTATCCAAAGACGGTTCTATTCGCTGCCGCAAATCAATCTCTTTCTTTGGCGATGTCTATCATTAGGTTACTCAAAGATGGTTACCCTATGTCACAACAATAGAATCTCTTTCTTTGGAGGCTGCCCCTACTTATCCTTCAAAACATTTGTTTTAATGGGTGAGGCTTGCTTTTCCCCAAAGATGGTTACTGCTTGTCGCAATAAGGGAATTACTACTTGGGCATTGCCCACTTCTTTAGACAAAGGTGAATGACTCTTTTGCCAAACACATAACTTTAACAAAAGAATACTATTCCAGAACAACCCCTCTTCCATCCACGGACGGGGTACGGACTAGTCATATTTTTCTGCGGAAATTCTACCTTATACCCAGGGTTTCTTCTGCCCGAAGCAGACCAGGGTGCATGCCCCCTGGGTTCCGGTCTTTCTTTCCGAATCACTCGCACTCATCGGGAAGGAGGACTGGGGGTGGAGGCATATCTTGAGTGAACAGACCATTTAGGATTGGTATTTGACTATTTGCGATGCGAGATCCCGGAAATGAAAGTTGGTCTACGAGCTTGACCATCCTTCCTTCGTGTGGAAAACACATTACTCTAAAGAGTGAGGAGACTATCGCTCCCATGCAATAAATATAGTCACGTCCAAGGAGTAGGTTATAATCCAAGGGTCCTTGGACGACCATCACGTTCAAATTAACGGTCTTCCCTTTCAATGTAACAGGCACATTGGGGAGGATTCCTAATGGTCGACTGGTTCCTTTATCAAAACCTGAGAGATTTCTTAACTCAGGTAAAAGCGCCGGGGAACCCAGTGCTTTCCAAGCAACAGAGGAAAGGATACTCACAGACGCCCCTTCATCAATGATAGTACCAGCCATAATCATTCTATAGATCTGGACAATGATTCTGAATGGTATACTGGCTGGTAACCGGGGTCTGCCTAGTTGATTCCAATCAAAGGATACAACCAGGTTGCTTGGTGGTGGGACCGAATATATGGCCGGGTATGACCCTGAAGATGTTCCTTCCTGCGATAAAGGAATGGGCGCATTGCCCTGACGCTCACCAGAGTCGGTGCTAATGAAAAGAACCTGGATGGTGTCATCCTTATTCTCTTCAGTGAGGGTGTCGCATGAAGATGACTCTTCGGCGACGGTGTCATTTGAAGATGAAACTTCTGAAGGTAGAACCGGGTCAACTGCCGTATCGACATTTGGACTTTCGTCCGGTCTGGATTCAGTAGGTTCATTTTCAGTGACTGACGCTTCAGCCGACCACTTGAGCGGGCCAGCTGTATTTTCAAACAACGAAGGACTTGGCACGAGTTTTTTGTATCCAGGAGGAAGTTTTACCGGTGAAACTGGACGATCTTCCAAAACTCTCTTCGCTTCGTCTAAGAAGGGACAACGGTGGATGGCATGACTGCCTTCACACAGCTTACAGGGGAATCTTACTCCCCCTTTTTGTCTTGATCCTTCACTTTCGTTGGTTGATGGAAAGCAATCAACCTGATTGTTAGAGGTTGACGCCCCCGAATTGTGCAGACGAGGGGACCAGTCCCTTAGTATCCGGGGAATACAGGGACAATCTCTGTGGAAATGGTCTCCTCTACATATGACACATGGCGATTTAGGCCCGGTCTGTGCAGTGGGTGGGTTTTTGTCAGATGTCTTTTGCTTGCCCCCAGTCGCCTTAGGCTCCTTCTTCTTCTTTTCTTTCTTCTTCTTTTCCTTCTTCTCCTTGGGAGGCTGACTTTTGCCGGCTCTACCTTGCGAAGACGAAGGATCGGAGGAAGAAATTTTGGAAGTAGAAGGCTGGTGGGCAGCTCTAGACTGATCTAACTATTGACTCGATTGATCAGGAACCATGGTGGCCTGAACTACATTGGTTGAGAACAGCCAAACTGGCAGGCCTATTGTCAGTCCTGGAAGCGACAATGTGGCCATATGGGGCGCACCAACTTCTCCCCAAGAGGAGAAAGGACTAGGACTTCCATCTTGTGGACTTCCTTGGTTGGGGCGTTCCATGTTCTCAACTTACAGATCAACGCGGGAATGAGAGGTGATTATGTTCCGTTTAAAATGAATTTTATAACGACGCTTTATTAGACACAACTTTGCTTTTTCATGTTTTAAGAGTCGAGAAAAAGCTAAAGATGACTCTAGTCGCCTTCGATGTATTAACGAGCCCGAAGTGACAAATGCTCGGTTGGACTTTTTCAGTTATAGAGTTTGAAAAGGGCCAAAAGAAACTGCTCTGGAGATATAGGCAGAGGGTGTGCCAAACCTTTCGTGAAACCACAGAATACGTTTTACGGTACGGGTGGTCGATCTTCGTGAATGCTGTGTTCACTGCATTGCGATCAGTAGGGCGGCCGACACGGCTTCCTAAGGATAAAGGCTGTATTCCTATAGGGGTCTCCCAATATACTCGACGGTACGCGGGAGCACAAGTCCGTATTGATACTTATCGCTTCACCGCGGAGGAATCACCCAACCACTCAACGCTAAGATATCACGTTTAACGACGCCGGAACACGTCTCTAGCTTAGACCTCTATGTGTTTGCGTTATGTTTCAATGCGTTGTTATGTAAATTCAATTCATTTTAATGTTGATCTTGCTTAGCAGTTTTCCTTTAAGGATCACCACGAGATGTATATATACAACTTCCTAAATGCAATCTAAGATGAGAAGCAAAACTTTTCAATCTTTCAACTTTGAAAACCTTAATCTACTGAGGGAAAAGAAAGACATCAACTTTTCACACAGATCATAGAACACACACTAAATGCACTTTTTCCTAAATCAACATGCAAACTGTCAATAATGCACATGCACAATGCAGATATTTCTTTTCTTTATCCTTAATGTTGATGTAAGACAAAAAGGAAACTGTTGTATAACTTTGAATCTAATTTCAAGCGAAAGTAAACAAGCTTGTCCAAAATCAAAAGACACCTTAAGATCGACTTGTTTAGACACTGGAAATATATAGATTCAAACCACAAAATGAAAAACAAACAAACTCAAACAGCCATGAACAGTAATAAAACTAGCTCTTAAGATCACAAAGACACTTTTACAGTTCAGGATCTAAGAGGCCACAGCTATACTGGTTTGCTTTTCACAATGGGAAACTGTAACTGAAACAAGAAATATTGAAAGAACAATCACAGTTTCATCACACAACTGAGGCGGAATAATGTCAAGGAAAGTTGGTTTACAGCAAGTACAAATGACAAGCAATCAGCAGCAAAATAACAGTGAAAACAGGGCCAAGACTCAGTGGGAAACCTCAGGAAGACATAGCCTAACTGGTTCAGCGCAGGCTCTGGTCTGTCAAACTGACTCTCAGCGCAGTTCCCGAAGGGAGTACCTGCGCTGAAATGCAGACTGCCTTTGGACAGCCTGCACTGAGACACGAGAGTTGCGTTTACAAGGGTTTCCGGGTCATAAAAAGCTCAAAAATTCACTGTTTTTGCTGAAATAAAAAGCTATAGGTCAAGTACAAGCTAAGGGATGATCAAGAGGATGAAAAGCTATCACAAAGAGCACAAGAGTCCTTGTGGATCAGCTCTTCAAATCATAAACTTGCTCAGAAACTGAGCCAGAGCAGCTGCCCTCTACTTTGCAATTGAAGGACTCAATTGCAGTTCGATTTGGTGCTCTCCTTGTTTATGAGATGAATAGCAAGAAACACAATAAACCAACAAGATACTAGTTTCCCCAGCGGAGTCGCCAGTTTGTTGTGGGGAAAAGTATCCGACTCGGAATGACCCTATCCCTACTCTAAGGGTGATAGTTCCTTAGCAACAACTGAAAGTAAAGCTTTGATATTTTTCCTTTATGAAAGTACAGAGAAGGAAGAAAAGATTGACCAACCGATGTCTTTCGCTTTTGTCGATCCTGTCTTCTCTCTTTGCCTCTTGTTCCCAGCTCCTTGCTCCCTTTGCCGACCCAGCTACACAAAGATCCTGCAAAAACAAGAGAGGGAAACTACAAGAAACATGTACTCATAACTGATGCATGGATTAGAATGAATCAAATATACAGATAAAAACAATACATCATTGCAATAGAAGTATATAGGAGAACATCAAAGCTTTATTGATAGAAGAAAAAGGTTCTGAGAAGGTTACAACCATAAATGGCTCCAATCCAGCAGCACCTCCCCAGCAGCAAGAAATCTCCTCTTCCCCTCTATAAAAGCAATCACCCAATAGCTCTAACTGTAAACCAACAGCACTTCCTTGCTTTGCACAAAATTCCAGCCTCCCTAGACCTCATAGAAGAGCTCTATATATAGGAGATTTGGAGAAAGGATGAGTCAGCTTGAGACTGACCTAAAGCTACCTTGTGTCCTCTCCCTCTTCAGTTAAACTTCAGTTCTTGAGTCCACTTGGAGATCCTTGCTTCCACATGGAGATCAAGTACCTCTTACTCATCATAGGGCGAATTCCTTGAACCAAGTGTCAGTTTGGAAGCTTCCTGGGCAGTTGACACCTTGCAGAATGACTGTGCCACTTGGCCAATCTCGCCCAGCGCAGGTAGCCTTCATTGGTTTTGACTTTCAGCGCAGTTACAAGGAGGAGCAGTTGACATTCAGCGCAGATGCTCAGTGGAGCAGCTGACATGATCCAAAAATAGCCTGTTTTTGAGTGTTTTCAGGTGGAGAACTGATAGGAAGTGCTGTGGTTTGCTGACCTTGTTCCTCTAGGGGTAAGAACAACATATTTAAGGACTGAGGATCCCTGTAATTATTGACATTTCATGCTCCATGCTGCGAGGCACAAAAATGTCTATAACACCCCATATAATAATCGGTACGTATTGATTCAGCATGTGAAACCCACTTAAATAAAGGACGGAAATAGATGGAGACTGGACCAACCTCGCAATAAAGGTACTTATACTCTGCTTAATGCCAGGTGTTATCCCCCTTCTTAATGCCTTCATATCTCGTCTTCTTAAATTCCTTTGAACTACCCCATTCCCATCGTAGTAATTAGGAGTATTTATCAAGATATTCCCCTATAGAAATTCCTCTCAATTGTGAAGGCAAAGACACACCTCGCCATTTTGTGTCACCCCTCATAGCGATCATTACATACGTTAATTAACAAAAGGATTCACCGAACGTAGTCCATAAGCACAAGTCAATCATACGTTAATTAACAAAAGGATTCACCGGACATAGCCCATAAGCACCAGTCAATGCCAACTGGCCTGGAACTGGCTCATATGCCTCAGGTGGATCAACAAGAAAAACTTCTTAAAGGTATACTATGACGAGGTCAACTCCACGTCTGTAGGAATGGATTTGGCATCTGGATCAACCGCTTGCTCATATACATATTTTGCATCCCTATGTTGACCATCAGGATCACACCAAAGAGGTAATCATCTTGTGAAGTCTCTAATATGTCCAAACTGATGATTTCTTGGAAAAAGGTTCCAAAGAAATAATCATTTTGTGATGTCTCTAATATGTCTAAACTCATAATTTCTTGGAAAAACAATCTTTTGTAGAAACTGAATCCAAGAGACAAAATGGATTGTACCATTTTCAACTTCAAGGAAGTTAGTGTTATGTATACCATTGATCATATTCATAGGAGTTATATGGGAATAACCCAAAATCTGTGACATGTTCTTAGTTGGGTAAGCCCATGTTTTGATTTTATCAATTCAACTTGGTATCTTATGTCTTTATATGTACTGCCATGGTTAACTAGATCCATGGGACTTTGAATTAATGAATTTTAACCATAGACTTATAAATTAATTAGCTTAAAAAGGGTAATCATTTTTAAAATAATAATAAAATTTCAATTTATCATTGACAAAACTCATCAACCTCTTATAATACTCACTTTATTTTATACTTACTTTTATTATAAAAAATTTAAATTAAAAAATATTTATAAATTTATGGTAAAATACTTCTTAAACCATATCCTTTATGAAAGACATAGTTTATTATAAAAGCATCATATCCATCTTAATTCTAAATCTACCAAGCATCTAGAGGGATCAAATCTCTTTTCACTCTAAAAAGGTTTGCACGTGAAGAGATTTGATCCCTCTTGGTGCTTGATAGATTTGAGATTAAGATAGATCTAGGCCGGTTAACTATTAATAAATATTAATAATAATTATTACTATTCATAATTTTATTTTTATTTTTTTAAATGTAATTTCACTAATTCATAATTATAATTATTACTTTATTTTTTAATGTAATTTGATCTAGTCAAAATTTTTAGATAACATAACATAAAGAGCATAACATAAAAGGATAGTGATACAAATTGGTGGGAAATATATTGACAGATATATTATTATTAATTTTTGTTTTTATGTAATTTGATCTAGTCAAAATATTTAGATAACATAACATAAAAAGATAGTAATAGTGGTAGTGATAAAAATTGATAAGAAATATATTCACCAATAGCCATAAAAATTGGTGGGAAATATATTGACCGATTGTGAATATTCATAAGCTCCGTCCTCATACTGTCGAGTTTCGCGAATTCCAGGTGCTACAACCATCGGCAAATTTGTAGGATAATTCGATGCCAAACGAACTGAGCCGAGACACCACATGGAAACAGTACAGCGCAACAGTACAACCATTGTTGTTGAAAACAGGAGAGTTTTTTCCACACTGTGAGAGTTTATCGTCTATCCAAGTATGCACCACTAACACTAGCTCATGTGGATAAATCTTGGTACTCTAATTCTATCACAGTATCGTATAACTAGCTCATGTGGATAAATCTTGGTACTCTAATTCTATCACAGTATCGTATAACTAACTGTAACTATCACATAACCAATTATTACATACTCATACAAGTTTTTAATCTGATGGTAGAGTTTAATTCATAGCCAAGCAGCTAAATTAAAAGCACACAAAGTTACAGGTGGCATGATAAGAGAGTTCTTTTTAGAGGGAATTACGTAATTATTTAAATTAAAATGCATAAATAGAACTAATACCTTTAAAATCTTATTAGGAAACTACATTGTCATTAATTTTAATTTACAATTCCAAAAAATTTGTGTTAATTCTTGAAAAAGAACCAGAATGTAGAATGACAACACACTAAAATGTTTTACTCATTAAAAAAAGTTATTCTTTAAAAATTATTCTTTATAATATATATAGTTTTCACTTTTCAAAGCACGTATATATATATATATATATATATATATATATATATATATATATATATAAAAATGGGTATGGTCATTATATATTTTTAAATATATGTCAATATTATTTAACCATGAATATTGTAATGATTTATTATTAATAACATTTTTAAAATATCACATAATTGAATGAATTATGCATCCCCTCTTATTAAAAAGTAATTGAAATTTTGAGCAAGAAGTTCATTACTTTTTATACCCAAATAAAATATTATTTAAATTAAAAAATAATATTAGTTACAAAATTATTATAAAACATAGTACCACTAGCATGTGTTATGGATTGTTGGTATTGCAAGCAAATATCAAGGAGATATAATAAAAATATTTCATTCTTACTCTCAGTTAAAAATAAAACATTTCCATGTCCATACAAAATAGGATAATTTTATATCAACTTTTAAAAAAATGGAAGTAATTAAAACAAAAAACAAATAAAATTGATATTATTCATATTTTCATATTTCAATTGGATAATTAAATAAACCATTTTAATATCCATATTAACTACTTTATTTTAATACTTACTTTAAAACATACATAAATATATATGTATGTATATGAACTATAATAAAATATTTCAATGTGCAAAGTGAAAAAGTAATTGAAATAAAATGATCAAAAGTAATATTGATATGTATTTAAAAATATATTAATAGAAAAGAAAGCTTTAATATAGACAATATAATCCATAAATAAAATATCCCAATAATCTTGTTAACTAGCTTATTTCAATGTCAATAATGGTTTAATATCACAATAATAATAAAACATCTATATATATTGCATTTCAAGCATTATTATTTTACATTTTGACCCTTTTATTAAGGGTTAATTTTGAATAAAGTCCATCTTTGTTGCAATTGCATATTTAAGTTATTTTATTACATGTATTCAAACAATTTATCCATTTATGAATTCAAAAATACAATTTAAAAAATGAATATATATATATATATATATATATATATATATATATATAGCGAGAGAGAGAGAGAGAGAGAGAGAGAGAGAGATTCATCTTAACCATCATCTTTGATTTCTTTTTTTATACTTAGGTGAAAAATTTAGAGAAACTATAATTATTTAAAATTTGATTTTTAATAAAACTGTGTAATTTAATAGTTTATATATTAGGGACGAATAAAATTAGTCAAAATTTCTTTATAAATATTATTAATTTTTCAATTTTTCAATTTTTATAAAATTATAGTATTATTTAATAATTTACATAATAATTTATAAAATTTCTCATTTTAAAATAAATTTGTAATTTTTTAATGAATTATATAATTTATAATAAAACTAATGCATTGCAGTTATTTTAAAGAACTAGAAGAAAAAGTTAATAGTGGCCTCACCCTAAATAATGTGGTAGATAAGTTAGATATCAAACCAATTAAAGATGAAATGAAAAAGTTAATAGAATTAGACCACGAATGTAACAAAAGGGCCTTGAACCTTATAATCTTCGGTTTAATAGAGGAACTAGATAGCCTTAGCCCAGACAAAATTACATAATAGATTACAAATTGAAACAATGTGTTTCACAGAAGCAACAAGGTTGGGGAAGTTAAACAAGAATAAAGGAAGACTAATCCACATAAAGGTGAGCTCCACTGATCATAAGTACGACATACTTAGTAAAACCTCAAGTCTAAAAGGAACGAGAATATTCATAAATGAAGATCTCATTCCAGAAGATCAAGAAGAATTAAGAAAGGAGGTTCAAAAGGTAAAAGAAGCTAGAAAGGAAGGAAAATGGGCAATAATCAGAAATAGAAAAGCCTTTATTCGAGATAGAAACCAAAAAGATATTAATCAATAGAAATTAAACATGCTCCAGATCCTTTATTGGAACTGTCGGGGCTTCCTATGGAACAAAGGCCCCAAGCTATGTTGGATTTCAAATGATGTTGATATTATTTTGCTTGTTGAAACTTGGGAGCATGAAGAATCTAAGGTCCCTAACATAGATGGCTTTACACTATGGTCTACCTGGAACAAGCGATCCTCCCATAGAGGCATTGGGGGAAGAGCTTGTTACGTTAAGAAGAACATCTCCCCCCATGCTAGGATTTATAAAAACGACCCTCACAACCAATATAGTTGGATAGAGATTACAAACATTAATAATAAAAAGTCCTACATAGCAATATGTTATTTTCCCCCCATCAATTCTAATTTCTATAAGAAGAAGAATCTAGATAAAACTAACCCTTACAGTGGTTTAGATAATGATATTTCTAGCCTAAGGAATGACAGTAATATCCTTTTAATAGGTGACTTTAATGCTCGAACTTCAAACAACCAAGCTATTATTCTAAGTAATCATTCCAACCCTAATCCTCTTTGGTTAGACGAAGACTGTACTCTGTCTATTAGGTACAAAAGGAGCTCTAAAGACCTCGGGGAAAATTTGTTTGGGTCGGAGCTAGTCAAGCTCTGTAGTGCTCAGGATCTCATAATTTTCAATGGTCTAAAGAAGTGGTCCAATTCTAGCAAGATGACCTGCATCCATGGACTTGGTAGCAGCGTGGTAGACTACGTTATTTTCGATCTCCCATTATACAACGAAATAATAAATTTTGACATCTTAAACGACCATGAACCTGACTTTGATCATAGGCCTTTACTTATAACTCTCAATTTTGTCATGCATAGAGTTCCCACATAAAATAATACTTACAACCAAAAGAACTTAATATTTGATAGAAATAAAAATGATCTCTTTCTAAATGAATTAAAAACTAATTTGCTTCCTTTATCTAGTATAAACAACATAGAAGACCTCTATCATAATTTTACTACAACCCTCTCATATTCTATTAACAAGTTCTCAATTGAAGTTTCAAATAATAAAAGAAATAGTAAAACCAATCCATGGTATGACAAAGATTGTAAAAGTGCGAGGAGAGAAATTAAGGAAGCTATTGATGAATCTCTTAAAATGGAAAAGATAAAAATACACAAAGTCCTAACTAAAAGGAAAAAGAGGTAGTACATTCGTCAAAGACAGGAGAATCTCTTACACCTCTCTAAGGTAGCTCCTAAGAAATTTTGGAGGCATATTCTGACTAGGAAGACTAAAGATAATAATTAAATTGCTCTTCACGATTAGAATTCATATCTTAAAAGCTTTATGAATCTCCAAATGTCATGGATAATTTGGAAACCTTGCTCACAGCGAAAGAATTTTTCTCTTTAGAAGACATTAAGTTTGGGGTTAATCGCCTCGCTAATGGGAAAGCTAAGGACATTGAAGGTTACCAGGCAGAAATCTTAAAAATTTGAGGTCTTGTCCTCATCCCCCACATTCACAAGCTTTTCAATCAAGCAGTCAAGCAAGGGTTCCCTAAACCTTGGACTGAGAGCCTCATTATCCCTATTTTTAAAAGTGGGGATACAAATAACCCCTCTAATTATCAGAAAATTATGATCAGCCCTCTCTTAGCCAAGTTATATGGTAGTATTTTGGAAAAGAAGTTAAGAATATGGCTTGAAAGTGAAGGTAAGCGGGCTAAAGGCCAATCAGGTTTCATAAGGTATCACTCAACAATAGACCACCTCATTACGCTTAGGATCATTGCATAGAAACGTCGTAATGATAAATCCAATTTATTTTGTTGCTTTGTGGACTTTAGAAAGACTTTCGATACAATTCCTAGATACAACCTTTGGAATAGATTAGAAGAGCTAAAGGTTCCTCTCGCGTTGAGAGCTGCCGCTATAAGGTTATACGAGAATGTAATTGCCAAGCTAAAGAGCAATGAGGGGTGGTCGAAAGATATTAAGTGTAACATCGGATTTAAATAAGGTTGCCCCCTCTCCCCTACCCTATTTGGCATTTACATCGATTGCTTGAAGGCTATTTAGAGGAAGCAGGGATTGATGGCACGATCTTAGCTGGGACAGTCGTCATCCTTCTTCTCTATGCTGACGATATTGTTCTTTTGGCAAGGTGCCCATCTGATCTTGATAAGCAACTCAGACTTCTTAAGGATTTCTACTTTACCATGGGTATGATTGTTAACACTGACAAAACAAAAGTTATGATTATCAAATCCAGGTATGACACTTACGCTAATTTTATGTATGACAATAATAGCTTGGAGGAAGTGTATTCTTACAAGTACCTAGGAATTGATATTCATCACAAGCTCAACTGGAACCATAGCATTGAGAAAAGGATTAATTGGGGGTGGAAAGCTTATTTTGGTCTTGAAAATAATTGTAAAACAACAAACCTCGTAATGTGGGATAAAAAGAAGTTCCTCTTTGAAACTTTAGTCACTCCTGTTATCTCATATGGCTGTGAGGCTTGGGTTTGTAGCATCTCCAGAGAATCATGGAGAAAGATTGAGCAAATCCAGAAGTGTTTTATAACTTATAACCTAAAAATTAAAAGTAATACACCTTATCCTATTCTCCTTATAGAAGCAGGTCTTTCCCCTTTTGAGAGCCTAGCTATGATTAGGTTTCTGTTGTACAAGCACAAACTCAATAACAGATGATCATAGACTTCCTAAGCTAGCTTTAAATTCCAGCCAAAACCACCTAAGGCTCAATTGGGGGTGGCATAAAGACAAAATGGCCTGGTTAAACTATTGGGAGATCAACGAGAATGATGCATTGTAAAACATAAATATTATTAAATATATTGCTACTTCTAAGTTCAAAGAAAAAATGTGATGTGAGAAAGATTTAACGGCTAAAATAAAATTAAGTTATTATAAGAAGGTCATCAACCCCACCCTAGAAGATTAAAAGTATCTCTCTATTTTAACTAGCTCAAAGAAGAAAATTAATATAGCAAAGATTAGAACGAATTCTCATGAGCTCCATAGTGAAACAGGTCATTGGGCAATTCCTAAAACACCATGGATGGAAAGGATTTGCCATATATGTGAGAATAGGAACATCGAGGATGAAAACCACTTCCTCTTAGAGTTCCCCGCGTACAACCACATTAGATCTCAGTTTCACAATCTTTGTTACAATACTGACCTTCCTAGCCTTTTACAATGTCAAAATTATAGTTAGCTCGGGAGGCTTCTCTCCAAGCTTTTTGAGCATAGGAATAAAATCTTAAATCAAAATAAATAATTTGTTTCTTTAGGTCTGATAGACCAATGTTTGGTCTTAGCGAACGTTAACCATCATCATCATCATCATACAGAAACTATAATTATTAAAAATTTGGTCTTTTATAAAACTGTGTAATTTAATAATTTATATACTAGGGACGAATAAAATTTGTCAATTTTTTAATAAATATTATTATATTTTTCATTTTTTATAAAATTATTGTATTATCTAATAGTTTATATACTAGTTTACAAATTTTTTCATTTTAAAATAAATTTGTAATATTTTAATGAATTATATAATTTATAATAAAACTATTGCAGTTATTTTATAGTTTACATATTAAAGTTTGTAAAAAAATTACAATTTTAAAATAAATTTCTCACTTTAAAAAGAAAAATACTATATAATTTATAGTTAAATGTATTTTAATTTCCAAATTTATTAATTAATGAAAGGTACAAAGTTTTTAGATAAATTTCCTACCTTAAAATCTTTAAAAAAATTATATAATTTATAATTAGATGTATTTTAGTTTCCAAATTTATTAATTAGTGAAAGGTACAAAGTTTTTAAATAAATTTCTTACCTTAAAATCTTTTAAAAAATTATATAATTTATAATTAGATGTATTTTAATTTCCAAATTTATTAATTAGTGAAGGGTGCAAAGTTTTTATGTGAGATATATTTATCATTATATAATACATTTAATTTTGAATTTATTAATTATGATATGGTATATTTGACAAGTATAATTTATTAGTTTAGATTTATTTTTAATTTTTTTAAATATATATTTGAAAGATTTTAAAATAAAAATGAGTTTATATATATATGTATGAGTTTTTTTTACATGTAATATTGGATAGCTAGTTGTTCAATTACTAATTATAGTAAGATTAATAAACCCAAGGGATTATGCATCCAAGGTATAATAATATTTTTTTTTCTCGACAAATGCTAATTCTATTAACTGTAAAATAAAATAAAAATACAAGGGGGCGAGGCCTCGGGAATCATCCTCCGAGAGCACTCAGAACAACATAAACTATCCCTTGTGAGGGAAGAACTAGATACATAAGCAAGAGAGCAGATATAGCCACCAGGAATTAACCAACGAAACATGAATAGGAGGGGAAAACCATCTGTCTAGAGCATATGACCAGAGCACGAGACCATTACATTCCTCAAAATTCCAAAGATCATTACAATGCTCAAAATTCTAGAAGATTTTTACATTACTAAGCAACATAGAGAAAATTAAGACCGCCTGTCTGAAGATTTTTGACCCGAGCTGCGTCCAAAACCGCTTGAGCTTGATCATGTTAGTCATCCGAAAAACCAAAAAGGGAAGGGCCCAGATGGCCTCAAAATGCAGCGTCCTCATGTTGAGGTTCCTCCACCACTGGACATGCGTTATCCTTCCATGCATCCTCATGTCCAACATCTTCATTGCCTGGGTGCCTCATCAGGGGAGGCGTGTCACTATCCATCTCTTCCCGAATCCTGGAGACAGCAGTTTTCGGAGGCTGAGAGGCACTGGGAGCCTCACTCCTTTCAAGTCTCCCCCACTGATCTTTCGCCAGAATTTCCCCTGCAGTAACCTGTCTGTTGCTTTGACTACTGGCTCCTTTGAAAGCTTCCTGAGGAGGCTCAGACATCAAGCACACCCGAATTGGAGGCAGAGCTTCTTCTTCAGAGAAGAGAATGGTGATATTGGCAGTGATTACAGGTCTATTCAAATTGATTTGAAAATTGAAATGAGTTTTTTGGAACCCATGATATGGAATTGGATTGTGAGCAGGATCCACAGAGCTGGGAACCAGCCGTTTTCCACGCCCTCCCCGACTTCCCCCGGAACGCCTCCTCTTGCTATGGCGCACCATGATGAGGAGAGTCTGTAGAGGCCAAGACAGGAGGGTGATGAAACAATCCGGAAAACCAAAAGCAGAGCCCAGAGAGAGGTTACACAACACAGAAACCAACTTAAGACACGGACAGCAGGACTGTAAATACAGGGAGAGCGACGCAGGAAAAGTAGCAGGGGAAGTTGAAAGCTTGCCAAATTTTCCAGAGACCAGACCGCTATCTAAACGCCACAATTTCCCAAGCTAGAGGTGAACAAGAAATGGAATACACAAATAAAACTCACCATTGTTTGCAGAGAACAGCCAATCCCCGAAACCCACTTCCAGCTTTAACCAGAGACATGAAGGCAGGGCGCTTACAGTGGTAATGAAATCCCTGAACGCCATGAATAAAATAACCAAAGCCATACCTTGGACGGGACAAGTGGTAAATGCAGAGAGCGTGCCAAATCTTTTGTTCTGCAAATGATCCCTCAAGAACTAAGTGAGCCGCTTGAATGTCACACTCATCAACCAAATAAGCTTCTGGAGAATCACGCGGGTCTGCATCTGGCAATACCAAGCGCCTCCATCTGTTCTGTGAAACATTATAACACATTGATTTCACCCACATCTGGGTCAAGGTATAATAATATTAAACTCAAGGGATAAATATTATAAATGTTCTATTCAAAATTAATCAAAATCAATCAATTATGGATATAGCTTCATTGACAATTAAGTATGTTAATGGGTGATAAGTGTCAATAAAACCATATAGTAAATAGTAAAAAACAATAAAGTTACTTTGAAGATTTTTCCACTTTGAAATAATCTATTCTAAGTTATTTAAGATTATCTTGTTTTTTATTAGTTAAAGTTTAATTTATTTAAAAAAAATAAGATTGAAAAATGATTTTAAAGGAATATCTCTTTCTATAAAATTTATGTGGGAAGGATAACTACTATTCATCCAAAAAAAACCTAAACTAGACTTCATTCATAATAGTCTTAATTACTTATCATCATATAAATTCTAAAATAATATTAATATCAAGTAATAAGATTAATGATTTTTAGATTTAATTCATGAGTAACTATTACACAATTCTTAAAGATAATAAATTAGGTTAATTGTAAAATAATTTGTGAATTTTTTAGAAATAAATTCGATTATAATAACACTTAAAACAAATTAATACTAAAAACAATTATTTTACAACTATTAATTTTGAGTCAATTGTTTTCCTCTCTTATGTAATTGTATTAAAATACAAATTAAAATTTTATATCTCATACTTTCCACTAATCTCAAAAGATGTTCTCTTATTTCATAACTATATTTTAAATGTTATAATTTTTTAAAAATATATATAATTGTAAATCATTATTTTAAAATTATGTTTCCACTATATTTTATTATAAAAAAATATGAAACACTACTTATAAAAAAAAATATAAAACACTAACTTATTATCTATCATTATATTTTAAAATGCTAACCACTTTTAAAATATTGTTAATTTGGGTAACTTAATTGACAATCACGGTTAAAGTCCATCTCCTTGTGTGTCAAAACAGTGTTTAAACTGTAGACCAACATGTACAAGAGCAACTGGAGGAGTGTTCGTGGGTGTTTATCACATATGAAATACATATGATAATGGTAATGGGTAGATTTTAGAATCCTGCGGTTTGTTTTTGTAGTCAGAGGTTCGAGATTTTCCACAATAATATTTGACAGTCATTGACGTTTGGAATCCATAGAAAGATCCATTTTCAGAGCAATACAAGTTCTTTATATAGTTAATATGTTTTAGATTAAGTTAACATATAATTGTAAAATGTCAGGATTATAGTGAGATAATAAACCGAGCCATATTTACAAATATGTACATAAATTGATCTAGAAATAAACCACATTCTCATTTTGAAGAAAGCAGTCGAAATTCAATGCATTAATGACTTTGAAACCATACATTGAGATCAACGGATTATAAATCATGGGGAGCTCTTGGAGAAGTGAAGACAAATAGGAGTATGGAAATCGATGTGGAAAATCGCTCAAGAACATATAATCAAAGTGACAACTCTAAGGATCGAGACTAAAGATATGTTAAATCTTGGTAAAACTTTGAAGAAATAAGAGGGATAAAAACCAAACAATGAGGATAGGGAAACCACTGACTAATCAAATGTAGTTTGAAGGGATAATTTACAAAAAAAATTAAGGCGGGGGGGGGGGGGGGGGGGGGGGTTTCATTTTCACTAAAAATGTAGGGGAGCTATTGGCATACCAACAAATGATGAATTTCTGGGTGAAACAATTATGTCTAGTTAGATAATACAAATATATAAATGTCAAGGAATAAAGATAATACATTTCAAGATGCTAATCCTAAAATAACCTAAAACCTTCAGCCTTGAATTGTATAGTTAATATCCCAAACCATATCCATCATCATTCAAAAACTTGTTAAAATATGAACCCATAAATGTTTGTATGCAACATGTTTTATATGTAGACTATAGAAATTATCAATAATTAATCTTGGGAAAGACAAGGAAACCAAGTAAATTATAGTATTAATTTAACTTCAATACCATAGGTATCACATTCCTTCTAGTTCGTATCTATACTTTCAACATGGATTCCTTTTAACCCAACCAAATTCTTTTATCCCATCTATTAGATATAGATTCATAAGTTTTAGTTAATTTTACATTTATGGATTTTATTAGTAACTAAATGAAGGTCGTTGCCGTGACTTGGTGACTAGTTAATGAAAATGCCATTCATAGAAGCCAACAAGAATGAATAAGCTGGCTCGTGATGAGACCTCTTGTCTTTCATTTTTGCAACCAAAAGCCATTACCCTGGCTTGGTGACTAGTGGTAATGTCACTTCCTAGGGATCCATGATCATGTTAGGCCCGTCCGTGATGAGACCTCCTATCCTTCAGTTAATTGTTTATGTTAATATAAAACTATGATAATGATTAATCTACAATAGATTACATAATATATGGGGGTAAATCTACTCCTTAAGTGAAAGGGATGACATAACAAGTTTTTTAGTGACTAATCTTTACTCGTTAGTCCCACTTTCCCAAGGAAATGGTGACCTTAAACTATTTTATGAATATGTTTATGTTTTATTATTATTAGGGTTAAAGATAGAGTTATTAAATAATGATGGACACATTCAGATAGATATCAAGTATAGTCCAATAACAAATCAAAGACTTAACTAATCAAAGAATTTGAGTGTTAGCATATGAGGGCACCATCTTAAAAATATTTCCTTAAAGTTAAGATTTTAGTTTTATACAATAAATAATCCACTATTTTCCCATTGAGCATGCCAATGAAAATGTAAAATCCACCCTTATTCAATTTAAAGAGAGGGACAAGGGAAGCCAACAAATCCAAAAGGAAAGTGAAGAAAAAGCATAAAAATAGTCTCAGAATAATTAAGCATCTGACGATATCTAATTACAAGTAAAAATCGATAAAAAGGATCAAACTTTAAGAGATAAGAGGATCTTTAAAACTTTAGATATTTAGTCCCTAATTGATTTTTTTTAATTGTGAATGCATACTTGTGTAGAAATAAAAATTTCATCAGGCATTGTGTGATATGTTTGATAATTTGACCTTTTATTACACAACAAAGAAATCAAGTGCTAAAAAAAAAATCCAAAAGCAAATGAGTAGTTACGTTGTTCATTTCAAAAAAAACAAGAGCCATAACAATTAAATTTAGTGAGAGAAGATTAATTAATAATTAATTCACTTAAATTGTTATTGTTTGACTCTTATTAAACATTTCCTATTGAACAAGTATAAAAAAATGAGAGGAAAAAAGTTAAGTAAACTTCCCTGTTGGTGTCGTGATGGTGGCTCTTCTTCAGTTTAACACTAGCATGCTTTCATAGCTTCATTATTCAAGCTACATAAATTAAATCCATCTAAACAAAAAAATAAAATTAATTTACCTAATCTAAACTGCTCAACGGTCACAGTACTATGTGAAGTGAAATTTCCAATGTATCCATCAGAGTAACTCTAATCTTGCAAAGACAAAGAAGTTGGCAATTAGAAAAAAGAATTGTTGTCTTTCAAAATAAAAAATGAGAAGGTCGTGCTTACCCTTATGATCTTCATTTAGAAAAAAAGTAAGTACAACCTCACCATATACTCATAACTTTTCGAGAAATGTGTAAGAACCCTCATGGAAATTCCATGTAATAAAAGTAAATAAAGGTAAAATAATAACCACAGATGATGGGACACTTATTCCAAGATTAATGTTGGCCAGAATCCTAGTGATGGGGATCACTTGTGATTGATTATGGCTAAGGAAATTGGCAAAGGCAATGGCTATGGATTTAGAAGGTAAAATGGCATTTTGGCACAATTATTTGTGAAAATAATGGAAACTAGGATAAAAAGGAGGTGAAAGGTCACATGTTTCATGTGAGGCGGAAATTGAAGGAAAATAGTCGAAAATGAAGAAAATAGAGGCATCTGTTGGGTCCCTATAATACTAGTGATTACCCCATTACTATTGTAGTTATACCCCCTATTTATATTGTTGTGCCCCTATTACCCCCATATTGTTATTTCTGTGCCCCATAGAATCCCTCTATTGTTATTTTTGTGGCTTTATATTATTATTGTTAGGTCGGCTGGATTATATTGTGACTCCTTAGACTCCTATATATAGAAAGGAGGTTTTGTCATTTGTATCATCCAAGAATTGTTCATTTATGTAATGTAAAGGAGGTTTCCCCCTCGAAGAGGCTGAATTCTAAGGCGTGGATTCATCTTTTCTATCTTTTCTTGAGCTGGTTTCATAACATTTGGTATCAGAGCTTTGGATTCTAGGGTTTCGCTGCTCCAAACAAGTCATCGTGGCATTTTCGCTATAAATTTTTTTCTGTGATGTTTAAGAAGTCGAAAAAAAAACCCATTTGAGAAGAATTGGCGCTGAACCTTGGGTCCAAATTTCAGAGCTTTTCGAGCGATATTTTCGGAGATATGATCTGAGGAAGTTGGCCTTTTTGCAGACTCCTGAATTACATTCAAAACAGGTGACCTGGGGAAAATCGTCATAACTCTCTCTCTGAGGATCGGATTGAAATTTCGTAAAAAGGTACAGAAAGAGGACGGACTGTAGTTTCTTGTATGTGTGTTTAAGATTCAAAGGTTGAAACAGTGACTCGTGGCACGTCGTACAAGTTCGCTCTACTGAACGAGTCTAAAAGCAAGTCACTGTGGGAGATTTCACATAACTCTTCCTTGGAGAATCCAATTTGGCTCAGACTTGTGGCATTGGAAAGAGGACGCAGAAGGCTACTACAGGTAGCAATTTCAGAATTGGATGATCCGAAATTACAGAGATACATCAGATTCAATATCAGGCTTCTATAAAGTGAAAAAAGGTGTGTAGTTTTTTTTTAATTTTTGTGTAAGCTTGGTTTAACGGAATTCAAAGGGCATAGTAAAACATTATTATCGGTAACTGATGCCCCGAGGAAAGAAAATGCAAACACCTAGTAAGGAACCTGAAAACTCTAGCATGACTCATGAAGAAGAGGAAGAAATGCTACATGATATATCAAAATTACAAGAACAAGTGCAACAAATGTCACGCTCACAAAACCTAACAGAAGCTAAGATAAGTGGCATGTAATCTAATATAAATGGCGTGGAACCTAAGGTAAATGGCATGGAATCTAAGATAAAGGGCATGGAAGCTAAGATGGATGGCATGGAAGCTAAGGTGAATGGCATGGATGCTAAACTTGATGGCATGGATGATAAAATGGATGAATTGAAGAAGTTGCTACAAGAAAGGGTCACTAATGGTGAAAAGGTAGTAAAGGAAACTCATGATGAGAATAAAAGAAATGTTAGTCATGATTCCATAGACTCTAATGTTGGATCGAAGACTCACCATGTTCCAAAAATCGATATGAGGAAGTTTGATGGCAAGGATCCCGCCACATGGATATTACAGATGGAGCAATTCTTCGATCTCAATAATGTGCAAAACACACAAAAGGTACGTATGGCAACTTTATATTTGGAACCAAATCAGTTTGTATGGTATCAATGGCTTTGTTCTCGTAAACAATTTATCACTTGGGCAATTTTTACGGAAGAATTGATAGCACATTATGAGGATACAAAAAGCAACACTTTTTTTAGCCAATTGATAAGTCTCAAACAAAAGGGTTCAATAATGGAGCACATTGAGGAGTTCCAAAAATTGAACATAAGGGTAAAAGATATTCCAGAGGAGCATAGGATTGATGTGTTCATAGGGTCTTTAAAGGATAATATCCAACATGATGTGCGCCTTTGGGAACCTGATTCATTAGAGAAGGCATTCAGGTTAGCAAGAAAAATGGAAAGCAAAATTATGGCAACTAGGAAGCATACCATTCACAACTATAAAGACGGAAGTGTTGTTGCCCATAGTCTTCCACAACCTACAAGGTTGACACCACAACAATTGGAAGAAAAAAGAGCAAAAGGGCTTTGTTACAATTGTGATAGCAAATACACAAAAGGTCATAAGTGTGCTGAGAAGAAATTATTCTACATAGATTGTGAAGAGGAAGAAGAAAAGGAGCAAGAAAGGTCAAAAGAAGAGGATATATTCCAGGAACAAAGCCTAGATGAAGAAAAATAAATCCGACCATATCTTGTAATGCATTGGCGGGAATTACCACTCCTCAAACCATCAAGATAGAAGGACAAATCAAGAAGAAAAAGGTAATAGTGTTGATTGATTCAGGAAGCACCCACAATTTTATTCATTGTAGGGTAGCAAAAGAATTGAATTGCTTCCTATATCCAGCACCAGAGTGTCAAGTGATGATTGCAAATGGAGGAACAATAAATTGTTCTGGAAAGTGCCATAATATCAAGCTATCCATGGGAGAATATGTATTGACTAGCCCAATGCTTTCCATTCCAATGGGAGGTGCTGATGTTGTACTAGGAGTCCAATGGCTACAATCCTTGGGTACAATAGCTTTTAATTTTCAAGAACTTTTCATGAAATTTTCTGTGGAAGGAAAGGAAGTTGAATTAAGGGGTATTGCAGGGAAACCAGGAAAGATAATCAGCTCTAATGGCATGACAAAGCTTCTAAAAAAGGAGCAAAGAGGTGTAATTGCACAATTATGTTCGCTAGATGTTTCCACATTGGAATCATCTATTTCTCCAGATCTCCAAAAAGTCCTGGACAATCATTCCAAGGTATTTGAGACTCCCAAAGGTCTCCCACCTATGCGTGATCATGATCATGCTATTCATCTGATTCCAGGAAGTGTTCCTCCAAACATCAGGCCGTACAGATATCCATATGTCCAAAAAAGTGAAATTGAACGTATGGTTGCAGAAATGCTAGAGGCTGGTATAATTCAACCGAGTCAAAGTTCTTTCTCAGCTCCAGTAGTATTGGTGCACAAGAAGGATGGATCATGGCGCATGTGTCCAGATTATAGGGAGCTCAACAAGCTCACTATTAAAGATAAGTTCCCCATTCCTGTTATTGATGAATTACTGGATGAATTGCATGGATCAATTTACTTCACCAAGTTGGATCTTCGTTCGGGATATCATCAAATCAGAATGAAGATTGAAGACATTCCGAAAACAGCATTTAGAACTCATGAGGGTCATTATGAATTTTTGGTCATGCCTTTTGGCCTTACCAATGCACCTTCAACATTTCAAGGTTTGATGAATTCAATTTTCAAACCATTCCTTAGAAAATTTGTGTTAGTATTTTTTGATGATATACTAATCTACAGCAAGTCTTGGAAGGATCATGTTGAACATGTTGACAGGGTGCTACAACTATTGGAGGAGAAACAATTATATGCAAAAAGATCCAAATGTTTCTTTGGAGTCCAGGAGGTGGAATATTTGGGTCATATTGTATCTCATGAAGGAGTTAAGGTAGACCCTAGCAAAATTAAAGCCATTAAGGAATGGAAAATCCCCACATCCATAAAGCATCTGCGAGGATTTCTTGGGTTGACAGGGTATTATCGCAAGTTTGTTAAGAATTATGGGAGAATAGCAGCACCTCTAACAACATTATTGAAGAAAGATTCATTTTCATGGACTTCGGAAGCAACAAAGGCCTTTGAACATCTTAAAGAGGCAATGTGCCAAGCACCGGTCTTAGCTACACCGGACTTCACAAAAACCTTTATTGTGGAATGTGATGCTTCAGGAAATGGAATTGGTGCTGTTCTAATGCAAGATGAAAGACCCATTGCTTTTGAAAGTCGTCCAATCAAGGGAAAGTTTTTAAGCAAAGCTATTTATGAGAAGGAAATGTTGGCAATACTCCATGCACTTAAGAAATGGCGACCCTACCTAATGGGAAGACACTTCAAGGTAAAAACGGATCATGATAGCCTTAAATACTTTTTAGAACAAAGATTATCCTCTGAAGAGCAACAAAAGTGGGTCACAAAGATGTTGGGTTATGACTTTGAAATCATCTACAAAAAAGGGAAGCAAAATGTGGTGGCAGATGCACTCTCAAGAAAGGATGAGGATGTGGAAGCATTGTTGTGTGCCATTTCTATTATCCAACCAGATTGGATAAACGAAGCAAGGGAGGAATGGAAGAATGACGAAGAAGTGTGGGCACTTATTCGAAAGCTACAACAAGATTCCAGTACTTCTGATACATTTAGCTGGCAAAATGATTCGTTATGGTACAAAGATCGCTTATACCTCTGTAAGAATTCCCAGCTAAAACAAAAGATTCTTATGGAATTGCACACTTCTCCCTTAGGAGGGCACTCAGGATTTTTAAAAACTTACCACAGGGTTAAGAAGGAATTTTTTTGGGATGGCCTTAAATCAGATATTCAAAAGTTTGTGGCGGAATGTTTGGTTTGCCAACAAAATAAAGTTGAAACAATTAAGACACCGGGTCTATTACAACCTTTATCCATTCCAAGCCAACGTTGGGAGGAGGTTTCAATGGATTTTATCACAGGTTTACCCAAGTCTGAGGGAAAGAGTGTCATCATGGTGGTAGTTGACAGACTTACCAAGTATGCACACTTTTGTGCATTATCACATCCATTTAAAGCCAGTACAGTTTCTACTGCATTTATGGAAACAATTCAAAAGCTACATGGAAACCCAAAGATTATTGTAAGTGACAGAGATCCCATTTTCACTGGAAATTTTTGGACAGAATTATTTTCTTGTCTTGGTACTCAGTTAGCTCATAGCTCATCTTATCATCCTCAATCTGATGGGCAAACTGAGATAGTAAACAAATGTTTGGAAGGATATCTTCGTTGCTTTGTATCTGATAAACAGACACAATGGGTCAAATGGTTGCCTCTGGCTGAATGGTGGTATAACACTTCCTTCCATACAGCAACAAAAATGACCCCATTTATGGCACTTTATGGGTATCAACCACCATCCATCACATCATATTTAAGAGAAAATTCTAAGGTTCAGGCAGTGGAACATCACATCGAACATCAACAACAAGTCCTCCAACTCTTAAAGGATAACCTCGTGTTGGCACAAAATAGAATGAAACAACAGGCAGATCAACATCGCAGTGAAAGAAGTTTTGATGTAGGTGATTGGGTATTCCTACGGCTACAACCATATAAGCAAATGTCCCTAAAGCAAGCTAAGAAGGATAATAAATTATCACCAAAGTATTATGGTCCGTACAAGGTGTTGGAAAAGATTGGTACTATGGCATACAAATTGGAGCTTCCTGCAGCTTCTCGATTGCACCCAGTTTTCCATGTTTCATGTTTAAAGAAGGTTATAGGTGACAAGCTCCCAATTCAAACAATATTGCCAGAACTTGACGAGGAAGGAAAAATTATATTGGAACCGGAAGCAGTCACAGAAACAAGAACTCGACAGCTACGAAATCGATCAATTTCAGAGTATCTTATCAAGTGGAAGAACTTATCCGCTGAAGATTCCACATGGGAGGATGAGAATTTTATGCAGAAGTATCCAGAACTACTCAAGCGTTGAGGACAACACTTTTTTGAAGGAGAGGGGCATGTTGGGTCCCTATAATACTAGTGATTACCCCATTACTATTGTAGTTATACCCCTATTTATATTGTTGTGCCCCTATTGCCCCCATATTGTTATTTATGTGCCCCATAGAATCCCTCTATTGTTATTTTTGTGGCTTTATATTATTATTGTTAGGTCGGCTGGATTATATTGTGACTCCTTAGACTCCTATATATAGAAAGGAGGTTTTGTCATTTGTATCATCCAAGAATTGTTCATTTATGTAATGTAAAGGAGGTTGCCCCCTCGAAGAGGCTGAATTCTAAGGCGTGGATTCATCTTTTCTATCTTTTCTTGAGCTGGTTTCATAACAGCATCATTCACAAAAGGCTTCAAAGGATCAGTTCGTAACCTTTTTTCAGTTCAATTTTGGAGCTCTCTCATTATTCTCTCTCTCTCTCATACTCTTGGAGACTTAGATTTTTCTTGGAGCACTCTTGGAGGTTGTGGCATATTCGAATTTTCGGAGCAAGAAGGCAAAGGAAGAGCAGGAAAGCGTAAGAAGGCATCAGGATTAGGAGCTACATCAGAGTTTCTTGCAGGTACCAAGTTGCATGTATGTTTCCTTCACTAGTTTTGGCATGCATGGCCCATGCATGTGGTTTGTTGGTTGTGATATGTCATTGGCATAGAGGATGGCAGGGATTGATAGTGAATTTCCTTGTCTTGCCATTTCCTAGATAGCCATGGTGATTATGGGTTTACTTTCATTATTTTTTTTTTGTTCGTTCTCATGTTTCCTTAGCTTGGGTTGAGTTATTAGTCCTAGAATCCCTGGTTGGACAAACACTCTAGAAGTGCTATAACAACTTGGTTTGAGTTACTATACCTGGAAGCATTGGTTGGACAAATGCTCTAGAAGCCCTTGGTGGGTTGAGTTACTAGTCCTAGAAACCTAGACTAGGTTGTGGGTTCTGTTACTAGTCCTGGAAGCCTTGGTTGGACAATCGCTCTAGAACCCCTAGAAGGCTTGGATGGAGACCAATCTGATTATAATTTTGTGATGTCCGATGGTGAGGTGGAATCACTATTTGATGGGTTGAGGTGGATGGCATCTAGAAGCCCTAGCTTATTCTTGATTGATGTGTTCTATGAGATCCCACATTCATGCTTGGAATATGGCACGAGGGTGAATGGCTGAAGAGAGATTTGGCTCAACCATTCTACTGTTGGGTGGAACGTGGAAGTCCCATCCCGAGTTTGGCTTTTTCATCATTAATGAAAGGTTATTTGTCCTTGTATTTCTATGAGCATTTTGATGGATTGTATGTGGTCTATATGGTTGTACTTTCATGATTTTTTCTATTGCTATTATGCTGGTTACGTATTTGTTTTATGACAATAGCCATGTGTGGCTCTTATCGTGTTTCTACTTGTAATTGAATAATCAATGTATCTATGACCTAATGGGTGGAATGGCATTTGATGTGTTGATGCATTAATGGTTCTTAGCGATTCTCAGCTAAGTATGTGACCCCTATGCTGAGAGTTGTTAATTACTACTGTAGATTACACATTTTCAATCTGTTTGACGAAATTCCTGTCATGGCTAGTAGGGGTCTAGTGAAGGTCTTGAATAAGTATTTTCTTTAGTACTGTCATTTCCATGTTATTTTACTACTCTGGATAGATGGTTAAATTTTGGGCAGTGGCTTGGGCTCTGGGCTTGACAAAGTGGCTCAAATCCCGAAGTCACTAGCACAACACTGACAGTTTTGGTCACTGGTCATTGGTAGGCAAGCCTATGAGAGAAACTTTGGATTGTTGGCCGAATTCATGCCTATATCATGGGAGTGACCGTGGCTTAAACTGTCCAAAATCTCAGTTGGACCCCAACGCATGTTGTCTAAAGTATTGGATTGGTTCTTGAGGGTCATGTAGTCAATGATTAATGTTTGTATGGTGAATTTCCATCGGTTCCACTTCATTAAGGTGACTTAGGAGGTCAAATCATATCATAGTGGCCTCTCGTCGCATATTTACCCTGGTTGGCCGGTTGCTTGGGTAAATGTGGGAGGAGGGTGTTACAGAGTGGCATCAAAGAATGGTTCACCCCTCAGACTAGATGGGCTATGTGTTGGTCATGCATGAATGCCAGTCGGATGTGTGTCTCTCACACTTGCATTCCATGTGCTTGTTGAATTTTCATGATGTTTTCCATGGTTGTAGTGATGTCCTCATGTGGAACTTGAGGTTATTGTGGTGGAATGCAACATCGTGTGTATGACTGGTTACATGTTTATTTATTTCGCTTACATGTATCATGGTAGTATGCTTGGTTACATTATTATATACTTGGTTGCATGTATCATTCTTGCAAGTTTGATTTCAAATATTTTTCCTTCATGTTTGGTCATATGTTTTTATGCATATGTGTGGATGGTTATGCATTGCTTATGCGTGTTCATGTTTGCATGTGGTCAAGTGTATAGTGATGTAATGATGGTGGTTTTCATGCATGAGGTCATGGTGTGTGTTGTTTTTGAGTTCATACATTGATGACTGGACTCTAGCTAGAATGACGGTTGCATGGTCATATGCTTATGTTTTATGTTTCTATATGTTGTCATGACTATGTTATACATGTGTCATGTTGATTTGTTAATCTTGCAGACATTGAGGTATCCTCCCCGAGCCATACTAAGGTACGTTGGTTTATTGTGATTTGGTTTAACTGACATGATATACCATGTAGGAAGAAATATCAAATGGCTAGCAAGATGGTTGACTACAAAGACTCTCCCTATGAATCAGAAGATCATATGGTGTTGGGAAATATTCCGACTTAGTAATGGCACTGAGAAGTTTAAAGGAAGAAATAAGGAGTTGTAAGGTAGATAATGATAGAATCATACAGGCACAGGATAAGTTAGAAGAGTTAAATGCAGTCATACTTCAGAGCTTGTCAAATTTGCAGCGATAGGGATTGCTTCAAATTAGCCATGAGCAGGAGGATAAAACTAATGGGTCATATGGTAGTAGATCACATGGTGGTCACCGATCATATAGAGATGACATAGTTAGAGATGGAAGATTGTTGGACACTCCAGATAGGAGAAGGGATAGACATAGGTATGGTTCTAGTTCTGATTTAGATAAGCACTATGATCGTCATCAGTATCATCCTTATAAGAGGAGTGATAAGGGGTATTTTACATAAGATTTTAAGAAAGAAAATCCACCTACTTTTGATGGAGAGATAAATAAATCACAATATTCATACGCATGTTAACTAGGCATGAAGAAGTTATTTAGATTGCATGAGTATTAAGAGAACATGAAAGCTAGAGTGGATACATTCAGTCTGAAAGGAAAAGCAGATATTTGGTGGGAAGACGTGAAGAATGTCAGAGGTATAAATGAGGAATATTTGACTTGGAGTGAGTTTGAGTGGTTATTCAAGAAGAAGTATTTGTCAGAAAGATAATTTGATGACTGGGCAAAAGAAATCTATGAGCTAAAGATTGGATCCATGATAGATGATGAGTACAGTAGCATATTTTTGGATTTGCTGAGGTATGTGCCTTACCTCAAGGAGGAGAAGGTTAAGATTCAGAGATTCATTAATGGGTTACCATTTGCATTCAAAGATAGGATTGATTTCGACTAGACTAGGTCATTGGAGGAGGCCATCCGAAAACTGAAGCATTTCTATGAACAATCGAAGCACATAATTGAAACTAAGCCAGAATGGAGAGGTAATGAAAAGAACAAAGGAAAATGGGACAAGAAATGAGTACGACCACATGGGATAGGTAATAAGGAGACTGTTGCGTCACCTAAGAGGTTCAATGCATCAAATAGAGGACAGGGGCATATATCTGAGGAGCGGAATAAGGAGCCCATGAGATGTTGGACTTGTGGAGGAGATCATTTCAGGAAGGATATTCCACAATACTAGATTGGTAGGCCTAAGATATATAGTGCACAGGAGGCACAAAATGTTGGAGATGTTGGTCATAGTATTCCACGTATCTATGCAACATTGGATAACAAATAGGTAGAGCATCAGACATCCATCATTAAAATGGATGGTAAACAATGTGATCAAGTTATTTCTATTTTGATTGACCCTGGATCTAATTATAGCTATGTTAGTCCTGACTTGGTGGATAAGTGTGGTTTGATTAAGGAATCACATGCGTAGTCTTGGTTAATTCAGTTGGCCATAGGTATGAAGAAACCATTTCATCATTGAGTAAGAACTTGGGCATTTGACTTGAATGATATGACTACTGAAACACATTTGAATGTATTACCGTTGGGTTCATACAGTATGTTGTTGGGCATGGACTAGTTGTATCTTCATAGAACCAAGGTAGATTGTTAAGAAAACTCCATTGAGTGTGTTGATGAAAATGGAGAACCAAGAGTCTTATAGGGAAGAAGAAATCCGCATCTGTTAGGATGGTGACAACTATACAAGAAAAGTTTAGCTGTAGGAAAGGGTGCAAGCTATTTGCAATACATATTTCTAGTGATAAGGGTAAGGAGGTTGAGGACGCAGATGAGTTGAGAAAGTACCCAGTTCTACAACACTTGAAGGATGTATTTCCTTGGTTGAGTTAAAGTTGCAGTTAAATGAAATGTTAGACAAGGGATACATCAGACCAAGTGTATCACCATGGGGTGAACCAATATTTTTTTTAAAGAAGAAAGATAGTAGTCTCAAACTATGCATTGACTACAAGCAATTGAACAAAGGGACTATCACGAACGGGTACCCTTAGTAGAGGATTGATGGCTTGTTCGATCTGCTGAAGAGAGAAGCAATGTTCTTAAATATTGTTCTCAGATCTGGATACCATCAGGTACACATCAAAGAAGAGGGGATTTACAAGACTAGGTATGGGCACTCTGAGTTTGTTGTTGTTCCATTTGGCTTAACTAATGCTCCAACTACATTCATGTGTTTGTTGAATAGTATGTTGCATCCATATTTGGATAAGTTTTTTATTTTTTTCATTGATGATATACTAGTATATTCTAAAAATGAGGAAGAGTATGTCGATCATTTAGCAGCAGTGTTGAGGTTGTTGAGGGAGCATCAATTGTATGCTAAGTTCAACAAGTGTAGTTTGTTTCAAACTGACGTACACTACTCGGGTCATGTTGTCTCCAAGGAAGGCATTGCAGTAGATCCATAGAACATAAGGGCCATCATGGAGGGGGTAGCTCCTAAGCGTGTGGATTAGGTAAGATCTTTCATGGGTTTTGCAGGATATTACATGAGGTTCATCAGGAAATTCTCATAGATTTCTTATCCTATTACATCATTGCAAAGGAAAGGTAATAAGCTTGAACGGAATGAGTAGTGTGAGGCTAGCTTTGAGAAACTTAAGAAGTTGTTCACACATGCACCAGTGTTAAAAATTGTAGATTCAGACAAAGAGTTTGTGGTATGCACAGATGCTTGCAAGAGAGGGCTTGGCGAAGTCCTTATGCAAGATGAACAAGTAATATGCTATGAGTCCTGGAAACTAAATGAGCACAAGAAAACTACTTGACACATGATCTTGAGTTAGCAATGATCATACATGAATTGAAGATGTGGAGACACAATCTTCTTGGCAAGATATTTGTAATTATGAGTGATCACATTGGGTTGAAGTATTTTTTTGACTAGCGAAATCTAAATGCCAGACGGGCTAGATGAATGGCCACGATCAATGATTTTGATTTCGAGATTAGGTACATCAAAGATAAAGAGAACCTGATTGCAGATTATCTCAACATACAAGTAAAGGTACATCACTTGGCATGCATGAGCTCCTATGGGACAGTCTTACAGGATAGGACCTTATAGGCATGTTAATAGAATGTTAGGTATATGGAGATTGTGCACAGGTTGCAACAAGGTACTGGTACATGTACATGTGCAGGTGCATAGGGTTTGGATTATTACCTTACATCAAATGGATTGGTTAGTTTCTTAGATAGGATATATGTACCAAATAACAATGAGCTTAAGAAGGTGATCTTGAGGGAGTTTCATGCATAACCTTATTCAGGTCGCCCAGGTTATCAGAAGAAACTTACAGTGGTGAAGAGATTTTAGTATTGGCCAAATTTGAAGAGGGATATAGCAATGTTTGTGGTGAGGTGTTTCGACTGTCAACGAGTAAAAGCAGAGGAAAAACATCTAGGTGGAATGCTACAATCGATCACAATTATAGAGTGAAAATAGGAGGTCACTTCCATGGATTTCATCACAGGGTTGTCAAAGATAGTGAAACAACATGATTCCACTATGGTCATTATGGATATATTAACAAAGATTGCACACTTCATTTTGGTGAAGTCCATGTTATCAACTAGCATTGTGACAGAGGTGTTCATCAGAGATGTGGTTTGATTGCATGGCATTCCAAAGAATATTGTGTCAGACAGGGATGCGATGTTCACTTCCAGGTTTTGGAAGGAGTTATCTGAAGGTTTGATCACAAAGTTGGCCTTCAACACAACATATCATCTGCAGACAGACGAACAGATAGAGACGGTCAAAATGATATTGGACTACATGTTGAGGATGTCTGTGATGCATGAATAGAGCAAGTGGAAAGAGTATCACCCTTTGGTAGAGTTCACATACGACAATGATTATGAGGAGTGAATGACGATGAGTGTTTTTGAGGCATTGTATGGGCAGAGTTGTAACACTTCCATCAATTGCAGAGATCTGGTTAGCAAGGTATTGATTAGACCAGATATGTTGGTAGACATGGAACAGGAAATGCAGGTGATCAAGAAGAATCTAAAGGAGAACATGATAGGCAGAAAATATATGCAGATCAGAACAGGTTGTTCAAGGAGTTCCAGGTTGGGGAATAGGTATACGTGTGCATCAAATTGAAGAAGATGTCCTTGCGGATTGGATCATGTGTTAAGCTGGTGCCACAGCTTTGTGGACCCTTTAGCATTATTGAGAGGATTGAGCCAGTAGCCTATTGTCTTCCACTACCTCCGACAGTGAAAGGCCATGATGTTTTCCATATATCATTACTTAAGAATTATGTTAAGGATGTTGATAATGTGATTGACTTGTCTATGTTGCAGGTGGAACCAGATGGAGGATCCCAGTTGGAGCCTCAATGTATATTACAGAAAAAGGTGCTCATGCTCTAGAAACGAGAAATAGAGCAAGTTAAAGTGCAGTGGAAGCACTTTAGGCCCGATGAAGTTACATGAGAGATGGTGGATCAGATGCGAGCTATGTATCCTTCCTTGTTTTCTAGTTGAGGCAAAGTAGCTTCGATATGGTGGTTTGGTATATGCTTTATGGTGTTTGATATATGATTTATGATGGTTTGTTATATGCTATATAATGTTTTTATATATGCTTAGATATGGTGTTTAATATATGTTTTGATATGTGCTTTGGTATATGATTTGGTATATGTTTTTGGTATATATTTTTGGTAATGTTGCTATATGTACACATGAGATGTAAATACCACCATGAGCTATGTTATAAAGCTCCACTATGTGGTATGGGTGTTATGTCATTATGATTATGTTGTCATGTTATCATGTTATCATGTGGTCATGTTACCATGATGTTATGATGTCATGTGGGTTGGTACTCAACAGAATGATCATTGTAAATTTTGTAATGAGATGTTTTATAAAGCTCCACTATGCGATATGTTATCATGGTGTCATGGTGTTTTGTTTTGAGTAGATCTTTCATTGTAAATACTGCATTGAGTTGTGTAAATATTGCATTGTCCTCCAAGGGGGAGGGTTCTGTGACAGCCCTGGTGAAAATTCCATGTAATAAAAGTAAATAAAGTCAAAATAATAACCACAAATGATGGGACACTTATTCCAAGCTAAATGTTGGGCATAATCCTAGCGATGGGGATCACTTGTGATTTTTTATGGCTAAGGAAATTGGAAAAGGAAATGGCTAAGGCTTTGGAAAGGAAAAATAGCATTTTGGCACAATTATTTATGAAAATAATGTAAATTAGGAGAAAATGGAGGTGAAAGGTCACAAGTTACATGTGAGGAGGACATTGAAGGAGAATAATGGAAAATGAAGAAAATAGGGGCCTCATTCATATAAAGGCTTTAGAGGATCAGTTGGTAACCTTTTGTCAGTTCAACTTTTGAGCTCTCTCATTATTCCCTCTATCTCTCATACTCTTGGAGACTTAGAGTTTTCTTGGAGCACTCTTTGAGGGTGTGGCATACTTGGATTTTTGGAAGAAGAAGGCAAAGGAAAAGTAGGAAAGTGTAAGAAGGCATCAGGGTCAGCAACTGCATCATATTTTCTTGCATGTACCAAGTTGCATGTATGTTTCCTTCACTAGTTTTCACATGCATGACGCATGCATGTGGTTTCTTGAATGTGATTTATCATTGGTATGGAGGGTGGATGGGATTGACTCTAGATTTACTAGCCTTGGTATTTCCTGGATAGCCATGGTGATTGTGGGTTTACTTTCATTGTTTGTTTTTGGCTGGTTCTCATGTTTCCGTAGCTTGGGTTGACTTATTAGTCTTGGAAGCCGTAGTTGGACAAACACTCTGGAAGCCCTATAGCATCCTGGATTAAGTTACTAGTCCTGGAAGCCTTGGTTGCACAAACGCTCTAGAAGCACTTGGTGGGTTGAGTTACTAGTCGTGGAAGCCGTGGTTGGAAAAATGGTCTGGAATCCCTAAATAAGTTGTGGGTTGACTTACTAGTCTTGGAAGCCTTGTTTGGACAAATACTCTGGAAGTCTTGGAATGCTTGGATGGAGACCAATCTGATGATGGTTTTTTCATGTCTAACCGTGAGGTGGAATCATTGTTTGATGGGTTGGCGTGGATGGCCTCTGGAAGCCCTGAATGAGTTTTTATTGATGTGTTCTATGAGATCCCACATCCATGCTTGGAATATGGCACGGGGTGAATGATTGAATAGAGATTTGGCTCAACCATTCTATGGTCAAGTGGAATGTGGAAATCCCATCCCAGGTTTGGATTTTGCATCATTAATGAAAGCTTATTTCTCCTTGTATTTCTATAAGAATTTCTATGGATTGTATGTGATCTATATGGTTGTACTTTCATGAGTATTTTTGTTGCTATATGCTGGTTACATACGTGTTTTATGACAACAACCATGTGTGACTCTCATCATGTTTCTACTTGTAATTTAATAATCAATGTATCTATGACTGAATGGATGGAATGGTAGTTTATGTGTTGAGGCATCAATGGTTCTTATCGATTCTCAGCTACGTATGAGACCCCTATGCTCATAAATGTTAATTACACTTGTAGATTACACATTTGCAATATGTTTGACGAAATGCCTGCCATGGCTAGTAGGGGTCCAATCAAGGTCTTGTACAAGTATTTTCTTTAGTACTGTCATTTCCATGTTATTTTACTGATCTAGAGAGATGGTTCAATTCTAGGAAGTGACCTAGGCTTTGGGCCTGAAAAAGTGGCTCAAATCCCATAGTCACTGGAATATCACTGATAATTTTTGTCTCTGGTCATTGGTAGGAAAGCCTGCGAGAGCGAATTTTGATTTCTGGTTGCACTCATGCCTATAGCATGGGAGCTACTAAGCCTTAAATTGTCCAAAATATTAGTGGGAACACAAGGCAAGTTGTTTAAATTATTGAATTGGTTCCTAAGGGTCTTGTAGTTGATTATTAATGTATGTATGGTGTGTTTCAGTAAATTCCACTTCCTTAACATGACTTAGGAGGTCAAATCATATCATAGTGGCCTCTCGTCGCATTTTTACCCCGGTTTGGTAGATGTGGGAGGAGGGTGTTACAAAATGAATCCTCGATCCAATCTGCGATATTATTACAAAATTCATAATGCAAGCTATAAGCTTGATGAGTTAGATTCAAATATATTGGATAAATCATGTGAGAATTCATCAAAGATATTGAATTACTGGTTTGAGCCTTTCCATTAATTAAATTAATTGGTTCAAAACATGATGATGAGGCATTGTTATAGGCCATTTTGTCTCACCTAGGAAAAAGGCCCCAAACTTGGATCTCTCGCCATCCGTTACAATTTTCATCAATCCCTTGCAAGGCCAAAAGAAAAACTATTCCCAAAAGTTATAAGAATCATGGATTACATTAGTTTAAAACCCGAATTTGAGACTCCATAACAACTTACTCCATTAGTATTTGCGATGGTACATGTTTCATACATGCAAGTTGCACTCGTCAGTGCAAGTTGCCTTCACCAAAAGTGTGATGACACTCGGAAATGAGGAAAAATAAAGTAGAATTTCGAAGCTTCCCCTTCTAGATGCTTGAGAACAGTTTCATCCATTTTCGATTGAATATGATTTCAAATTCCTATTAATGAGACTTTATCTCTTATCTCATGGAACTTACCTTTGTTCAAAGTGGATCTAGCCATAGTATGGTGGATCTAAAACTACCTCATTTTCCTTATAAAAGAAATACCTACTATAGATTCTAGGTTGGGTTTAGAGACTTTACTTCTACCCTTATACTATCCATTTATGTTTGGAGGTCCATAATCCATCCTTATGCATTGGTGATATTGAAGGCTTTATCATTGTGGAAAATAAAGGATGAGAAGGTTGAGAGAGATTCACAACATCAACATCGCAACAAGGGTTGTAAGCTTTCATTGTTATCATTAATACAAATTACATTAATAGAATAAGGTTCCTTGATCTCTTAATTAGACTTATTTGACTATATGCTGTTGTATATCTTGATCTCTTTTCTTGTCATGGATAATTTACAGGTTCCGCTTTCGAGAGTTAAAGTTGGAACTATAGTGAATGTGTGAAGAAAAGAGGAAAGTTTATGAACATCAAGTAGGTTTTCTTATTATAATTCAAATATATCCAGGGAAAGATAATTTAGCTTGTTTGGTTGTTGCTACATTAATCCACTAAACCTAGGGATATCACTTCTATCCGCAGAGGGGATTTGTATGAAAGCCAACTTGGCAACTCCACTAGAGAACATGTTTTTCTTTGGCGGTTTTGTTTGCCATGGCCCTTTAAGACCTATGTAGCCGAACTTTTTTATCTAGTTGAGACTGTAATTTGACTTTAGAAAATTGAATTTCGAGCTTGATTAGGGTTTTTTTCCCCGCATTTTGTGTGAATCAACCCATCACACTTTTCCTTCTGTGATAATGCGATGGTGAGCAACTTTCCAGTTCAATTATTGCGACCATCTCACTAATTTCTTCAGACTACCTACAATGATGCCCAGAAAATGCAAAAAATAATGCTTCCCTATCTTGTTTTGAAATTTGTCTTGTTTGTTGTGGTTTCCTGAGTCTCAAGTCTATCTTACTCTCTGTAAAGCCAACATTTCTATGAAATTTAAGTTTGTTTGTTCTTTTGTAGGAAATTGTTTTTTTTTTTTTGGTCAATTAGAGTTGTTTACAATACATATTGATGATTGATTCATTAAAGTAAATTTCATGTTCGAATATTTATCTGTTTGAATTGATTTTGTTTTAGTAATCTAGTCATAGTTTCAATTTTGTTTACACTGAGAATTAAAAAAAAAAAAGAGAGAGAAAAAATTAATTTTCTTGTGCATTAGGGCTATGAAATTACAAAATTGGAATAATGTCTTTGAAGGTCTTGTTTGGAAGATTTGTTTTCTACATTGTTGAATTGAAACCTCTTTCTTTTCTCTAGCTATATATTCATCGAATTGAAAAGAGTTCTCTCATATTAGCTGCATTTTAAGAATTCAAGTGAATGTTTCATTTTTACAGTCAAACAAAAACCTTAATCAAAGAGAAACATCTAAAATTTACCAATGAATCTAGGGAGAATTTGAAACAATAAAAACATCTCATTGGTCTACGTTAGAAGGCATGTTTTGACATCTCTAAACATAGGAGTTGTTTTTAATCATCTATGTTACATAGTGGGGATGATTGGTTTTCCACGTAGTTTGAAGTATTTATGATCGTTCTTCGACGTACCTTTGGGTATATAGGATGGCGCTCCATGTGTAACAAGTATATAAGAACGCTCCCATCATACAGTTACGCATTAGACAACACTAACACGTGTTGAAGAATGTAACTAGTGTTAATCTTCATAATTGTATTTGAGTCATGATGTAATGTATTTATCAAAAGAAAGAAAATAAATTTTATTGTAAAAATAAATTGACTTATTAAAGCATGGTTTTCATGCTTGGGTCAATGGTCAATAGGTCAAAAGCACCCATTGAGTTCTCTAGGGATTATGTATTGGGTCAAAGTCTAAGTCAATATATTATAGACCCTTCTTGGGCTATTTAAGTCAATAAAGAATTATTAATTTTGTTCATGTAAACCCCTTTGTCCATCAAGTCGGCCTCTAACACATTAAAGACATGAAGTAGGCTTCAAGCATATAATTTTAGCCTCAAAAGAACAAACTCCAACCATTATATATAGCAAGTGAAGTCGACCTATTTGGCATCACTTCGATATGGAACTCCTTTTGCAATTCGACATTTCAAGAAAGGGATGAAAAATCTAAAGAAATAGAAGAAAAGGTCAGGTGGAGGAGTGAGAATAAATTAGAGAAAAATAATATTAGTTGCTACCACACATGTAAAGTATGAAGGACTGAGGGGTAGGAGCTGAAGTTCCAGAACATACTTCAGATATTACATGACCTAAATTGTAGGCTAAGATTTAGGATTACTCAGAGGGCCAAGATGTTGGAGAGTATATATTGAATATGGAAAGTTGACTACAATTTAACTTCGTTATAAAAGGTTGACTTGGTGAAGTAAGGGAGGTCATTGTATTGGTCTTAATTCTTGGTTGTCTCAATTTGATCTGAATCTACTAGTGGAATAGTGTGACCGGGTTTTCCCCTTCATAGGGATTTTACCCTAGCTAAGTTCTTACATTTGGTGTTCATTGTGTATGATATTCATGTTTTTGGAATTTATTTTATGATGAGAACATAATATAATCAACATAAGACAAATATAATATCACAATTAAATATCAAGTGAGATAAAATAAGAATAAATGTTGTAGGCATTTACAAGGTAAGTTCCTCAGATAGAACACTAAAGGACACCACTCACAAACATATCACAGATTAATACACCAGTATTTTTGACGTGGTTAAAACCCTCAAAGAGGGAAACAGTCCCCGACCTGAGCCAACACGGCCACTTTAGGCAATTTATTAATAAAAGAATGAAAATTTACATAAGCTTCTCTCATGGACGGTTACCCTACAAATGACCCTCCATACTCTTTAAATACAGATCATGGACCAATCGGGTGTTAAGCCACGGATCAAGTGTCAGTAATACCGAGGAGAGAATGAATCATCGGATCACTACATATTGTGACCGTCGGATTGTAAGTTACAAAATGTACATAGTAAAGAAACAAATTGTACCTAACTCTATACTATACCAAGTTATACTTAACTATTTCCTATGTGTCGGAATATCCTAACATCCCCCCTTAAGAACAACTTGGGATAGGATTGAAGGATTTACAAATATGATGCAATAGGAGAAGGAAGGAGGCACTAGAGCCTATCCCTTCTAGTGACAACTTCCTGAACTCCAACCATAAATCGAAGTTTAGTAAACTTCGCCTCTGTGAGAGCCTTTGTAAAGATATCTACAACTTGATCATCTGCTGAACAATATTGCACTTCAAGAACATGGTCATGAATGAGATTTCCGATGAAGTGCATGTGCAGTTCAATGTGATTGTTGCGCTAATGTTGGATTGGATCTTTGCATAGTTGAATGGCACTTTGATTATCACACCAAAGTTTAGTCGGATGTTGCTGCTGAAAGCCAAAGTCTGACAAGATCTAATGAAGCCACAAGGCTTCCTTACTATCTTCTATGGCACCACGATACTCTGCTTCTGCTGAAGAAAGAGAAATGGCACCTTGTTTCCTGCAATCCCATGTAATAGGTCCTGAACCAAGAGTGAACACATAACCTGCAGTAGACTTCCGATCATTAGGGTCACCAGCCCAATCAGAATCAGTGAAACCAACCAATAGAGGAGCTGCTTCGGCACTCTAATTAATCCCAAACTGA